>CM060916.1:1053992032-1054597448 GCA_030737875.1 Allium sativum | reverse complement strand
CATCTTTATGGGGTTTTGCATTTGAGCCCGTAAACATGTCAGGATAATTAGACTTTTGATTCTTATATCCGCCTCTTTCAGACTCCACAATCATGTTATGTATTATTATACAAGCATACATGATTTCTGAAAGCACTCTTGCATCATGAAAACGAGTAGGATTTCGTAAAATATGAAATCGGGCTTGTAAAACACCAAACGTACGTTCGATGTCCTTTCTATAGCTAGCTACTTTTTCAGTGAAATACCTTTCTTTATCATTTGATGGAACTTTGTACCCTTGCATCAAAGTTCTCCACTTTGGGTATATTCCATCGACTAGGTACTACCCAGTTTTGTGTTCGATATTACCAAGTTTATATGAAACATCTGTTGACAATCCGTTAGCAAGTTCTGTGAAAAGATATGATTGTTTTAAAACATTTATATCATTCAATGAACCTGGGACTCCAAAAAAAGCATGCCAAACCCATAAATCGTCTGTTGCTACTGCTTCAAGGATCATTGATGGCACTTTCTTATGTCCGGTGAACATTCCTTTCCATCCCGTTGGGCAGTTTTTCCAAGCCCAATGCATGCAATCTAAACTTCCAATCATACCTGGAAATCCTCTGGCTTCTGCCCTGCGTAGTATCCTGGTTATATCGTTAGGTCCAGGCGTCCGTAGATACTCCTTCCCAAACTCTGCAACAACTGTTTTACAGAATTCTTTCAGACACTCTATTGCTGTTGATGCTGCGATTCTAAAATATTCATCCATTTGATCGCCAGATGTTCCATAGCTTAACATCCTCAACGCCGAGGTGATTTTGATGTGTGGTGAATGGCCGATTTCTTGTGCTCCGTTCAGTCTATAAGTGAAATATGGATTTGACTGGTGAAGTTTAAGATATATTTTTGAGAAAATAGCCGGACTCATACGGTAACGACGGCGGAACAAAGTTATATCAAAGGTTGGATTGTCGATGAAGTAATCCCTCATTAGTCTTTCATGTCCATCCTTGTAGTCTCTCTTATACCGTCGGTCAATCCGGCCATGCATGCTACCCCGATGGTTGCTAGTTGAGCCTTCAGCGAAATAATTGGAATACGCAACCATTGCGTGCTGTTCCAGCTCCTCCTCCGTCTCTTGCTCCACTTCTAGTTCGGAATTATCAGTTTGATTCTTCTTGTTTTTGTAGTAATGGTAGTATAGATTTGGATCCATTGCTTGCTTTTTTATAAGTTGAGTTTCGTTGTTATCTCTAAGCGTATCCGAACGAGAGATATATATAAGCAGGGATGGTAAACTAAATATCTCTGACATAGAGTACATGTAGGCAATAATGGGTGGCAATAATGGTTCCAACATGATGGTTCTGTCATTGAGTAGTCAATTCGGATAGTTGTTGTGATGTGAAAGGTTGGCACTAAATGGTTGGCAATAATGGTTCTGTCATTGAGTACTCAATTCGGACTGTTGTTGTGATGTGAAAGGTTGGCACTAATTGGTTGCCAATAATGGCTCTGCCATTGAGTAGTCAATTCGGCCAGTTGTTGTGATGTGAATTTTGGACATTTAAAATAGAATATTTTAAATAATATCGATGAGAAATTTATTTTGAATATAATTCGAACGTATATATTATATACGTCGTCGTTAGAATATAAATAATTATATATAATTATAAATAGAATTGAAAATGGCGCGGTAGTTCGATAATTCGATTTCAAACTTCAATTGAATGTACCGGGTGCAAAACAATCTGGATTTTAGTGAAACCAAAAACATTAGGATCTAATCGAGAATATCTTTCCAACGAATCCGAAAAATCAAGATTTCATAGCGGGAATCAAAAGATATGTCCAATTGAAAATTCTTAACAGTCGCTATGGAATTCAGGCCCTTAAAAATGAAAATTTTGCAAATGACCTCGGATTTCGACGAAACCACTTTTGTTGGATCCGTGATGTCAAGTTATTGCTAGATTTCAAATTTCATAATTTTTCGAATCAATATGTGAGTGTGGCAAATTTCATAATTTTTCGAAGGTGTTTGAGTGCGGTATGTTGTGACTAAGTAACATATGTATATATAGCTGCAATATTAGTTATGGTGTGAATGGTCACTAGCTACACTTTGTGATTTTCAAAGCTTGTGTAGGTAAACAAACAAAATACTGATGTAACCGGTCACTGGTACGACTGTAGGGAACACTGTAGGGAATCTGCTTTTTAGTGATAAAGTGTATCGAGGACGACCCCCTGTGGCTACAGACTGAGAGCTGGACTATATTCCAATAACTCTCGACAAAGAGTGACATGACGCCACTGTCACATAAAAGATGACTGCACTATGCGAACTGTGCAAGACGTGACCAGTCAATGTGCTACAGTCCGTCGACCAACTACAGCTGGTTACGAAACGTTAATACATTTCAAACAACACATACAGGAACTAGAACAGCAGAACATAGTAACATCAAATAACGATACAAGTGATACGATACAAGCGATACGATACAAGTGATAGGATGCGTAACGATACAGTACATATTAGCATAACATAAAATATTTAAATCCTAATTTAATCCACGTTGGAGTCGATAATTTGAATTACTTAGGTCGTTAACTTGATTTCGCAGCTTTCTTATTTCTTCCTCTAGTTCCAAAGCATACGTAATTGCTCGACGGGGAAAGCGATCATCTATCCACTGTCCGAACTCGCATCCATTGTTTCGTACTGGACAAGTATAATATCGTCGTCCAACGTCTTTTCCATGACGGACGACTAATTGCGGTGCTTCAAAACCACAAAAGCATACAATATTTGCGGATTGCACCTCGCCTTCTTCAACCGTGGCTCTTACACGAGGAATTACAAGGTTAGCCCTACGGTCATGTTGTCGTGCTGGATTGTCTTGCTGATTGCTTATTTCCATTTCGTGCATTCCTGCTTCGAGCTCTAATTGTCGCACCTCGTCATTGTGTCGCTCTTCCATTTCAATATACCACTCGGTTGGTTCTCTAGATGCGGACGGATTAGGATTTGATGGTCCAGAAATAAGGTCCGTGTAATTGTAAGAAGATGGATAAGAAATTGGCATGACTACGCTCTAAGTAGATGGATAGGGTTTTAGTGAAACGACATTCGATATATGTAGGAGGAGATGCAGTTACCAATGCATAAAGGAGTTTGCCGTTATAAAAATATAACGGCAAATTGTTTGCCGTTATAAAAATATAACGGCAAACTATTTGCTTTTTTATTTTATAGCCGTTGCGCCCCAACGGCTACTTAAACGGTCGCAATCCCTCCCATTATATATCAACCTACCTCCTCCTTCTTCCACACTAACACACTACCTTTTCAACTTCAAGTTGTACAACCCAAAAAATGTCTTCTTCTGCACCCAAGCGAAGCGGAAAAAAAGGTGTAAGCAAGAAACCCCTATCCCAACACCAACAGTATTCAAATGACGATGCTCATTCTGTTTATCAAAGAGCTGGAAAAGAAATTGTACGCGAAGGGAAGGTTTCCGAGCCACTAGGGACGATTGGATCCAACCCTGTTTGCTATTGTGGACAAGTGTCGGTCGTTGTTGTTGACGAGACCGAAACAAATGCCGGTCGTCGATTTTTCGGTTGTGAAGCCTTCAACGACCACATGAATTATCCTGATGCCATTGATTGTTGTTGCTTTAAGGAGTGGATTGACCCTCCCATTTGCGAATGTGGACGTCAGTATGCACTCGAAGCACAAGCAGAAATAAGACGCTTGAGCAAGATTAATGCCGGTAAGACAAGAGATGGTCCTTTCCCTAAACCATGGTAGGTGTACGTGTTTGAATTTGATGCTGGTGTGCTCAGTTGTTGTAGTTTGTATGATTATGGTTTGGCATTTCCTTCTGTTCTACTAGTTGTCATTGTTCCAGTTGTTTCAATTGCTCAATAGTTGTACTAGTTGTTGAAGTTTGTATGATTATGGTTTGTCAATAGTTCTACTAGTTGTCATGATATTATAGTTGTTTTCATTATGTCGCAAGCAGAAATAAGGCACCTGGGAACGGCCCATTTTTCGTAACCATTTCGTGAATTGAAATGGTTAAAGCACTGGTGGACGACCCATTTTTCGTTCTGCAATGATGTGACTGGACAATGTAGAGAATCTAACATAATATCACGAGGTTAATAGTACATGCCAACATTTCTTGTGATGGCACCATTTATCGTGCTGCAATGATGTGACCGGACACTGTAGGGAATCTAACGTAATATCATGAGATTAATAGTAAATGCCAACATTTCATGTGATGGCACCATTGAAATAGTTCATACAGACACAACAACTGACGATAGTACATGCGAACTAGCTCAATCAAAGCATGGAGTAGGAATTAGTAACTTCATTAAAATGCATTTTACGTTTAGTCTTACGGGCGTCGCCTGATGTTCAATCGCAATTGCTCATTATCACTTCGAACACGTCTATTTTCCCGTTCGAGTTCGTTACAATATGCTATTCCCCGAGGACACAAAGGTTGGTCTATCCATTCCGTGTAATTGCAACCATTTGGAAAGGCTGGGCATCGCTGAATGCGCCGACCTATATTGTTTCCCTCTGCTTGAACCACAACTTCAACCGCGTACCCGCAGTAGCAATGAACTGGATAGGAATCAACTATTTGTTCCTGCAGTGGTACACGAAAGAACTCTGCTTCCTGAGTTGACTGAGTGACAACTTGTTCAGATGATACTTGAACAGGTGGGACTTGAGTTTCATATGGAGGTTGAACGTTCAGCTGTTCGTACGACGGTTCAGTTTGCGGTCTAATTTGGTTTAGGAACTGAAATTCGTCTTGAAGCTCCTGTAGCCTCATTTCGTTGTACGCCTGTTCCTCGGAGTCTATAGAAGATGACCACGAAGACATCTTCAGTGAGTTCTAATAAAAGGATGTGCTCTAAGAATGAGAACGAAGGTGTTTGAGTGCGGTAAGTTGTGACTAAGTAACAAATGTATATATAGCTGCAATATTAGTTATGGTGTGAATGGTCACTAGCTACACTTTGCGATTTTCAAAGCTTGTGTAGGTAAACAAACAAAATACTGATGTAACCGGTCACTGGTACGACTGTAGGGAACACTGTAGGGAATCTGCTTTTTAGTGATAAAGTGTATCGAGGACGACCCCCTGTGGCTACAGACTGAGAGCTTAATTGCAATGATGTGACCGGACATTGTACAGAATCAACCATAATAACACGAGAACCCTGTAAACCGTATTCAAGTATGTTGAATTGTAAATGTTGGTCGTACATTGCCCTTATAAGTACTCCATATCTGATAATCCATCTCATACCTTCTACAGCTTCAAGCAGCACCGTTGTAGAGTAAAGAGAGAAAATTTATTTTCTTGTTTTCTTAAAGGTAACGTTTATTATCAACAAAATTCGTACTTCTAGTTACTCTACTAATTCTACTGATGCACAGGTTACATGGACAATTCAAAAATAAGTGATGAAGAAATGGGAAGGATTTTTGATGAGTACGAACGAAACTTAGTGAACGATAACGAAAAGGGTTTAGTTCATGATACACAAGTTGAAGAGGTGCCCGTCGCGATTCAGCATCGAGCGGTTACAGCTCCGCGTCCTTCTCCAGTAAATCAACGACCTAGTAATAGTGCTTGTAATAATTCTCCTACTCCAGATTTTTCGTCTAAGGATTTGCTGGCCCTCGTAAAATCCTATATTGAGGTTGAAAAGAGAGATGAGTTGCTAATGCAAAGTGGAGGGGGTTTAACATATGAAGAAAGATGGGCAATGATCACGAGGCTATACAACAACCATCGTTCCCGGCCCACTACACGAACATCGGTTGAAATCCAAATGGCTAATCGTCATTTTGCAGACGCTTGTGATCGGTACACAAAGATTATCGAAACTGTTGAAGACGAGAACATATTTAAAACAAATCAAGCAACATATGATTCTCGTTACCTTTTCGAGTATGGTGAGGAGTTCGTTGGTTACGAAGCGTATAAACTACGCTACAGTTGGTTGACCCGCTATGGAACTGAGTAGGCTTATGGTATTGTGATTTTATTGTTGTTTTACTGTCTATTTACTTTGCTGTTTGTGCGTAGAATATGGAGTTATATGTAAACCTTGTTATGTTGGCGTGCTGTTTTAGAATTTTGCATTTCTACACGAGAAGAGGGAAACCTTGTTCAACATCAAATTCAAACGTTATTACATTCCAAATAACTCTTACAGGAACTAGAACAACAGAAGATACCGGCTCTACACAAAAACATTCTCTACACATAAATACAGTGTCTACACATAACCAAATGTAGTCTCTACACAGAAACATAATCAAAACGTACACAAAATACATCGAAAGCACATAATAGCGGTAGTCAACAAATACAGAACGCATACTCAAACAATAGGAACATACAACTGACAACTGCGAAAACGTAAAACATCGAAAGTACATAATCATGGTAGTGAACAAATACAAGAACGTCTACTCAAACAACAAGAACAGACAACTATCAACTAGGAATACGTAGAACAACAAAAGTACATAACAGTAGGACCAAAAAATGCATAACAGTGGTAATACAACAAAAGTACATAACACTGGTACATAACACTGGGACTCAAAAAATGCAGAATGTCTACTCCAACAGTAGGACCACACACCTGACAACTGTGAAAGTACATAAAAGTGATAGTAACTCACTCGTCCGAGTCATCTGAATGTGTACGTGGACGTGTGCGGCGCCGATGACGTCTCTCATGATCACCAACATCTGGAGGCTGACTGGACCCAGCACTAGACCTATGGTGGTAATACATCTGCAAGTCCTGAAGTCTCTTGCGCTCTGCCTCAAGCTGGGCCTCTAAATGCGCCTGTTGTTGTCGTGCCTCCTCTGCAACACGACGTAGCTCACCATCATAGTAATCTAGGCTACGCCTATGCTCTATATAGCCCGTATGCCTAATCCCCATCTGCATATCATACAGATCATGATATGATACCTGTGTAGGATCCGGGTAATCGTGATGGGCCGGAGGATGAAACACGTCAATGTAACGATCCGGTCCAATGGTGGGCACTGCCATGGTCCATCCAAAATGACTGGCGGCCGCCACATGATCAGCTGCACGAAAACTCTGACTGGACTGGGTAACATCCTCGACAACAGGTGGACGTATGCCGTGTCGTATAGCAGATGGCCCTACTAAATCAATCGATGCTGCATGCGTAATCGTATCTGAGGACCCGGTGAAAAATCTACGCCAGAAGGTAAGGTAACACTCCCCGATAATAACAAAGCTCTCAGCCGTCCACCAGCCTGCTGTCCTGGCTATATCTAGCTGCTCCGTCGGGTAAATCATACACCGATAAGTATGTGGGTGTGGATCATCCGGAATAGCATCGAAGTCATACAACTGTCTCCAGCACCTCTCACCAAGATACCAATAAGCACCTAGCGCCACGGGACAAGATATAAGTGGAAATCTCCGTCCGGCAAGCATCCTAGCAATCTGTATGATCTCAAGATCGATGGATGTACTCTGCTCAAATGGATGCCATAGAATCTGATCCCTATACATCCTCAGCTCAATCTGGTTATGGGCAACGGGAAACACATGGCGTGACTCATTATCTCTAGGCCCCCGGTTGTCCGCAGTCCAAAAGCATATACGGGGGAAAAAGGTCGATGGGTCAGCAATACGGGTGATAAAATGAAAGTTCCTAGAGTACTCAAAGTACCAATACTGTAACAACTCCTAGAATCCAAATAAAGAAACCTGAGAATCAGTGATGGTGCACTGCATGTCGAGACATCTGTATAGATATGCAAGGATAGGTGTGCCCCAATCATATAAAATCGCCCCATCGGCATCTATCTCAGCCGCGACCGCAAAAAACCCCACAGGAACGCTACTGCTCGAAGAACTAAAGAAAAGGTTACCCATAAGGTATAACACAAATAATCGAGCAAGCTCCAAGTCGTCATCAACAGAGTAGTGCTCGAGTATCCTGTCCATAGCCGCACGGATCGCGCTCACTCTAATAGCGCCTTCTGCCTGATACGACGTAGCAGAAACATCCAAATGAGGCAGTAGATCATGAACAAGTGCACGATCACGCCATCGACCATCGTCATAAGGCAGTTGGGGATAAGCACTTACTCCAATGCTAATACCAGTAAGCATGGAGAAATCAAGCGGTGTAAGTCCTAACTCACCACAAGGAAAGTGAAATGTGTGGGTGGTTTTGTACCACCGTAGAGCAATGGCCGCACACAATTGGACATCGGCATTTATAACATGGTTTATTCCTAAAATAGCAAATCGCACAATAAGATAAAATATGACTACTAAATTATCCACTTATTTCATTAAAAGGTCTATAATATTACCTAGAAAAAATTGAAATCCAAGAGCATGTAACAGTCCTGCGACCCCCTCCTTACCCGCCAAGTGTGCATGATAATATCTAAGTGTGGTCGCTAACGAACCACGTGGACGTATATTCCGCGACTGTTAACGGTTCAACAAAATGTTATACCATCTACCCAATATATAACACTCAAAGAATACTATGTAAATAATATTAAAAATACTTACAGCCAAACTCGACTGCGTGCTAACGTGTACTTCGTCATCTGGAAGAATGCGAAAGTTGGATAGCGCAGGAAGCTTCGCGGCGCTGAGGTTCATATCCACATAGCCATCGAGTTGGCCCTCTCTAGCGGCAACTGATCCAACACCCCTACGTGCCCTGCCTGCTCGTCCGCCTCTACGCCCGCCACGTCCCCGATGACCGCCTCCCTGTTGCACCTCTGCTTCTTCGTTCTCCATGTTTTCGGCGGCTACAAGTAAGTCTTCTATTCCGAGCACTGGCTGTTGGCCACTACCACCTTCACCACTCCCGCCGGCGCCACGATCGTCGCCGTGCATGAATTTTTTGGCGAAATTTTTTAGTAATCTAGCCATATTTTCGAACTAATATCTCACACAAGCTAGTTAATTTGGTTAAAAACTGACGGATTGGTGAATTGGTGGAGAAAATGGGGGAGGAATATGGGTTTTCGGGTTAGAAGAAGGAGGAAAGGGAAATGGATCTGAGGAGGGGAGGCGGCGGCGAGGGTTTTGGGGGGTAACATTATAACGGCAAACACTTTGCCGTTATAATGTTATAACGGCAAAGTGTTTGCCGTTATAATATTACAACGGCAAAGACTTTGCCGTTGTAATATTATAACGGCAATATCTTTGCCGTTGTACCCCCACTCCTCAACCAACCTGTGGCTGGTTCTCCCCTTCTGGGTGCTCGGCTCGTTGGACCAGTTTCAGAACATGAGAGAGAATAACTGAACAGAACGGATGGTTGGTTATGGTCTAAGGAAACTGCACCCACGAAAAATGAACCTAAACAATAATGAAATGCTGAAGAGTGCGATGGATGGAGCAACCAGCGGAAACCTCCTGTAGCTCGCACATGTGCTGAGTAGTCAGGAAAGGAAGGCATGCAGCGTTACCTTCTCTCATGCGGGGACGATGCGTAGTTTGATGGCTTCATGGGATCGCGATGGTTGGAGTTTTGGAATGAAAAGTTCATCACTAGATAGTGCCGCTCATATAGGAAAAGGAATAGTGGGAGAAGATGGCATTCGCATGCATGGATGGTGTAGTGTATTATGTGTGGGGGACGTTTGGAAATAGGAACCAGGTAGTAAAAAGGGGAGAGGTGGCGCATGTCAAAATTGGTAGAAGTGTGGCTTGAGACGGTTGTACATGGGGTGTGTTTGCGGGAATAGTACATAAGAATGAAGTGGAGAAGTTAACACAAGTGACAAGCAGGAATGTGGCAGTTGAGTTGGACCTTCATTCGAAAATGGCGAGTTGGGGTGCGGTCTGGGTTGGTTCCAGGTTTCGGTGATGAGTTCCACTCTTATGGAAATGGCGGGTTGGCATGTAACACAGGAAGAAGTTAAAATGGAAGGAAACACTTAAGTGAAGACTTGCGTGCAGTGGGGAAAAAGAAGGCGAAGCCGATGGGAGTGCGAATTGGTGGATATCGGTGAAGGGGTATATGTTTTGAAAGACTGCAGTGTACAGCGGAGAAGCAAGTTTATTGTGCATGGCAAATGGACAGTAAAACAGCAGATATGGGTGTCATGGAGGAAAAGAACATGACGCAACCGTTGGAGGACATGCGTGATGGATTGTGGGCTGCTCGAAGTGCAGTAGGAGATGGAAAGAAGTAATAAAGGGGGAGAAAGGAGAAGTGCGTGTATGCGTGTTCGAGTCAGTGGGGTTTCAGATCACCGGACATCAAGGTGGAGACGGTGGCTCATGGAGGAGCGGTGAGAATATGGGAAAGCTTGCGGTATCCTGCAGCAGGTGAAAGAGAAAATGAACAGTAAAATAAATTGTGCTTAACCCTGTCTTAGTTTAGATAATGATGATTTTAGCCTAATCTGTTTATTTGCGTTAACCCAATTTAACATGTGAGTGTTAGCAATATTAATGTTAAGTAATTAACTAGTCCGACCGTACCTTGTTCACACTAATATACATCAAAGTATTTAATGGACACTATGATATAGGTATTCTGACAATATCCAATAATGAACAACGTTTGTCTGTTAATATCATCCAATATAAGAGGAAAACGTGAGTACTGGATGGAATAAAAGCAGAACATGGTTTTAATTATAAATGTGCCAAACTCCAAATTAGTTTTTCTAAAATGCCCGGTCAGTTTTAAATATTATAACATGGGATTAATCCAACATATTATAACATGGGATATACAAGACCGGTAAGTTATAAATTTTATTGTAAAATAAATATTAATTAAAGTCTAATTAATTTAAATTAAAGACGTGAGCGAATAGTTTGTGTAACCTTCTCAGGTGTTAACAAAATAAAATCGAATAAGGGGTATTGGAACCATATCAACGGATGTGAGATTTTGGAATGAGAACGGACGGAGTAAAGCAGCAGGAAGCGTGTAAAGCCAACCGATTTAATGACAAATGGAATTCCATGTGAGTTCAACTCACTCAGTTATCCCGTTTATATTTTATATAAACCGGGTTTTTATTTGTGTGCAATGTTTGTTGTTGGTTGATGATTGAATGACTGTTTGTCTGTATGTTGAGTATATTTTAGATATTCACTGATTAAATTAAACGTTTGTTTAACATAATTGAATTAAATCGTTATTTTAACGATTAGACTACAAAACAAGGTAACTTACCTTGTTGGTTACGTTTATAATAATATAAACGTATTAAATAAATAATTGGTTGTTTGAATGGACGTTATAACTTGATTTTTATTAGTTGAACTGTTTATTTCTGTCTACCATGATAAATATATTATCGTACTAAATTTTAAGTAAGCATTGTGATGCATTGAAGGACAGGTTGGAGGGATTCAATCGAATTCATCAAATATGTTGTTTATATTCATATTACATTATATGCACTGTTTAACCAGTATGATGGATTGATATAATTACTGTTGATCGTTGAATTAAAATTCAACATTTGTTCGATATTGACCAACATATGATATTGATTGAGTAGTTGACAACAGTTGGCCTAAAAATAAATCATTTTATGGAATGTTCATTTGTAGTCAGATAAATCGATGGAGATAAGGTTATAAAAATCTATTTTATAACCAAACGGATTTTGAAATCTATTAATATATATTATTTGAATAAAGGTTCATTAAAGGAAATAAATAATTATTTTTATCTTATAATTATAAACCGGATATATATAAAGCAAATTCTATTGTTGGTAAGTTTATAAGCCATGAGCCGAGATTAACCAAATGGTTAAGGATTGAATTAATTGTTTTAAATAACAATTGATCGCTATTATTTAATTTAATTAGATTATTAATTGAATTAAAGGAGATTATTTATAATGATTAAAGAAAGAGACTAAAGGAATTGATTAACGGATTAACCTGGTTTTGAGATAATTAAGTAAATTGCTTGAATGAGGGTAGATTACTAAAGCAACTATTGGAATGTTAATTATTATTAAAGTTAATTATTATTTTAGAATAACCTTTGAGGTGAAATCAACTATTTATTAATAGTTAAAGATAAAGTAAATTTTTAAATGTAAAGGAGTTGAGGTTAATTATTTAACCACATCAAGGAATTTATCTGATAAATGGAACTCGATTAATAGAGTTAAATATGGTATCAAGACCTTGTTTATAACTGAAAAGATTTACAATATGTTTTACTCATGTTTATGAGTTATATTCTTTATTTAATTCCTGAAAGAAATTCTAGAAAAAGGAATGCTTTTAAATAAGATTCAGTTTGGATTTAAATCGAGTGGAAGTAAATGAATTAATTTTGATTATAAAAGTGAAAGAGCTAATGATAAGATTTAAGGACAAAATGTTTAAAATGAAATGGAGTAAATTAAGATAAGTGGTTGTAAACGAGATGCTACGATAAGTCGAACTTTGGAATGGGTACTGGAATTTGGGATTCGTGGGTGAACTTCTATTTATTCCGAAGATAAAAATGTTGTTGTCTCAAGGTTTGAGAGGTAAATAAAATACCCCAACTTGTAACGACTTCATGACTATCCAAGGATGATATCAGTTTAGAAAACAATGGTAGTTGAGGGAATTAAAATTTATATTTCCTTAAAGAATATTATGAATGATAATTAAAAGAATTATAAGTAAATAAACTGATTTGGAAATAAGGATTGAAAAGCGATATTCCAAATGTTTGGATGATTTAGAAATTTAATTAACAATTGTTTAACTAAACAGGCCAACTGACGTTGTATACTGGACCAAGTAACCCATTTTATTTTCTATGGATGATGGTTGTTTATTTTGATAGTTTAAACACCGACTATCAAAATCTGGCCAAGTCGACTGTTGGTATGGAAATACCGGGATCGAATTCATATTCGAAAACCATTCCGACCAGCAACTATGAAACGTTGAAGATGTTGGTGAAGATGGGCCAATTAAAGACCGTGGATCTTCATAAACGAACGGATTACTTGTCAAATACTCTCTGGATTGCAACCATAGGCTATCTGACGTGATTCGATCGTGAATAGGAATTTGCGGTTTGCAAGAACTATTCGTTACTGATCTTTGGATGCGGTAGGAGAGTGCCTTTGGTTCATCCTGTTCCTGGATGACTTGTATAGATGAGTGTCTGACAAAGTATTTCCAGATGATCACGTACAGTGATTTCTTCAAACGTGCCCATTGTATGTTTGAGGACGTCAATTAGTGATTTAACGGATCTGACGATGTGATGTTCAAAGTGAATGGTGGCCAAATGTTCCAAAAATCGATCATAACCTCAAGCCTCATTAACCGGGAAATGACGGAAATCGGGCAGGCAGCATGGCTATGTGGGTCGCACCCATTAGGGTGTATAATCACCTATCTAGAGAAGTTCCTTTTGCTTCTTTAATCTATCGATGCTGTCCCTTTTCGGCAAACGGTGGTTTGAGCCCAACCGTTGGTGATATAAATTCGATACTGTAATAACCCAAAAATATAAGCCAATTTAAAATTTTTATTTTGGCAATTTTAGCGAATTTTGAATATTTAAAATGAATTATTTTAAATAATATCGACGAGAAATTTATTTGAATAGAATTCGAACGTATATATTTATATAGATCGTCGTTAGATTATAAATATTTATTTATAATTATAAAAGGAATTGAAAATGGTGTGCGGTAGTTCGATAATTCAATTTCAAAGTTCAAATGAATGTACAGGATTCAAAATAAATCGAATTTTAGCGAAACCAAAAATATTAGAATCAATTTGAGAATATCTTTCCAACGAATCCAAAAAATTGAAATATCATAGCGGGAATCAAAAGTTACGTCCAGTTAAAAATTCAGAATAGTCGCTATGGAATTCTGGCCCTTAAAAATGGAAATTTTGCAAACGACCTCGGTTTTCGACGAAACCGCTTTTCATGGATCCGTGATGTCAAGATATTGCTAGATTCCAAAATTTGTAATTTTTCGAATCAATATGTGAGCGTGGTAAAGGAAAACGCGTTTGACCAGTTTCAGTTGATTTTAATCGACTGGAAAATGACCATTTTTGAAACGGCCTCAGAATTTGACGTAGTTAGTTTGGTTAGAACTGTATCGTCAATACGAAGCTAGAAAATATTTTTCTGAAATTTTTCGAGTTAGTATGTGACCCTAGCAAATTGAAATGCACGTTCAAATTCAATATATAGAGTTATATGTTGATTTTGACGAAAACTGGTCGAAACGATCGAATCAGCCTACGATATATATCCCATTGTGTTCGGATGGGGGTAATTAGCTATGGACGACAGGCGGTGGGTCTCGTTTCGAGGTCAAAAATAAAAGTTGCTTTTTGGAAAATTTAATAATAAAAAATATATTTACTTATATAATATAGCCCTCCCCTACCTTCTCTCTCCCTCCTCACTTCCTACTGTCGAATTTAGTTTTTTTTTTTTAAAAAAAGAAAGAAAGGAAGAACGGAGCCCCCGCGCCAGAGCTGGACGTTCCCACCCTGGCCCCGCCCGCCGCACGCAGCCTGCCCCACCTTCCTCGATCCACGCACCCTCCTCCTTCCTCTTTCCACGATAAAACCGCCCCTAACCTCGAGCTCGCACCCGCCGTCGACGAGACCAGATCAGCCCGGAGCCGCCGCCCTGCCATCCGCCTCCCTCTTCCACCCTATCCCCTGCGCCATCACCACCTCCGACACCGCCGACTGCGGAATGCTCTCCCCCTTCCACGATCAGAATTTGTGAGTTTTCTGTTTATATTTCTTGTAGTAAAAAAGAGATTTTTTTATTGTATAAACATATGACCTTTAATTAAAGAAAGTTCAGATTTTTATTAGGAGCAAAAATATAATTTTTATATGATAGGAAGGTTAAAAATATAATTTTCATATAATATAAATAATAAAAATTCGATCTTTATTATGTAGGAGATATAAAAATATGATTTTTATTAGTAGAAGAAGCAAAAATATGATTTTTATATAGTAGAAGTTATAAAATATAATTTTTGTGAGATAGAGAATATAAAAATACGATTTTTATATGATATAGATAGTAAAAAAAATTCGATCTTTATATAAGAAGTAAAAGTGATAAAAATATGATTTTTATTATGAAGTTAGCGTGATAAAAATATGATCTTCATTATATGAACACCGTTGTAAAAATAGAATTTTTATCTATAGATTAGCAGCATAAAAATGTGACTTTTATCCATATAGAGTGATTATAAAAAAAAATGAGATTTTTATATACATGGGAACAATAAAAAAATGTGATTTTTATATGTGTAGTGGCTACGGACAACGAAAGCGACGAAGGGCGAGCACGGTGAAATTTCCTACGTATGAAGAGTCGTGGTGTTTGGTTTAGCTAGTTGGTGAGAACTCCTCACCTTTATTTTAATTTCTAGTTTGAAATAAATACTAGGATGAAGACGGTGCTTAGTAGCACCCGACACCCGTCGTCCACAGACCATGGATGACTTGTTTGTTTGGTTGCTATGTTGTGAAATTTGATTGTGTGATGTGAAATGAGATAAAATATTTTATAGGGGAAAATATTTTATAGTTAAAAATATAATTTTTAACGTGTATATAAAATAAATATTTATAAACAAATCGGACGATTTGTTTATATACACTGATTTGACTGATATTGATTGGAACGGTAAATTTTACACATCGCCGAACTCCACAAATTAAATCTGTGTTGGATTGTTTGAAACCCCACATGGGTGTTGGGATGAAACTGGACATACACTAATCCCAATAAATAGCTGTATGTCGATCGATTGATTGACAGGCTGTTATAAGCGTTGAATATATATATTTGATGCTTATACAGTGTAGAATGCACTCTGGATGATGGCTGATGATTTATCGTTGCTATTATATACATGTGTTGTAGGGAATCCATATAATTAACGTTATATGGTAATTGATTGGGCCCCATTCCAATTTGGAAAGTAGTAAAGAAAATTCATTTGTTGAATAGTAAAGAAAATTCATTTGTTGAATAGTAAAAAAAATTCATTTGTTGAATAGTAAAGAAAATTCATTTGTTGAATAGCAAAGAAAATTCATTTGTTGAATAGTAAAATAAATTCATGTGTGGAATTGAAAATAAATTCAGGTGTTAAATAGAAAATAAATTCATGTGTTGAATAAAATCCGTGTTGATTAGATGGACGCCATTTTGACGCGAGCGATATTTATATCGATTTTATTCGTTTTTATAACGAATATAGAAAAGAAAGTGACTTCAAAATATAACGTTTTGAAAATATTATCATTTGTATATCGATGATGTGGAATATTCAATTTTGATTAGAAATTGAATATGAAGTTGAAATCGTTTTGAAAGCGAATTTAAAACGATTTATAAAATACGTTTTGAAAGCGAATTTAAAACGATTTATAGAATGGCCTGAATAGAATGCGCCGTGCTGCGGCGGTTCGCGAATTTCGACCATTGACTTCGAATGGATATTGCGGGAGATCCGACCGTCGGATTCTCCTAAAACCAGGACCGTTGGGTTCGTATCGAAAAGAGCTTTCTAACAATATTAGAAATTAGAAATCTAATGGTTGGATTTGGAATTATGTACAAATCAAATTTGGAAAAGGTCGTTGTAAGTGCAGTTCGATGGCCGTTGATGGAAATCGACTGTACGGGCCTTGATAAAATTATTAAAAATAGAAATAATTTGTGTAAAATCATAAGAAATGATTTGGGAAGAATTGGGATGAAACATTCCATATTTGAAAAGATAAAAGTAGATTTTTATCGAAATGAACTAGTTTTGAACTAGAATTATAATTCTATTTATTTTTAAAATAAACAAAGTGGATTTGAAATGGTTTTGAAAATAACCAGAACTTCCAATAATTAAATTGGAATGGATTTGAATTGAAATTGTCTTTGGAATATTTCGATGTTGGATTTCGTGATGATACAGATATTGTTATGGGAATTTGAAAGATATACAAATATCGTTATTTCCGATACGATATTTGTTGATTTCAGAATTTGATATTGAATATAAGCCGATATATTTTCTATTCAAAGCCTTGTATTTAATATCAAATGTGATTTGGGTTTGTCGTGAATGACATCTTCATTAACACTGTTCTTAAACCCAGTTGAGAAAAAGATTAAATCTTTTTATTTAGATTTAATGAAGTGTACCAATTAAATAGTATTTAAATTGGAATTGAATTTGAATTGATTTTTTGGTTTACCGTGAACGGTGTTTTAAATAACACTTGTTCTTTGACCCGATAATTAATGGAATGTGATTTTAGGTTGTCGTGAACAATATCTTCAATAATACTGCTATTAGACCCAATGGAGTTAGGAAAATCAGAAACTAACTGGAGATTAGTTAGGTTGAATGGTCTGCTGGGTATTAATCTGATGTTGGTTTCGGCCTTCGGGGTTATTACTTTGGGAATTGTTCACTTGCTAATTTACGGTTAAAGGCTGATGGAATAGAACGTGATTTTGGGTTTATCGTGAACCATGTTTTAAATGACATCGGTTCTTTAACCCGGTTAAAGATTGAAACTGAGTGGAGTTTTAATGAATCTTTAATTAGATTGAAAAGGTCGAGAATGGAGTATCACCAGTTTTGCTCCAGACGATAGTTAAATCTTTAATTATATTTGAACGTGAAATGGTAATTGAATTTACCGATAACACCGTGGTGTTAGATATGATTTATGACCAGTTTTACTTCATGGGATGAATAGGCTGGGATTGGGAAATAAAATAAATGATTACTTCTGTGTGGTTCGCTAATCCCGACTAGTTTGAAGCGATATTCAAAGGAGGATTAAAGAATAAATTTAAAAGAATTTGTCTTTGAAAAAATTAATGGGAACCTTTCCTTAAGAATGTGAAATTTGGAAACTAACTGTAGGTTAGCTAAGCAGAATGGTTTCCTGGGTATTGATCTGATGTTGGTTTCGGCCTTCGGGGTTAATATTATGGGAATTATTCTCTTGTTAATTTACGGTTAGTGACTGATGAATTGGAATGAGGCGTATGTTGTGTTTGTGTAACACTTGTTTATTATATACGCGAGTTATTCAGAAAGACCGGGTTTATCCCATTCTGAATAACTGATTCGACGATGAGTAGAAGATGAAGACGGTGGTTGAAGACCGGAGGTCTTCACGTCGTTTGTATAATTACTGATGATCTTGATTGGGCCGTACACCCAAGAGGAGGGAATCAGTAGGTGATCGTCCAGACGTACTTGGAGATCGATGGATATGTGAGGTACAAGGTGCCTCCGGTTTCGTTCAGACCCAGAACGGACTTGTAAATGGACTGTGTGTCTGACATTGGATATCATTCTGTGTGATTGATGGATATTGGTTGCATGGAGTGGTTTGCCTGTGTGGCATGCTAAGATGCAAATGATCAAGGATTCTGTTGAAAAGCAGAGTCTTGTGGTTGATGATCAAAGCATAGCCTGTGTGGCACAGCTTTATGTAGCGTTGATTCACGAGCTTCACACCCCATTTGTGAAGCAGAAACGAGAGAAGGACACCAGGGAGGACATGCGTTTCCTTCTAGCTAGAAGTGGCGTCAGTGGTTTTACACGCCCTGACGAGTCTGACTTATGTGATTGTTGCTGTTGCGAGGCGCCTCAGATATATCGGTGACTATGTGGAGCCGATGGAGTCATTTTTTGGCTCATTGCAAACGTGTATTCGAAGTTTGGTTTAGCTAGTCGGTGAGATCTCCTCACCTTTATTTTAATTTCTAGTTTGAAATATATACTAGGAAGCAGACGGTGCTTAGTAGCACCCGACACCTGTCGTCCACAGATCATGGATGACTTGTTTGTTTGGTTTCTATGTTGTGAAATTTGATTGTGTGATACGAAATGAGATAAAATATTTTATAGGCGAAAATATTTTATAGTTAAAAATATAAGTTTTAACGTGTATATAAAATAAATATTTATACAATTTGTTTATATACATTGATTTGACTGATATTGATTGGGACGATAAATTTTACACATCACCCAACTGCACAAATAAAATCTGTATTTAATTGTTTGAAACCCCACACGGGTGTTGGGATGAAATTGGACATACACTAATCCCAATAATTAGCGGTATGTCGATCGATTGATTGACAGGCTGTTATAAGCGTTGAATATTTATATTTGATGCTTATACAGTGTAGAATGCACTCTGGATGATGGTTGATGATTTATCGTTGCTATTATATACATGTGTTGTAGGGAATCCATATAATTAACATTATATGGTAATTGATTGGGCCTCATTCCAATTTGGAAAATAGTAAAGAAAATTCATTTGTTGAATAGTAAAGAAAATTCATTTGTTGAATAGTAAAGAAAATTCATTTGTTGAATAGAAAAGAAAATTCATTTGTCGAATAGTAAAGAAAATTCATTTGTTGAATAGCAAAGAAAATTGAGTTGTTGAATAGTAAAATAAATTCATGTCTGGAATTGAAAATAAATTCATGTGTTAAATAGAAAATAAATTCATGTGTTGAATAAAAGCCGTGTTGATTTGATGGACGCCATTTTGACGCGAGTGATATTTATATCGATTTTATTCGTTTCTATTACGAATATAGAAAAGAAAGTGATTTCAAAATATAACGTTTTGAAAATATTATCATTTGTATATCGATGATGTGAAATATTCAATTTTGATTAGAAATTGAATATGAAGTTGAAATCGTTTTGAAAGCGAATTTAAAATGATTTATAAAATACGTTTTGAAAGGAAATCGACGGAAAATATATAATATATATATTATATATATAGAATGGCCTGAATAGAACGCGCCGCGCTGCGGCAGTTCACGAATTTCGACCATTGACTTCAAATGGATATTGCGGGAGATCCGACCGTCGGATTCTCCTAAAACCAGAACCGTTGGGTTCGTATCGAAAAGAGCTTTCTAACAAATATTAGAAATTAGAAATCTAACGGTTGGATTTGGAATTATGCCCAAATCAAATTTGGAAAAGGTCGATGTAAGTGCAGTTCGATGGCCGTTGATGGAAATCGACTGTACGGGCCTTGATAAAATTATTAAAAAAAGTAATAATTTGTGCAAAATCATAAGAAATGATTTGGGAAGAATTGGGTTGAAAAATTCCATATTTGAAAAGATAAAAGTAGATTTTTATCGAAATGAACTAGTTTTGAACTAGAATTATAATTCTATTTATTTTTAAAATAAATAAAGTGGATTTGAAATGGTTTTGAAAATAACCAGAATTTCCAATAATTAAATTGGAATGGATTTGAATCGAAATTGTCTTTGGAATATTTCGATGTTGGATTTCGTGATGATACAGATATTGTTATGGGAATTTGAACGATATATTTATATCGTTATTTCCAATACAGTATTTGTTGATTTCAGAATTTGATATTGAATATAAGCCGATATATTTTCTATTTAAAGCCTTGTATTTAATATCAAATGTGATTTGGGTTTGTCGTGAATAGTGTCTTCATTAACACTGTTCTTAAACCCAGTTGAGAAAAAGATTAAATCTTTTTATTTAGATTTAATGAAGTGTACCAATTAAATGGTATTTAAATTGGAATTGAATTTGAATTGATTTTTGGGTTTATCGTGAACGGTGTTTTAAATAACACTTGTTCTTTGACTCGATAATTAATGGAATGTGATTTTGGGTTGCCGTGAACGGTATCTTCAATAATACTGTTCTTAGACCCAATGGAGTTAAGAAAATCAGAAACTAACTGTAACACCCCGCCTCCGCTAGGGTCACTCGCAAGGGAATGCACTAGCTTTAGAGGGGCATTATTGGTAAACATGCACAGAAATATCACAAGACAGAACACATAAAATAGCGGAAGTAAAGTCAATCTTTCATAACATGAACACATAAGGTCTAAAGCCTTTTACATCAGAGTACATCAAAACCTGTCTTGCAATAGTAAAGAAGCATAAAGACTTTTTAATAAATTATTCCCCAAGTAAAAACAGTAAAGTAGCCATAGCCAAGAGAAGTCCAAGCCATCCATGATGACCTTCAATCAGAAGAAGTCCGAACTAAACAGCATTGTTTCCTCCCTGTAACCTGGGGGGGGGGAAAACGGAAGAAAAGAGGCGAAACAAAACGGGTCAGTCAAAAAGACTGAGTAAGCCCTATCTACTATTAGTATAGAAACTAGTAAAGTTAACTGACATGAGAAACTGAGATGAACATGAGCATGATAACAAGATAGATAAGCTAAATCAAAATAACAGGATAAACTACTGAACTAAGGTATCATGATAAACTACGGTGTCATGATAAATCAAAATATCATATCGTCAGCTTTCTATCAAGTATACTATCCCAAGGTATCTACCCCGTCTAACATCCCACGGTATCTATTCCGTATATTCTTCCTGGTTCTAACATCTACATTTGCTCTGCACCCTCCGTACTAGTATCCCAGCCTTGTTATGTGTTAACCATGAATGTCCCTTACTCAAAGTCGTGTAATGGTCCATGTCAACCTAATATATCGCATATATAGGTTACTCAAATCATATGTTTCTTTCCATGTATATAAGTTCAGTCCTTTGCCGTACCTCGTACGGGCTTCCTCATGTCGTATTATCCTTGAAATCGTTTGGACTGTCACCCTTGTTCTAGCTAGGCTCTTCCATATGAATCATCGTTTGAACTACTAGGACTTACGCCACCTAGCACCACTAGGGATTACGCTAACCTATTGCACGCTTTCGTATTTCGGTTTGGGTTAAACCACCTAGGCCACTAGGGATTACGCTAACCCTCAACCGCGCCCTTTTTCCCACGCATTCATCGTGAATCATTTTTCTATAACTGTATGCACATGTATCACATCGTGCCATCCGAGTCCTGTCACAGGGCAAAACAAGAAATACTAGACTCGGTCGGGAGCTTTAGATTTATCTGCCGATGCAGATACTAAGGTCTGCTTTTCTACACGTGGCTATGGTCCCACGAGACCCCTCCCTCAACTAGTGAAAGGCAACACAAGAGAAAATCTTGCATGAGAACTACACTCCGGCTAGCCCACATCCTACGGCCTACCTCACCCATAATTAGATAGCAATTATGGTCTGTTGGGTGTTCCCTGCCTTTCCGTACGTACACGCTTGACTCAAGATGGTAGATGATCGACGAACTTGCTATCTCGGGCACCTTATGTATTCGTCGACTCACTGCTATCCACCCCAGTCTTTAGGTCGCTCGCATAGCAACCAAGGCATATTCTTGGTTCTTCTACCGCAGACCTCAACCTCTCGTGAGCCTAGTATATTGACCTGGCAGCTCACAGAGGGATCCCAAGAATATCCTCACGTTCCCCGAAGCCGCTGCTTCGTTACCCAGTTCGTTGGAGCCTTTATCTAAATCAGATAGCCTGCTCCTACACGCATACTTAAACGTTGACCTAACGTATCGGGTTACTAATCTATCTAAGAAATGGTCCAAATTTCCTTGACTAAGAATTATTACTTAGTTTCCCTTAACTAAGGTTTACCACTTAGCCTTATTTCCATAATCCTTGTTAACTATGGTTATTTACCTAATCCTCCGAATTAGGGTTTATCTAATGACTTAAGTGTCACTTAAGTTCATAACTTAGCCCGTCTACAGACCATGTCAAAATTGGCTAAGTATCCAAGTCCAAGACTTAACCCTACAAACCATGTGTCAAGTTGGCTAAGTATATTAAGCAATCCATAACTTAACCTCGTCTAATTATCATTTTAGATTGGTTAATTATATAAATTAACTTGACCTTGTCAAATTACCGAGTCAAATCGGTCAAGCGTATTCAAGTGATTCGTGACTTAGCCTTATCATGTTTTCATGTTATATTGGTTAAGTATGGGTTAACTTAACCTCCGTAAATTCATGAGTTAGATTGGCTAAGTATAAGTCACTTAACCACATCGAATCATCATGTATAATTGGTTAAGTATAAGTTGCTTAACCCCATTAAATTATCACGTCAAGTTGGTTAAGTATTGGTTACTTAACCCCATTGAATTACCAAGTTTATATTGGTTAAGTGTTTAACTTAACCCCATCGAATTACCGTGTTTAGATTAGTTAAGTGTGGATTACTTAACCCCATCTAATTATCGTGTTTAGATTAGTTAAGTGTGGATTACTTAACCCCATCTAATTACCGTGTTTAGATTAGTTAAGTCTTAATTACTTAACCCCATCCATTAACTGTATCTCTTGGTTAAGTGTCATTAAGAAAACTTACTTAACCTTGCCAATTTATCATGTTGGATTGATTAAGTGTTGGTTAACTTAATCCCCGTCCACTAGTTGTATAAAAATGGTTAAGTGTCATTAGGCAAATCAAATTACTTAACCTACCCAACCTTGTCATGTTTTGTTAAGTATCATTAGCCTAATCAATTTACTTAACCCATTTATCCATGTCATATTTGGTTAAGAGTCATTAATCAAATTAACTTAACCCTATCATGTGGCATTAATTACTTAATGCACCCCAACCTCTCACATTAGACTTTGTTGTGGTTACTAGTTAAGCCGGTCGGTTCCGGGTAGCTTTACACCACAACTTGGTCTAACCTCGGGTTCAAGCACAACATGACCAACTTCTCACATTGGGTCCTATTGTTTGCAACTACTAGTTAGGCCGGTCGGTTCCGGGTAGTTTTACGTTGCAAACTCAACCCAACCTCGAGTTGGCCACTTTCATGTTTAGTCTAGTGTCATGTTCATAGTCAAGTTTTCAAGCAATTGGGTAGACCTAACTTAATAGGTAAATTCCCAATGGGTAGACCTAACTTAATAGGTAAATTCCCAAGCTTATGTTTTTATGCATACTTACATGTCAACTTTCATGTTATATTTCAAGTCATGTTTTCAAGTTGTATTTTCATGCCATTAGAAATTACCCATAACATAACCCAACGCTTTTGAACTCGCATATACGTTCGCAACAACGTAATGGATTAAAAGAAGAGACTTGGCAAAAGCATGACAAAGATGGATATTAAGCCACAAATTAATCATGGTGGCGAATGAGGCACAAATGTGTTCATTAGCTTGCATATACCATTGTTAAGCCTCAAAAACATGCATAAACCCAAACTTGGCACATAAGCGAATCATGGTGATAAACAACATGGAATGATGACAAGTAACTCGCATATGACCTCACATAAGGGTTATGGCTTCATATGCAAGTTGACATGAAGGTTATAAGGGTTCTCATGTTGCATAATGCAACATTTCAACATAAAGGTCGAAGCTTTATGACCACAAGACCAAGGTAATGACTTTATAAGCTTGCATAAGATGATAGCATGCTACGTACTAATGTTTAAACCCACTTACAACATGTCATATTAAGTTTAAAGTTCATATCTAATAGTAGGAGAAGGGCTTACCTTGCTATGAAGGCCTAAATCGATTAAACCAAAGCTTATGATGAAGCCTATGCATGCCATCACCCAAAAACCCAAAGATGAACACTCCAAATCAACAAAAATACCATCTTTATGAACAAAGATCAAAGCTTTTGCCTTGAAATCAACTTGAGAAGCTCTCATACTAACATAGGGACTCTCTAATACTCTCATGATCATGAAACCTCTCATAGAAATGAAGTGGAGGCTAGGATAGTTGAGTGGAGGCCATGAGAGTAGCAATTTTGCCATAGTTTAGTTGCATGAATGAATAATGAGGGTTTAGGGGTAGGTTAGGGGCTTATTTATAGATTAGGCAAGTGTTTTAGGCCATAGGATTAAACCTAGATTCAATCCAAGCCATCAAAGTATGTCTTGGGGAAGAAGTCAAGTGTAGGAACCATCTAGGGCCTTTAGATTAAAGATGAACCATGAGAACCATCCAAATGCAAAATCTGCATTTGAGCGAATCGGCCCACGGGTTGACAGCCAAACACCCTGGATTAACCCCTGGTCGACCCAGCGGGCTCGGGTCGACCTCAAAAATCGGCCGGTTCGGTTATTCCCCTCTCCCAATTCGCTGTTTTGAACATTTTTGCATATTTATTTATTTAATTTTAAATTATATATATATATATATCAATATATATATATATATTTCTCTGCGCAACCCATTTCACTTAATTAAGTATCCTTTAATTTGGGAATTTTTCGTGAAACTTCACGAGGCCATATCTTGGTCATACAGACTCTGATTTTCGAAAACTCGGACTCTATTTCGCGTATTTTTCCGAGACGAGCGAAATGGCATAGCCCGTTTAATTTGATTCAGAATTTAAAATTAAATTCTGCCTTGATTCTCGTCTTAGCCATGTTATCGAAATACGGGTTGTTACATTCTCCCCACCTTTTAGGATTTCGTCCCCGAAATCTCCAAGTTGGGAAGAACATATCCTACCATCCATCATCCATCTACTCAAAACATCATCCACAAGCGACCATTGTCCTTAGATGATTTCTAATGCTGTATGAATATATGCAAAACGTGTGTGTATATGCTCCTTAGCTAATGCTAATGATCAGGCCTGAATGATCTTTCTAATGCAAAATATGTATAGTGCCATGAATCCAACATGTATGCAAATAGTCCTAGTCATATAGATACTATATGCGTGCACAATCATTCATTCATATGCAACAACCGCATGATAACACATTCAATTTCATCCATAAACAAGTATAAATACTCGTGCATATGCAATATGAAATGTGACCGAGTCGAGCTAGTATCTAATATGTATTCGCGCATCCACGAGCAACCACTTGCAACCACTTGCAACCATATCAATCATAACATGTTTCAAATACATGTTTACATCCATAGGGTTCTACCTAGGATTCCCTGAAACAGGGTCGAGAAGATAAACAAGACAAACTCCTTACGGGGTTTGTAACAGAAAATAGGACCGAGAGGATGTCCACAAAAGATAGCCTACAAGTAAGCTCTACCGAAAACAGGGATCAAGAATATACTCCCAAAAAGAGATATCATGCGCGTATCTGGTCTTTGACCATCAAAGTCGTCTTTCCTGAGCTTAATTCCATCGTGCCTTGACCGTCTTTTAACTTCACGATTTCGCAGCTTCTTATTTCCTGTTTCCATAACATGAGCTAGAACTCATTTCTTTGTCGCCTCTCGTTCCACTTGCACTTATCCTTTTCCTAGAATACTTGACGCAAACATGACTGCGTACTCATGATCTCATGCAAGCTTTCCAAAATTCACTAGTGAATCTCGGACCTCGTACCACAAGGTATTCCACGTAGAAGAACTTTCTCTTGAAAGTAAACAGATGCCAACCAGGTTATCAAGCGCACTTACTTGGGTGATTTCCATAACCCGTGCATAAGTGAAATAAACCATCCGTCTTATCGGCGAACACCACTCGATTGGGCTTCAAATTTCCAATAAAGGCATCAAGGGATTCTAAGTAATTAATCATGACCGAACCCAAAAAGGTTACACGAGACTTCGAGGGTATTACCAAGGCTAGTCAAGAGTCTAACTACCCTCCTATCAAAACCGAAAGTGGCACCCCTTACTGGATAACCACTTCACCCCTAGAATCCATCCATAGCTTCCAAAAACATGGGCACTCTCGAATCCAAACGAGTCATGAATAAATGGACCGATCCTCTAACAAGATTTGGGACAAAAATGGGATCCTCTTCTATTCTAGTACTAAGGTGCAGAGACTCAACTGTCCAAGCAGACTTAAATGATACGATGATCAAGGCAAAGTCTGGACGGGATGATAGAGAAGAAAAGCTAAACCTTTAACAAGATCGTTACCCTCCTTCCGAGGTACTCTAGAAATGAGAGCATACTACTGCCCTTCCGATGATCTTGTCCTTGTCCCATAATACTTAACTATCCGCCCCGTTTTACCATGCCAAAGGTACTCTCTCGCCATGGGTTTCATTGTTCATCTTTCTCCCGCCTTTGAGGACTAATCCATACCAACA
Organism: Allium sativum; assembly: GCA_030737875.1. Lineage (NCBI taxonomy): Eukaryota > Viridiplantae > Streptophyta > Magnoliopsida > Asparagales > Amaryllidaceae > Allium > Allium sativum. The sequence continues at coordinate 1,054,570,366 of CM060916.1, read as the reverse complement.
AGTTGCTCATCCTTAAGCTCGTATCCTTTATCCTTCTTTCTCACGATCCTTTCTCATAACGCGGCCACTGGTCTCTCGAGAACCACCTCCATCGTATGGAAAGCACTTCCGTAGATAGAAAAGACTAGTCGCAGTTAAAACCACTGTGACTACAGGTGGAGTAAAGAGATTCAATCAAGGAAACAAGGATAGTGCTAATGGCCTTTGGGGAATAGCCTTTTTCTTTTAAAAGAAAATTTTCTTGAAAAATGCTTCTTTGTAAACGATTTTCAAATTGTTTTCAGAAGGTCTTTTAAAAACTTTTGCCCAGTCTGGTAACCTTCTGCTCTGATACCAAATGTAACACCCCGCCTCCGCTAGGGTCACTCGCAAGGGAATGCACTAGCTTTAGAGGGGCATTATTGGTAAACATGCACAGAAATATCACAAGACAGAACACATAAAATAGCGGAAGTAAAGTCAATCTTTCATAACATGAATACATAAGGTCTAAAGCCTTTTACATCAGAGTACATCAAAACCTGTCTTGCAATAGTAAAGAAGCATAAAGACTTTTTAATAAATTATTCCCCAAGTAAAAACAGTAAAGTAGCCATAGCCAAGAGAAGTCCAAGCCATCCATGATGACCTTCAATCAGAAGAAGTCCGAACTAAACAGCATTGTTTCCTCCCTGTAACCTGGGGGGGGAGGGGGAAACGGAAGAAAAGAGGCGAAACAAAACGGGTCAGTCAAAAAGACTGAGTAAGCCCTATCTACTATTAGTATAGAAACTAGTAAAGTTAACTGACATGAGAAACTGAGATGAACATGAGCATGATAACAAGATAGATAAGCTAAATCAAAATAACAGGATAAACTACTGAACTAAGGTATCATGATAAACTACGGTGTCATGATAAATCAAAATATCATATCGTCAGCTTTCTATCAAGTATACTATCCCAAGGTATCTACCCCGTCTAACATCCCACGGTATCTATTCCGTATATTCTTCCTGGTTCTAACATGTACATTTGCTCTGCACCCTCCGTACTAGTATCCCAGCCTTGTTATGTGTTAACCATGAATGTCCCTTACTCAAAGTCGTGTAATGGTCCATGTCAACCTAATATATCGCATATATAGGTTACTCAAATCATATGTTTCTTTCCATGTATATAAGTTCAGTCCTTTGCCGTACCTCGTACGGGCTTCCTCATGTCGTATTATCCTTGAAATCGTTTGGACTGTCACCCTTGTTCTAGCTAGGCTCTTCCATATGAATCATCGTTTGAACTACTAGGACTTACGCCACCTAGCACCACTAGGGATTACGCTAACCTATTGCACGCTTTCGTATTTCGGTTTGGGTTAAACCACCTAGGCCACTAGGGATTACGCTAACCCTCAACCGCGCCCTTTTTCCCACGCATTCATCGTGAATCATTTTTCTATAACTGTATGCACATGTATCACATCGTGCCATCCGAGTCCTGTCACAGGGCAAAACAAGAAATACTGGACTCGGTTGGGAGCTTTAGATTTATCTGCCGATGCAGATACTAAGGTCTGCTTTTCTACACGTGGCTATGGTCCCACGAGACCCCTCCCTCAACTAGTGAAAGGCAACACAAGAGAAAATCTTGCATGAGAACTACACTCCGGCCAGCCCACATCCTACGACCTACCTCACCCATAATTAGATAGCAATTATGGTCTGTTGGGTGTTCCCTGCCTTTCCGTACGTACACGCTTGACTCAAGATGGTAGATGATCGACGAACTTGCTATCTCGGGCACCTTATGTATTCGTCGACTCACTGCTATCCACCTCAGTCTTTAGGTCGCTCGCATAGCAACCAAGGCATATTCTTGGTTCTTCTACCGCAGACCTCAACCTCTCATGAGCCTAGTATATTGACCTGGCAGCTCACAGAGGGATCCCAAGAATATCCTCACGTTCCCCGAAGCCGCTGCTTCGTTACCCAGTTCGTTGGAGCCTTTATCTAAATCAGATAGCCTGCTCCTACACGCATACTTAAACGTTGACCTAACGTATCGGGTTACTAATCTATCTAAGAAATGGTCCAAATTTCCTTGACTAAGAATTATTACTTAGTTTCCCTTAACTAAGGTTTACCACTTAGCCTTATTTCCATAATCCTTGTTAACTATGGTTATTTACCTAATCCTCCGAATTAGGGTTTATCTAATGACTTAAGTGTCACTTAAGTTCATAACTTAGCCCGTCTACAGACCATGTCAAAATTGGCTAAGTATCCAAGTCCAAGACTTAACCCTACAAACCATGTGTCAAGTTGGCTAAGTATATTAAGCAATCCATAACTTAACCTCGTCTAATTATCATTTTAGATTGGTTAATTATATAAATTAACTTGACCTTGTCAAATTACCGAGTCAAATCGGTCAAGCGTATTCAAGTGATTCGTGACTTAGCCTTATCATGTTTTCATGTTATATTAGTTAAGTATGGGTTAACTTAACCTCCGTAAATTCATGAGTTAGATTGGCTAAGTATAAGTCACTTAACCACATCGAATCATCATGTATAATTGGTTAAGTATAAGTTGCTTAACCCCATTAAATTATCACGTCAAGTTGGTTAAGTATTGGTTACTTAACCCCATTGAATTACCAAGTTTATATTGGTTAAGTGTTTAACTTAACCCCATCGAATTACCGTGTTTAGATTAGTTAAGTGTGGATTACTTAACCCCATCTAATTATCGTGTTTAGATTAGTTAAGTGTGGATTACTTAACCCCATCTAATTACCGTGTTTAGATTAGTTAAGTCTTAATTACTTAACCCCATCCATTAACTGTATCTCTTGGTTAAGTGTCATTAAGAAAACTTACTTAACCTTGCCAATTTATCATGTTGGATTGATTAAGTGTTGGTTAACTTAATCCCCGTCCACTAGTTGTATAAAAATGGTTAAGTGTCATTAGGCAAATCAAATTACTTAACCTACCCAACCTTGTCATGTTTTGTTAAGTATCATTAGCCTAATCAATTTACTTAACCCATTTATCCATGTCATATTTGGTTAAGAGTCATTAATCAAATTAACTTAACCCTATCATGTGGCATTAATTACTTAATGCACCCCAACCTCTCACATTAGACTTTGTTGTGGTTACTAGTTAAGCCGGTCGGTTCCGGGTAGCTTTACACCACAACTTGGTCTAACCTCGGGTTCAAGCACAACATGACCAACTTCTCACATTGGGTCCTATTGTTTGCAACTACTAGTTAGGCCGGTCGGTTCCGGGTAGTTTTACGTTGCAAACTCAACCCAACCTCGAGTTGGCCACTTTCATGTTTAGTCTAGTGTCATGTTCATAGTCAAGTTTTCAAGCAATTGGGTAGACCTAACTTAATAGGTAAATTCCCAATGGGTAGACCTAACTTAATAGGTAAATTCCCAAGCTTATGTTTTTATGCATACTTACATGTCAACTTTCATGTTATATTTCAAGTCATGTTTTCAAGTTGTATTTTCATGCCATTAGAAATTACCCATAACATAACCCAACGCTTTTGAACTCGCATATACGTTCGCAACAACGTAATGGATTAAAAGAAGAGACTTGGCAAAAGCATGACAAAGATGGATATTAAGCCACAAATTAATCATGGTGGCGAATGAGGCACAAATGTGTTCATTAGCTTGCATATACCATTGTTAAGCCTCAAAAACATGCATAAACCCAAACTTGGCACATAAGCGAATCATGGTGATAAACAACATGGAATGATGACAAGTAACTCGCATATGACCTCACATAAGGGTTATGGCTTCATATGCAAGTTGACATGAAGGTTATAAGGGTTCTCATGTTGCATAATGCAACATTTCAACATAAAGGTCGAAGCTTTATGACCACAAGACCAAGGTAATGACTTTATAAGCTTGCATAAGATGATAGCATGCTACGTACTAATGTTTAAACCCACTTACAACATGTCATATTAAGTTTAAAGTTCATATCTAATAGTAGGAGAAGGGCTTACCTTGCTATGAAGGCCTAAATCGATTAAACCAAAGCTTATGATGAAGCCTATGCATGCCATCACCCAAAAACCCAAAGATGAACACTCCAAATCAACAAAAATACCATCTTTATGAACAAAGATCAAAGCTTTTGCCTTGAAATCAACTTGAGAAGCTCTCATACTAACATAGGGACTCTCTAATACTCTCATGATCATGAAACCTCTCATAGAAATGAAGTGGAGGCTAGGATAGTTGAGTGGAGGCCATGAGAGTAGCAATTTTGCCATAGTTTAGTTGCATGAATGAATAATGAGGGTTTAGGGGTAGGTTAGGGGCTTATTTATAGATTAGGCAAGTGTTTTAGGCCATAGGATTAAACCTAGATTCAATCCAAGCCATCAAAGTATGTCTTGGGGAAGAAGTCAAGTGTAGGAACCATCTAGGGCCTTTAGATTAAAGATGAACCATGAGAACCATCCAAATGCAAAATCTGCATTTGAGCGAATCGGCCCACGGGTTGACAGCCAAACACCCTGGATTAACCCCTGGTCGACCCAGCAGGCTCGGGTCGACCTCAAAAATCGGCCGGTTCGGTTATTCCCCTCTCCCAATTCGCTGTTTTGAACATTTTTGCATATTTATTTATTTAATTTTCAATTATATATATATATATATATCAATATATATATATATTTCTCTGCGCAACCCATTTCACTTAATTAAGTATCCTTTAATTTGGGAATTTTTCGTGAAACTTCACGAGGCCATATCTTGGTCATACAGACTCTGATTTTTGAAAACTCGGACTCTATTTCGCGTATTTTTCCGAGACGAGCGAAATGGCATAGCCCGTTTAATTTGATTCAGAATTTAAAATTAAATTCTTCCTTGATTCTCGTCTTAGCCATGTTATCGAAATACGGGTTGTTACACTAACTAGAGATTAGTTAGGTTGAATGGTCTCCTGGGTATTGATCTGATGTTGGTTTCGGCCATCGGGGTTATTACTTAGGGAATTGTTCACTTGCTAATTTACGGTTAAAGGCTGATGGAATAGAACGTGATTTTGGGTTTATCGTGAACCATGTTTTAAATGACATCGGTTCTTTAACCCAGTTAAAGATTAAAACTAAGTGGAGTTTTAATGAATCTTTAATTAGATTGAAAAGATTGAGAATGGAGTATCACCAGTTTTGCTCCAGACGATTTTTAAATCTTTAATTAGATTTGAACGTGAAATGGTAATTGAATTTACCGATAACACCGTGGTGTTAGATATGATGTATGACCAGATGGGATTAGGAAATAAAATAAATGATTACTTCGGTGTGGTTCGCTAATCCCGACTAGTTTGAAGCGATATTCAAAGGAGGATTAAAGAATAAATTTAAAAGAATTTATCTTTGATAAAATTAATGGGAACCTTTCCTTAAGAATGTGAAATTTAGAAACTAACTGTAGGTTAGCTAAGCAGAATGGTTTCCTGGGTATTGATCTGATGTTGGTTTCGGCCTTCGGGGTTAATATTTGGGGAATTATTCTCTTGTTAATTTACGGTTAGTGACTGATGAATTGGAATGAGGCGTATGTTGTGTTTGTGTAGCACTTGTTTATTATATACGCGAGTTATTCAGAAAGACCGGGTTTATCCCATTCTGAATAACTGATTCGACGATGAGTAGAAGATGAAGACGATGGTTGAAGACCGGAGGTCTTCACGTCGTTTGGATAATTACTGATGATCTTGATTGGGCCGTACACCCAAGAGGAGGGAATCAGTTGGTGATCGTCCAGACGTACTTGGAGATCGATGGATATGTGAGGTACAAGGTGCCTCCGGTTTCGTTCAGACCCAGAACGGACTTGTAAATGGACTGTGTCTCTGACATTGGATATCATTCTATGTGATTGATGGATATTGGTTGCATGGAGTGGTTTGCCTGTGTGGCATGCTAAGATGCAAATGATCAAGGCTTCTGTTGAAAAGCAGAGTCTTGTGGTTGATGATCAAAGCACAGCCTGTGTCGCACAGCTTTGTGTAGCATTAATTCACGAGCTTCACACCCTGGTTGTAAACCTGAAACGGGAGAAGGACATCAGGAAGGACATGTGTTTCCTTCTAGCTAGAAGTGGCATCAGTCGTTTTACACGCCCTGACGAGTTGGACTTATGTGGTTGTTGCTGTTGCAAGGCACCTCGGATATATCACTGACTATTTGGAACCGATGGAGTCATTTGTTGGCTCATTGACACCCCATAGGGTGGGGAAACGTAGTGTTCAGGCATTTTAATCCACATCGGTGGATGGGCCCTGACGATCCAAGGCTTGCTTGCGCGCTTGCCTGAGACACGGGCTAGAGCATCTCGAATTTGGTGGAGGATGATCCCTTGCCTCGGTTCACAGATTGAAATCCGACTTCCAATACGTGACGTTTTGATTTTAGTTGTAATCCTATATATGGCGACATAGTGGGATAGGGCGCTTATGCCATCTATGATTGATATTTGTGATTGTATATAAAATTAGAAACTAGCTGGAAACGAGCTAAGATGGGTGGTTTCCTGGGTATTAGTCTGATGTTGGTTTCAGCCTTCTGGGTTAATACTTAGGGAATCGTTCTCTTACTAATTTACAGTTGGAGTCTGATTAAGAATTAAAACATGAAATTTAGCGTATCAAGCATTCTTTGGCTATTATAAGGTAAAACCCCATCCTCCGGTTTGTGTTGCATTGTGTGATGGGAGCTGGGTCTTATAATAGCTTCATTGTTCTTTATTTAGCATTGCGCTGTTTGTTTTATGCACTGGTATTCTTGGCAGGAAACCCGTTTTGTGTTATACGGCGTGGTCCCTTGATTTACCTAACTTTAAAATAAAGATAAATAACTGTTTTAGTTCTCACACCAGTCACATGACTGACCTAGAGTTTATTGTTTTAACCTAAACTCTGGGTGCCCTTATTGACACGGGCAGCTAGTAGTTTTGGTTTTGTAGATTTATATTCATAGAATTCTGATTTACAGCTGGAACGATACTCGGAAAGCTCTGTATCCGTGTATTACTTCTAGTTGTGTTTTGTATTATTTTCCGCTGCTACGTAATGTATTGTAATCTCTGATATTTTATGATGTGTAATATTGATTCATACTCTGTATATTCTTGTATTCAGATGGAATTATTGTAATTAACAATGAAATGTTCTTTTGTCTGCATTCCGATGTGGCTTGTTCTCAACTCAATCCGTGATTTCCCGTAAGGGGTATTTCGGGTCGTTTCAGATACACTCAAGCGAAATGGGTGGTCGGTCATGTGTGGCCGGGTTGCAAGACGTTCTTGTTGAACCCAGTGTATTCCCCTCTAGATATACACTATCGGCAGGTGGTCACGTACCTTGTCATAGTGTGAATCCAATCTCCAATAAGTGCCCGCGGTTTTGATTTTATACTATATATGTGGAGCGTGAGATGCAAGCGTTCCACTAGATTGTTATTTATTTGTAATTAGACACTATTATAATATTAGACAAAATATGATTTCAAAACTGGTTTGGGTTATAGTAAGGTAAAAACCATCCGTGTTTATGTGTGCATCGGTCTTACTATTTCCTTTTTCTTTCAAAAGGATTTTTGACTTTAAAATCAATATGGGTGTTATTTAAACTTAGCGAGGTTTTTTCTCACTCTGGTTCACCAGACTGACCCGGTATTTGTAATGCTCGGGTTTGGGTTGTACATGTTCAGGTCATTGGAAAATACGAAGTTCAGAAGATGTGCTAGAGGAGTTCAGACGTATGATTTTATCAAGTATATTCTGCTGTGTGTTGTATTCGAGGACAGGTTGTTATAACTATCCAGATTTGCCTGTGGTACTTTGATGTATGTAAGTATATTACTTTAGGCTTTCGATAAAGTTATTTATGTATTATATTTTTTTCCGCTTCAATGTGAGACTAGGTGTTGTGTTGGTTCTTCTTCTTCTTCTTCTATTCTAATATTTCTTCCTTTCCTCATCCTCTAACTTCTTTCTAATAACTTTCTGGATCTTCAGTACTCGATTTTGGACACGGGATGTAATTGTGTCGAAAATTCGAGCATCGAATTTTCTGTGTCATTACAAATCTATACTTTAAGTCATTGACCGGTCAGATTCCTCATCCGTTCGAACGAGCTAAGCTACTAGGTCATTGAAGCAGATTAAGTTCTTAGATCATTGTAATGACTTAATTTTCTTAGATCGTTAGAAAACCTGGGCTTCTTGCCTACTGAGCCAACCCAAGACTTTAGGTCATTGTACCGACCCAAGCCACAGATCGCTTAAACGACATGAACTCAAGACTGATGGAACAACCTGAGTATCAGACCGTTAGAATGACCTGAATATCATACCATTGGAATGACCTGACGTGTTGAGCCACTGAGTGACTTGTTCTGTTAGGTCGTAGGTTGCGTTGTTATGCTAGATCATTGAGAAGACCTGGCCTTATGCCATGAAGATGACCTATGAGCTTGAAATGTGGTGACGATCCGATTCTTTAAAAGTTCGAATGACCCAAGTCTCAAAAGGTTCGAACGACCCAAGACTTGAACCTGATTGTACCACTTGGACCCTTTCCACGACCCATGATGTAAGGCCTTGAAATGGCTGAACGATCTGGGTGTTAAGTGATGTATGATTTAGGATTTTAAAATCAATGAACGATCTACTCTTCACCACATGAAAATTGCTTTCGAAGCTTATTGACTTGAACATTTGGGATTTTGGATAATTTGCAATCATAGCTTGAAAAATGGATATCTTTATATCATGTTCCCCACCTTACAATGATAACAAGGACTTGCATATCCTAGACTTATACGTCACCATCGATTGCGCACTTTGATGGTGGATTAGATAATATAGTATATCACAATGAATTTCAAGACTCGAACTAAGTGGTGCATCTATATAAGATTATTTTGTTTAATAGTTTATAATTTGTCATCCCTTGCCTGCATACACACGACACTTTAGTTTAAGTCAGTGGTGGCGCTTGAGATCGACTAATCGACATAAGCCGGATTTCAAGATCTCAAACCTCGCCTTTATATAACTAGTGTTTAATTCTGCACGACACCTTATTTTTAGGAAAAGAGTAGCTGTGATATGTTTATAAATAAGATCGTTTGTGTATAATGACTACTAGACAGCAAGCTCACCTTTAGACTGAAGGGACATCTTCTCCTATGCAAATTAATGTTTCTACGTCTACCTCTGAGGCTACTACTACAACTCCTGGTCTGGAACCTGATCAAGCATTTCCTGTTGTTCGTCCCCGTAGCGCTTTGACATCAGAAAGATACTCATATACGCTTAATTTGCAAACTTATAACCAGTTTTGTAGTCAGTATGACATTCCTTAGACAGATGCAGTACTGCTAGAGGAGAATGTATTCGTTGATCAGCCACCGGATGGATATGTGACTATTAACTGATGGATGTTGATGGGTGGTGGTGTTCTCCTTTTTAATTCTTTTGTGGAGAGAATCCGGAATCAAATGGGTATCTCTCCTTTTCAACTCCATCCAATTAGCTACATCATTTTATTAGGACTTTACATGCATTTTATGCAAGCGGAGGTGCGTGACCCTATGTTTCAGGAAATCTTTTACTTATGATCATTTAAAAGGAGGAAGGACACCCCATCTATCATTTACGTCAAAGGTGCACGAAACTAGAAACTCATACAGGATTGGCCGAAGAGTGCCTCAGGATTCTAGACTCAATTTTTCTTCATTCACTGTCCCGAGAATTTTCGCGGGAAATAGACGGAAGGAGGTGAGCATATTTCTGCAGAACCATTCTCATTTAGTTCCCGTTAAATCTCGATTATTGAAACTTTCTTTATTGATTACAGTCATTCCAACTCCGATTAAGGGCAATAATTATTATACCCCCTCAAGGATGTTTATGAGGCTTTAAAAGCTATTGTTGAAATAGATAAAGGCATAAAATTCTTAATAAAAGAATAATTTCTTTGAAAATATGGACTCCTTCACCATTCAAGGAAATACCCTTCCAAAAGAGAACCTTCTACGCCTCAGTTTACACCTTTAGCATTAAATGTTGGTGCTTCTAAAGTTGATGGTGCATCGCAAAGTTAGGCCAATGAATCCTTGCTCAAGAGATGCTCGAACCCCGCTAGTGGTGGTAAAACACCCTTTAAGTCCCAAATGCCTTCGATCGAAGAAGAAGAAATTACACTCCGTGAAGGCAAAGGTCGTATGAAGGAAACTGAGCAGATGGAGGAGGATGAGACCACTCTAGGAGATGATCTAAAAATTGAGAAAGTTATCGAGGATCCCGTTAATCCAAACACCCGTAAGGAGAGTTCCACATATATTTTCAGGACTTTGAGTAATCTCAACGCTGCGAAAGACCTCCTAAGTGAGACTGTGACTTCAGTGCTTGCACCCAAAGATACAAAATTGGCTGTTGAGACGGTTTTGACTTGAACCCATCCATTGCGGAGAACATTCTCTGATATAGGGCCTAAGTTAGCTTCCCCTTCGAAGAGCGGTTTGTTATTAGATGCACATTAGATCACACATCACATACACTCTAAGCTTTTGTTGCTTTTGCACATACCCTATACTTTTCCCAAGTACTTTTTTGATCTTAGTATTGAAATCCTCCCTTTTCTTGTTTCAGGTTCGGATATGAATCATGAATTTATGAAAAGCTTTAAGCACCGAACTAGCTCTTATAACCCATGGCATCTCATACAGCTTAGCCATACACAACACTCACAACAATCTCAATATTCCTAACACTTGTAATATTATCATCAGCCTAAATAAACTCATGGTTACATAGAAACTGACAAACAAAGGATGTGGTGGCATGAGGATTTGGAGTAGAAAGAAAAAGAAGACCGGGATCATAGATCCTACTGTGATCGTGATTGATATGGTGACCATCATGAGTGGAGTGGATGGGAGGAAGAGGAAAGCCGAAAGAGGAAAAGAGATAGGGATGGCCAGGGCAGGGATGAACCTTAGAAGCGACCTAGATTAGATAAACTTTATGTCCCTGCTATTCAAACTACTTCTGGCTACCTGCCCCTTGCTACGCCGTATGTTACTCATCTTCACTCATCTTCCTATCGACATTAATAAAATCATACAAAGGCCTCGCTGTAAACTTGAACCAGCAAATACCGCACTTGTTGAACGATTCAAAAATTAGTGTTTGAAAGGAGTGTTCTTTGATTTGGAAATATACCCATCTGATAGAAAAGATATACTTAAAGATCTGGATGCCTTGAAGGGCAATATCAATAAGCAGATGGATACTATCAAAAGTCAACTTGAGACGCAGCTAGAAGTGGCCAGGAGTCAAACTGATAAATAACTAACCCTACGGTACAAGCTGGCCGATGATCTTCTGATACTTAACAGGCATAACCTTGATAAAATTGTTACATTGGAGAATGACAAGGTTGAGTGGGCCATGGTTCTTGAGTCTCGGGATGCAACCAAGGCATCTCTTACGCAAAGGAATACAGAGTTACAGGGGCTAGAGGCCGAGAATTAAAGGCTCAAAGAAGAGCTCATTGCTGCTAAACTGAGATAAAATGCACTGGTATTGCAAGTTAAAGATGCTCAGTCTGCTCAACAGACCTCTGAAACTCAACTGTCCATGGAAAAGGAAGATTCTGTAACTTATCGAAAAGATAATGTCGGTCTTCATGAGGGGAACACTAGTCATAAATTGACTATTTCTATGTTGACCGCTAAAGTTGAAATTCTTGAGCTGGAGAGAGACCAAGCTCTGACTGGTAAAGCGGTTGCTGAAAAAGCATTGACTGTTGTTAAGACGAATGCCAATGCCACTTTATTCAGATTTTACGTCTTTAGCATTATGGGCTGAGGCAGCTTGAGCTATTTGGGACCTGATTTTCCAATGACTCTGGCTCTGGTCTGGGAGTCTGTGCTTGCGCAAGTTAAAGATACTTATAACGAGGAATACCTCTTACATAAACTTGTGGATGAGGAATCCCGTTAAGCTTTGGCCAGGGGAAAGAAAAATCCTATGAAGGAGCAGTGATTATTAAGTGATGAAGCCGAATCCTCTGGGGATGAAGCCTTGGACGCATCCGCTACAGATGCACCTACTGATTCAATTAACGTTGAGGTTTCCAATTCTCAGATTCCAACTGTTTCTCCTACTAATCCTTTTGCTGCTCACAAAGAACAGGACGCAACTGTTGGGAAACATATTTTTGAGGAGCATATTATTGAGGAGCATACAGGTGACGATGAAGGTGATGATGACAACCTAGGTAATTATGAATTTGAGCACATAAGCCTTTAAGCCATAGGTAAAACCGAGATTGACCATATCGTGTCATACTTGGACTATTTTTGTACTTCACCTACGTATATTGCATTCCATAATCATTGTTCGTTTGTATTAGGCTTGATCTCACCATAACCTTCTCCTGCTAGAGCCAACACAATAGTTGCTGAAGCCATCGTCATTGATTCAACTTTGGTGTCAACTACTGTTTCTCCTTCGAATTCTACTCCTCCTCCAGGTGATGCATCCTTAATCACCGCTTCTATTCCTACTTCACAGCCAAGGTCACAGGATGCAAAGGTTGATGCAATCGTTGAGTTGGATGACGTTGATTACAATCCTGGTGACGAATCATAAGTTCTTGACGATGAAAGCCCGGGGAAGGGAACCAAGGCCCAGGAAAAGAAGAAGATTAAGCCTTCATCATCCTTGAGGCACACGGGAAAGTACACTGTTCATAAGAGAGGAGGACCCATCATTCTATCTTCTCCTAAGGGTCTGTCTGGTGGCACAGGTGCTAAGGACAGAAGTCAACCAGTTGATACACCTCCTCCTTCCCCCGTCAATATCAATAAACCATCTCTGAGGTCTAGTGATTCCAAGAAAGGAAATAAGAAAAATTAGTGCTTAAGGTTGCTTTCTTTACTTTCTATAACTTCCTTTTATGTACTTCATTTAGACCGATTGTATATGTGAGTGTCGGTCCTCGCATATGACTTTATGGATGATGTACGTGAGACTTGTGCTTTGCATTTGTGTTGATGTGATGAAACTATGTTTTGCTTATTGTAAGTTAGCCTTCCATTTTTGCTTTATTGTACTTTTCTATTTGTCCACTTGTTTCTATACATGTTACAAGTCTTTTATTGGTGTGAAGTCATGACGGGTTTTTGGTATGTATTGCAAGCATTGTTAGTCTGTCGTAATGCTATGGTGATGCACCCATACTTAAGGTCATCACGAACTTCTTATGTCGGATAGGATCAACATTACCAAATATCCTTGGTTATGGGAAAAATAATGAAGTTTTTGCTTTACTAGCTAAGTCTCTTGCTTTTTGCCTTCGCACTTAGGGCTTCTCAGCATTGCAATTAACCATGAAATCTAGTTTGTTGATTGAACTCATGCCTTTAGTAGAAGAAATTTTCTAGCCTTTATGCCCCTTCTTGAGAGGTCTTACATTTATGACCCAATGTTCATATGCTATCCAGCTAGTTAATTCTAGCATTTGAGTCTCTCGTCTGTAATTAGACTGATTAATTTTAGCATCAACGATTTCACTGGGTGCCCCCGGAGAGGTCTTTGGTTAAAGACCAACAATCATCGCAACCTGAATGAATCAAGCGCTAATCGACATAATTAGACTCCTACTAAGAGGTCATTCAACCCACCGATCATCGCAGCCCAATATGCCTGAGCGCTAACCGAACTAATGGATGCCTCCAAAGAGGTCATTCAAGCCCGCTGATCGCCGAGTCTAAGATAAGCAAACAATAATGGACTAATCGGTCACCTTTGAATAGTTCATTTTACCCCCACGGATCAGGATGAGCAGACACTAACAAACTAATTGGATGCCTCCGAAGAGGTCATTTAATCCCAAACACTCAGTTCATCGTATCTGACAAAATCAAACACTACGCGAGTTAAATGTACGCCTCTGAAGAGGTCATTTAAGCCTAATGTTTGTCCTAACCGGGTCAGTTACTTCCTGGAACAAACGATCTTATTGGGTACCCCCCTCTTGGCTGGGAATTTCTTATGAATCCAAACATGTGACCTGCCAGCCGGGTAATCAAGACCCTTTGGAGCCTGTATTGAATTCATGTCCCTTTTCGGCAAGGACTTATGATAAGCTTTGCTGTGAGAGGCTTTATTATTGCGTCTTACCACAGGGAGGACACCAGTTCCTCTACCGGACGCCTGATTTAACAAGCTATCCTATTGACGGAACTATGGCTCTGGACCCTTTATTTGTGGGAGATGCCCCTTTTGTGAAACTTGCAACTTTTATCTTTGATTTTTTTCGTTGCACCTTATCACCATTTGACACTTGGTGTTCTTTAGTTCTGGCTTGCAAGGCGGTGCTTTACACCTTCATATTCATTGCGAATGATGCTTATGACACTCGACACTTGAGCTTTCCCCATCGGGATGTGCAACAAAGGGCACCAGGTGTTATCAAGTTTTAGGTAAATGAGCGTTCTTTGAATGGCCTGCAAACAAAATTGACTTTTTAGCAACTTTTAAATAAGAATTTACAAGTGTACGATTCAGGCAAGCCAATCATCATTTCATTCATATGTATAAAGTTCAACTACAATGCTTGCAAAGTATTTACAACTTTTTTTACCAGAAATATGAATAAAAAATCAAGTAAAATAAAAATGGAGATGATTGTTGTTCTAAGCCCTGGGGATTTGAATTCCATCCATTGTCTTCAATTTGAAGGTGCCATCTAGGAGCTTTTGGCATATGGTGTAGGGCCATTTCCAATTAGGCCAAAAGACTCTAGTTCTGGTCATCACTTTCTTCAATACCAGATCTCTAATTGCGATGTTGCCTTGCCTAACTCTGGAGTTGAAATGTCCGGCAATCCTTCTTTGATGAGCAACAACTCTGAGCTCTACATCATTTCTCCTTTCTTCGAGCTGTTCAAGCGCTTCGAGTTGCAGCTTTTCATTCTCTACTTGGTTAAAGTGAATCCTACGGTGAGTGGAAACTTCCAGCTCTACCAGGATCATAGCTTCAGTTCCAAATGCTAGAGAGAACGGAGTGTGCCCAGTCGCAGATTTGCGAGTCATGCGATACTTCCATAGTGCAAGTGGAGGCTCATCTACTCAACCACCTTTGGCTTTCTCAAGATGCTTTTTGATGGTTGACTTTATGATCTTGTTCACTGCTTTGACTTGCCCGTTGGCTTGCAGATGAGCACTGATGCAAAAACCCTTATGAATCTTATACTTAGCACAGAAGCTTTTGAATTCATCGCCTTCAAAATGTGTTCCATTGTCTATGATTATCTTCTATGGAACACCAAACCTGCAAATGATGCTCTTCAGCACGAACTTGATCCCTTTCTTTGAGATGATAGTGGGCAGCGTCTCTGCTTCAGCCCATTTGGTGAAGTAATCGACAACTACAATGGCATATTTAAAGCTGGACTTTGCCATTGGTAGTACTCCAATCAAATCAATGCCCCATACAACAAATGTCCATGAGCTGACCATTTGAGTCAATTCCGGGGATGATGCTCTTGGAATATTCGCAAATCCCAGGCATTTATCACATTTCTTGGTATAGATTATAAAATCCAGGTTCATATCAGGCCAGAATTACCCGTATCACATAATTTTTTTGGCTAATATCTACCTGTGTGATCTCTACATTCACCATCATGTAATTCCGCAAAAATCGCCTTGGATTCCTCATTGATCAAACAACGAAGTAGAGGCATAAAAAAGATTCAACTATATAGCCTACCATCATGGATAAGATACATTGGAGCCTTTTGCAATATCTTCCTTCTCTTTTTCGATTCTTCTGGAAGTGTTCCATTAAGAAGATACACCTTGATCGGAGTCATCCACGATTCTGATTCTTCAACGGTCTCCATAATCCAATCAATATCGACATCTTCAGTACTAGGATTTCAGAGGATTTTCGACGGGTACTAATCCCAGTAGCTATGCATCTCCTAAAATTGCATACATAGCGAGCGAACATGCTTTCATATTTTCCTCTCTAGGGATATGGGATATTGTGTAGTAGTCAAGGTCAGTAAGAAGTTCCCAAGTCTTAAACATGTAAGCTGGAAGATTTCCTGTAACACCCCGAATTTCAATTAACACTAATGGTTAGTAATTAAAGTATAATTAATCACAGATGTGAGAATCAGGGGAAACGGGTTGCGTCATTGCGTTCGTCTCGGAAAAATACGCGAAATAGAGTCCGAGTTTGCGTAAAACGGGTACCGTATGAAAGAGATATGGACGAACGAAGTTAGGCAGAAAAACCCGAAACAGGCCAGAAATGCACTGGCGCACTTGTGAAGTGCGCCAGCACAAAAATACACTGGCGCACTTGGGAAGTGCGCCCATGTCGGGACAGGAAACCTGCACAGTTTCTAGAGAGTTCTGTGGTTGGGTGCACCAGTTTGGGGTTTGGGCTTGGTCTTAGGGCTGGTTTCGGGAAGGTTCCGAAATCTAAGGGTCCTAATCTAATTTAGGGTTAATCTAAGGGCCTAAAACACTCACCTAATCTATAAATACACCCTAAACCTACCCTAATCCATACTAAAAATAGAATTGAGGGCTACATGCCGCCAAATTAAATCTTAGAAGGAGCCTCCACTAATTTATGAAGAGGGTTGCAAGCTAATCACTCTCTAATCAACCTTTAATCCATTCTAAGCATCTTAATCTTCTTCATTTGGAGTGCAAATTGGCTAGTTGTGAGTTTCTATCACTTTAATGATCGATTGCTAAACTAAGTAGATGAGATTTGATGAGATCATATGGTTTTGTTGTGGATTAATGGGTTTTAAGTCATATGACATGATGTTAGTTTGCTAATGTATGTGGGTTATGCAAGTTTTGTGCTTTGTGATCATATGTTAATATGCAAGTTACATGTATGATAATATGCAAGTTACATGTATGATATTATGCAAGTTGTATGTTTCTTTATATGCAAGTTTATGAGTTCATATGCAAGTATGTAACATGTTATGCAAGTTTATATGCAAGTTTATGAGTTCATATGCAAGTATGTAACATGTTATGCAAGTTCATATGCAAGTTTATGAGTTCATATGCAAGTTATGTAACATGTTATGCAAGTTCATATGCAAGTTATGTGACATATTATGCAAGTTCATATGCAAGTTATGTATTTGTTAATATGTAAGTTTATGTAACATGTTATGCAAGTTAATATGCAAGTTGTGTGACATGTTATACAAGATTATATGCAAGTTATGTAACATGTTATGCAAGTTCATATGCAAGTTATGTGACATATTATGCAAGTTCATATGCAAGTTATGTATTTGTTAATATGTAAGTTTATGTAACATGTTATGCAAGTTAATATGCAAGTTATGTGACATGTTATACAAGTTAATATGCAAGTTATGTGACATGTTATACAAGATTATATGCAAGTTATGTGACATGTTATGCAAGTTCATATGCAAGTTATGTGCACCTTTGAAACATGTTCATACATATGCAAGTTGAAACCTTTTATATGTGTTATGTCATGAGAACGAAATTACGTGGGAACGATGGGGTTAATTAAATGCATATGTTAATAAGATTGTGTGAAATTAATATAATTATGCATAACATAAAATAAATGAACATAGTATGGGAATTTGCCTATTAAGTTAGGTGTACCCATACTATGTGTTGGGAATTTGCCTATTAAGTTAGGTGTACCCACACTTTGGAGTTGGGAATTTGCCTATTAAGTTAGGTGCACCCATATTCCTAAAATAAACATGATAATTAACACAAATTGTGGGGGTGATTAATTAGGAGTAATTAATCAATTAAGACACGAGGTTGGACCCGTTTGTAGTGTAAGACTGCCCGGAGTTTACCGGCTTAACCAGGCATCTACAAATGACGGTCCAATGTGAGGGGTCTTAATCATAAATTAAATACGTAACAAGGGTAAATGACACGAGGTTGGACCCGTTTGTAGTGTAAGACTGCCCGGAACCTACCGGCTTAACCAGGCATCTACAAATGACGGTCCAATGGGAGGGGTCCTTTACACGGTTACGGTGTTAATCAATTAAGAAACACTTAACCAGATAAGCATGTAGTGGGGCATGGGGGTTAAGTGGGTATCTTGGGTGGTATGTGGAAATTGCTAGTGGTTGCCAATAGAAAATATGATAAAATACTTAACCAAGATGAAACATGTAATTAAACATGATTAAAGGGTTAAGTGGGAAACACTAGTGTGTGGGCCAAGCTTAGGGGGATGGCTTGTGCTGGGGGCCCATTTCAACCAGTAACCCATACGTATCTTAGTGGGCTCGACCCATGTCGAGGACGGGACACGCATACTGGGCTTGACTATAAGAGGCCAAAATGGGTTAGCGGTGGCAACGCATGACCAACGGGTTTCATATGCGTGTGTGGGCCCGGGCTGGTAAATAAGACGTTGTTGCATCGTGTAGATATAAGCCGTGCACCGTTAGTTTTATCAGGTTGCCACGTTGGGGAATGGTACACCCCACGGTGGGGCCAGCACGGGTATCTATGTTAGGGAGCCGATCGAATGGGGAGTAGTGTGTACACCTAGTGGATTGTAGGGCCCCGTGGCGTCTACTTAGTCACCTAGGGGTACGCGAGAACTATTAAGTTAATTTTATAAGTCCATGGGTGGGATCAACCTTTAAGTTAGGAATGACTGGTGTGGTGCAGTTTAGTAATTTACCTTAGGAAGGGTAGATGCGTCTTTATCTTTTATCTTAGTTTAGTTGACTGCTTAGTGTAGCCATTCATCCCCATTAGTTACCGTATATCAGTTTATGTCTTCTCTGGTTACTTTAACGATTGTATTGTTAAAGTTATAGGACTCGCTCAGACTTATGTCTGACCCCGTTGTTTTTATCTTTTTCCCAACCCTCAGGTCCTCAGGTGGATCCTAGCAGTAGTGGAGCTTGATCGGATTGTTGTTCCAGTCTTTAGGAGCTTGGATTGATGTAAAGCTCCAGTTACCCAGTTATCTTTTCTTTTGTCATGGCTATTGTATGAGAGTGGGATTATGTACTTCTTTATTTTGATGGATATTGTACTTGACTTTTATTGTGGTTTTATGATGTAACCAGACATGTTTTACTTCCGCTGTTATGAGATGATGTTTTAAATTTCAAGTACTATTTATATCTGTCTTGTTGTAATTTTTCTGTTCTATATTCACTAAAATACTCCACCGATGCTATGGCATTCCCTTAGTGAGTGACCATAGCGGGAGTGGGGTGTTACATTTCCTCCCTTGGCTTGGAACTTTATTCTGACTTGCACACCACTAGCTACGAGTAACTGAAAATCTACAAAGCTTTCAAACTCAATTCCTTTGCTATCTTTAACCCTACGATTAATGCTTCATGCTCAGCTTCATTGTTGGTCAACAGGAACTCTAATCTCATAGCATAGCACATGGAGCGTCCTTCAGGATTTTAGAACCACTCACGCCCCTGAGAAATAATCATTCATGGACCCATTAACGAACAACTTCCATTTAACGACTATCTTGATTGGTTCCTCCTTCGTCTCCCGTCTATTTGTAAATTCAGCAATAAAATTCGCTAAAGCCTATCCATTGATGGCTCTTCGAGGATGATAAGTGACATCATATTGACCGAGTTTAATATTCCACTTTAAAAGTCTTCCCGACGTTTCAAGACGAAACAGAACTTGCTTTACAAGTTGATCTGTGAGAACTTTGATAGAGTGGGCCTGAAAATATGGCCTAACATTTTCGAGACGACAAGCAAACAATATGCAAGCTTCTACAACTTAGGATATTTCAGCTCTTCCCCGACAAGCCTTTTGTTTATATAGTATACTGGCCGTTTAACCTTTGCATCTTCTCGAACCAATGCTGCACTTTAGGAATTAGACGAAACTGCCAAATATTAAAATAACTCTTCTCTATCCTTAGGCTTTGGCAACATCAGAGGTGATTCCATGTTCTTTATTAACTCCTCGAAAGCCACTTGACATTCGGGAGTTCATTGGAAGTCCTTCTTCCCTTCCCTTAATGCATCGAAAAGCGGCATACATCGATCTGTTGCCTTTGAAATGAATCGATTCAATGTAGCTACTTTCCCGTTCAAGCATTTAAGCTTCTACTTCGTTCGGGGAGCATGCAACGCTCGCAATGCAGAGACTTGAGCGGGACTAGCTTCAGTGCCCCTGACATTGGCCGTAAACCCGAGGAATTTTCCACATGCGACTCCAAACGAGCATTTACGTAGATTCAATTTTACCTCGTACTTTCTAAGAATATGAAACATTTTAGCTAAATTTTCTAAGTAATTAGCATCCTTTTTCGACTTCACCAGCATATCATCGGCGTATACCTCCATGGTTTTGCCGATTTGTAATTTGAACATTGCATTCACAAAGCGCTGGTAAGTCCCTCCTGCGTTCTTCAAGCCGAATGATATAACTTTGTAATAATATAATCTCAGATCTGTTATGATGCTTGTGTTCTCTTAGTCTTTCTTGTGCATCATTATTTGATTATACCCCGAATATGCATCCACGAAAGATAACAATTCATTCCCTGCCTTTGCATCAATTAGCTGGTCGATCCAGGGTAGCGGATAACTATCCTTAGGGCATGCTTTGTTAAGGTCTGAATAAATGATGCACACTCTCCATTTACCATTGTATTTCTTTACAAGCACTGGATTAGAGACCCAATCTAGATATGTGGATTCTTGTATGAAGTCATTCTCCATTAGCCTATCCACTTTCTCTTTGAGAGCCCTAGATCTCTCCGGTCCCTGAATCCATATTTTCTGCTTCACTAGTGAAACGCTTGGAACAATATTCAACCAATGAACTTCCACATCGGGAGAGATATCGCACATGTCGAAAAGACTCCAAGTGAATACATCCACATCGGGAGAGATATCTTTAACACTTTGTGAGGGTCTTAATCATGCACCAAAATCGGAATCGTGACCTCATCTGGTGTCATTCGATCTTCCCCTGCAATGGCTTTTCGAGGATCCATCTCCTTTTGGGCCCCACTATGCTCGCCAGTGCAGGGGCCATGCCTTAACTGCTATAAGGCATTTTCTCGAATGCAGAGAGGACCCTCCACATCCTTTCCTTTGTCCTTCTTACTTGGTTCCCTCATCTCATTAACTTAGCATTCTTTGGCAATCTTCTGTTCTGCTTTAATCATAACTACCCCATTATCTGTTGGAAACTTCATGGTCAAGCACCAGGGGACTTGCATAACACTAAATGCTGCCAGGGCTGGTCTTCCCAGGAAACCGTTGTACGTAGACAATTCATCCATAAGAACAAAGGATTGCATCAGCCTAACTTTCCTTTCTCCGTCTCCAAGTTCCACAAGAAGATCAATAACCCTAATGGGCTGCTTTGGTTCCCATGTGAACCCTTGGATTTTCTTCTAGTAGGCTCGCACGTCTGACATGGAAAGCTTCATTTTATGGAAAGTGTTTTTAAATTGCACATTTACTCAGGCACCACAATTGACTATCACCCTTTGCACAGTGGTTGGGCCTATCCCAACCGTTACTACCATTAGGTCTTGAGTTGAAATGATTACTCCAACCTCATCTTTTCCATTGAACATGAAATCTCCAAAGGAAGTCTTTTGTTGCTTTACAAAAATGGTATTGCTCAGAATCAAACACTTGACTACCTTTGAAACATTCTTGAGTGCATTGGCATATCTCTCGAGTTCACCCAAATTCCCCCAGTTGGATGAGGACCCCATAAATAGTATCAATCACTGGCCTCTGATTAACCTATGTTAGGGCCTTGTCTCCCGATCCAGATGCATTTGGTTCTTGGGAAGTTTGAGGTGGATTGGCGGACTGCGGCTTTTTCACATATTGTTGCAGTTTGTTCTTCCTAATTAATTCCTCAATCAAGCTTTTTAGATGCCTATACTCATTTGTGTTATGGCCAGATTGGTTTTGGAATCAACAAAACCTTCCAAAACTCGCTTGACTGTCACCTATTTTACGATTTCAACTTTGGGTAGTCTTCTATATCCTTGGTAGCTGTAAAAATGTTCTGAAGTATAGGTTAATGGGGTCAATTCAGCGGCTTTAAAGAAGTGCAACTTCTTTCCATTTTGGCTTTTGACCTCCATTGTTCTTCTGGCCACTTTGAACATCACTATCATTCTTCTCTGATACCAAAATGCCCTCAACAACATCCATAGTAAATGAAGGATCATCATCCACACTGATGTATTCTTCTGCTTTTGCATAGAACCTCTCCAAGGTGTCAGGCTTCTTCATTATAATCCACCTTCCAAACTCTGATTTCTTATCTATAGCTCGCTTCAATGCCATTAGCACCAGTCTAAGTTCTGGATCCCCCAATTCTGTTGCGACAACATTAAATCGTGTAAGGAAGGCTTCTACAGACTCTCCCGGTTTTGATTCCATGACATTACATCTTTAACCTTCGTGGTCTGCAGCCCAAACTGCTCCCTGAATTTATTAGCCAAAAAATAAAAGTACTCCACGGACCTTGGCGGTAGCTTGTTAAACCAAAGCGAAGCTACTCCCTTCAAATATACTGGGAAGTATAAGCATTTGATCTCATCCATAGCTCGTGCACCATCCATGTGCCGATTGTACTTATATGAGAACAAATTAAAATCAAATTTGGTCATTTTCATCCTTTCAGTGAGTGGAGTCTTAGTTGGAGCATGTAACAACCAGGAATTTTGGTGATATAAATTAATTATTAGAATTTCAAAATAGGAATTCTGCAAATGATAGAATTTGGTTATGAAACTTTAATCAACGTGTTCATCTCGGACTGATCAACTTTCTTATTTGGATTTTTGCGAACAGAGTCCATATGAAAAAGGTACGGACGAAATATGAAAATGGATGGATAATAAACCAAACATAATAATATATATTTATAGAAATAAATCTTCCTTAGCCACCTCACTGCCAGGTCGACCAAGCAGTCGATCGGGGCGATCGACCGCTTGCTGCGACCACTTGGTCGAGCCAGGCAGTTGAGGCTAGGTTTAAGGGGTGTTGATTTATAAAATATTGTTAAAATGGATGGATGAAAACTAATCCAACGGTCCTAGGCCATTTCCACTCCTATAAATAAAGGGGTAATCCTCATTCTTTTCCCACATAATTCTGTAGAGGTAGCGGGGCTCTGCCAATTTCCTACTTTTTCAAACCTAATTTCTAGAATAAAAATATATTCATACATAACAAATCAAATCCAATTCATATGAAATTGAGAGGATAAGAAGATACGATGTAAAAAACGCAAAGTCACGCTCCAAATCAGATTATCCCCTTTCTCCTTGGTTTCTTACAGATTTGGGATTTCCCCTTTTCTAGATAAAATTTAAATTTATAAGAATTTGGGGATCATAGGCCTAAGGGGTTCAAACTTTGGATTTGGAGGCTATAAGGTGAGTGGGAAATTTACGAATACAGTTATAATAAATTATATATTTTATTTGAATTAGAGATCTATGTTTTTATGCCTTTTCCCTATCAGATTTGTTTATTTAAATATTGTGAATTTGTTGACAACCATCAGATCTAATTGTACATATGGTTAAAAACTTATGAGTTATAAGTTGTGGCTGTGTATAATATAAATTGTAGGATTCTCAAACTTGTTCACATGTGTTCCTATAGTTACTTCATGAAATATGTTGTATATGTTGCATAGCACTGTGGATCTGGAAATCAGTCCAATTAAACACCAACTAGATGTAGTTACATTCCAGATCTTTAGTTCAGTTTTGAAAAATAAAATATGTGAATTTGGGTAAAAAGATGAAGTTTGTAAATTATGTGATTGTGATGTTTAAAAGAAATATGCCTATTTGCATTCAATATTGTTGGGTTTTGACTTAATTGTTGTAAATGAGCCATTTTCCTCTTTTTGAATAAAAAGGCGTTATTTTGAAATTATAAGAGGTGTGATAAAATGATCAAAAAAGGGAAAAGTGGTGCAAATGTATGTATGAATATAAATAAATATAATTTTATGTAATTTTCATCGACTATTCCAAAATAAATATTTACATATATTTCTTGTGATTTTGAAATATGCCAATTCCATCAATTAGGCACAATTTACAATAGTTATGGCTAAAAGTCTTTTTGAAAGATTTGAACCTCTTTGGCAAGATTAAATGAAAAAAGGAATGTTTGGTAATTGATTAAACTAAATCATTTAATTTAAAAATAAGAATAATAATAAAAAATGTAATAACTATGTTGACCGCACGAAAACATAAAATATAAATATATACATATTATCCGTCCAAATAAAAACGGTAAATTATACATTGTATTAAATGTTTGGTGGTTTGAAATCTTGAATGGTACTCATTTATGGAATCATACATGTAAATTATATTCCATACTTAATGAATTTATTTATGGTGACCGTTGTAGCAGTTAGTGTGATTAACTGCTATAAATAAGGACATACATAAATAATTAACTATTGTAACCAATGTTGATTGGGGAAAGTAAATATAGTAGGATAATGGTTACAATTCCTAAATTAATCAGGATTAATGTTGTGCACCCCAATTAGGAAGTTTGAATTATAACCGCACTTAGATACGAGGTTAAACCGAACTTATGGTATAGGCCAGCCTGGAACCGATCGACAAATCCAATAGCCACAGATAGTCAGTTTGATGTGAGGGGTAGTGTAAATATAAATGTACCGAGGCATGAGGTTAAATTTGATTTGTGGTAGAAGCCTAGCCGGAACCGATCGACTAATCCAGCATCCACAATAGTCAACTTAATGTGAGGGGTCTGGTACATAAATAAATAAATTAATATATTTAAGTCAACCAATAAATCAACAAATAAATAAGAATAGTATTTGTCTGTTGGGGTACAACAAATAGATACCTTGGGACTGATAAATAGTTTCCTTTGGAAAATATGTCTGTTATGGTCATAAAGGGCGATAAAAATAGAAATAATGTGTGTCAGAAGGGGGATTAATGGTTGATTGTCCTTTAAATACTAAGTCGAAATAGGGAAGAAATCAAATAAATACACTAGCGAAAAGGTGATATAACCTTCCATATTTATGTTAATGAAAATAGAGCTTAAAATGTAAAACGGAGTTGAACATAGTACGTTAATAATGCAAACTATTACTAAACATATGAACCCGTGAAGGTAATGAATTGTATACGTACAGTATTTATATGGAGAGGGACTAAACGAGAACAACTTAATAACTTAGCCTACTTTATCCCAATAGGAAAGGTGCTAAAGGCAAATGGGGGTATGAATCCAATAACCCTTGCGTAAAGTCCGCTTTCCAGGGTCTTAAGCGGCTTGGGTTGTGGATTCCACCTGGAAATAGGTCTTTTAGTTCAGGGATCTTAAATGGCAGGTGTGTGTGGGCTTAACCAAACCTGAAACCCAAAAGCATTAGATGGCTACATATCCTACTGGAAGTAATAAGTGATTAAGGGCTGTATCTAATAAGGTTAGCTAGAAGGAATAACGAATGATAAAATACTATCTCTCACCTTATCTGCGGCAAGGATATATGCGAGAATGACGGAAGCCTTAACTAGTAGGGCTCATAGCTAGTGGCCTCTAGTTCATATTAACGTTAAGTAAAGTATCGAGAAATAATAACTGACCAATTGGTCAGCATGGGGTCCTAAGCGATCAGGAAGAATCCACCCTATCTATCATTGATTGTGAGGCAATGAATGATGAAGGATAAGCAAATGAAAGTATTTGAATTTAGAAGCCTTGTAATTAGGTGTCCGCTCCCGATTAAATAACAAGTTATGTTCAGGCTTCACAAATACATGCGCAAACATCTTATCTTGGTATTATACATTGGGAAAAGTAGTAGAGTCGTGCACAAATATCCACAAGGTTAGGATAGAATTACTAACCTAGTTAGGCGTACGTCTTGTATTGAATCAAATGGGATACATCTGTGTATTATAGTGTAACAACCCGTATTTTTGAATAACATGTTATAACATAAATCAAGGCAGAATTAAACTGTAAAATCTGAATCAAGGGAAATGGGCTATGCCATTGCGTTCTTCTCGGAAAAATACACGAAATAGAGTCCAAGTTTTCGAAAAACGGAGTCCGTATGACCAAGATATGGCCTCGCGAAGTTTCACGAAAAATTCAAATTCAAAACAAATTCAAATTTCAGAAAATCAGAAGTGGCGGGAAAATTCCCGCCAGACCCAGGGGGTCGACCTGGGGGTCGACTGGGGAGTCGACCTGCCCCCCCAGGTCGACTGGGGAGTCGACCCTAGGGTCGACCTGGGGGTCGACCTCCCTGGTCGGCCAGGTCGGTCTGGTGCACTTGACTGGGCTGTTTGGACCTGTTTTGGAGGCTTGTGACGGGATTTGATGGCTTGGATTGAATCTAGGGTTAATCCTATGGTTAATACTATCCTAATCTTCTATAAAAAGACCCCTAAGCCTAGCCTAAATCACCATTATTCAATCCTACAACTAAACTATGTCAAAATTGTTCCTCTCATGGCCTCCACTCTCATGCTAAAATTCCTAAGTTTATTCATATGAGAGGTTTTGAGTTCATACAAATATTTTCAAGCTTGTATGAGTGTTCTTAGTTTGCATTCAAGTCAAGTTGCAACATTTCTATTACAAAGCAAGGGTTTTTATTGATTTGGATCAAGGGTTTTTCATTTGGAGCTTGCATATTTGGGTTTTTTGGTGCTTGCATAAGGGCTTCGTCTCAATCTTTATAATAAATATTTACTTGTGTCTTCATAGCATTATAAGCCCTTTTCTACTTTCTTTTTTTGAACTCTAAAGTTAAATGAATGATGCAAGTTTGGGGTTGATCATTATGATATGCAAGTTTGGTTGATCATTATGATATGCAAGTTTGGTTGATCATTATGATATGCAAGTTTGGTTGATCATTATGATATGCAAGTTTGGTAGATCATTATGCAAGTTGGTTTAATCATTATGTATGACACATGTTGCTATGTTATGCAAGTTTGGGTTGATCATTATACACATGTTATCATGTTATGCAAGTTAAACTTGAAGTTGTGAGCTTAAAGCTTCAAGCTTTATGTTGAAGGTTGCATTTTGGCAACATGGAAGTTATCATATCCCTTATGATAACTTGCATGTGAGGCTAAATGCGAACTTCTAGCAACTTCTACATGTCATTTATCACCATGTATCACTTATATGCTAAGTTTGGTTTTATGCATGCTTTTGAAGCCTAATAATGCAATATGCAAGTATATGAACATATGTACATTTCATATGCCACCATGTTAAACTTGTGGCTTCAACACCTTTTTGTCATGATTATGCCAAGTTCCCTATTTTATCCTTTATGCGTTGTTGCGATTAAGTAAACGATGGGATTACTTTGGGGTTGGGTAACATTATGACATAAACATGGTTTTTTATAACATGACGTGATATGTTAACTTGTAGTTATGTTTTGGAAACATAATGGACATGACACTTAGAAAATATGAGTGTGGCCAAAACGAGGTTGGGTTGAGTTTGTAGCATAAATCTACCCGGACCCGCCCGGCTTAACTAGTGGCTACAAACAATAGGACCCAATGTGAGAAGTTGGTCATGTTGTGCTCGAACCCGAGGTTAAACCTAGTTGTGGTGTAAAGCTACCCGGACCCGCCCGGCTTAACTAGTAACCACAACAAAGTCTAATGTGAGAGGTTAAAGAGCATTAAGTTAATTAATGCCTCCTGATTAGGGTTAAGTCATGGTCCACTTAATACTTAACCAATTTGGGCTTGATGGGTTAATCGGGGTTAAGTCAGGAACCTTTGGTACGCTTAACCAATTTAATCCACGTTTGGATCGGGTTAACCACATTTAACCCGTTAAGAAACCCTAGTTGCATGGTCCTTTTCAGCAGTAACCCTCTAGATAGTATCATAAGACCCTTGGACTAGGCTAGGGTGGGGCACGATTACTGGGCTGATTGTAAGAGACCAAAAGAGACGGCTGAATGATGCACCGGTTGTTCAGGCGGACCATGGTCGTGCACATTAAGTCCGGAGTTGAACACGGGCACCGGTAGGTTTAGATTGTGCATCCTGGAATGGTGTCTGAGGGTTACACCGTAGGGCCAGATACACCCTAGGGTGGACCCTGTACAGTCAACTACATTACATGATTAAGCCGTATGACACCGACACTTGACGAGTTAGGCTTATAGGGAGTCGATCGACTAGACCGAGTAGTTGGACCTTGATTTAGGTCATCTCATGATGTTGGGCCAAGCTTGGGCCAAGGGATCAATTCTTGTTTTTACTTGACATGTTGGAATGCTAGTACACCCGTGGTGCAAAACTTAACCTTGATTATGCGATGACACCTTTATCTATCTTGTTAGTTAATCATCATGCCAGTATGTGGTTATCCTTATGTTCATCTCAGCTTCTCATGCCAGTTAACTTTACTAGTTCATAGACTGATAGTAGTAGGGCTTACCAGTCTTTTTGACTGACCTGTTTTCTTTCGCCTCTTTTCTTCCGTTTCCCCCCCCTCAGGTCCTCAGGGTGGGAACATTGGAGCTTAGCTTGGATCTTTATAGCTTGCTTTCTGGATTTGCTCATGTACGGTTTTGGACATTGAGCTAGCTATGGTTTATCACTTCACTTTGGGGATAGTACTTTATGTATTTCAGTTTTTCAGTTTATGCTAGACTTTGTTTTGTTGGAAAATAATGATCAAGTACTTTGTTGTAACATGACTATGGTTTTGAAATGCTAGTTTGATCCGCTGCTTTATTTACTCTGTTTTACTTATATGTTATGTCTTGTGATATCTGCATGCATGTTTACCTCACTTAACGCCCCTCCAAAGTCAGTACCCTTGCAAGAGTGGCACTGGCGGAGGTGGGGTGTTACATTTGGTATCAGAGCATAAGGTTTACAAGATTTGAGCAAAAGTGTTTTTAAAACTTACCTTTTGAAAAACTATTTTCAGAACCAATTAAGTATTTTCCAAGAAAAGTCTAGTTATTTTAAAAGGCTATTCCCCAAAAGCCATAGCACTATCCTTCGTTTCCTCATTCCGAATCTATCTTTTTCTTTTTCAGTATGGCCGATCTTAACCTTCCCGCGGGAGTGACCATTCCCGGATGGTTCCGGAGGTACTTGGAAGCTAGGGCCAACGATGCGGGCCCAGCGACTACCCCCACCGTAACTGAAGTTCCTCCTCCTCCTCCTCCTCAGAATCCATAAGCGGATTTCGCTAAAGTTAGCAAGGACTTTAAGGCGATGGGTGGCAAGAATTTCATTGGGACGGAGACTTTTGTGGAGGCACGAAATTGGTTGAAAGAAACCGAAGATCTTTTCGCTATCTTTGATGTGGAAGACCATAGAAAGGTTTTATTGGCAGCATGGCTATTAAAAGAAGAAGCTGCTTATTGGTGGGAGGTCACCAATGCTACGAGGCCTATAGAGACTTGGGCCGACTTTAGGACAAGATTTGGGCTTAAGTTTCTATCATCAGCTGAGGCGAATCTGCAGTTGGAGAAGTTTATATCTTTGAAGCAAGGGGATATGACAGTGAGGGAGTATGTGAATGAGTTTAATAAGCTCGCCCGATTCAGTTTGGACATGATTAATACTCCCCAGAAGAAGGCTTTACGCTTTACACGAGGGTTGAATGAGCCATTACAAGGTTTAGCCCTATCTCATATACCCATGGGGGCCACTTTTGAGGGACTAGTAGACATGGCATTGCTTCAAGGAGACGATAAGAATGGCAAGAAGGAAGTCAAGGCTAATGAGACTCAAGCCAAGAAGACAGACTCCAAGTGGGGAGGAAATCAGAACAATCAGAACAACAAAAACAACAAGAACAACAAGGGCAACAAGGCCAAGGCAAAGGACCCAAGAAAATGCAACTACTGTGGGAATATTGGGCACATAGCTAAAGACTGTAAGAAGAGGAAGAGGAAGTCGGGCGAATGCTTTCATTGTGGAGAGACCGAACACTTTAGCAAGGATTGCCCCAAGAAGCAAGGGCAGAATCAGCGTGCAGGACCTTCTGGAGGGCAAGTACATGCTCTCAATGCTGCTCCAGTTCAGGACCGAGGTAGTATTTCTGTAGAAAGTCTTGTTTATATTTCTGATTTTCCTGTTCGCACCTTATTTGACTCTGGCGCATCGCATAGTTTTATTTCCTCTGATCTTGTTGAAAGTTTGCACCTAAGTACTAGCCTAGTTGAGGATCCCGTTTGTGTTTCAAATCCAATTGGGGGTTCCGCCCATCTGTCTATGATTTGTGTGGATTTGAATATTTCTATCTTGGCCGTGGAATTTACGTGTAATGCTTATGTTCTCGGGTTCACGGGATATGGGTTGATCTTGGGCATGGATTGGTTGTCCAGTTATGGAGCCATTCTCGATTGTGAACATAGGGTGGTGAGGCTCATGACTCGCCTCGGTAATACCCTAGAAATTTCTTGTAACCCTAGAGGTCCCGTCATGTTACGTTATCTTGAATCTCTCGACTCGTCCATCGATGATCTGCAATCTGTAAGGGTGGTCCGAGACTATCCTGATGTCTTTGAAGAAGTTAAGGGGTTGCCCCCTAAGCGAGAGATAGATTTCCGCATTTATCTAGTCGATAATGCCAAGCCAGTATCATTGCCCGTTAGGCACATGGCCCCACGAGAAAGAAGAGAGCTCAGTAAGCAAATCAAGGAGCTGCTTGAGAAGAATTTTATTAGACGAAGCATTTCTGAATGGGGTGCTCGGGTGGTATTCGCTACTAAGGCGGATGGTTCGCTTCGTCTATGTGTTGATTATCGAGAGTTGAACAAGCTGACAAAGAAGAATAGGCACCCATTACCGAGGATTGATGATCTCTTTGATCAGCTGGTTGGCGCTTCTGTTTTCTCTCAGCTCGATCTAGCCACCGGATTCCATCAGCTTAGAGTAGCTGAGGATAGCATTGGTAAAACTGCGTTTAGGACTCCGGATGGATTCTTTGAATGGCTGGTCATGCCATTCGGTTTGACTAATGCACCCGCCTACTTCGTAGACTTGATGAGTAGGGTGTTCAGGGAGTTCCTCAACAAGTTTGTTGTTGTCTTCGTGGATGATATTCTGATCTTCTCAAAGGATGAGGAAGAGCATGCTAGGCATCTCAAGGAAGTGATGGATACGCTTAGAGCGCATCAGTTGAAAGCCAAGTTCTCCAAATGTCATTTCTGGAGAAGGGAAGTTCGGTTTCTTGGACATATAGTTTCTAAGCAAGGCATAGCGGTGGATCCCGCGAAAGTGGTTGTGGTTCAAGATTGGAAGACTCCTAGGAATGCAACTAAGAAGCTTTCTCGGTCTGGCGGGCTACTATAGGAAGTTCATCAGGGACTTCGCTAAGATTTCGGCCCCTCTTACTAAGTTTACGAAGAAGAACTTAGTCTTTGCATGGGACTTGGAGTGTGAGCTTACTTTTCAAAAGCTCAAAAGAGCCCTTACCTCAGCTCCAATTTTGGCATTACCCGATAGTGGTAAGATATTTACCGTGTACACAGATGCATGTGGTACGGGGTTAGGAGCTGTTCTAATGCAAGAGGGAAGAGTGATATGTTATGGGGGTAGGCAACTTAAAGTTCATGAGAAGAACTATCCCACTCATGATTTGGAGTTAGCGGCGATCGTCTTTGCACTCAAGTCCTGGTGCCACTATCTTCTAAGCGAAAGGTTTGAGTTGTATACTGATCACAAGTCACTAAAGTACCTCTTCTCGCAAAAAGATCTGAATCTAAGGCAGCAAAGGTGGATGGAATTCTTGGCATCTTATGACTTCGAGATAGCTTATACCCCTGGCAAGGGTAATGTTGTGGCAGATGCACTAAGCAGAAGGAGGTTGACTTTGAGCCCCTTATTCATTGAGATGAAGAACTTAGAATTCTTGGCAACCTTTGATTTCACGACGGCTGTTGAGTCGATGACGGGTTCATTAGCATCCCTTGAGCTTAGACCCACACTTCTTGATCAAGTTGGGGCTTCGCAGAAGGAAGATCCACAGATAGTCGAAGTTATGGACAAGTTGATTCGTGGTGAGACGTCTAGTCACCTTGCAAGATATACTATTGATGACAAGGGTTGGCTAAGGCGTGATGGAAGGCTTTGCGTTCCACAAGTAGGAGACTTGGTGCATAAAGTTCTCGAAGAAGCACATCACTCGAAGATAACTATACATCCGGGAGG
This sequence comes from Allium sativum, assembly GCA_030737875.1. Classification (NCBI taxonomy): domain Eukaryota; kingdom Viridiplantae; phylum Streptophyta; class Magnoliopsida; order Asparagales; family Amaryllidaceae; genus Allium; species Allium sativum. The sequence goes on along the minus strand of CM060916.1, from coordinate 1,054,538,032 downwards.
AGATAAGATGTATAGAGATATGAAGCGCATTTTCTTTTGGGCCGGAATGAAGAGGGATGTGGCAGAGTATGTTTCAAAGTGCATGGTGTTCCAACAAGTGAAAGTTGAGTCAAATAAACCAGGTGGGCTATTACATCCATTGGAGGTCCCGCAATGGAAGTGGGAGAGTATTTCTATGGATTTTGTGGATGGATTGCCTAGGTCAAGGAGAGGGAACACGAGCATATGGGTCATAGTTGATAGACTTACGAAGAGTGCTCACTTCATTCCAGTAAAAAGCAAGAGGACCGCATCATGGCTGGCATCTATTTATCTCCGAGAGATAGTGCGGTTGCATGGAGTTCCTTCTAGCATAGTTAGCAATCGTGACCCAATTTTCACTAGCCAGTTCTGTAACAGTTTGCAAGAAGCGATGGGTACGCGATTGAATCTGAGTACAGCCTATCACCCCCAGACGGATGGCCAAACCGAAAGGGTGAATAGAGTGCTAGAAGATCTTTTGAGGCTTTGTGTTCTTGACTTCGGTGGTACTTGGGAAGACCACCTTCCTCTCGTAGAGTTTGCTTATAATAATAGCTATCAAGCCAGCATAGGGATGGCACCATTTGAAGCTTTGTATGGGAGGCCGTGTAGGTCACCATCTTGTTGGTGGGAGACAACAAATAGACTTATACTTGGGCCTGATATGATACGGGATACATTCGAGAAAGTTGAATTAGTGAGAAGAAGGATGAAAGCGGCCCAAGATAGACAGAAATCCTATGCTGACAAGCGAAGTGCAGATTTGGAATTCGAAGTGGGAGACATGGTTTTCGTGAAGGTTTCTCCTTTGCGTAATGTGGTACGTTTTGGAGCAGTAGGGAAGCTGGCACCAAGGTTTGTAGGACCCTTCCCTATCATAGAGAGAATTGGAAAGATGGCCTATAAGGTGGAATTGCCCAAAAAGCTAGCCGGAGTGCATAATGTCTTTCATATCTCGCATCTCCGGAAGTGCCTACATGAGTCCGCTGAGGTGGTTGAACCAAGCATTCTTGAAGACATTGAGGTAGAGAAAGAAGCAACCTTGAGGAGAGCTCCGATTCATATTTTGGGAACAGAGATCAAGAAGTTAAGGAATCGAGAGGTCAAATTGGTGAAAATTCAGTGGAGTGAAGCCGAGGAAGACGCAACTTGGGAAACCGAGGAGAAGATGCGTGGGCTTTATCCATTTCTTTTTTAGGGTACATTCTCGATCTCTTTTCCTAATTAATACATCTTTCTTTTGCTATCCATGTTTATCTTGTTATCTCGTTAATCATGTCATGAGAATCTTAGGTAGAAACCCTTTGGATGGAACATGTATTTGAAACATGTTATGCTTGATGGTTGCAAGTGATTGCAAGTGTTTGCACGTGGATACTCGTGGATGCATGAAACACATTAGGCACTAAGATCGGCTCACACACTTTCATACCGCATATGCATGAGTGCTTATACTTATTCATGGATGAAACTTGTTATGCTATCACGTGGATGTTGCATAAGGATGAATGTTATGTGCACTCATGTAGAGACTATGAGTTATGTTAGGAATTTGCATACATATGGACTCAATTCACTAACATACTTTGCATTAAGGAGGTTTACTGTATCAGTAACCGCCTGATTTTCGCATTAGATAAGTACATATACACACACCTTTGCATATGATCATACAGCATTTAGAATCCTTTAAGGACAATGACTGCACGTGGATGATGTTTTGAGTAGATGGATGATGGATGGTAGGATACGTTCTTCCTAACTTGGAGATTTCGGGGACGAAATCCTTTAAGGAGGGGAGAATGTAACAACCCGTATTTTTGAATAACTTGTTATAACATAAATCAAGGCAGAATTAAACTGTAAAATCTGAATCAAGGGAAACGGGCTGTGCCATTGCGTTCGTCTCGGAAAAATACGCGAAATAGAGTCCGAGTTTTCGAAAAACGGAGTCCGTATGACCAAGATATGGCCTCGCGAAGTTTCACGAAAAATTCAAATTCAAAACAGATTCAAATTTCAGAAAATCAGAAGTGGCGGGAAAATTCCCGCCAGACCCAGGGGGTCGACCTGGGGGTCGACTGGGGAGTCGACCTGCCCCCCCAGGTCGACTGGGGAGTCGACCCTAGGGTCGACCTGGGGGTCGACCTCCCCGGTCGGCCAGGTCGGCCTGGTGCACTTGACTGGGCTGTTTGGACCTGTTTTGGAGGCTTGTGACGGGATTTGATGGCTTGGATTGAATCTAGGGTTAATCCTATGGCTAATACTATCCTAATCTTCTATAAAAAGACCCCTAAGCCTAGCCTAAATCACCATTATTCAATCCTACAACTAAACTATGTCAAAATTGTTCCTCTCATGGCCTCCACTCTCATGCTAAAATTCCTAAGTTTATTCATATGAGAGGTTTTGAGTTCATACAAATATTTTCAAGCTTGTATGAGTGTTCTTAGTTTGCACTCAAGTCAAGTTGCAACATTTCTAATACAAAGCAAGGGTTTTTATTGATTTGGATCAAGGGTTTTTCATTTGGAGCTTGCATATTTGGGTTTTTTGGTGCTTGCATAAGGGCTTCGTCTCAATCTTTATAATAAATATTTACTTGTATCTTCATAGCATTGTAAGCCCTTTTCTACTTTCTTTTTGTGAACTCTAAAGTTAAATGAATGATGCAAGTTTGGGGTTGATCATTATGATATGCAAGTTTGGTTGATCATTATGATATGCAAGTTTGGTTGATCATTATGATATGCAAGTTTGGTTGATCATTATGATACGCAAGTTTGGTTGATCATTATGCAAGTTGGTTTAATCATTATGTATGACACATGTTGCTATGTTATGCAAGTTTGGGTTGATCATTATACACATGTTATCATGTTATGCAAGTTAAACTTGAAGTTGTGAGCTTAAAGCTTCAAGCTTTATGTTGAAGGTTGCATTTTGGCAACATGGAAGTTATCATATCCCTTATGATAACTTGCATGTGAGGCTAAATGCGAACTTCTAGCAACTTCTACACGTCATTTATCACCATGTATCACTTATATGCTAAGTTTGATTTTATGCATGCTTTTGAAGCCTAATAATGCAATATGCAAGTATATGAACATATGTACATTTCATATGCCACCATGTTAAACTTGTGGCTTCAACACCTTTTTGTCATGATTATGCCAAGTTCCCTATTTTATCCTTTATGCGTTGTTGCGATTAAGTAAACGATGGGATTACGTTGGGGTTGGGTAACATTATGACATAAACATGGTTTTTTATAACATGACGTGATATGTTAACTTGTAATTATGTTTTGGAAACATAATGGACATGACACTTAGAAAATATGAGTTTGGCCAACTCGAGGTTGGGTTGAGTTTGTAGCATAAATCTACTCGGACCCGCCCGGCTTAACTAGTGGCTACAAATAATAGGACCCAATGTGAGAAGTTGGTCATGTTGTGCTCGAACCCGAGGTTAGACCTAGTTGTGGTGTAAAGCTACCCGGACCCGCCCGGCTTAACTAGTAACCACAACAAAGTCTAATGTGAGAGGTTAAAGCACATTAAGTTAATTAATGCCTCCTGATTAGGGTTAAGTCATGGTCCACTTAATACTTAACCAATTTGGGCTTGATGGGTTAATCGGGGTTAAGTCAGGAACCTTGGGTACGCTTAACCAATTTAATCCATGTTTGGATCGGGTTAACCACATTTAACCCATTAAGAAACCCTAGTTGCGTGGTCCTTTTCAGCAGTAACCCTCTAGATAGTATCATAAGACCCTCGGACTAGGCTAGGGTGGGGCACGATTACTGGGCTGATTTTAAGAGACCAAAAGAGACGGCTGAATGATGCACCGGTTGTTCAGGAGTACCATGGTCGTGCACATTAAGTCCGGAGTTGAACACGGGCACCGGTAGGTTTAGACTGTGCATCCTGGAATGGTGTTTGAGGGTTACACCGTAGGGCCAGATACACCCTAGGGTGGACCCTGCACAGTCAACTACATTACATGATTAAGCCGTATGACACCGACACTTGACGAGTTAGGCTTATAGGGAGCTGATCGACTAGACCGAGTAGTTGGACCTTGATTTAGGTCATCTCATGATGTTGGGCCAAGCTTGGGCCAAGGGATCAATTCTTGTTTTTACTTGACATGTTGGAATGCTAGTACACCCGTGGTGCAAAACTTAACCTTGATTATGCGATGACACCTTTATCTATCTTGTTAGTTAATCATCATGCCAGTATGTGGTTATCCTTATGTTCATCTCAGCTTCTCATGGCAGTTAACTTTACTAGTTCATAGACTGATAGTAGTAGGGCTTACCAGTCTTTTTGACTGACCTGTTTTCTTTCGCCTCTTTTCTTCCGTTTCCCCCCCCCCTCAGGTCCTCAGGGTGGGAACATTGGAGCTTAGCTTGGATCTTTATAGCTTGCTTTCTGGATTTGCTCATGTACGGTTTTGGACATTGATCTAGCTATGGTTTATCACTTCACTTTGGGGATAGTACTTTATGTATTTCAGTTTTTCAGTTTATGCTAGACTTTGTTTTGTTGGAAAATAATGATCAAGTACTTTGTTGTAACATGACTATGGTTTTGAAATGCTAGTTTGATCCGCTGCTTTATTTACTCTGTTTTACTTATATGTTCTGTCTTGTGATATCTGCATGCATGTTTACCTCACTTAACGCCCCTCCAAAGTCAGTACCCTTGCAAGAGTGGCACTGGCGGAGGTGGGGTGTTACATATAGTCTGTGTTTACATTTCTTAGTCACTAGAACTGGTTGTTCTGACCCTCTCCTCATTACAACCTCCCAGTTTTCCTAGAGAAGGCCGGGTTCTCACAGATGTTGAAATTTGACTTTTGGGTCTCGTTCTCTCTCATGCTCGGTATTGGAAAAGTGACTTACTTCTAAAAAGGTAGTCACTTAAGTTAATACTAGTTATCCTATTTTGTTTCCGCTGTGGGTTTCCTTTTATCGTACTTTGATTATGCTTTGCAGATACTGGATATATAAGCTTCATGCTTGGGTGTGTTCATGTTTTGACTTTTGTCGAAATTTGAGTGTAAAAAAGTGTGGGGTGTTACATTTGGTATTAGAGCTTAGGTTAAATAATAATAGGAATTAGTTAAATTATGACTCATGAGAACGTAATTCGATTTTCTTTTCTATTTTTCTTCGTCTTTCTTACTCAACTTTCATTTATTTCAAAGATGAATTAGTTGTGGGCCTAATTATATAAAATGGGCTTTAAGCAACTAAGAGTTGAAGTATGTTGAGTTCGGGTTTCTAGCCAATTCAGTCTTAACCCACAGTACGTTGGGGATCTTGTCATGAAGAGCGTAAGGACGACATATTGTGGAATTTGTTGGTTCGAGTTTGGAGATTGGACAAAAATCTAGCTACAATCGAGATAATAACGATTTCTGGTGTTTGGTTTCATTGGTAGTTCCGGTTAAAACCATTTCTCGATCCAAAACGGGTGAAGTTCACATTAGTATGTCGTATCTATTTAGGAAACATAATCACGAGGTGATCGACGCTAGAAAAGCATGATATTTTAAATAATTACTGCAAGCGCACAGGTGTGTAGCATACAGGTCGAACACGGGGAGGCAAATTAAATCGAATTATTTAGATAATTTCTTGGGCGAGTTGGAAAAATCTTGGAGGTTGGTTTTGAAAACAGTAAAAATTGAAACTGCGATCTGATTCAGAACAAGTCTAATTGAACCGATGATCAAATCCCAATTATCAATTGGAAAGCAAATAAAATTATGAATCAGATCTGAATCTAATCCAATCCAATTTGACCTATGAACGCAAATAAAAAGCAGAAATTAAATTGCAGGAATAAAATAACAAGCATAAAATCAAATTAGGATTATCGTTGAAACTAATCAAATGATTAATCACTAATGAAAATAAATGTAAAATACAACTAGTACTCTACCAAATCTAATTGTGTAGATGGCATCTAGTTGCAAGAAATAGAAAATTGCAGAAACTAAAAAGAAGAAAAAGAACTTTGTTAATGGAGAAGAAGATAGAAAATGTGATGGTGGCTACAATGATATTACGAGGGTATTTATAGGAGATAACCAAACCCTAACCCTAACCCTAATACAATGATAAATGGACCTTAGTGAAATCTAGTAAATTTGGGCCTTTTGTCATTTGGAACAAGTTCTAGTCCTTTTCTCCTTTTCTCTTGAAAGCCTCCTTTAATTTGAGATGTGCATGGCCTTTTTATCAATCATTTTCTTGTCCAACATCAACTAGATGTGAGATCTTCATCTACAATTCTTCAAAATGTAAATATATAGCAATCTGATCTCCATTTCTCTACTTTTCTGGTTGCATGCGAGCTGGGTTGGAATATCTGTAAAAGTAACAAAACAATACCCAAGTAATATTTATTTATATACAAAAGATAAGATATAAGAGCATAAAATAAACACATTTCTATGTTAATCAAATACCCCCACACTTATCTTTTACTCGTCCTCGAGTAAAACGAAAATTAAAAACTAACTAGATAGGTCACACTTTCGTAGGAAACATGATTGCATTGAGCGTATGCAATAAGCCGTTAAACCTCTAGGTGTCCCTAGTAGGACGAGTGGTATCTCGTGAGGGTTTTTAGCGGGTACTACCCACAAAATCCAAATGCAGTATGTGTGGATCTAATGTAACTAGATGAATGCAATGGTTATATGCAAAATTAAAACAAAAATGAAAACATGACTTGTTTCTGAAGTGGTACAACAAATTAAATTAACAATTTCTAGTCAGTTGATTTTATTTAGATATCTCAACTTGTCACAAATTTTCAATATAAATCAAGTTTTCAAATGTTAAATTCCAGTTTGGCCAGTTAGTTCGGTCGATAACATAGTGCAATCATGAAATAGATTCTTAGTTTGCTTGGCACAGTTTGCAAAGTGGTATTATTATTTTCTCATGTATGGTTAGTCAAATCAATAAGGTCAAGAAGTGTTTGGGCATCATCGCTTATTCTTTATTCTATAAAATTTTAAAATTTATGATTAAGTACATACACCTAACTTAGAAGACCAACGTTTATCACCCATGCACTGCCTCGCGGACTAACGGAGAGTGGGCAAAGAGCTTGGCGGATTGTGCAGGCCGACTTTGACTTTGTCAACAACGTGTCGGTAATCCTTAGGTGTCCAATCTCATAAAATGAGATCAAGATTTTTACAACGCTGACTTTGTCAACAATATGTCGGATAGAGCTTGGCGGGTTTGCACACCAACGCTTGATATACAAGCAATGTTGGATACCCTTGGATTACTATTATTATTGAAAATATAAGCACAAAAGAGAGTTACGCGAATTCAACTTAACACAACTTAGTTTTAAAGATTTGAAAAGCCAATATAAGTATTTTAATTCCTCCACTTATTTAAACAAAGTCTACAATATAGAATAGATTTAATGGCCATCACCTAAGAATCTCCCTATGTACCGGTTACACAATTATACCTCAAAATTAAACTTTTCATTATATTTCTTATTTGATCTTAGCTGAGAGAAAAAAATACTATCAACTGATTAACAATCCTTAACTTATTTTGTTGTATCAATCTAAACTGAGTCGTATTTCAAAAAAAATATGGCATGTTACTACAATCTAAAATGCATGATGCATGATAGTCCTATTTAAATGGCTGAAAATGAAAAGAAGAAAAAAAAACGAAAATGAATGAAATGCAGACTCCCCCCACACTAGAACTAAACAGTGTCCACACTGTGAACGTTTCCTGAATGTGAAAGATCGAACCCACAGGTGTATTAGATGCAAAATGATTTGTAGAATAAAATGCAATCTAACTATATGTAAGAATGGATCATATGTACAATGATAAATGTGTTTGCGATGCATGCGGTGCAAAGAATGCCACCATCTTTTCCCCCACACTTGGTTCTAGCCCTATGAGTCTCATTCCCACTGTGTCTAGGCATGTTTCCTAACAAGCAAGAGTTTTTGAAAACCATTTCATCTTTATACCGAGATTTATAGTCCAGTAAATAAATGTCCAAAGACATCCTAACATGAAGTTTTTCAACCAAGACAACATTCCAAAAATAGTTCATGTGTTCAACAAATTTATCAGTGTAATTTTACAAAAATTTGTGATTGTATATAAATTCAGCGAAATTTGAAATCGAAGTGTTGTTCAAGACTATGTGATCACATTTCTCATCATTAACTAACAACGTATTTTCGACACTGACAAATTCTGGTTCGTTTGAAACCTCAAAATCAAAATTTCCAAACTTGGATTGGTGGCTTGATTCTATCTCATCCTCATTTGGTAACTCCTCCTCATACAATCCAAAAAATTCATGTTCATTAAAATCCATTTCCACTTCTGAGTTTTTGAAAAATTCAACATCTTTATTTTCCTCCATTTCAAAAATTTCAAGTTTCTCGCAGCCTGAAATAGAAAGATCAAAATTTGAGTTTAAATCTTTTTCCTGTAAAGAGTTGAAGTCTAAATCATTTACTGAATTGTGAACAACTTCATTTAGATCGTCATTCTCAATTTCCAAAGTTGTTATTTGAAAATTTTCACTATCAATAAGGAATGGATTATTTTCTGGTTCATCGCTTGTTTGAATTTGATTTTGATGCTCGAGTTGTTCTTTAAAAGATGTCATTAAAGAAAGAAGTTCATCCAGCTGTCTATCTTTCTCTTCTACCCTCTCTCTAAGAATGTTAAGATGATATTCTTTAGAATCGTTGATTTGAGAGCTCTCGTGCTGGATTTCTTGATTCTCCAAATTATAGTCCATATCAATTTCACAATCAATATTATTTCAAATGTGATAGTTTTTTGAATTTTTAGAAAAATGGTATTGGAAATCATTTTGATTTTGAAAATTAGGTTCATAACCAAAACTGTTAAAGTTGGAGGGAAAATTGCAATTTTAATCTTGAAAATTTTGATATGGATATGGGTTGTAATCTTGAAAATTTTGGTCGATTTGAAAATCATTTTCAAAGTTATTTTCGAATTGGTTTACAACCCCATATTGATGTTGATCAAAGGTATATTGCGATTCAAAGCTATTTTGATATGCATGTGGCCCATAATCGAAATTATTGAAATTTGAGTTGAAATCGCAATTTCGATCAGTTGGAAAATTTTGAAAATTGTCGACATTGGGCTCATGAAATTTTGGAAAATCTTGCTTCATAAGTTGTAATTCATAATCATACTCTTCAAGAGGAAGTCTACTCCGATTATTATCCCATAATTCTCACAAGGATTTTTGTGAATCAGACATTTTAAAGAAGTCACGGCAAGACAGAAATTATTCTTACTTCAAAATAGGATAAAATACTAAGTTGTGCTCTATTAATTAACTGACTCAATTAGAAGGGGGAAGAGTGTCTTATGGCCGTTCACGTATAGTATAAATACTAAGGGATATGACCAATGTTTTATGGGTAGAATGCAACCTCTTTTGCTAATAGTTCAATAAATTGAACTACTATATATCCGCGATCCAATTATACGAGACATTCGACTTCACAAACACCACTTTTCAATTATATTATTTTGAAAATCAAAAATTTATTTTTGAAAAATGATGAGAGTGGTGGTTGTAATTATGAAAATTCGTTTCTCACAAACAGATTCAAAATTTTCAGTCGCAGAACAGTCATAGAACAATAGCAGAAAATAAAAAATTGTACAAGAAAGCCACTGCCCCTACAGAAGATTTTTACAAGCAATTTCTATATTTTTCAAAGCAGCAGAACACCTGTAGAGTTCAGAAAATTTTACAGTGGGATATGGCAATCCTTCCAGAAAACTTTAGTAGTGTTCAAACTGGTTGATCTTTGAATTTCTTGTTCTTTTGTTAGAATCTAATCTTTCACTTGAACCTTCAAATTTTTTTTTTAAGAAAAGAAATGAATTTTCAAATTAAAACAAAACTTACAAACAAATTTTGTAAAGAAAATAAACAAAAGCAAAGGGGCAAAAGAAACAAACTGTCTAGACTCAACTAAGAAAATCTAAATTCAAAGGGAAAAAAATCCACTATAGCACAGGAGGTCAAGTAAGCTCAATACAAAACCAACAAGTCACGCCGGATATTCAGAAACAAATCGTAAAATATACATCTCTCAATTTCAATTCGCGCAAGCCACGGTACTTATTAATTCAGAACAATGCCACAGGAATAAAAATAATACTCCTCACAAGACCTTCTGGAACCACGCAAACAAACGATCAAACAGGCACTCAAGGAAGGGTAAACAAGGAATCAAGTCTCCTTTCTTCTATAGTATACGCCCCTCCATACGTTATTTGTTTCCAGACTAAATCAAATGAAATTAGGAAGTAAATCTCGACAAAAATGAAATTAGGAAACCAAATCACGTCCCTAAAAATCACGCTTTATTTCTTGCAGAAAACAGATCTTGCCAATTTTTTAGAAAGCAAAATCACGTGATCCTGTCTCTAAATCAGGACAAACGAATGTCGCAAAAACGGAAATCAACTCAGACCCTAAAACACAAATTCCCTTGGTCTCTGACCCTATTAGTTTAACTAACAGAAGTTCACGCACAAAAACCGACAGATGCTTTCCTCCAGCAAATTCAAATTACAATTCATTGTCGCTAAAAACAAAAGAATCGAAGATGCTCTTTTTTTCATTTGGAATTAGGCAGGAATCGAAGTTGTTCGACAATGTGGGGGTGCTGTTAGGGTTTTGGATTTGGTCGTGCCTGATTCATGTTCGAATCGGCTTGTGAAAATTGCGGATTTTGTTGAGGGGGACCGTGTTGTGGTGAGGAGGACAGATTGTAGATGGGTGCCTAGAAGCTTGATGTGGTGTTGTTGAGGAGACGAATTGGGAAATTCGGTTCTGGTTTTCTCTTCGAAGTGGTTTGTTGGTCGGATTGGGTTGTTGAAGGTGATCGATGTATGGAAGTGCGGTTTCGGATCTATATGGGTCCGAAGTTGTTCGATCCGAGGAGGGTAGGAATAAGATGGGGATGGAAGAAAGTTGGGAATTTCTATGAGGAAAATTGAGAGGTATCAGGTGATATGAAGGGAAGTAGGAAGACTTTGGATGTGGTGGTAGGGAAACAGGACGTGAGGTTGATGGAGAAGGGCACGTGGAAACCGGGTCTGTGGAAGAAAAGTAGGAAGGATGTGGACTTTGTCCTGAGATGGTTTTGGGTGGTGATTGTCTGAAGTTGGTGGATGATTGCGGCAAAAGAAAACACAAAGAAAATAAAACAGGAAAGGAAAAATGGGAAACAGATGGCGATGACCAATTGTGGCAGCTGATGTTGATGCGATGACAGAGTAGAGAAGAAGGGTAGATGATGATGAGAGGAGGTGAAGGTGATCGGCAACTGGTTAAGTGATTTGTATGGTGGGTCAGTGAACGAACTGACCTGGGAATTGGGGTTTTGTGGTTATATGAATGAACGGGTTGGTGGATGACGTAGAAGAAATATGGCAAAAGAAGAAAGTTGTAATTTTTTTTCTTTTCTAGAAAAAGAAGAAATGTGAAGGATTGCAAAGAAAAAAAAGGAAAGAAAATTAATAAAGAGGGAAAGAAATAAAGGAGAACAATTGGAAAGAAATTATTTTTGGCTTTTTTTTGTTGTAAAAATTGAAAAAAAAGAAAGAAATTTGGAAATTGCAAAAGTGGAAAGAAATAAAAGCAGAGAATTTACTATAAGGAAAAGAAGGAAAAAATTTCAAAAGAGATTTTTTTAAAAAAAAAAAGAGAGAAAAAGAAAAGCAGAAATCAATGTATTTTTTTTTAAAAAAAGAGCGAAAAGGAAAGAAATTAAATAAAAGAATGGCAAGTTCACTTTTTCTTCTTCTTGTATGCGTCAATTCCAAATCAACTAAACAAGGATTTTTTTATATATACAAGAAAACAAAATAAAAATAAAAACTAAAACTAACACGAATCAGAAGTTAAATAAATAATAAAATTTAAATATTGCCTCCCCGGCAACGGCGCCAAAAACTTGATCGACGCTAGAAAAGCGTGATATTTTAAATAATTACTCCAAGTGCACAGGTGTGTAGCATACAGGTCGAACGCAGGGAGGCAAATTAAATCGAATTATTTAGATAATTTCTTGGGCGAGTTAGACAAATCTTAGAGGTTGGTTTTGAAAACAATAAAAATTGAAACTGCGATCTGATTCAGAACAAATCTAATTAAACCAATGATCAAATCACAATTATCAATTGGAAAGCAAATAAAATTATGAATCAGATCTGAATCTAATCAAATCCAATTTGACCTATGAACGCAAATAAAAAGCAGAAATTAAATTGCAGGAATAAAATAACAAGCAAAAAATCAAATTAGGATTATCGTTGAAACTAATCAAACGATTAATCACTAATGAAAATAAATGTAAAATACAACTAGTACTCTACCAAATCTAATTGTGTAGATGGCACTAGTTGCTAAGAAATAGAAAATTGCAGAAAATAAAAAGAAGAAAAAGAACTTTGTTAATGGAGAAGAAGATAGAAAATGGGATGGTGGCTACAATGATATTACGAGGGTATTTATAGGAGATAACCAAACCCTAACCCTAATACAATGATAAATGGGCCTTAGTGAAATCTAGTACATTTGGGCCTTTTGTCATTTGGAACAAGTTCTAGGCCTTTTCTCCTTTTCTCTTGCAAGCCTCCTTTAATTTGAGATGTGCATGGCCTTTTTATCAATCATTTTCTTGTCCAACAGCTACTAGATATGAGATCTTCATCTACAATTCTTCAAAATGTAAATATATAGCAATATGATCTCCATTTCTCTACTTTTCTGGTTGCGTGCGGGCTGGGTTGGAATATCTGTAAAAGTAACAAAACAATACCCAAGTAATATTTATTTATATACAAAAGATAAGATATAAGAGCAAAAAATAAACACATTTCTATGTTAATCACGAGGTATATCCATTCATTACTTCGTTGAATTTCCGAAACTACCTTTAGTGAAATATTCAATTGAGTTATTGGTCTTGTATTCGAGGATATTTTATTTTAAAACTAACTGAAAAAGAAAATGGGTTTGGAAAGCTTTGAGATTCGATTTCAAAAAATTGTTTTTTAGGGGCCTAGTTTTATAAAATTACTTTTTTAAAATTTTATCTAATCTTTTTTGAATATTATAAGGGTTGTTGTGTAATTTTGATAAATATAATCTGATTGGTAGGGGAGATGGAGTTAGAAATAACAAGAAATATGCCACTAAACTTGAAAATAATAAGTATTCATTCCTTGTCATTTCTAGTATCACTCTCTCTATATATGTTGGATAATTTATTGAAATTATCATAACCGATCTTTAAATATTTTAAAGCCCCAACATTTTTGAATGTGAAAATTTTTCAATTTTAAAATAAACTGGAATATAATAATAAATTTGATTTACATATATGAAACTGTTAGTTTATAATAAATTCAATTTTTGGAAAAGTTTTAAATTTTTCTTCGGAAAGGCTATGGAAAATCTTTCATCTTGATTTTTGAGGTATTTGATTATTCGTGACTCGTCTGTTTATTGTTAGCTAGGTAAGGGGTAATTCCATTTAATTTATATTATGGATTTCTTGCTGAGTATTTCCTGGAATTTTTTCATTGTGTAGTCGCAAAATCATTGTTATGACTATAAATCCTTAAAGTTGGTTTGGAATTTCACTACGGTCTTTGGTACCGTCGTGATGACAATAGTTTTTTTGGATCGCGTTAAATCATAAAAGGATGACGCAGGACGGTAATATTTTAATCCAACCTAATAAGTTCAAGGTTCAAACTCTGTCCAAAGCACATTTGGTAGTCGACCGTTTAGTGCTATACTAGGATGGTCAATTATTTAAGAGTTTGGGTACAACTTGGACCTAGGACTGAACCATAAAAGTTGTGTCCAAATTAACCCCCTTCACTTCCTTCTTCAGTCCTTCCTTCCTCATCTACTCGAACCATGTCCTTATCTTCCTTCTCTTTCTTTGCCATCACATCATCTCCTTTTTTCCGTGCTGGTTTGCGCATAGATCTTACCTAACTAGTACTCAAAGATCTAATCTCGTCTCTCCGACCGTTTCTTGGCCAATAATACCTAGTTGCAACATTCAATCCTATACACACCACTTAAGTCTCATCCTTGGGTAGAGATCATTTGGTTGGATCGGAATAAGCAAAAATGTCTCACCGCTTTAGGGCTAAGTAAATTTTTCGAGGTAGCTAGACTCGCACTGGCCAGTTGCTTCGAGATATTAGAATAAGATTGGTTGTTTGTGCTACACCCAACTTTGATATACCTTGTGAGAATAGGTTCTTTCAAAGGTGATCGTCATTTCAGAGATGAAGATTAAGCTATCTTTGGACAGTTTTTCTAAGGATGGTCTTGAAGAGATTTTGGCGGAATCCGTGTTTTATGCGGACTTGGATGATCTTTTGTTTGACTGATTTTGCAGATTTTCCAGCAAATCTTTTTTTCTTAATGTCAGTTTTGTGTTTGGGAATCTATGTTCAAACTACCCATGTAAACTTTTGACCCATTTAGCACATCGTCCTTTAAATGGGAAGTTATGATTGGGTTTGTCTCATGATGCGGAAATCAATCCTTTGTTTGATCGATGGCGTAACCATCATTTAATGTAGCATCATATTTGGTTCATCTTGTTGTTCTTGTGTGTTGTCTCATGTAGTTACTTTCTGTAATTCCACCTATCCATTTTTGTCCTTAGACAATATTAGATGGATTTCCATGAGGAGCAGTTATGTGGTAGGTTTCTTTTCTCATCGCAAATTCTCCTTTACAAGGGATAGCGATGTGTGAACCTCCGTTAACACCAGCAATGTTCTAACACGAGATTTAGCATTTTGCTACCATGATATGGTTAATTAAAGATCATAAAAGTTGGTTTGAGCTCTAGCCGCGGAGCAAGACATCTCGTTGTTTATAACCATTGGTTTGGGAGTTTTGGTGTTGTTTTGATGTTTTCTTTGTTGTTACCCCTTTCCAGCATCGCGTTTTTCGCTTGGTGGTGATTCGTGCTTGTAACTATTAGTGTTGTTTAAATTGCACGACTTAGGTTTATGAGATTTCTATGTTTAGAGATATTTATGTCATTCACACATGTCTGTTTGAATGAAATCCCATTGTGACGGCCCGCCCCGCACCAACCGACATTTACTCCAAAAGTGCGTTGTACACATGTCCAGTTAGAACGGAACGGGTCGTGAGAACGAAAGGGAAGAAGGAAATGAACATACAAAGAACCTGTAGAATGTCTCACAGCGCATAGAATCAAGGTTTTAAATCTCGGATATCGGTCGCGTTTTGTATTGGGGATTTTATAGACCCGGTCTCGTATCGGGGGGGGGGGGGGGATCTCGGACGAGATGAGTCTAACTCGGGAGTTCATCTCGGATTTTCATCTCGGGTCTGAAAGTTCATATCGGAACAATCTCGGGGTACATGATATGTTAAAAATGATATTATAACAGAATGATTTTTATGAATGCTATTAAAAACATAGTAACCTAAAATTAAAATGCAAAATAACTTTATTATTCTTTATTTTATGAAAGATCATTGATACTCTAAATCGTAATATGCTTAAAACAGAAAAATTGTTAGACAGGAGACATTAAAAGGATCCAAAACATTAAAAAATTCAGCGTAAATAGACCATAAAATACATAATATCATAAGTAACATGTATGTAAAAAGAAAAATACGAAAATCATAAGCATTGTAAAACATATACGAATATGCAATATAGTCATTTAACATGCGAAATGTAAAATAACAAAAGGTTGATATGGCTAGATTTGACTTTTTTAATTATAGTTCTAGTTCAGGCACAAATTATAATTTTAACCAAAAAAACTAAGATCTCGGATGATATTCCAGTATTTCATCTCGGTCGATATATCGTTCGATATTGCAATATCTCGGGTGATATATTAGAAAGGAGATTTAGAGTGATATTTGCTGTTTCATTTCGGAAGGAGCCTAAAACGAGATCTCGAAGGAGATCTCGGGCGATATTTGCGAGATTTGAAACAGTGCATAGAATAAAATATAATAATAACACACTTGACATAAACCAGGAGAGACAGTGCATAAGCTGAAAACCAGAACTAAACATCATAGTAGCGGAAATCCAAAATACAGCTTATTACAACTTTCAAACTGTCTCAAAGCAAAAGTAAGATAAAGGAGGTACACTACTAATGCCCAAGTAGCGACCACCAACGACACAGGGAGAATGTGTGTATATATATATATCATACGTGGAAGCCTCCTGCCCGCCTCCGAATCAGCTACTCGCGCATCACCAGCTAACCTGTCTCTAGTCTGCTCGTGTGAGCACCCAGAGTAATAAGAGGAGACATAAAACTCTTGTTCAGACATAAAGCCTGGTATGAGTGATAAGCATCTAAAGTGAACAATAACAGGTAGACTAAAACATACCTGAACCTGGACCTGCAAGCAAAGAGTTAGCACTACATACTGTACAACACTCTAAGGTACCATATCAAACAGTGTAAAGATACGGAGGTGGGGGAGGTGTGCATGTCATAGTGATGGCACACAATCAAACATAGCATCCATCCTCACATCTCTCACTCAATGCATAAAGCATACGATATTCACCACTTCGATCACCCAACATACCTTGCTACGATCACTCTGCCCCATGAAGTCATAAATGGCTTCACTGCACTGATAACGTAGCCACTAATTCCTCGCTATGTCCACTTGCCCCATGGAGTTATTCACCCCATCTGCGCTGGCTCATAGCCTTACTATGCATCACCTTGCCCCTCAGGTCATAATGACCCTACTCCACTGATAACGTAGTCTTGCTACCATCACCTTGCCCCTCAGGTCATAATGACCCTACTGCACTAATAAGTAGTCATCATTCATTTTTAGTGGTGAATCGAAGTTATGAACGTCGACAACTCCTTAGCACACGTCCCGCAGCAAAGCCCAACCATGAAGTGAACTCATTGGTTCCCAACTGGATCCTGAGCTCTAACTTCCCATATTGGACTACCTTTGCATCTCGGGTTATTGGTCAATACTGGATCGGGTCGGATTCCCTTCAAGCTATCGGTTCGGGTCGGGTGTCCTCCATTGGGTCGGGTCGGGTCTTCTTCTGGTACGGGTTCGGTCGGGTGTTTCTCCTCGGGTCGGGTCGGGTGCTTTACTTCGGGTCGGGTCGGGTGTCATTCCCCTCCAGTTCGTGATTCCGCTCCGATCCGCCTCCTCATCCTTCACATGCTCCTATTCGATCCATCTTCATACTTCCGCTCTGATCCGTCCTCCTTAATCCGATCTGATCCCAGTCTAGTTAGCGTGGCCTTCCTTTTTTCCAATTTTCCCAAGTGTCAGGTTCCGATCCGATCGAATCCCTTGCCCAGTTCAACATATCCGATCCGAGCCCTATATCCGATCCGATCTGAAACCTGCACTGTTTTCTGAAACTGTTCCAGCAAGTGTTTACGCCATTCGACGACATTTTCGACAATTCTAACTATTGAAACCAATCACAAAGAATTTCATACAGTCATAGCAACATGCATAATCAACCACAAACATCAAAACATCAATATGATAGGTTAAAATGGATCAAACATACCCCAAAATCCCATACTTCCCCTTAAGCATGTTTAGGTGAAACTAATAATAGGATTAGCAAAACTTAACCAAATTAACCCAAATTCATATCAGAGGTCTAAAACATTATTTAGAAATTTATGAACATTTTTCCCGAATTTTATCATGTTTAAATTCGCTAATTAACACTAATCATCTCTAATTAGCCATAATTAGTGCAAAGCTATGCAAATCACTCACCTTAGCCACAAATAAACTAAGATCTGAAATAAATCTCTGATTTGATGTGAATCCCAATGCTAAACAGCAGCTCCAATGTTGCTTTGGTGTAGATCTTCCTTGATTAGGGGTTGCTAAGCCAAATCCTTGACCAAAAGGTGATTTGGAGGTGATTTAGAGGTTGGAGGCCATTTTTAGGGTTCCTTGGTGATAAGTGGAGGCTAGAAAACGGAAATTGAATGATTCTCCATCTCATTTAAGCCTTCCCATAACCCTAATCCCGAAATGGGTTATGGGCCTACTCACTAATCACCCGATTTGGCCCGGTTAAGCAGTTTTTCACCCTCCAAACCTTATTTCAGCCATATCTCCCAAACAGTAAGTCCGTTTTGCTATTATGACCACTCTACGGAAAGTTAAACCATCAAACGAATCCAATGGAAGTGGTTTCAGGTCAAAATTCCTTTCCAATCAAAAGTTATGGCCAAAACAGTACTAACTAAGGGCAAAATGGTCATTTAAAAATCGACAAAAATCATGAACATGGGAAATGATTATAATGGTTGTTTCCCAAAGTTACATGACCATACGACTTCATACGGGAAAGAAATAAATATTCTACAATCCTATGATTTGTAGAATACGGGTTGTTACACCCATTTTCGTATCTAAACTAACAGTTGTCCTAGATCCGGAAAGAATAAAATTCTGCGTTAGGTAAATTTTAGTAAATGACTAGTTCTACGTCACAGGTATATAAATGAATAAATCACCATTCCTTATTAAAGCTAAAATTTATCATTTGTCTTTTGTGTGTTGTTTTAGTTTTCGCATTTTTGCGTGACCGACTTCCTTCTTCGCTAACATGTGACTTGAATCATTTAAGTTTACACAAAATACATTTTTGAAGTTTTTGAAAAAAGTTTTTTGAAAAAAAGAACTTTTTACCCTTTTTAATTTTTGACTGATTTACTTTCTTTAATTTCGGTTTGTTTGAAAACACAAAATTTAGATATCGCAATTTATGCATATTTAAATGTCTATTTTACATTAAAATGGACGATTTGAATGGTGCAAAGTGCACATTACTGAAATTTTGATTTTTCGATATGAATCTCATATGGAAAGTAAAATGGTATTGAAAAGAAATGTTCAAAATAAAGAAAAGAAATTTTTAAGTAGAAATTTATTTTTATGAAAAAATTCGATTTCTGGTCACATGAATAGCATGAGGAAGATATTTGGAAGATTTGTATGTGCATTTTATCCCTGCAATAGCGCAACAATATGATAAAAATGTAACGATAACAAGGAAAAGGCTGCTTTGGCCCGGGGAGCACTATTTCCATACCTTGTCAACAATGCGTGCGAGCTATTAATTAACTCGTTTTACGTTTTAGTGCTTGTTTTAAGCCTCCTTTACGGTCTACAGATGGAAATTTTTGGAGTATTTTCGGTAACTAAGGTAAAAATTCCACTGCAGTAGGATCTCTGAAAGAAGTCGACATGGCTTCCAAAGCATATGCCTTTACAATCTGCTTGCCCTTAGCTGATTCCGGACAGTCTTTCTTCTCATGCCCAGGCTTCCCACACTTGAAACACTTCTTCTCAGCTTTGGGATACTTGCACTCACTAGCAAAATGGCCTTTTTGCTGGTAGTTAAAGCAAACCATCTCACTCTTAGGCTTATTTTGGCCATCTTTTCCTTTCTGTTGGTGCTGCATCCTCTTCTTTTTATTACCACCCTGTTGTTGTTTCTGAACCTCTTTGGTTGCAGCAACAACATTTACTTCCTTAGGAAACAACTCTCATAGCGAATAGTTTTTTCAACAATCTTCTCAAATGAATCGTCAAGATGATCCACGAACGACCTTCCAATATAGGTATTTAGACCCATAACAAAATTATCATTCTTCTGATAAGGTGTATCAATGTATGAACGAGCGTATTTAGACAAGGCCTCGAAATTAGAAACATAATCAAGAACAAAACGACCATTCTGTTTCAGCTCCACGAACTACTTGAACAAAGCTGACTTCTGAGCAGTGGAGACAAACTTTTCTTCAAAGATAGCTTAGAATTGCTCCAATGAAATTTCTTCCTTTGGAGTCTCAATTGTGACTGAATTCCACATTCCATGGCTGTGCCTTCCAGTTTCCTTGATGCAAGCTTTCTCTTGGTTGCACCATTCAAACTCAGGTCTCCAAAGAAACGAACACAAGAATACAACCACCTTTGAACCTCTTCAGCTGGTTCAGTTCATTTGAATGGTTTCCCTCCTAGAAATGTATAATCTTTGCACAGCTTCACAAAATCCACAACCCTAGGCAATTGAACTCCTACGTCTACCGTAGCTGCCACGGGAGCGGGAACCCTTTGCATGAATGCCTCCATCATGGCTTCAAACATGGTAAGGTAGTCTGGTTCACCGCCATTTCCCCCTCCAGTATTAGCTCCCTTAGTATCGTGTCTTGATGGTCATCTACTCATTCTAAATCTTCAATTTAGAATAATTAGCCACTTTCAAGAAAAATTGCTAAAGGAATACAACCGCTACTACTATATATGGTAATATATATAGTGGGCATCCAACTGAAATCTACAAATACGTCTCTCATACGTAACTACATCTTGGAACTTTGGCTAAAATCGTTGACTAGAGCTCTGATACCAAATGTGACTAACACCTACCGCCCCTGCACTAATCAAGAGGAATAATGCACTGAAAGGTGTGCCAGGCTGCTATGGACGATCATCAAGGTTGGTAAACAAAAGCGGAACCTATCGTAAAACTAACAGCGCAAGGATAAAATATAATAGAACATATACAACAGGTAATAGTAGTGAATCATCATATAGCAAACTTTTCAAACTTTCACAACATCCTGAAAGATTATCCTAGCATCATAGGAAATATCAAGTATGTGCATAAGGCCTCACTACAACACTCATAGAGCAACTCAAACAGTAGAAACAGAAATACTAGAGAGTATTGAAAGTAATACGCCAGCCTCCTGCTCGCCTTCGCACAACAGCATCGTCCTCACTAATCACCTGTCACCTGCTACTTAGTCTGCGCATCCACTACCGGATGAACAACCCAAGGTAATAAGAGGAAACATAAAATCTAGAGTCAGACAACAGTCTTAATGAACGATAAAACAGCTAACAAACTTCAACAATAAAGTATATGAGTATGGATAGATAAACATACTAATCTACCCACAATACTAGAGAAGAACTCAACCCTATTTTCCCACATCGGGAAGTGATAGCCTTTACGGCAAAAAATTCAACCATTGATCCATGGAAACCAGAACACCCATTCAACCGTGGAAAAGAACTCATAATATCCAGATTATATATATCTCATGTAAACCATCCTAATCGAATTCAACATCCATTAAGCACAAGCCCAGAGGCCTAAGCCAATATCAGATAAGCACCCAAGGAACATCTCCATTGACGTTGGATAACCTACACGAAATGATACAAATAGAACAACAATCATCCATGATTGACTCTAGCTATCAATGCTAATCCTGCTCTGAAACCATCATTAATAGTATGATGACCACTCTAGCCATATTTCAAGGGAAAATGGTAACCCCTATTCTAGCATAAAATCCATACGCCTTTCAACGATACATATGTATGTACAACCTTGACAACTAGTCCTTTCAATGATACCCAGGGTACAAGACCTACAACCGGTCTTTTAGACGTCTCTAGTGTACCCTTCTTTGAGCCTGCTAGTACTTTGGACAACGATAATCTCTCGGCCTCCTCATCTCCTGTCCTAAAACCCAACGACTTTTCATAGCTCAAGCAACCTTCTCAAGAAACCATTATTCACCAACTCACGACCTTTGAGTTGCCACCATGTTCGTTGTTCTACACCGATCAACGAACGCACTCAACACCTCGAATATTCCCACTTGAATCCTCCTTGAAGTTATCGCCAGCCTCGAACCAAAGAAACATCAATCATGAGGTCCGAAACCCTTCATAGCATCTCATCAATTTGCTAGAGAAAAAATCCATAGCACTTAGCCCATTCACCACAGCGTTTAAAATTGCTACCAATTCTTTAACACATTGGTCGACCGACCCATGGAATCATAGGGCGACTGACCACCTTCAAGCACTAGGACCGACCGACCCTACCTGGGTCGACCGATCCAAATCATCTCCAACCTGGTACTGACCAACCCCCTTTCCAGGGATGCACGACCGAACCCTGGTGACCGACCCCTCTTTAGAGACCGACACCCCTTTTATTCTTTAGCCCACCCATGCATTCACTTATCACAATCGACCGACCAGGACCTTGGCCCTCGACCGATCTGGTCCCAGTTCGACTGCTCCACTAATCTG
Organism: Allium sativum; assembly: GCA_030737875.1. Taxonomy (NCBI): domain Eukaryota; kingdom Viridiplantae; phylum Streptophyta; class Magnoliopsida; order Asparagales; family Amaryllidaceae; genus Allium; species Allium sativum. The sequence goes on along the minus strand of CM060916.1, from coordinate 1,054,515,737 downwards.
GCCTGAAGCTTAATTTTCCCACAGATCGACCGACCGACCCTAGTACATGACCCAAGCTCGCTCGACTCTTAGACTTGCTCGACCCGAACCATACACTATCTAGATCAATGCTTGCTTGAGCCAAGTTTATGCATAACTGACCCTCTGGCTCGTTCGACCCACTAACTGACTTGTTTCCCAAGAAATCTGCACCTTAGTTGCGACCGACCCCCTCATTTTCCACCCAAAACCAACAACACTCAAATGCAACTCCAATTTCGACCAAAACTTCTCCAATCGACACATTCGACGAAACCAACTCACTCAATTCATCCAATATGGGCACAAACATAGTATAAAATCAACAATAACACCAATATAACAATTTCATCAATGATTATTCAAATCACTCCAAAATCATGATAATTGATCCTATGAACAAAATTGTAGATCTAACTTGCATATACACATGAAATAGCAAGGGATTTATCAATTTAAACTTGCTAATTAGGATCATAAGGTGCATCGTATGAAAATTTGACTTACCAATGCATTGATCTATGGAAAAACACTTGAAACTGATTAAATGTATGATCAAACACTCATATGCTTCATAGAATCCATGTGAGAGATGTAAAACACTCACTGATTCTCCAAAACAAGCAAATATCAAAGCAATAAGATTCCGGATAGCAAGCAATTCGAACCAAACCCCTTAATCCGATGAATTCCCGCTTCAATTGATGTAGATCGAGCCTCCAATGGTGTAGATTTATGATTTCCCTCCTTGGATTTGAATTTTTAATGGTGGAAAGGTGTTTGAGGAAGGAGGAACATAGACCACTTAATGAGAGAATTGAGAAACAAATACTTTTCTCATACCTCCCACCCCCATTTATACTCTTCCACAAGCCCACCAATGGGTCTTCCCAAAACAACCAATTGTGGCTCTTCAAACCTGAACATCCAACAAAAAAACCTTAAAACATCAATTCATCCTAAACCACTAAGCCCAATCTTTAATGTAACCACTCTACGGAAAGGAAGTCATCAATTCCTTCCCAATGGCACAGGTCTCATCTTCTGATTTGACCTGAGTCAAAAATTATGCCCTATACAAGACTGATAGGGAACAAAATTAGTAAAAATTGTGGACATGTCTCACATCCCCATAAACAACATATTAAAAGATGGGAATGATCCAACCCTCAGGGAATAGAATAAAAATGTTTTATGATTTTCTGATACGTAAAATGCAGGCTGTTACAGTTATTGTCATAAAGGGCAATAAAAATAGAAACAATGGGTGTCAAAAGGGGGATTAATGGATTGATTGTCGTTTAAATACCCAAATTAGGTAATAAATCAAATAAATACACTAGGGAAAAAGGGGATATAACCTTCCTTATTTATTTTAATGAAAATAGAGCTTACAATGTAAAAAAAAGTTGGACATAGTAGGTTAATAATTACATTATTAACCATATGAACTCATGATGATAATGAATTGTATATGTATAGTTTTTGCGTGGAGAGGGACTGAAGAAGGATAACTTAACAACGTAGCCTATTTTATCCCAATAGGGAAAGGTACTAAAGGAAAATGGGGTACAAATCCAATAACCCTCGCGTATAATCCGCTAGCTTGGATCTTAAGCGGCTTGGTTTGAGGAGTCCACCTGAGAATAGGTCTTTCAGTTTTGGGGGTCTTAAATAGCAGGTGTGTGTAGGCCAACCCAAATCTGGAAACTAAAAATGTCAGATATGGCTACCTATCCTACGTTATGTAATAAGAAACTAAGGGGGTTATTTAATAAGGTCAGCTAGAAGGTATAGCGAACGATAAAATACCATCTCTCACCTTATGCGGGGAAAGGGTATATGCGTGAATGACGGAAGCCTTATCTAGTAGGGCCCATAGACAGTTCCCTCTAGTTCATGTTAACATTAATTAAAGTATCGAGAAATAAGTGACCAATTGGTCCGCCTAGGGTCTTAAGCGTTCAGGAGGAATCCACCCCATCTATCATCGATAGTGAGGCAATAAAAGATGAAGGATAAGCGAATGAATGCATATGAATTTAGAAACCCCATGATTAGGGTTCTGCTCTCGATTAAATAACCAATCATGTTCTAGTATAAAGGCTTTACAAATATATGCGTAAGCATTCTATCTTTGTATTATACATTGGGAATTCTACTTTGGGGAGAGTAGTAGAGTCGTGCATAAACATACACAACGTTAGGTTAGAATTACTAACCTTTTCAGGCACACATCTTGGGTTGAACGAAACATGATACATTTGTGTATTATAATTTGTGTTGTACATTTCTTGGTCACCAGGACTGGTTGTTCTGACCCCTCATCATTACAAACTCCCAGGTTTCCTAGAGACGGTCGAGTTCTCACAGCCATTTAAGTTTGTCTTTCGGGTCTCGTTCTTTGTCATGCTCGGTATTGGCAAAGTGACTTACTTAAAAAAGGAAGTTACTTAAGTTAATACTAGTTACCTAATTTTATTTTTTCTGTGAGTTTCCTTTTATCGTACTCTGATTATGCTCGTGCTCATTTATTGCACGTACTAGATATACACGCTCCGTGCTTGGATGTGTTCAAATTTTGTTTTTGTTTTTTGAAATTTGGGCGTAGAAAAGTGTGGGCTGTTACAGCGAAAACTACCACTCCTTCTCATTGTCATTTCGCTCCAAACTTTCCTTCATAATCTGCCTGACCATTTCTGTAAGATGTTCCTCCTCGCCGTGCCAATCCGCGGGGAGGACGTAGTCTCCTTCGTCGGACGTTCTCCTAAGCAAACAATCGTGGCTAGGGATCTCGGGTCCTGCGCCTCCCTCATGGGGAGGTGCCCTTTAGGCAGAACAATTCACTTATCGAGAGGTAACTTTCTCGAAATGGTTCCTAGCATGTTGTTTGGATTCTTCATGATCAACATTGTCTCAATCGTTGATCTCTTGAACATATCGGTCACGATTTGGACTTGAGGAGGAAGAGTTGGCATTCTCTGCAAGGTGACATTAGCTTTAACTTTTGTTGTGTTGGCTTAGCTAGCAAAGAGGTCCTCTAATCTTGCCATGATGGCATTATTAAAGATCTCCATCTGTTGAGTCAAACCAGCAACAACTTCATTCAATCCATCTCTTGTCACACCAACTCCTGCCCCAAAGGATTGGCCAACTTCATGGAAATTAGTTTGCTGAGTTATGGGATTATCCGCAACACTCTCTAAGCTCGAAATTCTTACGACTTACTAGCCGGCATATTCGGCGGCATTATCTCAGACAATTTCTTAAACTTTGAAGACAAACTTTCAATCTTCCCGGATCTTAGATTTGGAGAACCTAACGTAGAAATAGGCTACAAAATTCAACGTCTCCACAAAGCACTTGACCTTGCGGTGGTGGGTTCGAGCCCCACGGTAGATGCCAAAATGATGATGTCAAAAATGGACAACAACACCTAAGATGTAATTCTACACTTCTCAAGAACTTAAAATCTAGAAAAGGTGGAAGCACCAAACAGAAAAAGTAAGTAAAGACAACAATTTATTGTGGTTAATTCGGCCTATAATTGGCCTACGTCCACTTTGAAGAGAATTCTCATTAAAACCATCAAAGTTACAAGGTACATGATTTTTGCTATTTCACTCATTTTTTCTCTTTTTACAATGAAATTCTCAATTTCTTCTCTTTTTACTTTTGATTCACCCGAATTCGCCAAGGAAATGATGAGATCTCTAAGATTGCGATGGTTGTTGGAGTAGATCTTCAACAACTTGAGCGCTTAGATGATTTTAGCAAATCCATGATGGTTGAGATGTTGAATATAAGCTTGGAGGAGGATTAATGGAGGTTTGGATGAGGTAGAGGAGTTTAGAAATCAGTTTGGCAGCACCTCATGGAGAGAAAATTCGCAGTTTAGAAATCAGTTTGGCAGCACCTCATAGAGAGAAAATTCGCTCCTTCTACTGGTGGAAGTATAGGGGGACATGAGGTGGTGTGGTCTGAAAATAATGTGTACAGGCAATCAAGTCATTGGAACGGCCTAAGGGTTGAGTTGGTTACGACCTGACTTCTTTCCCATTCTTCAAGACACGACTTGATTTCCAATATTGAGTATGTTATGAGCGAATGACCTGACGCCTAGGTCAGTTACGACCTGAGTCTTAAGTCGGCCACGATCTTGCACTGCCTTACACCCCAAGAGGTGACCCACGGTCCGGAAAAGATGGCGACCTGGAGGGAGATGACCTGCCTTGGATGAAGCATTAACGGTTTAGTTTGTGAAGATTAGCCTCGAACGACCTGAGGCCCGGGCGACCTACGAGATGAACGTCTTGCCACATTTAAGGTTTTAAATCTCGGATATCGGTTGCATTTCGTCTCGTGAATTTTATAGACTTGATCTCGTATATAGGGAGATCTCAGATGAAATGAGTCTAACTCGGGAGTTCGTCTCGAATTTCCATCTCGGTTCTGAAAGTTCATATCGGAACAATCTCGGTGTACATAATATGTTAAAAAATGATATTTTTACAAATTTTTTTTATTAATACTATTAAAAACATAGTAAATTAAACTTGAATTGCAAAATAACCTTATTATTCCTTATTTTTCGAAAGATCATTCATGCTCTAAATCGTAACATGCTTAAAACAGAAATATTGTTAGACATAAAACGTTTAAAGGATCTAGTACATTAAATTTTTTAGCATAAATATATCATAAAATACATAATTTCATAGGTAACATGTATGTAAAAAAAAGAATATGAAAATCATAATCCTTCTAGAGCATATTTTAACATACAATATGGTCATTTAACGTGCCAAATGTAAAATAACAAAAGAGTATCATGGCTAGATTTGAGTTTTTAATTATTGTTCTAGTTCAGGCACAAATTTAAATTTTAACCAAAAAAACTAAAATCTCGGACGATATTCATGTATTTCGTCTCAGTTAATATATCGTTTGATATTGCGATATCTCACGCGATATATACGAAAGGAGATTTAGAGTGCTATTTGCTATTTCGTTTCGGAATGAGCACAAAATGAGATCTCAGAGGAGATCTCGGGTGATATTTGCGAGATTTGAAACAGTGGCCACATTACGACTTGACCTAGTAATACCAAGGACGACCTAACTCTAGGCCATATTTTACGGGTTAACGTGCATGCATTTGTTAACATACGGTTTAACCTTAAAACTTTGCAAAAAACTCTAGACCAATTTTTTAAACCGCACATTTCTTTAATTTGAGAAAAACTTTCATTCAAATTTTTATTTTCTCACTTAATAAATTTAACGAATAATATCATAACTTTAAATTTTCACTAAGTTTGGGATTCACTACCAAAATTATTATTTTTAGAGGCAACTACAAATGCCTCAATTGTTATCAGTAGGGGGCAAACAACTGGCTAATATTGCCTCAAGAAAAATGTGCGGCAGAAAAAGAAACGCCACTATAAATCACGCCGCTAAAAGTTATCAGGGGCATAATTGTTACTTAAAATGCCCCTACAAACATATGTGCCACGTATGATTGTTTAGTAGCAACTGAAGCAGTTAAGGCATTATAAAATGCCCCTATTAATATATGTGCGCCAATTGATTTAGTACTTTTCTTTTTGACTTCTAACTAATTTCTGCTAATGAAACAGGTAACAAATTTACATAATATCATCAAAAGGAAGCTGAAACTGAAACTTAACCGTAAATTATGCTGAAACAACAATAACTGATAACAAATTCGAAACAAATGAAGTAATTTATCATTACAAGTACATATAATAGTTAACAATATTGTCAACTCTAATGTACATACAACACCATTGTCAATTATAAAATACATACATGCACAGAAAATAATTAACATTGTGAATTATAAATACATACAGGAACATCCTCATAATGCTTAGCCAGAATAATGTATAAAACTGACTACATATATTAAGCTGTGGCGTCTTTGAAGATGAAATCTGCACAAAAAGGAGAATTCTTATATGAGTATAACAATTTGACAATGTACTTCTACAGACATAACACAAAATTAAAGATCTTCAGTTTTTATAGGTATATCAAGTATTTAATTATTGTCCCAAATATCACAGCAGGATATATTATGACATCTTTTGACTTGGATTAAACCAGTGTTCTAATAACCAGACCCGACCGGCGGTCAGACTGCGGTTGACCGTGAACCACCAGCCACCATGGCTGGGAGCTCCTTAAAACCGCTAATGGCTTCTGACCGCGATCAAACCCCAAAAACCACGGTTTTCCTAAACCTTTCAAGCTGTAGAACGGAGAAACGAGGATGAATTTCAAGAAAAATAATGTTTTAAACTGTGAAAGTGTAATGTTTGAAGGATTTGATGATGTTTTCTAGATAGAAAACGAGAGCAGCCTTCGCAGTTGGAAACTTCAACGATGCAATAAAGCACTTCACGGACGCTACAAACCTCTGTCCAACCAACCATGTCTTCTACTCCAACCGATCAGCTGTGTACGCTTCCCTGAATATCTTCTCCGATGCCCTAACGGATGCTAAAAAGACTGTAGAGCTAAACCCTAACTAGTCGAAAGGCTATAACCATCTTGGTGCTGCTTACATAGGCCTAAGCCGTATTGAGGAAGCTATTGAATCCTACGAGAAAGGATTAGCTATTGATTCTAACAATGAAGCATTGAAGTCTGGATTGTCTGATGCGAAAATGAAATCGAAGGCCTCAGATAAGGGGGCGAATCTATTTGATAAGATTTTTGAAGGGCATGAAATGTGGGCGAAGTTAATTGCTGACCCAACCACCAGATCTTATTTGCAGCAGCCCGATTTTTTGAAGATGGTGCAGGATGTGCAGAGAAATCCAGGGAGTATCAATATGTATTTGAGTGATCAGAGGATGATGAATGCACTTTTGGGTATTGCTTAATGTGAATTTGAGAAGTGGGAATGGGACTAGTGGTATGGAAACTGAATTTCAAGAAAAGGACGAAGAGCAAAAGAGGGAGAGCGGAAATGTGAAGGAGAATAAGGTTATGGCTGAGCCGAGCCAGCAGAGGAAGAAGTGGACACTGAGGAGAAAGCAAGGAAAGAGAAGGAGGCACAGAAGGAAAAAGAGGCTGGGAATGCATTTTACAAGAAGAAAGATTTTGATAAGGCAATTGAGCACTATAGTAAGGCTCTGAAGCTTGACGATGAAGATATTTCTTTTTTGACTAACAGATTAGCAGTTTATTTGGAGATGGGAAAGTATAAAGACTGGCTTAAAGATTGCAACAAGGCCGTGGAAAGAGGCCGAAAGCTTCGCTCTGACTTCAAAATGGTTGCAAGAGCACTAGTGAAACTTGCAAAAACTTCAAAGGATTTTGATACTGCTACCGAATTTTTTTAGAAAGCATTGACTGAGCATCGTAATCCGGATACGCTAAAAAATTTAAATGATGATGAGAGAGAAAAAAAGAACTTGAACAGCAAGAATATTTTGACCCTACGTTAGCTGACGAAGAAAGGGAGAAAGGTAATGAGTTTTTCAAGCAAAAGTATCCAGAGGCAATACAACATTACACTGAAGCACTGAAAAGGAATCCACAAGACCCAATGGTTTACAGCAACAGAGCTGCATGTTACACGAAGCTGGCTGCTCTTCCTGAAGGTTTGAAGGATGCAGAAAAATGCATCGAGTAATGAGTTGGACCCTACTTTCAGTAAGGGTTACACAAGAAAAGGTGCTGTCCAATTTTTCATGAAAGATTGACAAAGCCCTAGAAATATTTCAAAAGGGACTCAAACTTGATGCCAACAATCAAGAACTTCTTGATGGTGTCCAAAGGTGTATAGAACAGATCAATAGAACTAACAGAGGCGATATTAGTCCTGAAGACTTGAAAGAAAGACAGGCTAAGGCAATGCAGAATCCAGAAATTCAGAGTATCTTATCGGACCCTATAATGCAGCAGGTTTTGACGGATTTTCAAGAGAACCCGGTAGCTGCCTAGGATCATCTGAAAAACCCACAAGTGAAGCACGAGACTCAGAAGCTTATTAGTGCAGGCATTGTGCAGATGAGATGAAATTAAAAGCCTATGTTGTTATCTGTGAACTAATTTATGTGCTTTTTCTTCTTTTCGGGCGTAGTTGAAGTACGCTAGGCATAATTGCACTTGTATATGATACTTGTACTAGACTTGAACTACTTTGTATGTTTTCCACTTATGTACTACTACAACTCATGTTTTTGGTTGCCTAAGAGCACGCAGTTATTATATCCAAAAAAAAAATAGATAGAAAACGAGAGAGAGAGAAAGAGGAAATGCTGGGGCAGAGAGAGATATTTTGATAATATAAGTAGTTTGGTCGTATATTTAATTTAACCTGTGCTCTCTACAGCAATAGCCAGCTGTCCTATTTGTACTATGTTGTAGACTTATCTTTTTTTGGCAATTGTGTACGTTAGAGTGACATTTTTTATGTATTTTGGTAAATAAATTAATTTTATAAGTAATTAGATATAAAATCGCTATATAAGGTTAATAATATTAGCACAGTTTTGACAGTTCGATCGGTTCAATCCTTAAAACCTTCGACCGTAGAGCATTACGGCTCGATGAATGGATTGGTTATGAATACTATGGATTAAACTCATTAACATTGTCATGCAAAACACAAACTGGGAATTTACATCATTTTCACCTAGTTACATAGATGTAATCTCATTTCGTCATGTTTCTTTGATTTCATGTAACATCCTTATGACTTCACAAACCTTAAATAAACAAACATGATACATCAGTATATAAGAACGGAAAAGAAATACCTTACCTTTTTGCATATAAGTCTCATCCCAAAGTTTTAGATCTTATACTTATGTCGGTGATGATTCAGCTTGGTCTATTCAATAACTCGAGTGCTTGAGAAGGTTTAGTGCCATGCTTGGTTGCTCATTCCTTTAAATTATGGGAAGATACTCCTCTTCAAACAAAATTATAAAATTATATAGGACTCGCATCTTTTGATTATAGAGAAAGATAGTGATAATAAAAAATTTATTCAAAAAGGAAGAATTCTGATAGTAAGCAAGGGATATAAAGGCAAATTTAAAAAAAGGAATTAAACAATACAAAGTATTTTGTCTACCATAGTATCTAACCAACACAGGAATATGATTAATAAATTATCATTAACCAATATTTAATTTCTCCACCCAAATCATCAATTAGTTTCAAATCATCAACCCATTACACCATATTAAAATTGAAGGTAAATTTGAAAGTTTTGAGAGTGCATGCATAACTAGTATCATAAAAACATGCTCATCCAAAAAAATTTATTACAAAAACTACTTTGTTCACTTATTATTTCTCTAGAAATTACCAACTTTCTAAAATTTAGCTTTTGCCATATTGACATGATTTTGATGGATATATTTGCAAGAGGTTCGATGAAAATTCTATTCACACTCAAGATCGTAAGACGCCTTTTTTTAATAATTACTTTTTAAATATAAAATGCAGGCCACCTTGATGTCAACCGACCAATAATATAGAAAATAAAACGTGACATGAAAAATTGGCGGTTTTGATACCTAAGCAAATACTGTAGCCACAGCCTCCATAACGTGTTATGTTTTTGGGTATCATGATATTTCAGTCATGTACATGTAAACGTCCATAGTAGCTTCAGTTATACATATATTTGATGCATGAATTCATGTTGAGAAAGAAAAATTAAGGTAGGGAAATCACCATTGCCGGGATAATAAAAAAGGCACAGAGAAAAAATTACCGCAGGTTCCAATATTTGCCATCGGAAAAACTGAAGGATTAACAATGTTACACACGTAAATAATGATCGTGTCATGTGCAAGAAAAAATGTTGTTACAAGCATATAAAATGAGCATAAATACATAACATAAAGCATGAGCACACAATAAAATAGACTAAGGGTTATTAATCAGAAATGATAAGCTAAACGTGAGTATACGAGGTCAATAGCAAAATATTTAGCTTAAAGGTATAAACTAAATCCATTTTGTAATGTGCAATAAGAAAATACAGAATTATATTAGTATCTTTTGCTACAAATTCTTTACTATACTTGCACTTCTACCCTACTAACACACGATTATAACAAACAATACAACTCATTTTGTATTTTGGCAATGTTTTCAAAAGAATCTAGCAAGTAATAAAACAACTAGTATAATAAAATCATTAATTATTTGTCAAAGGATATCAAACTCACCGTAGTTTTCAGAAAAGCGCCATCAGCCCATTTTCTTTTTTTAATTTCAAACATATCACGAGCATCAACCAAACCAACTTCAGGATAATGTTATCCATTATTTTTTTCAAATGGAATTATTATACCTACAAACAAAACACTCAAGTTAAACGTTATAATTTTGTTAAATTGTTATTCACCAATAAAAACTAAAATGAAGAAAGGAATAGATCAACCCAAACTATATGCATAAGAAAGTGGAAATCCATGATAATGCTGCACATAAGGATAAAGCATTAAGTGAATTAACTATAATATTTTCCTATTGTTAATCTGATTGCTTGCACATATATGACAAACATCATATAAATGTTTTTTGCATTAACTGGGCTACTTCACCAGATTGTTTAATGTGGCTCTACATCATTCAAATAGTAATGTGCATTGATAAATAGCCTCTAAAATTAATAGTCATGTCTGATTAGAAAGATAATAACATTTAAAATATGTGTTATAAAGTAATAATGAAAAATTGAAGTACAAATATGTAAGATAATAATGAGAAATAAAAATATTAATAAGAATTTCAATATTGGTAAGAACTTCAACTTCAATTCAATTTTCTTTCAATTCAATTTTCTCTATGTAACAAAATTCAAATCATTTTTTTTCATATTTTATATTTTATATTTTATATAAAACCCTGACATTAAATATGATACTGATGGCAAGTGATGTATGCATGTGTGAAAATAATAATGAAAAATTGTAAACAAGATGCCTTTTCACACTAACTTAACCAAGAAATTGAAAGTAGTACATAATTTACATATTTTAAACTTTTGACAAAAATATCAAAATACAAATGTTTCCATGTGAATATAGAACATAAGTGCATGTGTATCGATATATACATAAAAGTGGCATGGCATAAGTTTATTGAACAATACTGAATGTAAAACATAAATGCCAAAAGTAAAACTTTGACAATGATGTACATGTAAACATTGATTGTGAATTGTGGTATAAAATTTGTCTTACTACAATTGATATATATGTGCACGGGTACAAAACGGAAAACATGAGCCAAAAGTAAATAGAATGATATATAATGTTAGGGGCACAACAGTATGTAAAGACATATAACTAGCTATTTTGAAACGATAGTGACTGCAACAGAAAGTATTTAGCTGTAAACAGTGGATGACATGATTGACTGCTATTTTTTTCACAAAACCAAGAGTATTTGTGTAAGTCTCACCATTCATAAATGGTTTAACTAATTTTTCTCCACAGTTAGTGAACAATATAACACTCTGAAATAAATGATTGTTGATCATTAATATGCCAATTTAGTCATATTAGAATTTAAAACATACTAACAACATTAATTACAAAAATAATAATTAGAAAGCTCATTATTAATATAAAAAAATATTTGTTAATGTTTTAACAGTGATTTTTTTACTGAATTCTGTAGGCAATGGAAACAACACTGAAGTTTGTAAAAAAATTCATTTAAAAAATATTTTGAAGATCCTAAGAGCAGCAATGCAGAATAAACATAAAAAATTATGATTGTTGACTTAATATAAGAATCAGTGGGTTAGATTGAATAACTCTTTTCACTCTTGAGTACACTGATGAAATATGTAGTTTTGACACCAATTCTAACTAAAAGTCTCATAGACTTAAGTTAGGATTTGAGCTTACCATATTTACTATAAGACTGGCACTATTTCTTTCTTGATTGGTACAATTATATATAAGGAATAATATCATGATGTATTGGCTCTAAATATATAGTCAAATTTTTTTAATGAAACTGTCGCCATCATTTCGGTATTTGGAAGTTGCTTTATTGATTAAAAAAGCGTCTATGAGAAATTATGGGTTTATATATTGGCTCTAAATATATAGTTAATTTTTTTAATGAAAATATCACTGTCATTTCAGTATCTGAAAGCCGCTTTAATGATAAACAAAACGTATATATCAAATTATGGGTTAAGTCACTAATGTAATTTCTATAATTATGAATAGAACAGGAATTTCATAACCATTAACTGTCATATATAGCAAGTAAATAAACCTTTGTTTATATTATCAAACAACATCAGCTTATTATCGGTTGTAAAAAAACTCTATTCTAAACGAAAAAAGTTGCTCAGGCTCTTAACAACAGAGTATTTGACCATGTTTGAGTCTATTTTTGGTATTTTTTATTTGAGTCAAATCATTGGTAAAATATGTTTCTTTCCCTTTTTTGTCATTAGAAGAACTGTAACACCCCGAATTTCGGATTAATATTAAAGTTCACAAATTAAAGTATAATTAATCTCAGATGTGGGAATTAGGGGAAACGGGCTGCGTCATTGCGTTCGTCTCGGAAAAATACGCGAAATAGAGTCCGAGTTTGCGTAAAACGGGTACCGTATGAAAGAGATATGGTCGAACGAAGTTAGGCAGAAAAACCAGAAACAGGCCAGAAATGCACTGGCGCACTTGTGAAGTGCGCCAGAACAAAGATGCACTGGCGCACTTGTGAAGTGCGCCAGTACAAAGATACACTGGCGCACTTGGGAAGTGCGCCCGTGCCGAGCCAAGAAACCTGCACAGTTTCTAGAGGGTTCTGTGGTTGGATGCACCAGTTTGGGGTTTGGGCTTGGTCTTAGGGCTGGTTTCTAGAGATTTCCTAAATCTAAGGGTCCTAATCTAACCTAGGGTTAATCTAAGGGCCTAAAACACTCACCTAATCCTATAAATAAGACCCTAACCCTATCCTAATTCATTCATAATTAGGTTTTGTAACTAAACTATGGCAAAATGAAACTTGGTAATGGCCTCCACAAATCAAATGAAGAGAGTTGCAAGCTAATCAACCCCTAATCACCTTCTTCTTCATATTTGGCAACTAGTTTTACTTCATTGATTTGCTAATCTTGGTTTTGGTGAGTTTCTATGGCTTTAATAATCAATTGTTAGATTGATTATGGTAGGATATGATAAGACATGGCTATGTTTGTGGATAAATGTATTTATGCAAGTTTGTATGATATGTGATTTGCAAGTTTTATGTTAAATGCAAGTTTAAGGCCATGTTTTATGATGCATAACACTATGTTAAACATTTATGCATATGTGACATGTTATGCAAACTATATGTGAGAATATATGCAAGTTATATGTAACATGATATGCAAGTTATGCATGTGATTTTATGCATGCTAAGTAGTAGGTGTTATGCATGTTAAGTATTTGATGTTATGCATGCTAAGTATTCGATGTTATGCATGCTAAAGTATTTGATGTTATGCATGCTAAGTATTTGATTGTATGCATACTAAGTATTGGGTTTTATGAATGATAAGTTTTTGGGTTTATGCAAGTTAAGTGGTGGGTTTATGCATAATAAGTATTTGATTTCATGCATGATAAGTAAGTGGTTTTATGCATGCTAAGTGTTTGATATTATGCATAAGTCATAACATGCAAGTTTACCCTTTTAAATATGATGCATACATATGCAAGATGATACCCTTATATGTTATGCATGTTTATCCTCCTTTAAGATGCAAGTTCATATGCAAGTTATGTGTATAAGACTATGCAAGTTATGTGCATGATGCTATGCAAGTTATGTATATGCTTAAATGCAAGTTTAATGTGATATGCAAGTTATGCATGTTCATGCAAGTATGTGAATGCTTATGCAAGTATATGAATGCTTATGCGAGTCATGTGTATGCTTAAATGCATGTTTAACATGTTATGCAAGTTATGAGAATGCTTATATGCAAGTTTAACATGTTATGCAAATCATGTGTATGATAATATGCAAGTTTGGGTTATATGTAGTTGGGTTAATATATGTTCATATATGCAAGTTGACATCCTCTTAACCCATGACAAAGTTATATGCTAAACCCATGATATTTGTGATGGATCTTTCCCTTTATTATGTCGTGAAATGAGAACGATTTACGTGGGGAACGATGGGGTAATAAATATGTTAATAAAAGTATGATTGGGTATGATTAAGCATACCATAAAAATAAATTACCATAAGTGGGAATTTACCTATTGAGTTAGGTCTACCCCATGGGAATTTACCTATTGAGTTAGGTCTACCCATGTTATAGAAAACTTGATATTAATTAGGGATAATTAATATGGGGGTGATTAATTAGGTGTAATTAATCAACTAAGACACGAGGTTGGACCCTTTTGTAGCGGAAGTCTGCCCGGAACCGACCGACCATCCAGCGGCTACAAATGATTGGCCCAATGTGAGAGGTCTTAGTCATAAATTTAATACATGATTAAAGTAAAGACACGAGGTTAGGCCCTTTTGATGACAGAAGTCTGCCCGGAACCAACCGGCATATCCAGCAGTCATAAAAGACGGTCTAATGTGAGAGGTCTTTATGAGGTCATGATCTTAATTAATGAATTAAGAAACACTTAACCATATTAGCATGTAGTGGGACATGAGGGGTTAAGTGGGTGCCTTGGGGTGGCATGATGAGACCAGTGGGTTGCCTTGGGTGGCAATAGAAAAATACGATTAGAATACTTAACCAAGGTGGAACATGTAATTAAACATGATAAAAGGGTTAAGTAAGTGCCATGGGTGGCATGTGAGAATACGATTAGAATACTTAACCAAGGTGGAACATGTAATTAAACATGATTAAGGGGTTAAGTAAGTGCCATGGGTGGCATGTGGAAATCTAGTGGGTGCCCTAAGTGGCAATTGAAATATGATTAAAGGACTTAACCAAGATTTATAACATGTAAGGGGACATGGTTAAAGGGTTAAGTGGGATGCACTAGATAAAAGTAGCAAGCTTAAGTAGTAGCTTGTGGGGGCCCATTTCAACCAATATCCCAAACGTATCTTTGTGGGTTCGACTCTGGTCGGGTGACGGGACACGCATATTGGACTTGACTATAAGCGGCCAAAACGGGTTAGCGGTGGCAACGCGGAATCAACGGGTTTCATATGCGTGTGTGGACCCGGGCTGGTTGGTAAGTCGTTGTTGCATCGTGTAGATATAAAGCCGTGCACAGTGATATTATATGGTAGCCACTTTGGGGAATGATACACCCCCTTTTGTGGGACCAGCACGGGTATCTACGGTAGGGAGCCGATCGCTTGGGGGTAGTGGGTACACCTAGTAAAAATAGGGGCAGACGGCACCTGTGTAGGGGTACAAGAAACTACCGGGTAAAAAAATTACTAAGTACACTTAGTGGGATCAACCTTTAAGTAGGAATTACTCTTGGTGGGTAGAATTGGTGTGGTGCAGTGTAGGAATTACCCTTGGGTGAATAAGTCTGGGGTGGTGTAAGAATTATCCTTGGGTGGATAAATGCGTCTTTTCGGTTATAGTAGTACATCCGGTGTTTAGTTGGCTACTTAGTGTAGCCATTATCCCCAGAGGTACCGTACCTTATTTATGTCATACCCTAATTACTTTAATGGTTGTATTGTTAGGGTTATAGGACTCACTCAGACTTATGTCTGACCCCGTTGTTTTTATCTTTTTCCCAACCCTCAGGTTATCAGAGTGGGCCTAGCACTAGTGGGCTTGGATCAGACCGCTATATCTATCTTTTGGGCTTGGATCGTAGAAGTAAAGCTCGGTTTATCTTTTCTATTATGGCTATTGTCTATGTAGTGGGATTATGTACTTGTATTTTATCAGGATGGATATTATGTACTTGACTCTTGTTATGGTTTTGTGATGTAACCAAACATGTTTTACTTTCCGCTGCAATAAAAGGATGTTTTAAATTTTCAAGTATTACTTATATCTGTCCTGTTGTAATTTTTCTGTTCTATACTCACTAAAAATGCTCCACCAAAACTAAGGCATTCCCTTAGTGAGTGACCTTAGCGGGTGTGGGGTGTTACACGTGGTATCAGAGCTTAAGGTTACCGGAACAGATAAAATTTTTAGAAAAACTATTTTCTAAAGAATATTTTTGGAAAGGAGTATTTTCAAAAACATGTCTTTTAAGAGAAAAGTTTTTGAAAGAAAAGCATAATCCCCAATAGCCATATTTATATCTTTCGAATTCTCCATTTTGAATCTCTTCCTTTCTCTCGTTTTGAGTTTCCCCTCCGCGTATAGATGATCTTTCTAAGATAGATAAGGATAGAAAACCACTTCAAGGGACTTAGACGTTAGTCGGATTAGAAGTTGGTTCAAGAAGGAGGAGGACTGGTAGGTATCTATTGGATAGACGATGGGAGGAAGGCTCAAATAGTTGTTTGGTTAATGAAGGATGAAACCTCATTTGTGGGAAGTTACGAGTGGAGAATAGGGAAGAAGAAGGCAAGTGGTTATCCTTTTGAGAGGAATAGGACACCTTATTAGGATTGTCCAAAGAAGCAAGGGCAAGGTATGGAATCTTCTGGGGGGTAGTTGTATTCCCTCACGACTAGGGTACCAGATGGGGATAAGGCCGTCTAGATTTGAGGTTGGATTTCTTTATCATCCAATTCGAACTTTATTTGATTCTGACGCATCTAGTTCGTTTATCTCATCCTTGATAGTTGGGTCACTGTACTTAGACACCAGTTTGGTAGATGATCCCTTAGTTGTTCCAAACCCAATTGGGCTCCATGATGTGTTTGGGTTTGATTAGCGTTGAGTTTAAGATGTGATGCTTTTGGGCTTCACGGGCTATGGGTTAGTTTTGGGCATGGACTGGTTATCCAGTAGGGGTGCCGTTCTTCATTTTGAAGGGAGAGTTGTTAGGCTTATGGGCCGCCTGGGTAACACTCTCGAGATCTCTTGTAACCCCATAGAATCTGTTATGCTAAGGTATCTAGAATCGCTTGACACGTTGGTCTAGAGTCTGCGATCTGTTAGAGCGGTCCGGGAATACCCGGATGTGTTTGTGGAGGTGAAGGGCTTACCTCCGAAGCGGGAGATTGACTTCCGAATATATCTGGTGGATAATGCTAAACCAGTATCTTGGCCAGTGTGCCACATGGCTCCTAGTGAGAGGAGGGAACTCCATAAGTAGGTAGGCGATTTGCTTGAGAAGGGGTTCATAAGATGAAGTACATCGGAGTGGGGCGCTCCAGTAGTTTTTGTTATGAAGGCGGATGGGTCCCTCAGACTTTGTGTAGGCTAAAGAGAACTAAAGAAACTCACAAAGAAGAATAGATACCCATTGCCGAGGATTAATGATCTCTTTGATCAGTTGGCTGGCGCCTCAGTATTTTTGTAGTAGGACTTAGCCACGGGATTTCATCAGTTGAGAGTGGCTGAGGATAGCATAGAAAAGACTGCCTTTAGGACTCCGGATGATTTCTTTTAAGAGTGGTTGGTGATGCCATTGGGTTTGACGAACGCCCCGCATACTTTGTTGATTTGATGAGAAGGGTGTTCAGGGAGTACCTAAATAAGTTCGTGATGGTCTTTGTAGATGACATTTTGGTCTTTTCTAGGAGCGAAATAAGTTTTCGTATGTACTCAATAAGCTGAGCAGAGCCAGTATGGGATAAACGACGGTTTTGGAGCGAGACTGGCGAGAACATCCAGAATTGGACAAGGGCTTAATTATTTAGCCATTCTTACTAGTATCATCTCACGTAGGTCGTCTGAATTCGAAGGAGGTATCCCTTGGGTGTTTGTCTGATATTGGTTTAGGCCTTTGGGGCTTGCATTTGGGGGATGCCGAATTCGACTAGGGTGGTCTGCGTGGGAGACAGTTGTGATGATTTTGGATGATATTCTGGTGGAGAAGAGCATGCCCTACATCTTAGGGAAGTGTTGGAGACTCTTCGAGCGCATAGTCTTAGGACAACAAAAGTGGATGGGATCCTTAGCATCCTATGAGTAAGGGTAACATGGTAGCAGACACCTTAAGTAGAAAAAGGTTGTCCTTGAGTTCATTGTTCGTTGAACGACGGAGCTTAGAGTTTATTTCTAAGTTTGACTTTAGACCTTCCGTTGACTTTGTACCCGGTTTGCTAGCCTCCTTGGAGGTTAGACCTACTCTTTTGGGGCGGATTGGAAGAGCACAGAGGGACGACCCACAGTTGGTTGAGTTGGTAGAGAAGCTCATAAGGGGGGGAGTCGTCCAGCCATTTGAGTAGGTATACCCTAGACGATAGGGGGTGCTTGCGTAGAGACAGTAGACTTTGTGTACCGCAAGGCGAGGGTTTGGGGAAGGTTATTCTTGATGATGCACGCCGTTCTAAGATGACCATTCATCCCGGTGGGGACAAGATGTACCAAGACATGAAGAGGGTTTTCTTCTGGACCGGTAGGAAGAAAAATGTGGCCGAGTATGTCGCTCGATGCTTGGTGTGCCAACAAGTAAAAGCGGAGCAAAAGAAACCAGGTGGGTTGCTTCACCCATTGGAAGTCCCGCAATGGAGGTGGGATAGCATCTCGATGGATTTTATTGACGGGTTACCCAGATCAAGAAAGGGTAATACGGGAATTTGGGTGGTGGTAGATAGACTTACTGAGAGCACCCATTTTTATACCTATGAAGAGCAAGAGGACCGCTCCATGGCTAGCTTCTTTATATCTGCGAGAGATAGTTCGATTGCATGGGGTACCCTCTAGCATAGTGAGTAACCGAGATCCTATCTTCACTAGAGAGTTTTGGAAGAGGGTGCAAGAGGCGGTAGGGACTCAGTTATGTTTGAGTACCGCATATCATCCTCAGACGGACGGCCAGACCGAGAGGGTGAATCATGTCCTAGAAGACCTTTTGAGGCTTTGTATCTTAGATTTTGGAGGTACATGGGAAGAGTATCTTCCATTGGTGGAGTTCGCATATAATAACAGCTTTCAGTCCAGTATTGGTATGGCACCTTTCGAAGCTCTTTATGGAAGGCCTTGTCGATCACCTACACGTTGGTAGGAATCTACGGATGAGATCTTGCTTGGGCCGATAAGGTTAGAAAGAATTCGGGAAAAGATTGATTTGATTCAAAGAAGGATGAAAGCGACGCAAGATAAACAGAAATCTTATGCGGACAAGAGAAGAACAGAGCTTGAGTTTGATATTAGGACATGTTTTTTTTTTATTAAGATATCTCCGTTACGGAATGTGGTTCACTTTGGATCTGTTGGGAAGTGAGTACCAAGGTTTGTTGGACCGTTTCCTATTAAGGAAAGGATTGGATAGATGTCATATAGAGTGGAGTTGCCCGACAGGCTTAGTGGTGTACATGATATTCCATGTGTTACATTTGAGGAAGTTCCTACATAAGACCGCAGAGGCGGTAGAGCCGAGCCTGCTTAGAGAAGTGGAAGTAGAGCGTGATGCGACGATTCGACGAGCTCCTACTTGCATCCTTGGGTCAGAGATTTGGAAGTTGAGAAACAAAGAGGTTCAACTAATCAAAGTACAAAGGGGAGATGAAGAGAGTGACGCTACCTGGGAGACGGAAGTGAAGATGCGTTCGAGGTACCCTTTTCTTTCGGAGGGTATGTCCTTTTGCTTCTCCTTCATCGCATATCTTGTGCTTATCTTATCTTTAGTATGTCCTCTCGTTAGTACCTTTGACCTTTAGATAGGGTAAACCTATGGTTGAAACATGTGTTTGAGACATGTTATGGTTGATGGATGCAAGTGGATGCAAGTGTTTGCTAGTGATTGCTCGTGGATGCATATACACACACTCTAGGCACTAGATCGGCTCAATCACTTCATATTGCATATTGCATAAATTTGTGTGTAGGAAAATATATTTATGGATGTATAATGGTTGTGTTATCACGTGGATGATGCATTTTGATGAATGATTGTGCACTCATGTAGATATTGTATGTGTCGATAGGGTTCTCTCGCATACATAATGGATGCATGGCACTATCATGGTTTGCATATGTTCATACGTTAGATAGGGAACATATACACACACTTTTTGCATATGCTCATACATCATTAGAAATTGTTTTAAGGACAATGGATGCCCGTGGATGATGGTTTGAGTAGATGGTTGTTTGGATGGTAGGATATGCATTCTCCTTACCTTAGAGATTTCGGGGACGAAATCCTTTAAGGAGGGGAGAATGTAACACCCCGAATTTCGGATTAATATTAAAGTTCACAAATTAAAGTATAATTAATCTCAGATGTGGGAATTAGGGGAAACGGGCTGCGTCATTGCGTTCGTCTCGGAAAAATACGCGAAATAGAGTCCGAGTTTGCGTAAAACGGGTACCGTATGAAAGAGATATGGTCGAACGAAGTTAGGCAGAAAAACCAGAAACAGGCCAGAAATGCACTGGCGCACTTGTGAAGTGCGCCAGAACAAAGATGCACTGGCGCACTTGTGAAGTGCGCCAGTACAAAGATACACTGGCGCACTTGGGAAGTGCGCCCGTGCCGAGCCAAGAAACCTGCACAGTTTCTAGAGGGTTCTGTGGTTGGATGCACCAGTTTGGGGTTTGGGCTTGGTCTTAGGGCTGGTTTCTAGAGATTTCCTAAATCTAAGGGTCCTAATCTAACCTGGGGTTAATCTAAGGGCCTAAAACACTCACCTAATCCTATAAATAAGACCCTAACCCTATCCTAATTCATTCATAATTAGGTTTTGTAACTAAACTATGGCAAAATGAAACTTGGTCATGGCCTTCACAAATCAAATGAAGAGAGTTGCAAGCTAATCAACCCCTAATCACCTTCTTCTTCATATTTGGCAACTAGTTTTACTTCATTGATTTGCTAATCTTGGTTTTGGTGAGTTTCTATGGCTTTAATAATCAATTGTTAGATTGATTATGGTAGGATATGATAAGACATGGCTATGTTTGTGGATAAATGTATTTATGCAAGTTTGTATGATATGTGATTTGCAAGTTTTATGTTAAATGCAAGTTTAAGGCCATGTTTTATGATGCATAACACTATGTTAAACATTTATGCATATGTGACATGTTATGCAAACTATATGTGAGAATATATGCAAGTTATATGTAACATGATATGCAAGTTATGCATGTGATTTTATGCATGCTAAGTAGTAGGTGTTATGCATGTTAAGTATTTGATGTTATGCATGCTAAGTATTCGATGTTATGCATGCTAAAGTATTTGATGTTATGCATGCTAAGTATTTGATTGTATGCATACTAAGTATTGGGTTTTATGAATGATAAGTGTTTGGGTTTATGCAAGTTAAGTGGTGGGTTTATGCATAATAAGTATTTGATTTCATGCATGATAAGTAAGTGGTTTTATGCATGCTAAGTGTTTGATATTATGCATAAGTCATAACATGCAAGTTTACCCTTTTAAATATGATGCATACATATGCAAGATGATACCCTTATATGTTATGCATGTTTATCCTCCTTTAAGATGCAAGTTCATATGCAAGTTATGTGTATAAGACTATGCAAGTTATGTGCATGATGCTATGCAAGTTATGTATATGCTTAAATGCAAGTTTAATGTGATATGCAAGTTATGCATGTTCATGCAAGTATGTGAATGCTTATGCAAGTATATGAATGCTTATGCGAGTCATGTGTATGCTTAAATGCATGTTTAACATGTTATGCAAGTTATGAGAATGCTTATATGCAAGTTTAACATGTTATGCAAATCATGTGTATGATAATATGCAAGTTTGGGTTATATGTAGTTGGGTTAATATATGTTCATATATGCAAGTTGACATCCTCTTAACCCATGACAAAGTTATATGCTAAACCCATGATATTTGTGATGGATCTTTCCCTTTATTATGTCGTGAAATGAGAACGATTTACGTGGGGAACGATGGGGTAATAAATATGTTAATAAAAGTATGATTGGGTATGATTAAGCATACCATAAAAATAAATTACCATAAGTGGGAATTTACCTATTGAGTTAGGTCTACCCCATGGGAATTTACCTATTGAGTTAGGTCTACCCATGTTATGGAAAACTTGATATTAATTAGGGATAATTAATATGGGGGTGATTAATTAGGTGTAATTAATCAACTAAGACACGAGGTTGGACCCTTTTGTAGCGGAAGTCTGCCCGGAACCGACCGGCCATCCAGCGGCTACAAATGATTGGCCCAATGTGAGAGGTCTTAGTCATAAATTAAATACATGATTAAAGTAAAGACACGAGGTTAGGCCCTTTTGATGACAGAAGTCTGCCCGGAACCAACCGGCATATCCAGCAGTCATAAAAGACGGTCTAATGTGAGAGGTCTTTATGAGGTCATGATCTTAATTAATGAATTAAGAAACACTTAACCATATTAGCATGTAGTGGGACATGAGGGGTTAAGTGGGTGCCTTGGGGTGGCATGATGAGACCAGTGGGTTGCCTTGGGTGGCAATAGAAAAATACGATTAGAATACTTAACCAAGGTGGAACATGTAATTAAACATGATAAAAGGGTTAAGTAAGTGCCATGGGTGGCATGTGAGAATACGATTAGAATACTTAACCAAGGTGGAACATGTAATTAAACATGATTAAGGGGTTAAGTAAGTGCCATGGGTGGCATGTGGAAATCTAGTGGGTGCCCTAAGTGGCAATTGAAATATGATTAAAGGACTTAACCAAGATTTATAACATGTAAGGGGACATGGTTAAAGGGTTAAGTGGGATGCACTAGATAAAAGTAGCAAGCTTAAGTAGTAGCTTGTGGGGGCCCATTTCAACCAATATCCCAAACGTATCTTTGTGGGTTCGACTCTGGTCGGGTGACGGGACACGCATATTGGACTTGACTATAAGCGGCCAAAACGGGTTAGCGGTGGCAACGCGGAATCAACGGGTTTCATATGCGTGTGTGGACCCGGGCTGGTTGGTAAGTCGTTGTTGCATCGTGTAGATATAAAGCCGTGCACTGTGATATTATATGGTAGCCACTTTGGGGAATGATACACCCCCTTTTGTGGGACCAGCACGGGTATCTACGGTAGGGAGCCGATCGCTTGGGGGTAGTGGGTACACCTAGTAAAAATAGGGGCAGACGGCACCTGTGTAGGGGTACAAGAAACTACCGGGTAAAAAAATTACTAAGTACACTTAGTGGGATCAACCTTTAAGTAGGAATTACTCTTGGTGGGTAGAACTGGTGTGGTGCAGTGTAGGAATTACCCTTGGGTGAATAAGTCTGGGGTGGTGTAAGAATTATCCTTGGGTGGATAAATGCGTCTTTTCGGTTATAGTAGTACATCCGGTGTTTAGTTGGCTACTTAGTGTAGCCATTATCCCCAGAGGTACCGTACCTTATTTATGTCATACCCTAATTACTTTAATGGTTGTATTGTTAGGGTTATAGGACTCACTCAGACTTATGTCTGACCCCGTTGTTTTTATCTTTTTCCCAACCCTCAGGTTATCAGAGTGGGCCTAGCACTAGTGGGCTTGGATCAGACCGCTATATCTATCTTTTGGGCTTGGATCGTAGAAGTAAAGCTCGGTTTATCTTTTCTATTATGGCTATTGTCTATGTAGTGGGATTATGTACTTCTATTTTATCAGGATGGATATTATGTACTTGACTCTTGTTATGGTTTTGTGATGTAACCAAACATGTTTTACTTTCCGCTGCAATAAAAGGATGTTTTAAATTTTCAAGTATTACTTATATCTGTCCTGTTGTAATTTTTCTGTTCTATACTCACTAAAAATGCTCCACCAAAACTAAGGCATTCCCTTAGTGAGTGACCTTAGCGGGTGTGGGGTGTTACACGAACTAACCAATCAATCTATTGGAAGGAAATTTGTATAATGTTCTAATTTTTTGATGTTATACTCACTGCTTGTGAGATTTCAAGTAGATATAAATATTAATAGACAAAGTATTTTCCTGCAAATTTTCATTATTTGTGGAAACTTGTACATAGATTTTCTTAAGGATATTTTCCTCCATTCCAATGGAAACAAATTTACAGCACTTTATGACTTTTACCTAAATTATCATTTATTGATTTAAAATTAAATTTTTTAAATTTAAATTCATTAATTTGGTAAGGATGTGAATTTTAGTAAGAACATTAAAGTAATTTTCCTTCATTGTTTACAAATTCCAAAAGATTAGTATTATATGAAAATACTACTCAATAATTGGTAGGTTAATGTTAAGGATGACAGGACAAAGGCTTTTTGGTTTATCATTCTGAATAAGTGAATAGATATTTGCATTTTTATTTCATCACAAAGGTTATATGATTATATCTAAATGACTTATTCTTGCTCAAGCATCGTGTCAGTTTCATGAATTGAGCAGTGTCTCAAAAATGGTTACACATATTTATCCTATAACTCTTACCATGCATGTTATATCATCAGAATACTTTTCTGTTTTTTCCATGATATTCACTAATATCTCAAATGTGCGCTGAAGGAAAATGTTGATATGAAGGTGCAAAACATTTTCCAGGAAATAGTTGAAGTGCATGCTGTTACTTTGACTTGTCATCGTTCTAAGTGCTCAAATTACTAGTTGGGGTTTATTTAATCTTTCCTACAAACAGGCAGTTGATGATGATAGAAATGAGAATATTGATTGCCAACATCCTTATGCATCCACAAGAAGGATAACAAGAAGAGGGATTCACATAGCTGCATGTCAGCTGCCACTATTTATAGTTCTTTACATGTGTTTTTGCATATGCGGTCCTGTCATGTGTTTAATTTTAAAAACATATAACCCAATATTAACTTTGCTGACCCTATTACACATCTGTTTTCCTCCATGCTTCCCACAATTAAAAATAATAATGCTATACTGTGCATTTACATTTACCCATTATTTACAAATAATTGAGTTTTAATAAAACTGACTCTATAGCGCACAACCTATCAATTTTATATTGTGTACAAATGATGACATATCTTATTCAACTGTGGATCAAGTTAATAAATGTGATCTTTTCGAAGAGCATTCAATAGGAAAATTTGTGCTCTAATTTATTTGATGTGTAGCATATCAAATTTCAGTAGTTTTTGTAGTTTGATAAGAAAATACGCATGCAGAGACTAAAGAAGAAGTCCCATAAAGGAGTCTATTTTTCTTTTAGAATAAGTTCTATACCGATATAATGAACAAATTAACTGCAGCATAGCAGGATGAAGATGAATCCTTTTGAAGCTCTGGAAAGAGAAACCTCTTTAAGACAAACATGTTTGAACTTACCATCGATAAGTCATTAGACTAGGTGTAACACCCCACGTCCGCTAAGGTCACTCATACCAGGAGAATGCCTTAGTTTCGGTGAAGTATTTTAAGTGAATATAGAACAGTAAAATTACAACAAGACAGATATAAGTAATACTTGAAAATTTAAAAACATCATTTCATTGCAGCGGAAAGTAATACATGTTTGGTTACATCACAAAACCATAAACCAGAGTCAAGTACATAATATCCATCTTGATAAAATAGAAGTACATAATCCCACTACATAACTAATAGCCATAAAAGAAAAGATGAACTGGGCTTCACTTCAACGGTCCAAGCTCCAAAGAATAGATACAGCAATCCGATCAAAGCCCACTAGCACCAGGCCCACTCTAATAACCTGGGGTTGGGGGAAAAAGATAAAAACAACGGGGTCAGACATAAGTCTGAGCGAGTCCTATAACTTTAACAATACAATCATTAAAATAACCAGAGAAGACATAAGTCGATATACGGTAACGCCTGGGGATGCATGGCTACACTAAGCAGCTTGGCAAACTTAGGATAAACTAAGATAACCGTAAAGACGCATTTACCCACCCAAGGATAATTACTAAATTACACCGCCCCAGACCTACTCAAAGATAATTCCTACACTGCACCACACCAGTTCTACCTACCAAGCGTAATTCCTACTTAAAGGTTGATCCCACTAAATGTACTTAGTAATTTTTACCTAGTAGTTTCTTGTACTCCTACATAGGTGCCGTCTGCCCCTATCTTTACTAGGTGTACCCACTACTCCCAAGCGATCGGCTCCCTAACGTAGATATCCGTGCTGGCCCCAAAGTGGGATGTATCATTTCCCAAAGTGGCAAGCCTGATTTTGGTGCACGGGTTATACCTACACGATGCAACAATGTCTTACTTACCAGCCCGGGCCCACACACGCATATGAAACCCGATGGACTTGCATTGCCACCGCTAACCCGTTTTTGGCCTCTTATAGTCAAGCCCAATATGCGTGTCCCGTCACTCGACTTGGGTCGAGCCCACAAAGATACGTTTGGGATATTGGTTGAGATGGGCCCCCACAAGCTATCCACCTAAGCTTGTTATTTTATCTAGTGTATCCCACTTAACCCCTTTTTAATAATCATGCCTATCTTCATGTTATAAATCCTGGTTAAGTCATTAATCATATTTTAATTACCACTCAAGGCACCCACTAGATTTCCACATGCCACCCAAGTCATTTACTTAATTCCCACATGCCACCCGAGGCACTTACTTAATTCCCACATGCCACCCGAGGCACTTACTTAACCCTTTAATCATGTTTAATTACATGCTCCACTTTGGTTAAGTATTCTAATCGTATTTTCTATTGCTACCCAAGGCAACCCACTAGTTTCCTCATGCCACCCAAGGCACCCACACTAGTTACTACGTGCCACCCAAGGTACCCACTTAACCCTCATGTCCCACTACATGCTAATTTGGTTAAGTGTTTCTTAATTAATTAAGACCGTGATCCTCATAAAGACCTCTCACATTAGACTATCTTTTATGACCGCTGGTTAAGCCGGTTGGGTCCGGGCAGCCTTATGTCATAACCGAGTCTAACCTCGTGTCTTTACATTAATCACGTATTTAGTTTGTGCCTAAGACCTCTCACATTGGGCTAACATTTGTAGCAACTGGTTAGGCCGGTTGGGTCCGGGCAGTTTTACGCTACAACTGAGTCCAACCTCGTGTCTTAGTCGATTAATTACACCTAATTAATTACCCTTATAATTTATATTAATTATCCCTAATTAATATCAAGTTTTTCATAACATGGGTAGACCTAACTCAATAGGTAAATTCCCATGGGGTAGACCTAACTCAATAGGTAAATTCCCACTTATGTTAATTTATCTTTATGGTATGCTTAATCATACCCAATCATACTTTAATTAACACATTTATTAACCCCATCGTTCCCCACGCAAATCGTTCTCATTTCACGACATAATAAAAGGGAAGATCCATCACAAATATCATGGGTTTTAACCAAATCTTAGCATATGACTTTGTCATGGGTTAAGAGGATGTCAACTTGCATATATGAGCATATGTTAACCCAACTACATTTAACCCAAACTTGCATATTATCACACATGACTTACATAACATATTGCATATGAACTTACATATTATCATACACACATCTTGCATAACATGTTGAACTTGCATATAAGCATTCTCACAACTTGCATAACATGTTAAACATGCATTTAAGCATACACATAACTTGCATAAGCATTCACATACTTGCATAAGCATTCACATACTTGCATAAGCATTCACATACTTGCATATTAACCCATAAACTTGCATAATGTGTCATCATGAACTTGCATATTAACAAACATGTAACTTGCATAGCATATCTTGCATATTATCATACATGTAACTTGCATATTAACAAACATGTAACTTGCATAGCATATCTTGCATATTATCATACATGTAACTTGCATAGCCTATCTTGCATATTATCATACATGTAACTTGCATATGAACTTGTTAAACATGCATAAACCCACTTGTTAAACATGCCTAAACCCACTTGTTAAACATGCATAATATCTCATACTTAGCATGCATAGAATCACATACTAAACTTGCATAATATCATATACTTAGCATGCATAGAATCACATACTCACCATGCATAATATCACATACTTAGCATGCATAGAATCACATACTCATGATATCATATACTTAGCATGCATAGAATCACATATTCATCATGCATAAAACCACATACTTAACTTACATAAAACCAATTACTTATTATGCATAAACCCACATATCCAACTTGCATAAACTTACATATTCCACTTGCATAAACTTACATATTCAACTTGCATAAACTTACATATTCAACTTGCATAAACTTACATATTCAACTTTATACATAGATTAGCATATCATTACAAATGATTCAAACTCACTAATCCGCATTCAAGACCATAAGTCTCATTACACCTAATCTACTTACTTTAACAATTTATCATCAAAGTGATAGAAACTCACCAAACCCAAAGATTAGCAACCTTAGTTGCTAAATATGAAGAAGATGATGATTTGAGATTGATTAGAGAGTGATTAGCTTGCTTTCCTCTTCATTGATTTGTGGAGGCCATGATCAAGTTTCATTTTGCCATAGTTTAGATACAAGATCTAATTATGAATGAATTAGGGTAGGGTTAGGGTGTTATTTATAGGATTAGGTTGCATTATAGACCCTTAGATTAACCCTAGATTAACTTAGACCCGTCAGATCCAAGAAGCTTCCAGAACCAGCCCCCCAAGCCAGCCCAAGACCCAACCTGGTGCAACCTGGTGCACCCAGGTTCTCTGGACGCCGCACCCTGTCGACAGGCAAGTCGACAGGCAAGTCGACACCCCTGTCGACAGGCCTGTCGACAGCCCTGTCGACATGGGTAGGGCGGGAACTTTCCCGCCTGGCCCCGCTTGCTCTATTTTAAATTCTGAATTTAAATTATTAAATCTGTTTTTTTTTTAGTTTTGAATTTTCTGCAAACTTCATCGGGCCATAACTGGGCCATACGGACTCCGATTTTCGAAAACTCGGACTCTATTTCGCGTATTTTTCCGAGACGAACGCAATGACGCAGCCCGTTTCCCCCAATTCTCACATCTGAGATTATTTATTCTGTAATTAGTGAATTTTAGCATTAACCGAAATTCGGGGTGTTACATTCTCCCCTCCTTAAAGGATTTCGTCCCCGAAATCTCTAAGCTAAGGGGAATGCATATCCTACCATCCAAACAACCATCTACTCAATCCATCAAACACGGGCATCCATTGTCCTTAAACAATTTCTAATGATGTATGAGCATATGCGATAAGTGTGTGTATATGTTCCCTATCCAATGTACGAACATATGCAAACCATGATAGTGCCATGCATCCAATATGTATGCGAGATAACCCTATCGACACATACAGTATCTATATGAGTGCACAATCATTCACCAAAATGCATCATCCATATGATAACACAATCATTATACATCCATAAATATAGCTAACTACACACAATTTTATGCAATATGCAATATGAAGTGATTGAGCCGATCTAGTGCCTAGAGTGTGTATACATGCATCCACGAGCAACCACTAGCAAACACTTGCATCCACTTGCATCCATCAACCATAACATGTCTCAAACACATGTTTCAACCATAGGTTTTCCCTATCTAAAGGTCAAACAGCACTACCGAGAGGACATACTAAAGATAAGATAAATACTAGGCAAGCGATAAAGGAGAAATTAAAAGACATATTCTCCAAAAAGAAATGGATACAAAGAACGCATCTTCGCTTCCGTCTCCCAAGTAGCATTGCTTTCGTCATCTCCCCATTGCACTCTAACTAGCTGAACTTCTCTGTTCCTCAACTTCCTAGTCTCTGACCCAATGATGCGAGTAGGAGCTCGTCGAATCGTCTCATCGCGCGCTAACTCTGCTTCTTTAAGCAAACTCGGCTCTACCACCTCAGCGGTCCCATGTAAGCACTTCCTCAAATAGGACACATGAAATACATCCGGTACACCACTAAGTCTGTCAGGCAACTCCACTCTATATGCCATCCGTCCAATTCTTTCCTTAATGGGAAATGGCCCTACAAACCTTGGTACTCACTTCCTAACAGATCCAAAGTGAACCACATTCCGTAACGGAGATACCTTGATAAAAAAGCATGTCCTAATATCAAACTCAAGCTCCGTTCTCCTCTTATCCACATAAGATTCCGCCGCTTTCATCCTTCTTCGAATCAAGTCAATCTTCTCTGAAGTCTCTCTAACCACATTGGCCCAACCAAGATCTTATCCGTAGATTCCCACCAACATGTAGGTGATCAACACGGCCTTCCATAAAGAACTTCGAAAGGAGCCATACCAATACTGGACTGAAAGCTGCTATTATATGCGAACTCCACCGATGGAAGATGCTCCTCCCATATACCTCCAAAATCCAAAATACATAACCTCAAAAGATCTTCTAGATACGGTTCACCCTCTTGGTCCGACCGTCCGTCTGAGGATGATATGCGGTGCTCAAACACAACTGAGTCCCTACCGCCTCTTGCAAACTCTTCCAAAACTCACTAGTGAAGATAGGATCTCGATTACTCACAATGCTGGATGGTACGCCATGCAATCTAATAATCTCTTGAAGGTAAACTGAAGCTAGACATGGAATAGCCCTCTTGCTCTTTACGGGTATGAAATGGGCACACTTAGTAAGTCTATCTACCATAAGCCCAATCCCCGTTTTACCCTTCCTTGATTTTTGCTAATCCAACGAGACACTATCCCACTTCCCATTACGGAACTTCCAACAGGTGAAGCAACCCTCCGGGTTTCTTCTGTTCCGCTTCCACTTGTTAGCATACCAAGCATCTAGCGACATACTTGGCCGCGTCTTTCTTCAGATTGGCCAAAAAAAAAAAAAAAAAAAAACTCGCTTTATGTCTTGGTACATCTTGTCCCTACCGGGATGAATGGTCATCTTCGACCGATGTGTATCATCAAGTATAGCCTTCCTCAAACTCTCTTCTTGCGGTACTCAAAGTCTACCGTCTCTACGCAACCACCCCTTACCATATAGGGTGTATCTATTCAAATGGCTGGACGACTCCCCCCCCCCCCCCCTCACGAGCTTCTCTACTAACTCAACCAACTGTGGGTCGTCCCTCTGGGCTTCCCCAATCCGCCCCAGAAGAGTAGGTCTAACCTCCAAGGATGCTAGCAAACCGGGTATATAATCAATGGAAGGTCTAAAGTCAAACATAGAAATAAACTCTAAGCTCCGTCGTTCAACGAACCACAAACTCGAGGACAACCTTTTTCTACTTAAGGCGTCCGCTACCATGTTACCCTTGTCGTGGGTGTACGCTATCTCAAACTCATAAGATGCTAAGAATCCTATCCAAAATCATCACAACTGTCCATCTCTCACGCAGACCACCCTAGTCGAATTCGACACCCCCCAAATGCAAGCCCCAAAGGCCGAAACCAATATCAGACAAACACCCAAGGGATATCTCCTTCGAGTTCAGGCGACCTACGTGAGATGATACAAAAATAAATAAATAATGGCTAAACAATTAAGCCTTTGACCAACTTTGGATGTCCTTGCCAGTCTCGCTCCAAAACCACCGTTTATCCCATGACTGGCTTTGCTCAACTTATTGAGTACATACAAAAACTTATTTCGTTCCCAGAAAAGACCAAGGTGTCATTACAAAGACCATTACAAACTTATTTAGGTACTCTCTGAACACCCTTCTCATCCAATCAACAAAGTATGCGGGGGCGTTCGTCAAACCAAATAGCATCACCAGCCACTCATAAAACCATCCGGAGTCCTAAAGGCAATCTTCTCTATACTATCCTCAGCCACTCTCAACTGACGAAACCATGTGGCTTAGTCCAACTGCGAAAATACTGAGGTGCCAACTAACTGATCAAAGAGATCATAAATCCTCGGCAATGGGTATCTATTCTCCTTTGTGAGTTTATTTAGCTTTCTTTAACCTACACAAAGTCTGAGGGACCCATCCGCCTTTGTGGCAAAAACTACTGGAGCACCCCACTCCGATTTACTTCTTCTTATGAACCCCTTCTCAAGCAAATCGCCTACTTACTTATGGAGTTCCCTCCTCTCACGAGGAGCCTTGTGGCACACTGGCCAAGTCACTGGTTTGGCATTGTTTACCAGATATATTCGGAAGTCAATCTCCCGCTCCGGAGGTAAACCCTTCACCTTCTCAAACACATCCGAGTATTCTCGGACCACTCTAACAGATCGCAAACTCTCGACCGACGTGTCAAGCGATTCTAGATAACTTAGCATAACAGATTCTATGGGATTACAAGAGATCTCGAGAGTGTTACCCAGGCGGGTCATAAGCCTAACAACTCTCCCTTCAAAATCAAGAACGGCACCCCTACTGGATAACCAGTCCATGCCCCAAACTAACCCATAGTCCGTGAAGCCCAACAAGCATCACATCTAAACTCAACGCTAAGTATAGAAACTTTCAAACCCAAACACATCATGGAGCCCCAATTGGGTTTGAAACAACTAAGGGATCGTTTACCAAACTGGTGTCTAAGTGCAGTGACTCAACTAACAATGATGAGATAAACGAACTCGATACATCGGAATCAAGTAAAGTTTGAATCGGATAATAAAGAAATCCAAATTCCAACCTAGACGGTCCTATCCCCCTCTGGCACCCTAGTCGTGAGGGAATACAACTACCCTCCAGAAGATTCCATACTTTGCCCTTGCTTCTTTGGTCAATCCTAATAAGGTGTCCTATTCCTCCCAAAAGGATAACTACTAGCCTTCTCCTTCCCATTTTCCACTCGTAACCTCCCATCAATGAGGTTTCGTCCTTCGTTAACCAAACAAATATAAGAGCCTTCCTCCCAACGTCCATCCAATAAGTACCTACAAGTCCTCCTCCTTCTTGAACCAACTTCTAATCTGATTTACGTCTAAGTCCCTTGAAACGGTTTTTCTTTCTTATCTATCTTAGAAAGATCATCTACACACGGAGGGGAAACTCAAAACGAGAGGAATAGATTCAAACGGAGAATTCGAAAGATAAAGATATGGCTATCGGGGATTATGCTTTTCTCTCAAAAACTTTTCTCTTAAAAGACATGTTCTTGAAAATACTCCTTCAAAAATTTTCTTAGAAAAATAGTTTTTCTAAAAATTTTATCTGTTCTGGTAACCTTAAGCTCTGATACCACGTGTAACACCCCACGTCCGCTAAGGTCACTCATACCAGGAGAATGCCTTAGTTTCGGTGAAGTATTTTAAGTGAATATAGAACAGTAAAATTACAACAAGACAGATATAAGTAATACTTGAAAATTTAAAAACATCATTTCATTGCAGCGGAAAGTAATACATGTTTGGTTACATCACAAAACCATAAACCAGAGTCAAGTACATAATATCCATCTTGATAAAATAGAAGTACATAATCCCACTACATAACTAATAGCCATAAAAGAAAAGATGAACTGGGCTTCACTTCAACGGTCCAAGCTCCAAAGAATAGATACAGCAATCCGATCAAAGCCCACTAGCACTAGGCCCACTCTAATAACCTGGGGTTGGGGGAAAAAGATAAAAACAACGGGGTCAGACATAAGTCTGAGCGAGTCCTATAACTTGCACAATACAATCATTAAAATAACCAGAGAAGACATAAGTCGATATACGGTAACGCCTGGGGATGCATGGCTACACTAAGCAGCTTGGCAAACTTAGGATAAACTAAGATAACCGTAAAGACGCATTTACCCACCTAAGGATAATTACTAAATTACACCGCCCCAGACCAACTCAAAGATAATTCCTACACTGCACCACACCAGTTCTACCTACCAAGCGTAATTCCTACTTAAAGGTTGATCCCACTAAATGTACTTAGTAATTTTTACCTAGTAGTTTCTTGTACTCCTACATAGGTGCCATCTGCCCCTATCTTTTCTAGGTGTACCCACTACTCCCAAGCGATCGGCTCCCTAACGTAGATATCCGTGCTGGCCCCACAGTGGGATGTACATTTCCCAAAGTGGCAAGCCTGATTTTGGTGCACGGGTTATACCTACACGATGCAACAATGTCTTACTTACCAGCCCGGGCCCACACACGCATATGAAACCCGATGGACTTGCATTGCCACCGCTAACCCGTTTTTGGCCTCTTATAGTCAAGCCCAATATGCGTGTCCCGTCACTCGACTTGGGTCGAGCCCACAAAGATACGTTTGGGATATTGGTTGAGATGGGCCCCCACAAGCTATCCACCTAAGCTTGTTATTTTATCTAGTGTATCCCAGTTAACCCCTTTTTAATAATCATGCCTATCTTCATGTTATAAATCCTGGTTAAGTCATTAATCATATTTTAATTACCACTCAAGGCACCCACTAGATTTCCACATGCCACCCAAGTCATTTACTTAATTCCCACATGCCACCCGAGGCACTTACTTAATTCCCACATGCCACCCGAGGCACTTACTTAACCCTTTAATCATGTTTAATTACATGTTCCACTTTGGTTAAGTATTCTAATCGTATTTTCTATTGCTACCCAAGGCAACCCACTAGTTTCCTCATGCCACCCAAGGCAACCACACTAGTTACTACGTGCCACCCAAGGTACCCACTTAACCCTCATGTCCCACTACATGCTAATTTGGTTAAGTGTTTCTTAATTAATTAAGACCGTGATCCTCATAAAGACCTCTCACATTAGACTATCTTTTATGACCGCTGGTTAAGCCGGTTGGGTCCGGGCAGCCTTATGTCATAACCGAGTCTAACCTCGTGTCTTTACATTAATCACGTATTTAGTTTGTGCCTAAGACCTCTCACATTGGGCTAACATTTGTAGCAACTAGTTAGGCCGATTGGGTCCGGGCAGTTTTACGCTACAACTGAGTCCAACCTCGTGTCTTAGTCGATTAATTACACCTAATTAATTACCCTCATAATTTATATTAATTATCCCTAATTAATATCAAGTTTTTCATAACATGGGTAGACCTAACTCAATAGGTAAATTCCCATGGGGTAGACCTAACTCAATAGGTAAATTCCCACTTATGTTAATTTATCTTTATGGTATGCTTAATCATACCCAATCATACTTTAATTAACACATTTATTAACCCCATCGTTCCCCACGCAAATCGTTCTCATTTCACGACATAATAAAAGGGAAGATCCATCACAAATATCATGGGTTTTAACCAAATCTTAGCATATGACTTTGTCATGGGTTAAGAGGATGTCAACTTGCATATATGAGCATATATTAATCCAACTACATTTAACCCAAACTTGCATATTATCACACATGACTTACATAACATATTGCATATGAACTTACATATTATCATACACACATCTTGCATAACATGTTGAACTTGCATATAAGCATTCTCACAACTTGCATAACATGTTAAACATGCATTTAAGCATACACATAACTTGCATAAGCATTCACATACTTGCATAAGCATTCACATACTTGCATAAGCATTCACATACTTGCATATTAACCCATAAACTTGCATAATGTGTCATCATGAACTTGCATATTAACAAACATGTAACTTGCATAGCATATCTTGCATATTATCATACATGTAACTTGCATATTAACAAACATGTAACTTGCATAGCATATCTTACATATTATCATACATGTAACTTGCATAGCCTATCTTGCATATTATCATACATGTAACTTGCATATGAACTTGTTAAACATGCATAAACCCACTTGTTAAACATGCCTAAACCCACTTGTTAAACATGCATAATATCTCATACTTAGCATGCATAGAATCACATACTAAACTTGCATAATATCATATACTTAGCATGCATAGAATCACATACTCACCATGCATAATATCACATACTTAGCATGCATAGAATCACATACTCATGATATCATATACTTAGCATGCATAGAATCACATATTCATCATGCATAAAACCACATACTTAACTTACATAAAACCAATTACTTATTATGCATAAACCCACATATCCAACTTGCATAAACTTACATATTCCACTTGCATAAACTTACATATTCAACTTGCATAAACTTACATATTCAACTTGCATAAACTTACATATTCAACTTTATACATAGATTAGCATATCATTACAAATGATTCAAACTCACTAATCCGCATTCAAGACCATAAGTCTCATTACACCTAATCTACTTACTTTAACAATTTATCATCAAAGTGATAGAAACTCACCAAACCCAAAGATTAGCAACCTTAGTTGCTAAATATGAAGAAGATGATGATTTGAGATTGATTAGAGAGTGATTAGCTTGCTTTCCTCTTCATTGATTTGTGGAGGCCATGATCAAGTTTCATTTTGCCATAGTTTAGTTACAAGATCTAATTATGAATGAATTAGGGTAGGGTTAGGGTGTTATTTATAGGATTAGGTTGCATTATAGACCCTTAGATTAACCCTAGATTAACTTAGACCCGTCAGATCCAAGAAGCTTCCAGAACCAGCCCCCCAAGCCAGCCCAAGACCCAACCTGGTGCACCCAGGTTCTCTGGACGCCGCACCCTGTCGACAGGCAAGTCGACACCCCTGTCGACAGGCCTGTCGACAGCCCTGTCGACATGGGTAGGGCGGGAACTTTCCCGCCTGGCCCCGCTTGCTCTATTTTAAATTCTGAATTTAAATTATTAAATCTGTTTTTTTTTTTTTTAGTTTTGAATTTTCTGCAAACTTCATCGGGCCATAACTGGGCCATACGGACTCCGATTTTCGAAAACTCGGACTCTATTTCGCGTATTTTTCCGAGACGAACGCAATGACGCAGCCCGTTTCCCCCAATTCTCACATCTGAGATTATTTATTTTGTAATTAGTGAATTTTAGCATTAACCGAAATTCGGGGTGTTACACTAGGAACTAATGTATTGCGAATTAGGATTCAGAACATATGAACTCAACCACAGTAAATATAACACGGTGACAAATCAGCAAATAAAAATAATTTTACAGGAAAATAAGATTTGTGAAGAACAAATCACCCTCAGAATCTTCAAGCAAAAGCAGATCTTCGGATATTCC
Source organism: Allium sativum (assembly GCA_030737875.1). Classification (NCBI taxonomy): domain Eukaryota; kingdom Viridiplantae; phylum Streptophyta; class Magnoliopsida; order Asparagales; family Amaryllidaceae; genus Allium; species Allium sativum. The sequence goes on along the minus strand of CM060916.1, from coordinate 1,054,478,648 downwards.
AAAAAAGTGAGACATCAAATTATCTGCAGGTTTTGGGGAAATGAAGGCATCCATGAAAATATGAGTAGGGATACATAAATCATATGCAGTTATACTTCGATATTGCAAGATAGAACAAAATTAATTTTATTAAAGATAAAACAATAACATACCTTCATAGAATCATCGAGGTTTTCCTATTTCAAATAGGCGGGAATTTGATGGAGTGCAGATCTTCGATTTGCCAGACATGTAGGGTACATTCTACGAGCCCGATGTTTTATGTAGTAGTAAAATCGAATTTATAATGAAAGATGGAGAGACCAAGGACTTGTTAGGGTTTCTAATTTCAGTTTGGGGAAGAAGATTTTATTGGAGCAGGTTTTTTAGTTTCCCGCGACATAAATTAGCCAGCAAATTTCCCTCCACTTGGAAATTACTGTTTTCAACAAATATTTGGGGCGACCGTACATGCCTCTGTTACTACTAGTAGGGGCAGTATGCTTTATTGCCCCAGTTAGCAATTAATAGAGGCTGATTTTATATTTTGCCTCTACCGTTGTGCCTCCAATATTCACAATTTTGGTAGTGATTATAGAGTACATTATTAGTGTTAAACCATCTTGTAAAGGCTTCGATCCATAAATAAATAATGTACATGTAGATCAGATCGTGATGAGTTAGAACAAGTCAAAGTTGAGGTGTAGGCATGGTAAGACTTGTGTTTTATAAAGCAAAATGGAAACATGGATCAAATATAATAGCATGGACCGCGATGTCTTAGCGAAATGCATGGACCGTAGGCATCCTTGTATGGATTTCTTAAATCTAGCTGTATGTATACAGATCGTTCATACTTATTGGATATTATTTGGCAAGTGATGAAGCATCATTGATCGGCAACATGTAGGTCAGCACAGAACACATCATTTTGTAGTGCAGAGAGCGCACACGGCAAAGCAAGCAGTCCGATCCAGTGCAATATGTGGATCGAATAGGTATGGATCTATTACTTGCATGAGGCGCGTGGAGCAGTGAAAAAGCACGAGGTGCACATGGTTAATACAAGGGACCGCACACAGTAAACACGAGAAGCATATATGGATCATGTAGCAAAGGATTAGATCATGATTGTGCAAGATGGATCGGCCATTGGCATACGAGTCGTGCAGGTACGTTCAGTAAACGGGTCGTGTGCACACTTAGTGGATAGCGAATATAGTGGATCGAGTTTAGAGGCATGATAGATTGGCTACTTTAGATTAAGGCATGGACGTTTCTTCATGTAATGGAAGTTTGTATGGAGAGCCAGTATGTAGCGTTCAAGTATGGGTCATGAATACTGGGTATGATCGACATGTGATCCATGCTAATGAAACATAGGGTTCGTTCTTAACCAACGCGAGCGGGGTATTTGAGCGTGGCATTTGAGCGGGGAATGTGTACGTGGTACTGTAGCGAACGGGGAATGTGTTTTTAGCTATGAACGGGGGTATTTGAGCGTGGTATCTAATTGTTAAATTTTAATTGTTTTGAATTAATTTATGTACTGATTTTTAATTGCACCGTTAAATCTACTTAGCGAAGGTGTTTTTAGCATTTAAAAAAAATGAAAAATGACATTAAACATTAACAAATAGTCTACATTAAGCATTAAGTATTAATAATGCAATGTACAACAAAACACTAAAAATTCAGTTGAAGGTGGGACTTGATCTCTGATCTCTCCCCAATAAGCTATGCACACTTACCAACTGAGCTAAGTATTCTTTCATACTTAAGTAGAATCTAATTAATTAATTATCCCTGCGTCCGACGCGTCCGACGCCAACGGGATGATTTCCTGATTCCAGCCAACGTTTCATTTGAACGGGGGAAGAGGTGCTGCCGTCCGACGCGTCGGACGCCACAAAAATCTTCAATGTGGTAAAATAAGACTGCGAACGAACCCATAAGACACTTGGATTGTGCATGGCACAAATATGGGTCGTAAGTTATAATCATGAATAGTTTGTGTTTTAACACAGAGCGCGGGCAAAAGCCTTGACCGTGGATGTATAAAGCATGGACCATTTGTGTTACACGTGTCTCTCGATCGCAGGTGCCAACTGTGCTAATGGATTGTGAGGCAAGCTTAGATCGTGTAGAAATGTTATATGAGGTGCAGGTGGTACAATGGAGTGTAGAGAAGAATGCAGGTTCAGGCGTGTTTTATAAATTAATACAAAATATGGAACGTGTGAAGTACGGTAGCCAGCGGTACATGAAGGATCTTGATAACAAGAGTGGACTGCGCGAAGTCTGAAGGATCGAGTGCTATGCATAAAGCATGGATCGGTGGCAAAGAGCATCGAGCGTGCGTGGACGAGGATGGACTGCAAGTAAACATGTATGGACCGCTGTACTCATGGATCGTTTGTCACCATATTTAGACCTTGCACGTTTCAAAGCATATTATAATTTAGTTCTTACTTGTACAAATAGTAATTAAAATAATAGTTAATGTAATTCAATTGTATTTTGCATTATAGAAAAAAGTTCAAAACAAACATGGGTAGGAAAGTTCGACGATACACGATGATATGAGTTGACTGCTGATGGGAAGCATGCTATTTTTGAGTTCGTCTCGGATCCACCATCAGAAAAGGCGCTATGGATTTGAGAACCAAGCGATAATTAATTTTAAAAAGTATACTAACTTAAAATATTGCACATTTTTTATTTAAATTATGTAAATTATATGATAACATGTTTTTATTCACAACCTAGGACCTCCGATAAGGCTTATCAAAAGACGCAAGATAAAGCGGAGATTGTAGAGCTATGAACCTAGATCGTCGAGCTGCATGAACGTGACCATTGTAATAACCCGGAAAATCTAAGCCAGTTTAAAAATTTTATTTTGGAAATTTTAGCGAATTTTGAATATTTAAAATAATTTATTTTAAATAAAATTGACGAGAAATTTATTTTGAATATAATAGAACGTATATATTATATACGTCATCGTTAGAATATAAATAATTATTTATAATTATAAAAAGAAATTGAAAATGGCGCGGTAGTTCGATTATTCGATTTCAAACTTCAAATGAATGTACCGGGTGCAAAACAATCCGGATTTTAGTGAAACCAAAAATAATGGAATCTAATTGATAATATCTTTCCAACGAATCCGAAAAATCAAAATTTTATAGCGGGAATAAAAAGATATGTCCAGTTGAAAATTCTGAATAGTCACTATGGAATTCAGGCCCTTAAAAATGGGAATTTTGCAAACGACCTCGGATTTCGACGAAACCACTTTTGTTGGGTCCGTGACGTCAAATTATTGCTAGGTTTCAAATTTCATAAATTTTCGATTCAATATGTGAGTGTGGCATAGGAAAACGCGTTTGACCAATTTCAGTTGATTTTAATCGACTGGAAAATGGACATTTTTCAAACGGTCTCGGAATTCGACGAAACTAGTTTTGTTAGGACCGTATCGTCAATACGAAGCTAGAAAATATTTTTCTGCAATTTTTAGAGTTAGTATGTGACCCCAGTAAATTGAAATGCGCGTTCAAATTCAATATATAGAGATATATGTTGATTTTGAAGAAAACAAATCGAAACGATCGAATCAGCTTACGATGCTTATCCCTTTGTGTTCGGAATGGGGGTAAAACGCTATGGGCGACAGGCGGTGGACCTCGTTTAGAGGTCGTATGTAAAAGTCAACTCTTTAGAAATTAAATAATTAAAAAAAATTAATTAAAAAAACCTCTCCCTCCCCCTTAAATATTTCTGCCCCCCCCCCCCTTTCTCGTTTTCATTCCAGAGAAAAAAAAAAAAGAGACCAACGCAGAAATCGAGGCCCCGATCCCCCATCGCCATCGCCCAAATCGACGCCGCACCCCCGGCGATCTCCACCCATCGTCGAAGACCCCCCCCTTCGCCTATCCTCTCCAGCCATCCCAATCCCACCGCCTCCGCCTTTTGTACAGCCACCGGCCACTTGGGGCCGTCGAATTGGGGCCCACGCTGGGCGTTGGGGACGGGGACCTAGGGCTTCGTGAGGGCAGCGGCGGTTCGGACTCCGACCATCTATAGTGGCAGCTTCGTAGGGTTTTTCCGATTGAATGATGGGATTTCGATGAAGTGGTTTTGAGCCTGGAGCAATGCGAGGAAGATGAACGCAGCCTTGTTTTTCTTTTTGGTGAGGGTAATCTCCTGTTATTGTTTTAAATGTTTAAATGTTTAAAGTTTAGATTTTCTTTTTTGGATAAAGTAGAAATATTAAAGAAGTAATTTTTATGAAATAGGAACAAAATATGATTTTTATTTATTGAAAGAAGCTATAAAAATATGATTTTTATATAATTGAGAATATAAAAATATTATATTTATGTAGTAAAGATTATAAAAATACGATCTTTAGACGTGTTGTAGCGAATAAACAATATAAAGAAGTGATTTTGTTTAAAATATGAGTTGAGATTTTTATATATTGAATAACAAGGTAAAAATTCGATTTTTATATATTGAATAACAAGGTAAAAATTCGATTTTTATATATTGAATAACAAGGTAAAAATTCGATTTTTATATATTGAATAACAAGGTAAAAATTCAATTTTTATATATTGAATAACAAGGTAAAAATTCGATTTTTATATATTGAATAGCGAAGTAAAAATTCGATTTTTACATATGTAGTGGCTACAGCAACGAAGATGACAAAAATGCGATAACGATGAAGATTTCTATCAAAGAAGAGTCAAGATGATTGGATGGCTATCGGTGAGAACTTCTCACCTTTCAATTTCTTTTTCTAGTTATATATATACTAGGATGCAGACGGTGCTTAGTAGCACCCGACACAATCGTCCACAGACCATGGACTTGTTTGTTTGGTTGCATAAATTAGTTAGATGATATGATTTGAATTTGGTTGTTTGGTGATTTTGATTGATGTGTGAATGGCGTGGGCCTTCACTAGACCGGGGATAAGGCTAGGCCTTGTCCCGTTTCTAGTATCGTGCCGTTATGCCGCCGAAATTTTCTAAAATATGTTAGAAAAATAAAGATATCATTTTATTGAATAAATGAACTGAATAAAAATCCATGTGTTAAAATAAAATATTTTATCGTTAAACATATAATTTTTAACGTGGAAGTGAGTAAAATAAAATATTCATTTACAAACCGGACGGTTTGTTTATGTACACCTATTTGAAGGACATTGATTGGGTCGATAAATTTTACACATCGCCCAACTGCACAAATAAAAATCTGTGTTTGTTGATTTGAAACCCCACACGGGTGTTGGGATGAAATTTGAAGTCCACTCATCCTGATTGATTAAATATGTCGATCGATTGATTGACAGGCTGTTATAAGCGTTAAATATCTATATTTGATGCTTATACAGTGTAGTGCACTTTGGTTGATGGTTGATTATTTTTCAATGCTATTATACGTGTGATGTGTGAAAATCCATATAATTAATATTATATGGTGATTGATTGGGTCTCATTCCAATTTAGAAAATAAAGGTCTTTATAAAATAAAGGTTCATGTGTTGACTGTACTCATCCGTTGAGATTAGTCATGTGTTGAACGAAATATTTTAACAATAAAATTTATATCTTTATCACTATAAAATAAAGGTTCATGTGTTGACTGTACTCATCCGTTGAGATTAGTCATGTGTTGAACGAAATATTTTAACAATAAAATTTATATCTTTATCACTATAAAATAAAGGTTCATGTGTTGACTGTACTCATCCGTTGAGATTAGTCATGTGTTGAACGAAATATTTTAATAATAAAATTTACATCTTTATCATATATAGAATTAGAAATCAACTGGAAAATAGATGAGATGAGTGGTCTCCTGGATATTAATCTGATGATGGTTTCGGTCTTCGGGGTTAATATTCAGGAAATCATTCTCTCACTAAATTACGGTTGGAGTCTGATTCAATATCAAACGATAAATACCTTAATTTTTATAAAATATATTAAATAACAAAAATAGTCACACGTGGACAATACTCATTCGTTGAGATTAGTCGTGTATGGACAAAAATAAATATTCATTTGTTGAATAGAATATTTGAAAATAGAAATATATGAAGCCGTGTTGGTTAGATTGACGCCATTTTGACGTGAACGATATTTATATCGATTTTATTCATTTTAAAATGAATATTGAAAAGTGATTTCGAAATCGCATATTTTGAAATGAAATTTGAATTAAATTGAATAGAAAACGAATTCGAATTGAATATATAACGAATTGAATTCGAATTGAATATAAAACGATTTCGAAATGAATTGAATATAAAATGATTTCGAAATGAATTGAATATAAAACGATTTCGAAATGAATTGAATATAAAACGATTTCGAAATGAATTGAATTTAAAACGATTTCGAATTGAATTGAATAGAAAACGAATTCGAAATGAATTTAAATTGAATTGAAATTTGAATTGAATAGAAATGAATTATAAAACGAATTTATAAAGCAAAAAAAATTAATTTTGATTTGAATTGAAATGGAAGTTGAAAATGTTTTTGAAACGAATTCAAAACTATTTATAAAATTCGTTTTAAATAGTAATCGACGAAATATATATTATATATATTATATATATAATATAATGGCCTGAATAGAACGCGCCGCGCCGCGGCAGTTCGTGAATTTCGACCATTTATTTCAAACGAACATTACGGGAGATCCGACCGTCGGATTCTCCTAAAACCGGAACCGTTGGGTTCGTATCGAAAAGAGCTTTCTAACGAATATTAGAAATTTGAAATCTAACGGTTGGATTTGGAGATACGTCCAAATCAAATTTGGAAAAGGTCGCTGTAAGTGCAGTTCGATGGCCATTGATGGAAATCGACTGTACGGGCCTTGCTAAAATTATTAAAAATATCAATAATTTGTGTAAAATCATAAGAAATGATTTGGTAAAAATTGGGATGAAAAACTCCATATTTGAAAAGATAAAAATGGATTTTTATTGAAATGAACTAGTTTTGAACTAAATTTAAAACCCAATTATTTTTAAATAAATAAATTAGATTTAAAAAGGGGTTTTAAATAATCGGAATTTCTAATATATTTGATTTGATTTGAAATGGGTTTATCGTGAACGGTGTTTTAAATAACACTAGTTCTTTAATCCGATAATAAATAGAATGTGATTTGGGTTTGTTGTGAACTGTGTTTTAAATAACACCTAGTTCTTTAACCCAGTAAAAGGAGTTTTAACGAATCTGCAATTAGATTGAAAGGAGAATTGATAATTTAAATTATCAACTTTAGAAAATGAGCGAGAATGGAGTATCACCAGTTTTGCTCCAAAGCGATAGTTAAATCTTTAATTAGATTTGAATGTGATATGGTAATTAATTTTATCGATAACACCATGGTATTAGATATGGAGTATTACCAGTTTTGCTTCAGGGGATGAATAGGTTGGGATTGGGAAATAAAATAAATAATTACTTCGCTGTGGTTCGCTAATCTCGACTAGTTTAGAAAACCATAATCTGGTTTGAAATGACATCCAAAAGAATATTAAAGGATAAATTTTAAAGAATTTATCTTGGATAAAATTAATGGGAACCTTTCCCAAAAAATGTGATTCTGTGAATAAAAGAATATTCTGAATTGGAATGAGGCGTATGTTGTGTTTATGTAACATTTGTTTTAATATACGCGGGTTGTTCGGAAAGGCCGGGTTCATACCCATTCTGAATAACCGATTCGACGATATGTCGAAAATGAAGACGGTGGTTGAAGACCGGAAGTCTTCACATCGTTCGGATAATTACTGACGATCCTGATTGGGCTGTACACCCAAGAGGATGGAAATAGTTGGTGGTCGTCCAGACGTACTTGGAGATGGATGGATATGCGAGGAAAGTGCCTCCGGTTTCGTTCAGACCTAGAACGGACTTGTAAATGGATGGTGTGTCTGACATTGTATTCCTTTATATTGTATTTGTTGATCTCTGCTAAATATATATCTGTTTGGCGGCGGAGAATTTATTCTTTTGCTTAACGCCCTTCTCTGAGACATATGAGCTCAGAGGTTATATATTGGCAGAAATCAGTGATACGATATGGATTGATAGTGTGGCATGCTGAGATGCAGTGATCCAGACTTTTGTTGAAAAGCAAAGTTTGGTGGTTGATGATCAAAGCGCAGCTGATATATCATGGCTTTGTGTATAGCGTTGATCCGCGAGCCTCACACCCCGGTATGGTGGTAAACTGATGGTTTGATCAGTATGCTTTTTCGTGGATGGGCACCTTAGTGTTGTCGTGGATTCGGTCGACCGAGATGAGCCTAGTGCTCAGGGATATATAGAGTAAGCGGTGTTTTCTCTCGCTGGGACGTAAGCCGCGGTGGTACTCTGGTCCCAAATGTGCGGATGTGCAGACGGTGTTTTCTCTTGTGGGGACGTAAGCCGTGGTGAATTGCATTACGCGATCGATCTTTCGAATCAGGAGCCACCATGATGGAAATCCAATTTCCAATACGTGTATTGCGGTTTTAATTGTAGAACTAGTATGGCGACATGATATATGGTACCCATGCCGTCTATGATTTATATTTATGATTGAAATTGATTTGACACTATACACATATTATAGTATCAAATGATTTGTTTTAAACGTACCAAGGATGTTTGGCTATTATAAGGGAAAACCCTATCCTCCGTCTTGCGTTGCATTGTGTGATGGGACCTGGGTCTTATAATAGCTTCATTTTTCGAAAAAGCATTGCGCTGTTTATTCTATGCACTAGTATTCTTGGGAAGAAACCCGTTCCGTGTTATACGGCGTGGTCCCTTGAATTACTCTCTTTTAAAGTAAAGTTTTAAATAACTGTTTTAGTTCTCACACCAGTCACATGACTGACCTGGAGTTTATTGTTTTAACCTAAACTCTGGGTGCCCCTATTTTCCGCACGGGCAGCTAGTAGTTTTGGTTTTGCAGATTTATATTCACAGGATCCTGGTTTACAGCTGGAATGATATCCGGAAAGCTCTGTATCCGTATATCACCTTCAGTTGTGCTTTGTATTATTTTCCGCTGTTATATAATTAATTGTAATCTCCGATATTTATTCGAATGTATAATATTCATTTATACTCTGTATATTCTTGTATCTGATGGAATTGTTGTAATTAGAATGAAATGTTCTTCTGTTTGTGTTCTGATTTGTCTTGTCCTCACAGTAATTCGTTCTTTCTCATCTCTTCGGAGACCGGGGAAGTTTCGGGTCGCTTCATTTGGTATCAGAGCGAGGTTTACAGAGCCCGAGAACAAGACACATTAGAACCATATGAAAGAATTCATCAGATATTGGATTAGTAATATCCAATTAGAATGACTCGTTAGAGATAGGATCAATAGTATCCTAGAACGAGTGTGAAGAGTATATTTTTCAAATGAAAACAAATTTTGTTTTGAAAATTGAAACCATTTTATACGTATTTGAATATTTATTTATTTTGAATTTGGACAATCTAGTATATAAGGTTTTGCATATACGCGTCATGAACGTATATTCGAAGTTTTAATATATTAGATAGATATAGAGTCACACTCTAGTCGCCCGGAGATGATCCTACTAATGACTATATAGCATCAGTAGTGTGTATTCGAGTTTCGAAGGTGTGATTTTCTATATGTTTCCATTAGACTGGTGTGAGAACCAAAACTAATATAGCTAGAACACTTTGTTGTGAATTGGCATCAAAAACATGATTTTTTGTATATGTATCAAAATTATGAATTTGAAACTCTAATCCACTAATTGATTGATGTTTGTGTTGTTTGTTTATTTGCTAATTTTGAACCATTATGCCTAATTGAACCAAATATTGAACTGTATTGAAAATTGGTCGCATTTGCTTGCATATACATATACTTATATTGAACAGGTCATAGCAAGGAGGCAAGAGCAGAGAATAAAACTTGTTTGCCCGACAAATAGGTACATGTTTACTACATAATTTACTGTTTTGTTTGGGTGATGATGATTTTATGAGCCTATTGGCTAGCCGCTTGGCTTTTTCTTTTTCTTTTTGAGATCAGAAGGCCTATATGGCAATTTCAGGATTTTCCCGTGGCTCCCGGTGCAGGGGAGGTTATGGCGAAATTTTTCGAAAATTTAGGGTGTTAGCCAAATTTTTGAAAATTTGAAAATTCTCAGAAACTGAAAAGTTGGAGAATGCAAGTCAGATCGAACGTATAGCTGATTAATCAAACCACTTCCGACTTTGTTCCTTTTCGGGGACGAAAAGTTTTAAGTGGGGGAGATTGTAATAACCCGGAAAATCTGAGCCAGTTTAAAATTTTTATTTTGGCAATTTTAGCGAATTTTGAATATTTAAAATAATTTATTTTAAATAAAATTGACGAGAAATTTATTTTGAATATAATAGAACGTATATATTATATACGTCGTCATTAGAATATAAATAATTATTTATAATTATAAAAAGAAATTGAAAATGGCGCGGCAGTTCGATTATTCGGTTTCAAACTTCAAATGAATGTATCGGGTGCAAAACAATCCGGATTTTAGTGAAACCAAAAATAATGGAATCTAATTGATAATATCTTTCCAACGAATCCGAAAAATCAAAATTTTATAGCGGGAATAAAAAGATATGTCCAGTTGAAAATTCTGAATAGTCGCTATGGAATTCAGGCCCTTAAAAATGGGAATTTTGCAAACGACCTCGGATTTCGACGAAACCACTTTTGTTGGGTCCGTGACATCAAATTATTGCTAGGTTTCAAATTTCATAAATTTTCGATTCAATATGTGAGCGTGGCATAGGAAAACGCGTTTTGACCAATTTCAGTTGATTTTAATCGACTGGAAAATGGCCATTTTTCAAACGGTCTCGGAATTCGACGAAACTAGTTTTGTTAGGACCGTATCGTCAATACGAAGCTAGAAAATATTTTTCTGCAATTTTTAGAGTTAGTATGTGACCCCAGTAAATTGAAATGTGCGTTCAAATTCAATATATATGTTGGTTTTGAAGAAAACAGATCGAAACGATCGAATCAGCTTACGATGCTTATCCCATTGTGTTCGGAATGGGGGTAAAACGCTATGGGCGACAGGCGGTGGACCTCGTTTAGAGGTCGCATGTAAAAGTCAACTCTTTAGAAATTAAATAATTAAATAAATAAATAAAAAATTAATTAAAAAAACCTCTCCCTCCCCCTTAAATCGTTCTGGCCCCCCCCCCTTCTCGTTTTCATTCCAGAGAAAAAAAAAAAGAGAGAGACCAACGCAGAAATCGAGGCCCCGATCCCCCATCGCCATCGCCCAAATCGACTTCGCACCCCCGGCGATCTCCACCCATCGTCGAAGACCCCCCCTCGCCTATCCTCTCCAACCATCCCAAGCCCACCGCCTCCGCCTTTTGTACAGCCACCGGCCACCTGGGGCCGTCGAATTGGGGCCCACGCTGGGCGTTGGGGACGGGGACCTAGGGCTTCGTGAGGGCAGCGGCGGTTCGGACTCCGACCATCTATAGTGGCGGCTTCGTAGGGTGTTTCTGATTGAATGATGGGATTTCGATGAAGTGGCTTAGAGCCTGGAGCAATGCGAGGAAGATGAACGCAGCCTTGTTTTTCTTTTTGGTGAGGGTAATCTCCTGTTATTGTTTTAAATGTTTAAAGTTTAGATTTTCTTTTTTGGATAAAGAAGAAATATTAAAGAAGTAATTTTTATGAAGTAGGAACAAAATTATGATTTTTATTTATTGAAAGAAGCTATAAAAATATGATTTTTATATAATTGAGAATATAAAAATATTATCTTTATGTAGTAAAGATTATAAAAATACGATCTTTAGACATGTTGTAGCGAATAAACAATATAAAGAAGTGATTTTGTTTAAAATATGAGTTGAGATTTTTATATATTGAATAACAAGGTAAAAATTCGATTTTTATATATTGAATAACAAGGTAAAAATTCGATTTTTATATATTGAATAACAAGGTAAAAATTCGATTTTTATATATTGAATAACAAGGTAAAAATTCAATTTTTATATATTGAATAACAAGGTAAAAATTCGATTTTTATATATTGAATAGCGAAGTAAAAATTCGATTTTTACATATGTAGTGGCTACAGCAACGAAGATGACAAAAATGCGATAACGATGAAGATTTCTATCAAAGAAGAGTCAAGATGATTGGATGGCTATCGGTGAGAACTTCTCACCTTTCAATTTCTTTTTCTAGTTATATATATACTAGGATGCAGACGGTGCTTAGTAGCACCCGACACAATCGTCCACAGACCATGGACTTGTTTGTTTGGTTGCATAAATTAGTTAGATGATATGATTTGAATTTGGTTGTTTGGTGATTTTGATTGATGTGTGAATGGCGTGGGCCTTCACTAGACCGGGTATAAGGCTAGGCCTTGTCCCGTTTCTAGTATCGTGCCGTTATGCCGCCGAAATTTTCTAAAATATGTTAGAAAAATAAAGATATCATTTTATTGAATAAATGAACTGAATAAAAATCCATGTGTTAAAATAAAATATTTTATCGTTAAAAATATAATTTTTAACGTGGAAGTGAGTAAAATAAAATATTCATTTACAAACCGGACGGTTTGTTTATGTACACCTATTTGAAGGACATTGATTGGGTCGATAAATTTTACACATCGCCCAACTGCACAAATAAAAATCTGTGTTTGTTGATTTGAAACTCCACACGGGTGTTTGGATGAAATTTGAAGTCCACTCATCCTGATTGATTAAATATGTCGATCGATTGATTGACAGGCTGTTATAAGCGTTAAATATCTATATTTGATGCTTATACAGTGTAGTGCACTTTGGTTGATGGTTGATTATTTTTCAATGCTATTATACGTGTTATGTGTGAAAATCCAAATAATTAATATTATATGGTGATTGATTGGGTCTCATTCCAATTTAGAAAATAAAGGTCTTTATAAAATAAAGGTTCATGTGTTGACTGTACTCATCCGTTGAGATTAGTCATGTGTTGAACGAAATATTTTAACAATAAAATTTATATCTTTATCACTATAAAATAAAGGTTCATGTGTTGACTGTACTCATCCGTTGAGATTAGTCATGTGTTGAACGGAATATTTTAACAATAAAATTTATATCTTTATCACTATAAAATAAAGGTTCATGTGTTGACTGTACTCATCCGTTGAGATTAGTCATGTGTTGAACGAAATATTTTAATAATAAAATTTACATCTTTATCATATATAGAATTAGAAATCAACGGGAAAATAGATGAGATGAGTGGTCTCCTGGATATTAATCTGATGATGGTTTCGGCCTTCGGGGTTAATATTCAGGAAATCATTCTCTCACTAAATTACGGTTAGAGTCTGATTCAATATCAAACGATAGATACCTTAATTTTTATAAAATATATTAAATAACAAAAATAGTCACACGTGGACAGTACTCATTCGTTGAGATTAGTCATGTATGGACAAAAATAAATATTCATTTGTTGAATAGAATATTTGAAAATAGAAATATATGAAGCCGTGTTGGTTAGATTGACGCCATTTTGACGTGAACGATATTTATATCGATTTTATTCATTTTAAAATGAATATTGAAAAGTGATTTCGAAATCGCATATTTTGAAATGAAATTTGAATTAAATTGAATAGAAAACGAATTCGAATTGAATATATAACGAATTGAATTCGAATTGAATATAAAACGATTTCGAAATGAATTGAATATAAAACAATTTCGAAATGAATTGAATATAAAACGATTTCGAAATGAATTGAATATAAAACGATTTCGAATTGAATTGAATAGAAAACGAATTCGAAATGAATTTAAATTGAATTGAAATTTGAATTGAATAGAAATGAATTATAAAACGAATTTATAAAGCAAAAAAATTTAATTTTGATTTGAATTGAAATGGAAGTTGAAAATGTTTTTGAAACGAATTCAAAACAATTTATAAAATTCGTTTTAAATAGTAATCGACGAAATATATATTATATATATATATTATATATATAATATAATGGCCTGAATAGAACGCGCCGCGCCGCGGCAGTTCGTGAATTTCGACCATTTATTTCAAACGAACATTACGGGAGATCCGACCGTCGGATTCTCCTAAAACCGGAACCGTTGGGTTCGTATCGAAAAGAGCTTTCTAACGAATATTAGAAATTTGAAATCTAACGGTTGGATTTGGAGATACGTCCAAATCAAATTTGGAAAAGGTCGCTGTAAGTGCAGTTCGATGGCCATTGATGGAAATCGACTGTACGGGCCTTGATAAAATTATTAAAAATATCAATAATTTGTGTAAAATCATAAGAAATGATTTGGGAAAGTTTGGGATGAAAAACTCCATATTTGAAAAGATAAAAATGGATTTTTATCGAAATGAACTAGTTTTGAACTAAATTTAAAACCCAATTATTTTTAAATAAATAAATTAGATTTAAAAAGGGGTTTTAAATAATCGGAATTTCTAATATATTTGATTGGATTTGAAATGGGTTTATCGTGAACGGTGTTTTAAATAACACTAGTTCTTTAACTCGATAATAAATAGAATGTGATTTGGGTTTGTTGTGAACTGTGTTTTAAATAACACCTAGTTCTTTAACCCAGTAAAAGGAGTTTTAACGAATCTGCAATTAGATTGAAAGGAGAATTGATAATTTAAATTATCAAATTTAGAAAATGAGCGAGAATGGAGTATCACCAGTTTTGCTCCAAAGCGATAGTTAAATCTTTAATTAGATTTGAATGTGATATGGTAATTAATTTTACCGATAACACCATGGTATTAGATATGGAGTATTACCAGTTTTGCTTCAGGGGATGAATAGGTTGGGATTGGGAAATAAAATAAATAATTACTTCGCTGTGGTTCGCTAATCTCGACTAGTTTAGAAAACCATAATCTGGTTTGAAATGACATCCAAAAGAAGATTAAAGGATAAATTTTAAAGAATTTATCTTGGATAAAATTAATGGGAACCTTTCCCTAAAAATGTGATTCTGTGAATAAAAGAATATTCTGAATTGGAATGAGGCGTATGTTGTGTTTATGTAACATTTGTTTTAATATACGCGGGTTGTTCGGAAAGGCCGGGTTCATACCCATTCCGAATAACCGATTTGACGATATGTCGAAGATGAAGACGGTGGTTGAAGACCGGAAGTCTTCACATCGTTTGGATAATTACCGACGATCCTGATTGGGCTGTACACCCAAGAAGATGGAAATAGTTGGTGGTCGTCCAGACGTATTTGGAGATGGATGGATATGCGAGGAAAGTGCCTCCGGTTTCGTTCAGACCTAGAACGGACTTGTAAATGGATGGTGTGTCTGACATTGTATTCCTTTATATTGTATTTGTTGATCTCTGCTAAATATATATATCTGTTTGGCGGCGGAGAATTTATTCTTTTTCTTAACGCCCTTCTCTGAGACATATGAGCTCAGAGGTTATATATTGGCAGAAATCAGTGATACGATATGGATTGATAGTGTGGCATGCTGAGATGCAGTGATCCAGACTTTTGTTGAAAAGCAAAGTTTGGTGGTTGATGATCAAAGCGCAGCTGATATAGCATGGCTTTGTGTATAGCGTTGATCCGCGAGCCTCACACCCCGGTATGGTGGTAAACTGATGGTTTGATCAGTATGCTTTTTGGTGGATGGGCACCTTAGTGGTGTCGTGGATTCGGTCGACCGAGATGAGCCTAGTGCTCAGGGATATATAGAGTAAGCGGTGTTTTCTCTCGCTGGGACGTAAGCCGCGGTGGTACTCTGGTCCCAAATGTGCGGATGTGCAGACAGTGTTTTCTCTTGTGGGGACGTAAGCCGTGGTGAATTGCATTACGCGATCGATCTTTCGAATCAGGAGCCACCATGATGGAAATCCAATTTCCAATACGTGTATTGCGGTTTTAATTGTAGAACTAGTATGGCGACATGATATATGGTACCCATGTCGTCTATGATTTATATTTATGATTGAAATTGATTTGACACTATACACATATTATAGTATCAAATGATTTGTTTTAAACGTACCAAGCATGTTTGGCTATTATAAGGGAAAACCCTATCCTCCGGCTTGCGTTGCATTGTGTGATGGGACCTGGGTCTTATAATAGCTTCATTTTTCGAAAAAGCATTGCGCTGTTTATTCTGTGCACTAGTATTCTTGGGAGGAAACCCGTTCCGTTTTATATGGCGTGGTCCCTTGAATTACTCTCTTTTAAAGTAAAGTTTTAAATAACTGTTTTAGTTCTCACACCAGTCACATGACTGACCTGGAGTTTATTGTTTTAACCTAAACTCTGGGTGCCCCTATTTTCCGCACGGGCAACTAGTAGTTTTGGTTTTGCAGATTTATATTCACAGGATCCTGGTTTACAGCTGGAATGATATCCGGAAAGCTCTGTATCCGTATATCACCTTCTGTTGTGCTTTGTATTATTTTCCGCTATTATATAATTAATTGTAATCTCTGATATTTATTCGAATGTATAATATTTATTTATACTCTATATATTCTTGTATCTGATGGAATTGTTGTAATAACAATGAAATGTTCTTCTGTTTGTGTTCTGATTTGTCTTGTCCTCACAGTAATTCGTTCTTTATCATCTCTTCGGAGACCGGGGAAGTTTCGGGTCGCTTCAGTAATTGTGCTATAGAGACGAGACAGATGAACTAGCGATTGGCGAAGTATACGGAGTGTCTAGGGACATTCTTCGTCAGGATGTTTTGGATGGGATAATTAATCTTGTGGGGTAAGATTTTTTTGCTTTCTTTTTTGTATATGTACGCTTAGAGATGATGCGGATGTGTTTGATACATTTTGATGAGATGTTTCATATTGTATGATGTTGATTTGGTTTTTTATTTTTTATTGTGTGGAGACGATGGATGCTTGATATAGATGTAGTGATGCTTTTTTTTTCATGTGATGGATTTTTTGAGTTAGATTTAAAATAAAAATTGTTGTTGTTTGTTCATTTAACGTTATATATATGTGCACACACACATATACATATACTTACTCACATGCACCTATGGTTAGAACTGTTATGGTAATGGTAAATTTACCATTACCATACCGTTACCAGTCGGTCGGTAAACATTTTGAATTGAAATCGGTATACCAGTTAAAACGGTATGTAATGGTAAATTAACCATTTTTAACAGTAATTTATTGGTAAAAAAATTTCAATACCAGTGGTAGTGGTAATTTTACCACTTAATTCACAACATAAGTACACTCATTTGATATGCTTTATTTCATGCATTTAGAACTAAACAAAATGATTACATTTAGTTCAATGATCAGGTGGAATAAATCCAGGTATACGTATTTTCTTTCTCATTTTTATTTTTTATGAACTACACTTCATACAGTATAATAAATATGCACTATACATAAAAAATATGTCAAGGTATAAACTTTGATGGGCAAACTGTAATTTACCATTACCAGTGTAACGGTTACCAGATTATCCGTATACCAGTCTTCAGTATACCAATCGATCGGTAATGGTAACAGCAAACAATTCTGGCTTAACAGTAAAAATTGTACGGTAACTGTATTTGCCAAATGGTAATAGTAACAGTTACCATAGTAACTTTGTCTATAGGAAAGTCTACTTAAAAACAAAAAATTGACACAATTTAAAGGACATAAATTCTCAACCATATGGTTGTCCCTTGATTTACACCCGTTACATAAAGGCAAGTTGATCGAATGATTGATATTTTGTGTTCCCTAATTTATGTCAAATATTTATGTTCAAATAGCCAGTCTATATATACACATAGATACATACAATGCAACTGCGATGTTGATTATTGTATATGTGGTGGGTTTGAGATCAAGATTGCAATCGGGTTAAAAAACACCTAGAATTCCTATGCCTTCCAATGGAAGTTCGGTCACGCCTTTCAAACGGTTTGTAACCATTTTTATCGCACATTAGCGACGTTTCTCTATCGCTTTCCACGTCTATTTGACCCCATGATTTGCCATGTGTTTAGATATTGGCGTTAGAACTAATGTTTGGCACCGTTGTTGTCGTCTGTTGAAAATCATCGGAAATAGGGTGTCAGATCTGTCAGAAGTCATAAGTGAACGCAAACTTCGTTGCGGCAGATCCTCGATGACAAACTATTACACACTAATAATGTTTGAAATGTTGATTTTTTATTATTAGTCATAAGATGAAATACACTAGTTAGATTTGACCTATCGGTTGTTTCTTCTAGTTTCTAGACATTTATTTCATTAGTTAATCATGCATCCATGATGATAAGGTGGCTGTCTTAAAACCGCTCATACAGTGCATGAATACTTGTCTATACATACTGATGTATGTCACTCTCCTTAGGCACCAATTCTTCTGTCCCGAAATTGTTTGTGCCCGTGTCCCCAACCAATCACACGCATCTGATTTTCGCTTTTTGCAATTAAACCCTTTAATTGTCCGAGGATTAAAATGTAAAAAAATGAAAATAGAGAGATTTTGGTGGGCACACACGGGGAAGGGGGAGTGTGCACAAAAGAATTGCTCTCCACTCCTTAATGGTTTAATTTGTAAGCAAGTGCGTACACCAGCAAATGGAGATGCACCACTTGGCATAGACTATACCATGCAAAAACTTCCCCTCCTTTTCATCATTTAATTAAGAGCCATGCTCCTTGGCTCACATCTTTATAAATGCTAGTTACATTGGTAGTGAAAGAATCACTATTTATTTTCTGTAAAGGAATCATAATAGTGGAAAGTTGACATAGTTGACGTTGAGGATGCCAATTACTCCACATGTAGTATGCAGTAACGTTTTGGAGTTTGTTTTTGACATATGAATACATATCACAACAAATCAACAATACATGTATGTGCAAGAGAATTACTTGCATAATTTAAGTTAAAAAATCAGGCCCTAATCAATCGTGTTTGCATACATCACGAATATAGATCCAATATTAAAACAAGTTTAGCTTAATTGTATATAAATCCTAATCTCAAGAGCCTTAACTACTGCCTAACCATCCAGCTGATCAGTCTGTGAACGGTTAGGAATCTAAATGGGTACTTAGGGACCAGTTAGGCGTTTATTGAATCTCGAAGCCCCATAAGAGCACACATCTGCTAATTTCTTGCTGTTTTACCCAGGTTTTGAAATTCCAGAATTTTTTCAAACATACGCTAGTTATCCGAAATTCCTAGGTCTAATTAGTTTATTATTAATTGCGTCCAACCCCTCTGGCTAATCTCCGTCCAAACGTTCAGTCTCTAATGCGTACTTACTGCCTCGCATTGGCGAGCCATTTTTGCAACCTTTCTACCACTATCTGGTTAGATAGGAAAAATGCGGTCTGCACATTTATTTGCTTCCAGTAATTATTATAGTTGCTTGGCTGGACAGATAAAGCCTTCCAAGCAAACGGTTGGTTCATGCCATTATTTGCATATATATGCCATTATGCCTGTCTAATTTTCATAAATGAATTGGCCAGCTGATTTTGTTGATATTATAGGTGGATCAACTCTGAGGTTTCAAATTATAGAAACTTTCAAAGCAGAGCCACTCTGAAAGAAACATATGAACATTAACTACTTAGGACCATCGAAGATTAGCAGTTTCTATAACCAATAATATAGAACTTACATTTGATGTGATAAAACTAACCCAGCTGGCTAAAAAGAAAAAAGAAAAAATTGAAGTCGAACGAAAAACGCATAAATTTAATCATAAAGATCAACAGGTGTATTTTTCAAACAATTCTTTTAAAAAAAACAATAAAACAAATAAACAAAGAAGAAGACGAACATGTATGAAGATAATCCAGCCGCAAGCTTTCACCCTAGTCCAAAATGGGCGGGTCAGCACTCTCCATCAAATTAAATGCGGGCGTAATATTGTAGATATTTAGCTAATTTAATTTTCTATAAATAAAGCAGAAGCATCATTGTAATCCTTCATCTTATCATAATACGTAGTATCATGGTTTCAAAAGCCTGGCTTGTATTTTGTCTTCTTTTAGCTGCTACTGTGCTCGTTTATTCTGATACCGCTACAGGTAAATACATGAACGTAACTTACTATATATATATATATATATATATATATATATATATATATATATATATATATATATATATATATATATATATATATATATATATATATATATTGGTACTCTTATATAAAAGCTTTATTACCGCTAGTGGTCACTTCCACTCGGATTATAAACTGATATGCTACATAAAAAAATATAGGTAAACATATTTTGCCATACTATTGTAATATGGAATAACATTTATTTGTTTTTAATGGATTTAAGCATTAAGTTGTGTATTTACAGGGGAGAAGAGTGCAAATGAAAAAAGTGAAGTAGCGAGCAAAGACCACTATGGTGGTGGCTACCAAGGAGGAGGAGGAGGATACCAAGGAGGAGGAGGAGGATACCAAGGCGGAGGTGGAGGCTATAATCATGGAGGTGGAGGATACCAAGGCGGAGGTGGAGGATACCAAGGTGGAGGCGGAGGCTATAATCACGGAGGTGGAGGTGGTGGCTATAATCATGGAGGAGGAGGATACCAAGGAGGAGGTGGAGGATATCATCATGGTGGTGGTGGAGGAGGATATCAAGGTGGAGGCGGAGGAGGAGGATACCACCATGGAGGAGGTGGAGGAGGAAGCAGCTGCTACAATGGATGTTGTGGCCATGGTTACAATGGTGGATGCAGATGCTGTAAGACTCCTGATGAAGTGCCTGACCCTTCTTACCTTAAGCCTCGTATGCCTTGATTAATATATTTATGTCATCGTTCATCATGAAGTAATATGAATAATGTTTCTAGAGATCGAAAAGGCTGCCATGTACCTACTGTATGAATATGTATCCCTTATATGTTTAATTTGCTTGCATATGTTGCCTTCCAAATTAAAAAAGTTGTCATATATATATATATATATATATATATATATATATATATATATATATATATATATATAATGTGTGAGTGTGCGCGCGTGCGTCACTGTTTTAAAGAACCAACCCAACCTCGGTTCGACCGCAATTAGACATTGACATTGGAACATCATGACTCTGAACTTGAAATGACCTTACGCGTGCACAAACCCGCGGTTTAACAACAAAATTCTATTATTCGGACCTCCTTTCTGTTCGACTCGTACGTCTTTAAATTG
The DNA here is from genome assembly GCA_030737875.1 of Allium sativum. NCBI lineage: Eukaryota > Viridiplantae > Streptophyta > Magnoliopsida > Asparagales > Amaryllidaceae > Allium > Allium sativum. The sequence continues at coordinate 1,054,457,363 of CM060916.1, read as the reverse complement.
CCACTGCAATATGTTTAGAGGATTGCGTCGACCTATTGTTTCAAAGGAATATGAATGGTCTATTCTTTAGCATATATAGACCGACGAATTCTATCTCTCTCTCTCTCACTTTATTTCTTCCTTAATTGAGTCGCTTAAGTCCAGAAACCCTAGTTCTCTGCCTCCTTCTAAATCCGATCAATCCTTGAAACCAAACTCATAGGTAGTTGTTATGTAACAGCCCGAATTTTACGTATCGAAAGATTGTAAAATATTTTTATTTTATTGGCTGAGGGATTGATCATTCTCATATTTTAATATGTTGTTTATGGGGATGTGAGACATGTCCATAATTTTTATTAATTTTGTTTGTGACCGTTTTGCCCTTATCAGTCTTGTGCGGGGAATAACTTTTGACTAGGGTCGATTCCGGTGCTGAGACCTGTGCCATAGGAAATGAAATGATGTTTTCATTTCCGTAGAGTGGTCACATTAAAGATTCGGCTCTGCGGTTTGGGAGGATTCGTTGTTTTAAGGTTTTACAGCTGGTTGTTCAGGTTTGTTAAGCCATTATGAGCCGATTTGGGGAGATTCGTTAGAGGGCTGGTGGACGCTATAAAAAAGGGGTTTGAGGCATGGAGAGTAATTAACTTTCTCCATTCTCTCATTTTGAAAGAGCTTGTGGTCCTCTATTCTTCCATCTTCTTCACCTTTCCACCATTAAAGCTTAGAGAATCGAAGATCTACATTGTTTGAAGCTAGATGTAATGACCCGCATTTTCAGCGAGATAATAATTAATTTATTTAATTATTTAAATGGTGAATTAAAGGATTTAATGGTCGTGGAATTAAATAATGGTAAAATTTAATTAAAATAATAAATTAAATAATATATTTAATTCTGAAATAATCAGAATTGGCTGAAATGACGATATGGTGTGAACTGGATCATTTGTGATATTTAATTCAGCCTAGAATTGAATTAGAATAACGAATATATTTAAATAACGACAGTTTGAACGTATAATAATATTATAATTAAAATCGAGCTTGAAATGGCGCTGCAGTTCGCGATTTGGCGATTTGAACTTCAACTGAATGTACAAGGTTCATTTTAAATCGGATTTCTGTGAAACAAGAAACGTACGGAGCTAGTGGAGTACATTTTTCTAGTGGAAGAGAAAAATCGGGATTTCGTCGTGTAGATTTTGAGATATGTCCAAATCAAATTATAGGATAGTCGCTATAGAATCGTTTATCGACCGTAACGGTTTATTCGATATAACTAGAGATCGGGTTTGAATTTAGACAAGGTTCTTTTGAGATGTACTGATAATTTAACTTTTAGAATTTTTTGGTAGTTTTTAATTAATTAAATAAGCAACTTTTTATTTGGAGTATTTGGCACCCTGTATCGACATTTCAGGGTTTCACAATATGAGTTCATCTATCAGTATTATTACATTTTTAGGACCAGAACACATCACTGATTTCAATGGTATTTTTGTTTCTGTCCATAACAGTTCCTACGTGAACAGAATATTTCATAGTAGGGTATGCCATGTTTTTAACTTAAAACAAACTAAACTAAATGGTTAACTGGTCAAACAAACTTAAAATTCAACGAAACAAGTATCATACGAAATCTTAGGAAGAGTTCTAGTGAAATGTAAAGGCCTCATACTTTTAGGATTTTTCTGTAATTTTAAGGAATTAATGCTCAGTGTTTTTCATCGATATTTTCTAAAGGATTTTTGCAAACGGTGTCGGAATTCGACGGAACCTGTCCCATTGGATCCGGGATATTTTTCTATGTTAGGATTAGCTTACTTTGTCAGAAACAGAGATTGTATGGATTTCTTTTAAGATGGTACTTCATCATTAAGTTTCAATGTAATATTTTATTAATATAATCTTCCCACAACCCTTATATAAAGGAACGTTCACAGCCCTGTAAACCTAATTCCTTCACCAAAGTCAACACCGGTATTTTTCTAGCCGCCGCTTATTTTTCAGAGTAAACCCACTTTCATGAAATGGAAATCCAAATAAAATGAAAAAAACGTTCGTATATCAATGCTCCATAAACATTCTCGTCATTTGTATGCCATTTTGTTGGGTTCAAAGAGAAACATTGTCAATGTAATTGTGAAAGAGAACCCAGGGATCCAAAGGGAAGATGGCGGTTTATATGCGAACAGGTGACGGGATGGTTGAGTCTCGATGAAGGGGTAGACGCTATATAGCTGAAGCGAGATACATGTTTGTTGAGGGTGATATTGACGTGAAGGGTGTCTGGGAGGAGTATGGTTTCTAGAAGGGAAAGGCATATGAAGTCAGCAAGGATGTGGAGGCAAAGGGCTGGCGTGTAAACATGGACAGGTTGCGCTGCTTTTTGAAGGAGAAAATATGGTAGTTTGTTTGAAAAATATGAAGAAGGAGCTGAGAAAAGATGCGTTTGTACAGGACCGAAATGCAGAGGAATGGGAGCGAGGACGTTGGCCGTGTTTCGTGAGTGGCTGTAGGGAGGGGCAGTCGGACACGTGGCAAGTAGGAGGACGGAGGGGAGAAATGCATCGGAAATAGGGCGTATCGGTTACTGGGCACGAAAGTTCTGAAAGTGGAAGATGGATTGTTAGCGAGTTGGGTTTTCAAGGGTAAATGGGACGGAAAATAAAAGTTTAGGCCCATTTGTTTTATTTTTATTAAGTTTAGTTTTAAAATATAATATGTATAACTTATAAAACTCAAAACTTCGTGATACGATATCAGGTTGACGAACCGTAAGTTGCGTTGGGACCGTATGGACGAGACCTTCACAATGAAGCTGACTCGAAGTGGATTGGGGATCGTATGAATTTATGGCGAAATAAACTGTTTGATTCAAATCAAACAACAGTTTGTCGTTCTTTAATGATGAACTGCCAAATATTATGTGCATGTTCTATATGAGCTATTATATTTTATCTCTACCCTGTGAGTTATACGACAGATTCTACATGTTTATCTTGCTTTGATTATCGCCCATAGCTACCTGTCACACCTTTCATCACATTATTCCTCTTGTTTAGTGAAGGAGTTATGGAGATCGTCACAATTTTACATACAAATCAGGCATACCTATTCTTTTTCTATTATTCCAAATTTCACTGTAATTTGATTTATAGTATCCAATTTGTCATTAACAACATTTTCTTTAACGTATCTACTTTTATTGTAAATCCCACAATTCCATTTTTACAGTGATTTTAATCCAATTAACAGGTTCATAGAATAGATCTATACAATAGTAACAATTTCAACATATTTCAGCAGGCTAAATGGCCAGTTACAACAATTATCAATTATTCAGCAGGTTATACATTAACGGGGAACACAAACGATAGATATACCGTTATTTAAAAAATTGTAATATAAAACCACTTACCTGATAGCTTTCCAATTCTTGAATCTAGTACAGATTTGCTATTCCGCGGTCTTCCAACCCGAATCTAATATTAAAACAACGACGAATTCAAAAATTTAATACTAAAAGAAAATGGGAAGAAAGGAAGAAATGTAAACATATTAGATTCGAGAACTTACCTCACGTTGATCAGAATTCTAGAAACATATGTTGTAGATCTATATCTCTTATCTTCAAACCATGGATCAGAACCCCTAAAAATTAATATTTTATTTTCTGAAAATGTTTGGAGGTGAAAGAGGATGGCAGAGCATAGGCAACACTTCAAAAAATATGAGAATAAATCTAGGCCCCACTAGTCTATTTATAGACATACTAGAAGAGTCTGGCCATTAAATTTAATCCAATAAAATCCAAACTGCACAAATCATCAATTATACATCACAAAATTGCCCTGGACCGTGCTTGGGCCGACCCATAGGTCGACATGCACTATCGGTGGGTCGACCACTGCGTCGACCCATAGGTCGACCTTGGCAAGCGTGGGTCGACCCATACGGGTCCAACCAGCATTTTTGTGATGCAGTGATTACTGTTTGTTAATGTTTTTAATTAAACGTTGATTAATCGATAAATATTCATCTCTTCATTTATTTTATTACTATTACAGACCATAATCAAGTCTGAATTCCACTTATATATATATGTATATGAATCTTTTGATTCGAATGTTAATTAATAACATTACTTCTCTTCCAAATATAGCTTGGCTGTTTTATAATCTTTTTGCTTGATTCCACTTTTTGCATGCATTGATCCATTCTTGTTATTGATTCATTCCTCTTTTTAATGCACTGCATTTAATTTTTGCATCCTAATTACCTTTTATGCATTATTCTCTTTCTTCATTTAAACTTTTAAATGCATGCATTGATTCCTTTTAATGAATTACTTTATTCCATGCATTCATTTCTCTCTTCTCTTAATTTATACCTTTTAAATTGTAACAATTATATTCATGCATGTATACATATGCACAATCTTTATTTATTACTTAATTTCCGCAAAATACATTTTTTTGAAGCTTTTGGAAAATGTTGTTTGAATATATTTTTTTTATATAATTTTCCTATTTTTATAGGAAAGTGAAATGGTTTTGGAGGGAAATTTTCAAAATAAATATGACTAGTTTTTAAGCGTAAATTCACTTTTTAATATAAAAAATTCTATTTTTGGTCACAAACAGTGTAAGGAAGATTTTCGGATGCTTTGTGTGCGTGTTTTAGCGGTGCAATAGGACCGACGACGTGATAAAAAACATTCACGGTATTAAGGAAAAGGCTGTTTCAGCCTTGAAAACACTTTCCATGCCTTGACAACGATTCACGCAAGTTATTAATTGACTCGTTTTACTTTTTAGAGCTTGTTTTAAGCCTCCTTTACAGTCTACAGTTGGAAATTTTTGGAGTATTTTGGATTTAAGGTGAAAATTCCACTTTAGGGCAGGAAATGGAGTAACCGTAAGCAGAGGAAATGTTAAAATTCTTCACTGTGATTTCCTTTTTACGGTTTAGGAGAAATTAAATAGGGAACAATTAAATAGTGTAACGTTTTGGACGGTTGGTTTTGGTTGCAAAATTGGTTACTTCACACTTTTATTTGTAATCGTGTAAAGGTTATGGATGATTTTTTTTTCAAAATTTGCATTCATATCAAACTGCCAGTATCTTTAGGATGTTTTGCATCATGTTTTTGAAAGTTTTTTAAAATTCCCAACGCATACATATAGAGGGCCCGATTTAAAATCATCTTGCATGCATATTTTATGGTTGAAATGCATTAAATACACCATGCACATATACACATGGTTGCAAAGTGGGACTACACAAATTGGTTGTGCAGGATAAGATAACTGGTTGTCAAAATTTCAGGACGAAATTCTTTAAGGGGGAATAATGTAACAACCAAGAATTTTGGCAATAAATAGTTATTATTTAGAAGCTTAAAAATAGGAATTTCTTCAATCAATGGAATTTGACCATGAAACTTTTACTGTTGTGTTCGTCTCAAAATTCTAGTCAACTTTCATGTTTGGAGTTTCGCGAACGGAGTTCGTATGAAAAATGTTACGGGCGAAATACGAAAACGGACAAAAAATAAATAAAATGGAATATGATATATATAGTAATACAATTACCTAGCCACTTCACTGCCAGGTCAAACGAGTGGTCCACTGAGGTGGTCGACCGCTGGCTACGACCGCTTGGTCGAGCCAGGCAGCGATGATGAGGGTTTTGTCATATAAAATTTTATAATAGATGGACAGATGTTAATAGAAACTTATCTGACCATCCAAGTCCATTTCCTCCCCTATAATTAAGGGGTAGTCTTCCATTCAAATCTATAGAGGCAGCGAAGTTCTGCCATTTTTCTTCCTCTTATAACCTCATTTCTGAATAAAATATATTCATACGGATACTATATCATATCAAGTTCATATGGAATTGGGAAGATTAATAGATTCAATGGAAGAGGATGCTCAATGATAGATTTGTTTGCTCTCTTCCCTTTTTCATACACTTCTACAGATATAGAATTTCCCCTTTTCTAGATAAACTATAGATTTATAGGAATTTGGGGATTGTAAGCCTAAAAAGTTTCAAAACTCAGAAATTAGAAGCTATAATGTGAGTAGGAAATTTACTAATACAAATATAATGATTTATCTATTGCATTTGAATCTAATCTATGTTTTATGCTTACCAGATCTGTTATTTAAATAATTGTAAATTGTGATAACCATCAGATTTGGTAATGAATTTGTTTGAAATTTGTAAATGATAAAGTTGCGATATTGTATAAACATGAATTGTAGGATTTTTATATATTTTCCCATACATTCCTACAAGTTATGTAATGAAATATGTTGTACATGTTACATAGCACTGTGGATCTGAAAATCAGTCCCATTAAACATAAAATTGTTGTAGTTATGTTCCAGATCTTTAGTTCATTGTTGAAATATGAAACATATAAATTTGGGTGAAAAGATGAATTTGTATATTATGTGATTATAAGAATAAAAGAAATATTCCTTGTTTACATTTAATACTGTTGGGTTTTGACTTAAGCATTGTAAATTAGGACGTTTTCCTCATTTTAAAGTAAAGTGGCATTATTTTAGAATCACAAGAAGTAAGACAAAAAGAATTAAAAGAGGAAAAGTGGTGCAAAGGTACATATAAAAATAAATATATGTTCGTATGTGATTTTCATCGACTATTCCAAAATAACAATATATTACATATATTTCTTATGATTTGGAAATATGTCAGTATTACAAAATAGGCACGATTTACAAAGATTTTGGCAAACGTTGCTTGTGAGACGAGAAACCTTTTTGGAAAGATTGAATGTAAAAAGGAAATGTTTGGTTAATTGATTTGACCAAATCATTAATTTAAAAATAAATATTACAAAATAATAAATGAATATTAATAACTACGTCGACTGCACGAAAACATAAAAAATGAATATACATATATATACATACATACATACATATATATATATATATATATATATATATATTACCTGTCCAAATCAGCGTAAAATGATGAAATATAAATTGTATGGAATGTTTGGATAATGTTCAATTATGGAATTATGTGTAAATATTATCCATTTTGAATTAATACATTTGTGGTGACCATTTGTAGCAATAAATGTAATTAACTGCTATAAGTGAGAACGTAAATGAAGAAATAACCGTAGTAACCATTAATGATTTGGGAAAAATAAATGTGAATAGGAAAGTGGTTACAATTCCTAAAATAAACTAGGATAATTGTTGTAGACCCCAATTAGGAAATTTAAATTATAACCACATTTAGACATGTAGTTAAACTCAACTTGTGGTGTAAGTCCGCCTGGAACCGACCGGCAAATCCAGCAACCACAGGTAGCTAGTTTAATATGAGGGGTCTATTGCATAAATATAATCGTACTAAGGCATGAGGTTAAGTACCATTGTGGTAGAATCCTTCCACGATCCGATATGCATATCCAACATCCACAGGTAGTCGACTTAATGTGAGAGGCCAGGTAGGTAAATATATACATATATACATATATACGTATATATATATATACACGACAATCAATAAATAAATAAGAATAGTAATTGTTCGTTGGGGTACAACAAATAGATAATTTGGGACTGATAAATAGTTACCATAGGAAAATATGATTGTTAGAGTCATAAAGGATAGTAAAAAGGAAATAAAAAATAAATAGGTAACAAAAGGGGGATTAATGGATATTGATTGCCGCTTAAATACTAAGTCCAAATTAGGGAAGAAATTAAATAAATATCCTAGAGAAAAGGGAATATAATCTTCCTTATTTATGTGAATAAAACTTGTGATTAAAAATATAACTGGACTTAGCAGGTTAATAATGTAAGACATTTTTAAACCATATAAACCCGTGATACAAATAAATGGCGTACATAAGGCATTTCCATATAAAGAAATTAAATGGGAATGACTTAATAACGTAGCCTACTCTATCCAAAAAAGGGAAAGGTGTCAAAGGCAAATGGGGGATGAACGAATAACGTTCGCGCATAGTTCGCTTCCTGAGTGCTAAAAGGCTAAGAGACTAGGGTTATAGAGTCTGTTTTCACAAATAATGGTTCAAACACCAAAGGTACATTGAATGTACTTCACCAATATAGTTAGAGAGTAAGTGGAGTCGTACTAAAAAACAATTGGAAGTAAAAATGCAAAGGAAACAAATTGGAGATGAGATTTTAGAGTGGTTCAGCTCTGTGTTAGGCCTACATCCACTGTGAATGAAATTTGCATTATCATGATGATGATTACAAGACATATCAACTCTTATTCTTTATACAGTCTTTGACTCACTCAATATATTCACAATTTACATATAAATTTCGCTTAGGTTCACAAGATTTAATGGGAGAATGGCAGGATCAGTGAAGAAGAAGTCAGATAGGCGATGGAGGAAGAGGAGGATGTCTTGGATCTTTCACACTTATCAGATTTTGATAGTCGCCATGGCTAGATGGATAAAGGATTTTAGGATAATGATGATGATCATGGCTGAAAAATGTGTAAGGAATGGCTAAGGATGGAATTTAGCAGCACTTCGTTTTGGCCGGAGCTCTTTCTCCTCTTGATGGAGGGGGCGTCCTATTTATAGGTGAGCCCCTACGGAGATTTGAACTTCAATTCATCCGAGTCGCTCGTCCCATTTATTACGAACATGCCACTGTCCGGTTATAGCCAGTTGTCAGTGACCGTTCCTGGCTGTCTAGCGAAAGTGACTTTTCAAGAGCGAGCAACTCTGTGAGAGTGAGCGACTTCCCATGTTGCAAACAACTTTTAGGTGTACGATCCTTAATTGGAGGACGACATTCGATTGAAATAGTAACGATAGATTGAGGAGCGAACGATTGGGGCTGCGATCTGTAAGTAGACATAGTGCGCATGCGCGATCCCTGGTACCTTTGAACTCTTGTCTAACTGATGGGGCGGTTTTTCTCCTTTCTTTGTTCAATCGGACTTTTTGACAAAAGGAAGAGTGAGGCGACCCTTTCATGATGTGTGAGTCTTTGTGTCGAGCTGTTTCTGGAACGGTCTTGTATATGCGACTTCTTTGACCCTGGGTGTGTTTGAGCGGACCCCCTGACCATTCTAACATGTGCAACTCTCCCAGCTGTACTTGACCCTTCATGGTGTGTGGTTGTCGCCGACCTTTCATAGACCGTCCGAGTATATTGAGATGCATTTTCCGTGACCGATCCTAATGATGACCGATCCTATTGACGCCCGATCCGTAATACTAACGCAGAACTAATAAACCAATATGTGTGTGGTTTTTAAGGGATAAACATTTGTCCCTCGAAGCTTGTAATATTATTTTGCAAAATTAATTGCTTTGAAATAACTGGTCACAACATAGTTTGGTAAACTAAATTAGTTTTATCAAGGATCGATCGTGCAGGACTTAAGGTCGTTCTTATGAAAAGAAACGGCTGAAATTGTTCTTCCTTGTGGGCGAGGAATCTAAGTCGTTCATCTTATTTCGACCGGTCAAATCATGGGGAAGCGGGCAAGACAACTGGTGATAATAGGCCGTATGCAATCAAGTACTGTGCTGACGTGACAGGGAAGGTCTAGATGCATGTCCCTTAATCTTCCTTGTCGTTTTCTTACCCTTCATTTATTTTATTCTTAAATTCCCATGTAAAACACATCGATAGCAGCTATTTTAGTTTCTAAAATCTTAGCTTCTGCCTTATCTCCATTGTGACTGGATCTTCCCATTAAGGATTTTCAAACTTCTTAATCCGTGAGGTGCATGTTTGCCATTCTTGCCTATGCTTGTTCTTCTTCTAAATCGATAATGCATGCCTTTAGCATGAATGAGTCCTTTTATGTTTTTTATTAAACTACTTTCCAAAATCTTCTTTGATCATTAGATATGAATCATGCTACCGCTGACCTTTTGCCATGAGAATAGTCAAAATTCTGGAGTGGTTTCACTTCATTTTTGCACTCATCTTAGAGATTTAATTTACTGCCCCTGCTGATTCTAAACTTTGTACACACAATATGCTTGCTAAAATGTTTAGGACAAGTTATAATCTTTGATACTAAGACCATGTGTTGACAATTTGTTCCCTGTCGCTGAAATGCTTTAAGGTATGTTGTCTTGATAACATTATTACAATTCATACTTCTGGTTTGATTCCTGTGACTGCTCAATTGTAAAAGGTCATTCTCGATCTGTACTTGGGTTGACTTTGAATGATTCTGACATATTGAGAACAAAATGTTCTTGCTGCACACGATCAGGATTAATGGAGTCGATTGTTCATATATTCACTTTTGATCGCATCACCCATCTGACCCTTTAAACCCTGATTTGCACGATTATTCACTAATCCATCTTACAGTATGGGTTCGTCCCAAAAACATCGTCGGATATAGAGGTTCTTTGATTTAAATGTTCAGATAGCTGACGTTCAATTGATGGGGTAGCTGTCTGTGGATTCTCCTCTCAAGTCCTTCTTATTCAGAACTCCAGACTATCGTAAATAGGCCACGTTATGATCCGGGACCGTGTAATCCCAAACATGCTAAGTGGCTTAAAGGCTGGAGCTTATAGGGTATATCTTCTAAGGCGGACATATCTCTGTCTGATCATCAGGCTTTTTCATGCGACATGATTGTTGCAAAGACCCAGATGCTGGCCCGCTTCGAGGCTTCTATGTACCAATTTGGAAAGCAAATGGACCTGCTTAAGGACCGTTCTGTGAAGCAAATGAGCTGCTAGTACTCTCTAGCTTCTAACCTTCAAAAGCTTCATAAGGACAATCTCGAGCGCATTTCTACTTTAAAGGGCGAGAAAGTGAAGCTGATTCAGGATCTGAGGTCCAAAGATATTACAGTTGCTTCTTTCGTCCCAGAAGGTGTTTATTTGGTAGCTTCAAAGCATGCTGATGAGGCTACATCCTGCTCTGCTCTAGCTAAGAGGAAAGTTGGCTGGCTCAGGAAGAACAAAAGTCTGCAGCTTTCCTCTCTTGCTTTTAATTGTTCCTTTTGCAAACTATTTTTTTAGATCAGTTGTATAAGCGAGTGCCGATCACCGCATCCGACCTACTGCTGGTCTGCTCTGTGACTTGTGCACACTCTATTGTTTTGGTGGTTTGGCGAATGACTTTTGATGATGCTTTTGTGTTTTGTTTTGCTGATGTGAGGTAGTGCTCATACTTATTCCATTGTGATCCTGCACCCTGTTTAATAGCATTTTTATTTGTAACTTTGTGTTACAGTTTCATGAAGGTAGCGCATCAGTATCATATTTATGATGTGTAGCTTTAGTGCTACCAGCTTGTTTTCAGTTTTAAAGCGGCTTACTTTATTTTATTGAATTGGACACGGTCATCCTCTTGAAATTTAGTTTACATAGTTATTCTTTTTCTTGTGCCACCCCTTTTCTTTTGAATTCACATATTCGTACGCTTATAGATCTAGTGGCATAAGTCTTTTGGACTTACATTTATATTGTTGTTGATTAGGATGTACTCAAATCCGCTTCTCCCAAGCTTGGTGACCCAAATTCTTTGGAGACTGGTTTTGAGTACGTGCCCCCATGTGAGGACTTGGGTTTCAAATTTCAATCCAATTTTGGTCTTTTTTGATCTGGTTATCAAAAAGACCTAAATTGGATACCCCCTTTCGGCTAGGATTTCTGTTACCCCCTTTCGGCAAGGATTTCTGCTTGCGCTGGTCCTTCCAGCATGTTTTGCCAGTCCTTTCGGCACTTGAATTGGTGTTTCTAGCCTATGTTTTTTATAAAAAAAAATCTGTATGCTTCATCCTGGGAGGTGGACACTAGTTCTTCTTATTGGATTTTTGCCCGATTCAAAGAATTCGTATCCTACACCTAACAAGGTGCCTCTTTTAGGATTGGCAAAAAGAAATTCTAAATCCATGGGACATGCTAAGCTGCCTTTGATTTGGTGCTTTATCTTGGGAGGTAGACACTAGCTCTTATCATCGAGTTTTTTCCCTGAATTAAAGAATTCGCATCCTACACCTGAGAAGGTGCCTCTTTCATGGGATTTAGCAATCTTTTATCTATAAGACATGTGGAGTTGTCTCTGCCTTCGTATAGCGTGGTACCAATCCTTTAGCTGGATGCTTGCAGAGAAGAGGGCAGGTGTTTTTGGTGATGAAAAGCATAATTTTCTGGCTCAATGCCCACTTGTTGCTCGTTTGCCTGCACAAAGAAATCGGTTTTAGCATAAGTTTGTGAATACATGATTCGTGCATGCAAATGGAGTTCCTTACTCATTAGCTTTTTATGTACATAGCTTTAAATGCGAATTTTGCAAATATCTGCAACCTTTTATTGTTCACAAATTTGTACAACGTATTAAAGAAAATAATGATGGGTGTGGTCGCTATTCCAAGCTCGAGGAATTTGGACTCCATCTGTAGTGGATAACTTAAAAGTTCCATCCCGAATTTTTTGGTTTATAATACAAGGCCCTTCCCAATTTGGTCCAAAAACTCCAGTTCCAGTCATTACTTTTTTCAGCACAAGGTCTCCGATCTCGAAAGTCATATGTCTGACTTTTGCATTAAAATGTCAGGCTACTCTCCTTTGATGTGCCACCATTCTAAGTTTGGTTTCCTCTCTTTTTCCTCTATTAGGTCGAGGGCAACGAGTTGTAACCTCTCATTTTCCTCCTGGTTAAAGTGAGTCATCCTATGAGTGTGAACTTCTAACTCCACAAGAGTCATAGCTTTAGACCTGTAAGCTAAGGAAAAGGTGGTGTACCCAGTCGTAGTTTTTTGAGTAGTACGGTATGCCCATAATGCTTGTGGAAGCTCGTCTGCCCAACCACCTTTAGATTTCTCTATCCGCTTCTTAATGGTTGCCTTAATGATTTTGTTTACTGCTTCCACTTGCCCGTTCACCTATGGACGGGCCACTGCTGAAAAGGTTTTCTGGATTTTATACTTAGCACAGAAATTTTGGAACTCTTTGCTCTCAAATTGGGTTCCATTGTCTGTGATTATCTTTTGTAGCACCCCAAACCTGGATATGATATTTTTCAAGACAAAGTTAATAACTTTCTTTGAGGTTATGGTTGCCAATGGTTCCGCTGCAGCCCATTTTTGTAAAATAATCAACAACGACAATGGCATATTTGAAACCAGATCGTATGGTAGGAAGTACCCCTATAAGATCAATGCCCCAGATAGCGAATGACCATGGGCTGACCATGTAGGTTATGTCCGTGGATGACATCCCTGGGGTCTTAGCGAATCTTTAACATCTGTCGCATCTCGTAGTGTAGGTTGTGGAGTCTTTGTTTATGTCTAGCCAAAAGTAACCGTACCGCAAAATCTTCTTGGCCAAGGTTAGACCTCCTGTATGACCTCTGCATTCACATTCATGTAGTTCTATCATGATTGCTTTCGATTCTCGTTTTGTGACACAACGAAGCAAGGGAGTAGAAAAACCTCGTCTGTAAAATCGCCCATCCTGAATGAGATACATAGGGCTCTTTCGTGGGACTTTCCTTCTTTCTTAATCTCTGTTAGGAGCGCACCCGTCATGAGATATTCATTGATTTGCGTCATCCATGAGTCTGGCTCGTCGATCGTTTCCATGATCAGATCCCTCTCGGCCCACCCCGTGCTGGGACTAGAAAGGACTTCTACTGGAATCAATCCAACGAGTTGCTCATCTCCTATGCTTGCATATTTCCCCAGCGAATCTTCCTTGGTATTTTCTTCCCTTGGAATATGAGATATGGTGTAATGTTCAAAAAATTCTATTAGCTCCAGCGCCTTAGCCAGATAAGTCAGTAGATGACCCATTTTAGCTTGGATTTCTCCTTTGATTTGACACAACACTAACTGGGAATCACTAAAATTTGAATGGTCTTTAACTGTAATTCTCTCACTAGCCTTATCCCCGCGATAAGGGCTTCGTATTCAGCTTTGTTGTTTGTTGACGAAAATTATAGTCTTAGTGCATAACATATGGATCTCCCTTCAGGGGTTTCCAGGACTACTCCTGTAACACCCCGCCTCCGTTAAGGTCACTCACAAAGGCAATGCCTTAACTTTGGTGGAGTGTACAAGATGCAAATAAGTTACAAGACAGACAAATAAAGAAGCAGAGAATAAATACTTTATTGATAAATAAACTCATACATAGATTTGTTTCCAACATCAAATCATCAATACTCGGTACAACAAAATATCTGTCTTGTTTAACGAAATAAAGAAGCATAAAATGACTATGAAATTTCCCAAATAAGCATGAGCCAGCCATAGCAGTGGAAAAGAGAGTCAAAGGAAATGCTCCAACTAATCTTCGGGCTTGGAAAGAGAAGCGGTTTAAACTAAGCTGAGCTATTCCCTCCCTGACTACCTTGGGGGGGGGGAATGGAAGAAAAGAGGCGGAAACAAACTAGGTCAGACATAAGTCTGGTAAGTCCAATTATACTTCAGCACGTAAACAAGAAAAGGACTATGACGTGAACAAACTGAACTTAGAACCATACCAGAGCGACAAGATAATCCTAAAACAAGACAAGGTAAGATTAACGGAAATCACATCCACTTCTATTTCTCTGCACCCACCAAGGACGGTTTCAACTAGCATCGTGTGTTCATGATTAAATGATCCCCTTTTTATAGTGTATGCAGTCCCTTATCCATCGAGTTTTACCTAGATCCAACTAGGGTTTTCTTATCGAATGCTTCCTAGATTCAACCAGGGTTTACGCTACCCAGGGCCACTAGAGTTTATGCTACCTATTGAACGCTTCTCGGATTCAGGGTTTACGCGACCTAGGTCCGACTAGGGATTACGATACCTATCGAACGAGAACTATACGCAGGCCCTTTATGCCCCCACAAACCTATTGGCCAACCTCACCCATAACTAGATAGCAAGTATATGGTCTTTTGGAGTTCTCCTCCTTTCCGCTTTATGTACCTAGACTGACTCAATATGGTAGGTAGATGACGAGTTGCTATCACAGGGAAAAAACTGGTCTCGCCGAATCACGCTGGTCCATCCTAGTCTTTATGTTTCCTTATTATTGCAACCAAGGCATACCCTTGGCTCTTCTAACGCATACCTTAAACTCTGTGAGCCCAGGAGGATCATCTGTAGCCTCACAGAGGGATACCAAGAGTACCCTCACGTCCCCTCGAAGCCGCGTGCTTCGTAATTGTAACACCCCACGTCCACTAAGGTCACTCATACCAGGGGAATGCCTTAGTTTCGGTGAAGTATTTTAAGTGAATATAGAACAGTAAAATTACAACAAGACAGATATAATTAATACTTGAAAATTCAAAACATCATTTCATTGCAGCGAAAAGTAATACATGTTTGGTTACATCACAAAACCATAAACCAGAGTCAAGTACATAATATCCATCTTGATAAAATAGAAGTACATAATCCCACTACATAACTAATAGCCATAAAAGGGAAGATAAGCTCGGCTTCACTTCACGGTCCAAGCTCCATAGGATAGATACAGCAATCAGATCAAAGCCCACTAGCACCAGGCCCACTCTAATAACCTGGGTTTGGGGGAAAAAGATAAAAACAACGGGGTCAGACATAAGTCTGAGTGAGTCCTATAACCCTAACAATACAATCATTAAAATAACCAGAGAAGACATAAGTTGATATACGGTAACGACTGGGGATGAATGGCTACACTAAGCAGCTTGGTAAACTTAGGATAAACTAAGATCACCGTAAAGACGCATTTATCCACCCAAGGATAATTACTAGATTACACCGCCCCAGACTTATCCACCCAAGAGTAATTCCTACACTGCACCACACCAGTTCTACCTACTCAAGATTAATTCCTACTTAAAGATTGATCCCACTAAATGTACTTAGTAATTTTTACCCAGTAGTTTCTAGTACCCCTACATAGGTGCCGTCTGCCCCTATCATTACTAGGCGTACCCACTACTCCCAAGCGATCGGCTCCCTAATGTAGATACCCGTGCTGGTCCCACAATAGGGTGTATCATTTCCCCAAAGTGGCAACCTGATAATATCAACGGTGCACGACTTTATATCTACACGATGTAACAACGATTTACTAACCAGCCCGGGTCCACACACGCATATAAAACCCGTTGGTCCTACGTTGCCACCGCTAACCCGTTTTTGGCCTCTTATAGTCAAGCCCAATATGCGTGTCCCGTCACTCGACTTGGGTCGAGCCCACAAAGATACGTTTGGGATATTGGTTGAGATGGGCCCCCACAAGCTACCACCTAAGCTTGTTATTATATCTAGTGTATCCCACTTAACCCCTTAAACCATGTCCACTTACATGTTATAAATACTTTGGTTAAGTCATTAATCATATTTTAATTACCTTTCAAGGCACCCACTAGATTTCCACATGCCACCCAAGTCATTTACTTAATTCCCACATGCCACCCGAGGCACTTACTTAACCCTTTAATCATGTTTAATTCCATGTTCCACTTTGGTTAAGTATTCTAATCGTATTTTCTATTGCTACCCAAGGCAACCCACTAGTTTCCTCATGCCACCCAAGGCACCCACACTAGTTACTACGTGCCACCCAAAGTACCCACTTAACCCTCATGTCCCACTACATGCTAATTTGGTTAAGTGTTTCTTAATTAATTAAGACCGTGATCCTCATAAAGACCTCTCACATTAGACTATCTTTTATGACCGCTGGTTAAGCCGGTTCGGTCCGGGCAGCCTTATGTCATAACCGAGTCTAACCTCGTGTCTTTACATTAATCACGTATTTAGTTTGTGCCTAAGACCTCTCATATTGGGCTAACATTTGTAGCAACTGGTTAAGCCGGTTGGGTCCGGGCAGTTTTACGCTACAACTGAGTCCAACCTCGTGTCTTAGTCGATTAATTTCACCTAATTAATCACCCTTATAATTTATATTAATTATCCCTAATTAATATCAAGTTTTTTTCATAACATGGGTAGACCTAACTCAATAGGTAAATTCCCATGGGGTAGACCTAACTCAATAGGTAAATTCCCACTTATGTTAATTTGTTTTTATGGTATGCTTAATCATACCCAATAATACTTTTATTAACATCTTTATTAACCCCATCGTTCCCCACGCAAATCGTTTTCATTTCACGACATAATAAAAGGGAAGATCCATCGCAAATATCATGGGTTTAACCAAATCTTTAGCATATAACTTTGTCATGGGTTAAGAGAATGTCAACTTGCATATATGAGCATATACTAACCCAACTACATTTAACCCAAACTTGCATATTATCACACATGACTTGCATAACATATTGCATATGAACTTACATATTATCATACACATATCTTGCATAACATGTTGAACTTGCATATAAGCATTCACATAACTTGCATAAGCATACATAACTTGCATAACATGTTGAACTTGCATATAAGCATTCACATAACTTGCATAACATGTTAAACATGCATTTAAGCATACACATAACTTGCATAGCATATCTTGCATATTATTATACATGTAACTTGCATATTAACAAACATGTAACTTGCATAGCACATCTTGCATATTATCATACATGTAACTTGCATATTAACAAACATGTAACTTGCATAGCACATCTTGCATATCATCATACATGTAACTTGCATATTAACAAACATGTAACTTGCATAGAACATCTTGCATATCATCATACATGTAACTTGCATATTAACAAACATGACTTGCATAACATATTGCATATGAACTTGTTAAACATGCATAAACTAACTTATTAAACATGCATAATATCACATACTTAGCATGCATAGAATCACATACTAAACTTGCATAATATCATATACTTAGCATGTATAGAATCACATACTCATCATGCATAATATCACCTACTTAGCATGCATAGAATCACATACTCATCATGCATAATATCACCTACTTAGCATGCATAGAATCACCTACTCATCATGCATAAATCCACATACTTAACTTGCATAAAATCAATTACTTATTATGCATCAACCCACATATCCAACTTGCATAAACTCACATATTCAACTTGCATAAACTTACATATTCAACATACATAAACTTACATATTCAACATTATACCTAGATTAGCATATCATTACAAATGATTCAAACTCACTAATCCGCATTCAAGACCATAAGTCTCATTACACCTAATCTACTTACTTTAACAATTGATCATCAAAGTGATAGAAACTCACCACTAGCAATTTGCACTCCAAATGAAGATTAAGATGCTTAGAATGGATTAGAAGTTGATTAGAGAGGTTGATTAGCTTGCTTTCCTCTTCATTGATTTGTGGAGGCCATGATCAAGTTTCATTTTGCCATAGTTTAGTTACAAGATTTAATTATGAATGAATTAGGGTAGGGTTAGGGTGTTATTTATAGGATTAGGTTGCATTTTAGACCCTTAGATTAACCCTAGATTAACTCAGATCCGTCAGATCCAAGAAGCTTCCAGAACCAGCCCTCCAAGCCAGCCCAAGGACCCAAACTGGTGCACCCAGTTTCACTGGGCGTCGCACCCTGTCGACAGGCAAGTCGACAGGCAAGTCGACACCCCTGTCGACAGGCCTGTCGACAGCCCTGTCGACATGGGTAGGGTGGGAATCTTCCCGCCTGGCCCCGCCTGCTCTATTTTAAATTCAGAATTTAAATTATAAAATCTGTTTTTAGTTTTGAATTTTCTGCAAACTTCATCGGGCCATAACTGGGCCATACGGACTCCGATTTTCGAAAACTCGGACTCTATTTCGCGTATTTTTCCGAGACGAACGCAATGACGCAGCCCGTTTCCCCCAATTCTCACATCTGAGATTATATATTCTGTAATTAGTGAATTTTAGCATTAACCGAAATTCGGGGTGTTACATTCTCCCCTCCTTAAAGGATTTCGTCCCCGAAATCTCTAAGCTAAGGAGAATGCATATCCTACCATCCAAACAACCATCTACTCAATCCATCAAACACGAGCATCCATTGTCCTTAAACAATTTCTAATGATGTATGAGCATATGCGAAAAGTGTGTGTATATGTTCCCTATCTAATGTACGAACATATGCAAACCATGATAGTGCCATGCATCCAATATGTATGCGAGATAACCCTATCGACACATACAGTATCTATATGAGTGCACAATCATTCACCAAAATGCATCATCCATATGATAACACAATCATTATACATCCATAAATATAGCTAACTACACACAATTTTATGCAATATGCAATATGAAGTGATTGAGCCGATCTAGTGCCTAGAGTGTGTATATATGCATCCACGAGCAACCACTAGCAAACACTTGCATCCACTTGCATCCGTCAACCATAACATGTCTCAAACACATGTTTCAACCATAGGTTTCCCTATCTAAAGGTCAAACAACACTAATCGAGAGGACATACTAAAGATAAGGTAAGTACTAGGCAAGCGATAAAGGAGAAGTTAAAAGACATACTCTCCAAAAAGAAATGGATACAAAGAACGCATCTTTGCTTCCGTCTCCCAAGTAGCATTTCTTTCGTCATCTCCCCATTGCACTCTAGCTAGCTGAACTTCTCTGTTCCTCAACTTCCTAGTCTCTGACCCAATGATGCGAGTAGGAGCTCGTCGAATCGTCTCATCGCGCTCTAACTCTGCTTCTTTAAACAAACTCGGCTCTACCACCTCAGCGGTCTCATGTAAGCACTTCCTCAAATGGGACACATGAAATACATCCGGTACACTACTAAGTCTGTCAGGCAACTCCACTCTATATGCCATCCGTCCAATTCTTTCCTTAATGGGAAATGGCCCTACAAACCTTGGTACTCACTTCCTAACAGATCCAAAGTGAACCTCATTCCGTAACGAAGATACCTTGTAAAAAAACATGTCCTAATATCAAACTCAAGCTCTGTTCTCCTCTTGTCCACATAAGATTCCGCCGCTTTCATCCTTCTTCGAATCAAACCAATCTTCTCTGAAGTCTCTCTAACCATATCGGCCCAAGTAAGATCTCACCCGTAGATTCCCACCAACGTGTAGGTGATCGACAAGGCCTTCCATAAAGAGCTTCGAAAGGAGCCATACCAATACTGGATTGAAAGCTGTTATTATATGCGAACTCCTCCAATGGAAGATGCTCTTCCTATGTACCTCCAAAATCCAAAATACACAACCTCAAAAGATATTCTAAGATACGGTTTACCCTCTCGGTCTAACCGTCCGTCTGAGGATGATATGCGGTGCTCAAACACAACTGAGTCCCTACCGCCTCTTGCAAACTTCTCCAAAACTCACTAGTGAAGATAGGATCTCGATCGCCCACTATACTGGAAGGTACACCATGCAATCTAATAATCTCTCGAAGGTAAACTGAAGCTAGACATGGAATAGTCCTCTTGCTCTTCACGGGTATGAAATGGGCACACTTAGTAAGTCTATCTACCATAAGCCCAATCCCCGTATTACCCTTCCTTGATTTCGGTTATCCAACGAGGCACTATCCTACTTCCTATTTCGGAACTTCCAACGGGTGAAGCAACCCTCCGGGTTTCTTCTGTTCCGCTTTCACTTGTTAGCATACCAAGCATCTAGCGACATACTTGGCCGCGTCTTTCTTCATATTGGCCAAAAAGAAAACTCGCCTCATGTCTTGGTACATCTTGTCCCTACCGGGATGAATGGTCATCTTCGACCAATGTGTATCATCAAGTATAGCCTTCCTTAAATTCTCTTCTTGCGTTACACAAAGTCTACCGACTCTACGCAACCACCCCTTACCATCTAGGGTGTATCTTATTCAAACGGCTGGACGACCCTCTCCTCGTGAGCTTCTCTACTAACTCATCCAACTGTGGGTCGTCTCGCTGTGCTCCGCCAATCCGCCCAAAAGAGTAGGCCTAACCTCCAAGGAGGCTAGCAAAACCGGGTACAAAGTCAACGGAAGGTCTAAAGTCAAACATAGAAATAAACCCTAATCTCCGTCGTTTAACGATCAATGAACTCAAGGACAACCTTTTTCTTCTTAAGGCGTCTGCTACCATGTTTCCCTTGTTAGGGGTATACGCTATCTCAAATTCATAAGATGCTAAAAATCCTATCCAAAATCATCACAACTGTCCATCTCTCACGCAGACCACCCTAGTCGAATTCGACATCCCCCAAATGCAAGCCCCAAAGGCCGAAACCAATATCAGACAAACACCCAAGGGATATCTCCTTCGAGTTCAGGCGACCTACGTGAGATGATACTAAAAAAAAAATAATGGCTAAACAATTAAGCCTTTGACCAACTTTGGATGTCCTTGCCAGTCTCGCTCCAAAACCACCGTTTTATCCCATAACTGGCTTTGCTCAATCTATTGAGCATATATGAAAACTTATTTCGCTCCTAGAAAAGACCAAGATGTCATTTAGAAAGATCATCCTGAACTTATTTAGGTACTCCCTGAACACCCTTCCCATCCAATCAACAAAGTATGCGGAGGCGTTCTTCTAACCAAATGGCATCACCAACCACTCATAAAACCATCCGGAGTCCTAAAGGCAATCTTCTCTATACTATCCTCAGCCACTCTCAACTGACGAAACCACTTGGCTAAGTCCAACTGCGAAAATACTGAGGCGCCAACTAACTGATCAAAGAGATCATCAATCCTCGGCAATGGGTGTCTATTCTTCTTTGTGAGTTTATTTAGTTCTCTTTAGCCTACACAAAGTCTGAGGGACCCATCCGCCTTCATGGCAAAAACTACTGGAGCACCCCACTCCGATATACTTCTTCTTATGAACCCCTTCTCAAGCAATCGCCTACTTACTTATGGAGTTCCCTCCTCTCACGAGGAGCCTTGTGGCACACTGGCCAAGTCACTGGTTTGGCATTGCTTACCAGATATGTTCGGAAGTCAATCTCCCGCTCCGGAGGTAAGCCCTTCACCTTCTCAAACACATCCGAGTATTCCCGGACCATTTCTAACAGATCGCAAACTCTCGACCGACGTGTCAAGCGATTCTAGATAACTTAGCATAACAGATTCTATGGGATTACAAGAGATCTCGAGAGTGTTACCCAAGCGGGTCATAAGCCTAACAACTCTCTCATCAAAATCAAGAACGGCACCCCTACTGGATAACCAGTCCAAGCCCCCAAAACTAACCCATAGCCCGTGAAGCCCAACAAGCATCACATCCAAACTCAACGCTAAGTATAGAAACTTTCAAACCCAAACACATCATGGAGCCCTAATTGGGTTTGAAACAACTAAGGGATCATCTACCAAACTGGTGTTTAAGTGCAGTGACTCAACTAATCAATGATGAGATAAACGAACTCGATACATCAGAATCAAATAAAGTTTGGATCGGATAATAAAGAAATCCAAATTCCAACCTAGACGGTCTTATCCCCATCCGGCACCCTAGTCGTGAGGAAATATAACTATCCTCCAGAAGATTCCATACCTTGCCCTTGCTTCTTTGGACAATCCTAATAAGGTGTCCTATTCCTCCCCAAAGGATAACTACTAACCTTCTTCTTCTTCCCATTCTCCACTCGTAACCTCCCACCAATGAGGTTTTATCCTTTATTAACCAAACAACTATTTGAGCCTTCCTCTCCTCGTCCATCCAATAAGTACTTACAAGTCCTCCTCCTTCTTGAACCAACTTCTAATCTGATTTACGTCTAATTCCCTTGAAGCGGTTTTCCATTCTTATCTATCTTAGAAAGATCATCTACACACGGAGGGGAAACTCAAAACGAGAGAGAAAGAGATTCAAACGGAGAATTTCGAAAGATAAAGATATGGCTATCGGGGATTATGCTTTTCTCTCAAAAACTTTTCTCTTAAAAGACATGTTTTTGAAAATACTCCTTCAAAAATTTTCTTAGAAAAATAGTTTTTCTAAAAATTTTATCTGTTCTGGTAACCTTAAGCTCTGATACCACGTGTAACACCCCACGTCCACTAAGGTCACTCATACCAGGGGAATGCCTTAGTTTCGGTGAAGTATTTTAAGTGAATATAGAACAGTAAAATTACAACAAGACAGATATAATTAATACTTGAAAATTCAAAACATCATTTCATTGCAGCGAAAAGTAATACATGTTTGGTTACATCACAAAACCATAAACCAGAGTCAAGTACATAATATCCATCTTGATAAAATAGAAGTACATAATCCCACTACATAACTAATAGCCATAAAAGGGAAGATAAGCTCGGCTTCACTTCACGGTCCAAGCTCCATAGGATAGATACAGCAATCAGATCAAAGCCCACTAGCACCAGGCCCACTCTAATAACCTGGGTTTGGGGGAAAAAGATAAAAACAACGGGGTCAGACATAAGTCTGAGTGAGTCCTATAACCCTAACAATACAATCATTAAAATAACCAGAGAAGACATAAGTTGATATACGGTAACGACTGGGGATGAATGGCTACACTAAGCAGCTTGGTAAACTTAGGATAAACTAAGATCACCGTAAAGACGCATTTATCCACCCAAGGATAATTACTAGATTACACCGCCCCAGACTTATCCACCCAAGAGTAATTCCTACACTGCACCACACCAGTTCTACCTACTCAAGATTAATTCCTACTTAAAGATTGATCCCACTAAATGTACTTAGTAATTTTTACCCAGTAGTTTCTAGTACCCCTACATAGGTGCCGTCTGCCCCTATCATTACTAGGCGTACCCACTACTCCCAAGCGATCGGCTCCCTAATGTAGATACCCGTGCTGGTCCCATAATGGGGTGTATCATTTCCCCAAAGTGGCAACCTGATAATATCAACGGTGCACGGCTTTATATCTACACGATGTAACAACGATTTACTAACCAGCCCGGGTCCACACACGCATATAAAACCCGTTGGTCCTACGTTGCCACCGCTAACCCGTTTTTGGCCTCTTATAGTCAAGCCCAATATGCGTGTCCCGTCACTCGACTTGGGTCGAGCCCACAAAGATACGTTTGGGATATTGGTTGAGATGGGCCCCCACAAGCTACCACCTAAGCTTGTTATTATATCTAGTGTATCCCACTTAACCCCTTAAACCATGTCCACTTACATGTTATAAATACTTTGGTTAAGTCATTAATCATATTTTAATTACCTTTCAAGGCACCCACTAGATTTCCACATGCCACCCAAGTCATTTACTTAATTCCCACATGCCACCCGAGGCACTTACTTAACCCTTTAATCATGTTTAATTCCATGTTCCACTTTGGTTAAGTATTCTAATCGTATTTTCTATTGCTACCCAAGGCAACCCACTAGTTTCCTCAT
This sequence comes from Allium sativum, assembly GCA_030737875.1. NCBI lineage: Eukaryota > Viridiplantae > Streptophyta > Magnoliopsida > Asparagales > Amaryllidaceae > Allium > Allium sativum. The sequence continues at coordinate 1,054,433,051 of CM060916.1, read as the reverse complement.
GCCACCCAAGGCACCCACACTAGTTACTACGTGCCACCCAAAGTACCCACTTAACCCTCATGTCCCACTACATGCTAATTTGGTTAAGTGTTTCTTAATTAATTAAGACCGTGATCCTCATAAAGACCTCTCACATTAGACTATCTTTTATGACCGCTGGTTAAGCCGGTTGGGTCCGGGCAGCCTTATGTCATAACCGAGTCTAACCTCGTGTCTTTACATTAATCACGTATTTAGTTTGTGCCTAAGACCTCTCACATTGGGCTAACATTTGTAGCAACTGGTTAAGCCGGTTGGGTCCGGGCAGTTTTACGCTACAACTGAGTCCAACCTCGTGTCTTAGTCGATTAATTTCACCTAATTAATCACCCTTATAATTTATATTAATTATCCCTAATTAATATCAAGTTTTTTTCATAACATGGGTAGACCTAACTCAATAGGTAAATTCCCATGGGGTAGACCTAACTCAATAGGTAAATTCCCACTTATGTTAATTTGTTTTTATGGTATGCTTAATCATACCCAATCATACTTTTATTAACATCTTTATTAACCCCATCGTTCCCCACGCAAATCGTTTTCATTTCACGACATAATAAAAGGGAAGATCCATCGCAAATATCATGGGTTTAACCAAATCTTTAGCATATAACTTTGTCATGGGTTAAGAGAATGTCAACTTGCATATATGAGCATATACTAACCCAACTACATTTAACCCAAACTTGCATATTATCACACATGACTTGCATAACATATTGCATATGAACTTACATATTATCATACACATATCTTGCATAACATGTTGAACTTGCATATAAGCATTCACATAACTTGCATAAGCATACATAACTTGCATAACATGTTGAACTTGCATATAAGCATTCACATAACTTGCATAACATGTTAAACATGCATTTAAGCATACACATAACTTGCATAGCATATCTTGCATATTATTATACATGTAACTTGCATATTAACAAACATGTAACTTGCATAGCACATCTTGCATATTATCATACATGTAACTTGCATATTAACAAACATGTAACTTGCATAGCACATCTTGCATATCATCATACATGTAACTTGCATATTAACAAACATGTAACTTGCATAGCACATCTTGCATATCATCATACATGTAACTTGCATATTAACAAACATGACTTGCATAACATATTGCATATGAACTTGTTAAACATGCATAAACTAACTTATTAAACATGCATAATATCACATACTTAGCATGCATAGAATCACATACTAAACTTGCATAATATCATATACTTAGCATGTATAGAATCACATACTCATCATGCATAATATCACCTACTTAGCATGCATAGAATCACATACTCATCATGCATAATATCACCTACTTAGCATGCATAGAATCACCTACTCATCATGCATAAATCCACATACTTAACTTGCATAAAATCAATTACTTATTATGCATCAACCCACATATCCAACTTGCATAAACTCACATATTCAACTTGCATAAACTTACATATTCAACATACATAAACTTACATATTCAACATTATACCTAGATTAGCATATCATTACAAATGATTCAAACTCACTAATCCGCATTCAAGACCATAAGTCTCATTACACCTAATCTACTTACTTTAACAATTGATCATCAAAGTGATAGAAACTCACCACTAGCAATTTGCACTCCAAATGAAGATTAAGATGCTTAGAATGGATTAGAAGTTGATTAGAGAGGTTGATTAGCTTGCTTTCCTCTTCATTGATTTGTGGAGGCCATGATCAAGTTTCATTTTGCCATAGTTTAGTTACAAGATTTAATTATGAATGAATTAGGGTAGGGTTAGGGTGTTATTTATAGGATTAGGTTGCATTTTAGACCCTTAGATTAACCCTAGATTAACTCAGATCCGTCAGATCCAAGAAGCTTCCAGAACCAGCCCTCCAAGCCAGCCCAAGGACCCAAACTGGTGCACCCAGTTTCACTGGGCGTCGCACCCTGTCGACAGGCAAGTCGACACCCCTGTCGACAGGCCTGTCGACAGCCCTGTCGACATGGGTAGGGCGGGAATCTTCCCGCCTGGCCCCGCCTGCTCTATTTTAAATTCAGAATTTAAATTATAAAATCTGTTTTTAGTTTTGAATTTTCTGCAAACTTAATCGGGCCATAACTGGGCCATACGGACTCCGATTTTCGAAAACTCGGACTCTATTTCGCGTATTTTTCCGAGACGAACGCAATGACGCAGCCCGTTTCCCCCAATTCTCACATCTGAGATTATATATTCTGTAATTAGTGAATTTTAGCATTAACCGAAATATATATTCTGTAATTAGTGAATTTTAGCATTAACCGAAATTCGGGGTGTTACAGTAATCCAATTCATTTGATCCTTCTTCATGATCAGATGGACGTTCGCTCCTCCTCGTATTCTACCTGGTTTTCTTGACTAAGGATTACTACTTAGTTCTCTTAACTAAGGTTTACTACTTAGTTTCCTAAATCGTTTGTTTTCTTAACTAAGGTTTACATCTTAGTCCTCTTAACTAAGGTTTACTACTTAATTCTCTTTCTCGTCATGTTGGATTGGTTAAGTGTCTTCAGTTAACTCAAGTTAACTTAATCCATCACTTGTCATGTTGAATTGGTTAAGTGTTATCCAGTAGTTTACATTGACTTAACCTACCCATATATAATGTCAAATTGGTTAAGTGTTATCTAGCGGTTCATGTAGACTTAACCTACCCCTATATTATGTCAAATTGGTTAAGTGTTCCTTAACCTTGCTCGTTTGTCAGGTTATACTGGTTAAGCGTCTCTCATTAACTTAACCCTGTTTATTTATCATGTTATAACGGGTAAGTGTTCTAAGTTTACTTAACTCCACCATCTAGTCTAGTTAGCATGTTATAGCGGTTAAACATTTACTTAACCTTACCCACTTGTCTAGTTTACATGTAATAATGGTCAAGTGTTTCCTTAGTTACTTAATCCCCACAAATCTTGCCTTGTTAACGTGTTAAGTTGGTTAAGTGTTTCCTTAATTACTTAACCTCACCATTTCTAGCTTGATTGTTCATGAGCTTTAATTAGTTAATTGAAGCACCAAACACTCACATTTGACAGGTATTGTCGTGGTTACATGATGTACCGGTCGGTTCCGGGCAGTTTTACACCACAACTCAGTCTAACCTCGGGTATTTCTGGGCTTGATGCACTAACCTCTCACATTAGGCAGGTATTGTTGTGGTTACTGGATGTGCCGGTCGGTTCCGGGCAGGTTTACACCACAACTCAGTCTAACCTCGGGTTAGACATATTGAGCTTTTACATTTTTACATATTTACCTTTCACGTTTATATGTAAATTATGGCCCACTTTCCTTCTAAATCATATGCATAATTTTTTATATATGAATTATACCATTTTCATGCCACTATTCATTTACATGCTTATGTGACAACATGCCAACTACATTTAATTTCATGTTTTCCCCTAACGTTACCCCCGTTGTACATTCGCAAAATTACATATAGTGTTAGGCTCGATATTTAGCCTGATTCATAAAAATGGGAAATGCATAGAGCATGTAGTATTTCAACAGCATAAAAAATGCAACATATAAATTTGGCATATGATAATAAACTTGCATGAATCATAAGCATGTGAACTTTACACAGATCAACATAACTAGACCTGGGCATGTAACGATGAACTTGCATGGGATTGGATCTACTTAACATAGATCTAAAGGCTATAGATCTAAATATATAAGGTTGTATGACATTAATTAGCCTAACAACTTGTGTGCAACATAGCATAAGGAAATGTAACAACCCGAAATTTTGGGGCCAATTTAGAGTTTTTATTTTAGAATTTTAATGAATTTAGAATATTTAAAATGATTTATTTTAAATAATAACAACAAAAAATTTATTTTAATCGAAGTTAAAAAGAATAAATTTAATTTAATTATAAAAGGAGTTAGAAATAGCGCTACAGTTTGAAAATTTGAATTTAAACTTTGACTGACTGTACAGGATTCAAAATAAATTGGATTTCAGTAAAACAAGGAATATTGGAATCTGTTTAACCATATCTTTCTAACAAATCTAAAAAATTGAGATTTCACTTTAAAAGTTGTAAGTTATGTCCAGTCTAAAATTTAGAAAAGTCGCTGTAGAATTTATATATATTTTAATATAATATATAACCCTTAAAAATAGTCATTTTTCAAACGACCTCTGTTTTCGACGAAACCACTTTTGTTAAGACCGGAATGTCAAATTATTGTTAAGTTTAATTTTCCAGAATTTTTCGAATCAATATGTGATCGTGGCGAAAGAAAACGTGTTTTGTCAGTTTCGGTCAAATTTAGTCGACTTGAAAATAGCCATTTTTCAAAACGGTCTCAGAATTCGACGAAATTTATTTTGTTAGGACTGTATCACCATAACAAAGCCAAATGTATTTTTCCTGTAATTTTTAGAGTCCATATGTAGCCCCGGTGAATTTATATATACTATTAAATTAAATAATAAATTATTTAAATATTAAATTAAAAAATTTAGGCCACGGACAGTCGTTTGTCACAGGACATAGCCCATTAGGTTCGGAATAAGGGTTATTAGCTAGGAATGTCTGTCGTTGGCCTGAATTGGAGCTAATGGATTTAATTAATATTATATTATATAAATAACCCTTTGTCTCAAACCCTAGAACCATATAGCGCAACCGCCATTTACAGAATGGAAGGCCCAATTGCTTGGAATTTCAATCCTCAAAATAACTTAATCTAATCCAAATTAAATATAAATTCCAATTCCAAATCAAAGAGATTCTTCTCCTCTACGATTCCATATGGTGATGATAAAAAACCATCGCGTGTACTGTTCGAATTCGAAGCTTCAATGGACAGAGTTTGGTGGCTATTTCTGGCTGGATGGAGGCCGCGAGCTCGACACTGGGCTGGGTGGTGGTCGACGACATGTAGGGCTAAGGAGCGGTGAAGTTGGGTTGGAAGCACGACGTTCGAATTGGCCGCAAGGTGCAGGGTTTTGTTTCGGCGGCGATGGATTAGGTTACGGCCCGAAGGAAGAGGAAGACGATGAGTATCCAAGAGAAGCAGCCTGCTTTAACTAATTTTTATTAAAGGTTAATCAAACCATAATGAATTTAATTAATTATTAATTAAATTGTAAATGTTTAAATTATCGTATCTTATTCAGTTGACATCAGAATTCGATGAAATAAAAAATGTTGGAATCCTTGTGATGAGATCTAGATGGTGGTACAGATTAGAACCATTTCTGAGCACATCAAATCTAGACCAAAATTCAGATCTGAAGCACTCAGATTTAAACCAATGTGATAAAATCTATTATTTTTATTTTATAATTAAAATTCATTAATCATAATTGTGAAGTACCCATATGTTGTAATATTGTGTTGATTTCCATTCGTGATTTGATTCATGATTGATATGTTATGTGGATCCGTTGTCTTGATCATTTATTGATTAAATTAGTTGAATTCAAAAATTAATATTATTGTTAATTAAGATTGAGTTAAATATTAAAATGGTCATTTTGATCACCATTGTTTAAAAATAAAAATTCAATTTTTTTTGTTGTAAGTCAAAATGAACATTAGATAGATAAAAAGGTATTTACATTTGATTTTACATTTTTAATGTAAATGCAACATTAAAAATGAACATTTTTAGATAAAAATGTATATACATTAGATTTCACATTTTTAATGTTTGTGAAACATTAAAAATAAACATTATGAGATAAAAATGTCTTTACTTTAAAAATTACATTTTATTGTAAATGAACATTAAAAATGTCCATTGTATATAAAATTGGTTTTCTTTGGAATGTATATTTTCCAATATAATAAAAGAATGAGATAAAAGATTACATTTTCCAATGTAATGAACGCATGAAATAGAAGATCATATTTTTATCAATATAAAATAGTTGAAATAAATTGAACATTTTTTCTAATCAAAATAGTTGGAATAAAAAAGACATATTTATTGTAACAAAAAGAGTTGAAATAGAAGATTATATGTTTATTGTCAATTTATCAAAAGATAAAAATAAAATAAAAGTTGAAATTAAAGATTGTATGAAAAATGTCATTCTTGGTCATATATAGAATTATCGTTTGTGCCAAATTAGAATGGACAAAATATAACTGTCATTTGTGTTAAATATTATTGTCAACTGTGTTAAACTAGAATTGACAAAATATAATTGCCATTTGTTTTGAATCAAATTGTTATAAATAGAAGTACCGATTTTTGTTGAAAGAAAAAGTTGAATTATAATTATCATTTAAGTCACAACAGGATAATTCGATTCAATTTTGACAATTTTGTCAAACTAGAGTTGTTGAAATAAAATTTCCATCTTTGACAAAATAGAATGGTTGATTTATAATTATCACTTATGTAAAATGTAATGAATGGATTAAGTTTGTCATTTTGTCAGTTAAAATTGTTCAAACAAAAACATACATTTTGTCAATTATAACTGTTGAAATAAAAATGGACATTTTGTCAAATGTGATGGTGGAAAACAAAATTTACATTTTTTTAAAACTAGAATTGTTAACAAAATGAAGTTATTATTTTATTCATTTTGTTAGGATTGAATTGTTAACAAAATGAGTCATCATTTTTGTTAGAATCATGTTTTGTTAAAAAAAATGATATTTCATTTAGAAGACGTTATGTAAATTAAAAATAACATTTTGTTGGATACATGTTATGTAAATAAAAATAACATTGTGTTAGGATCATGTTATGTTAAAATGAAATTTTCATTTATTAGAAAATGCCGTTTATTTGGATTTTATTTATGTTAATAAGAATGCCATTATATTAGAAATGTCATTATTTAAAAATGTTCATTTATTTGAAATGAAAATAGGTTAACGATACAATTCACATTTTCATCGTATATGTAGAAAAGATGGAAAATGATCATTTGTTTGAAATAAAATATTGAAACATTAAAAATCATATTTTTAATGTAAGAATGAAATGAGACATTCATTGTATTGAGTAAAATGTGAAAACATTAAAAGTTATATTTTAATGTAAAGTATGTTTCAACGTAAAGATAAGATTTATGAAATATTCATGCGTGAGCTATAAATGTTGAAACATTAAAATTTTCACATATGAATGTAACATATAGAATTGACATGTTATGGTTGATTGATTTAATGGATTATGTTCGACCAATTTATGAGCAAAATACGTTTTTAAATTTAACATTGGGTGGGTATAAATATATGTATGCTAACTCCTTGTGAAACACTTCACAATTTGACTATAAGGTGTTTAGCGATTGTTTATTTCAAAATTAATGAATGATTTTGAAAAGAGATTTCCTAAGTAAAAATAAATATTATTCCCAATTTTGGACAACAGAAAGAACTTCGAGGGCTAAACCCGATGATTTCAAAATGATTTAAAAATGTATTATGTGAAGTACTATAGATTTGAAAGTACTTACAATTATTATGTTGTGAAATGATTTTTCCACTTCGGGATATAAAAATGATTTCGTATGTGGCTAAAGATTCTGGTAACCCGGACAACTAAAAGTATGGGTTGAGTGAAAGACCCTGACCTTGAGAATTGGTCAGTGGTTAGTGTAGCCTGCTCCATAGTGGGAGGTGCACACATATATATATATATACATATATATATATATATATATATATATATATATATATATATATATATATATATATATATATATCGAGTTGCTTAGGTGCGTGCCCTTTGCCTTGTCTAAGGGAAACCCGATATTTGGTTGCATACTTGTTTTTATGCATTGTTATGTTTTTGAATTCATATTTCCAAATGTTTTGTTTTCAGATCCCGAAGTGAAATCTACTTTGATATTATAAAAGCTAGATATGTGTTTCAAAATGATTTGAAATAAGAAATCAGGAAATAAAGTCCAAAGAAATAATTTCTGTAAAGTGAATTGGAATTTGAAATCTAAGGTTAGTGATTAAGCCTAAATCGGTAGATTAAGGAATTGTATGTTGATTGATGCATTGTACATCCATATGTTTATTTATGGTTGATGTATATGCACTGGCAATCAAACCCGTTCCACATTAGCAGCGTGGTCCTGTGATTTGCCATATTGTAAATAGGTTAGGTAGATTTCTCATACCAGTCTCATAACTGACCTGTAGTTTGTTTTACTAGCAAACTTGGGTGCCCTCTTTTCCACACAGGCAGTCGAGTAGCTTGTTTTGCAGATTATTTCTTTTAGCAGGATTCTGGGTCGAAGCTTAAAGCTGTGTCCAGGGCATTAATAGCCTTCCGTTGTATTTTTGTTCCGCTGCACTGTATTAAATGTATTGTAATTTATCTTCCGCTGTATAATTTATACCGATGTACTCTGATATTCTGTACTCTGATGTAACATTACTGTAATGTTTTATAAAAGTCTTCTGTTGTTGTTTTAATGTGTTATATTCCCAAAGTTAAAGTATTTGAGGATTTCCAACCTTTGAATCATACCTGTGTGGTTTATGGTCAATTCAACGAGCTGGAATTTTCGGGCCTTTACAGGAAATCACCCAGTTTCTAACCATGATGGATTAATTCACAACATGACAGGTTCTTATAAATCTTGTGGAATCATGTCATGCAACTTGCATACAATATGAACATCATCTTGACATATAGATATATGTATGAACTTGATATGGCATGTAAGTGTGAATAAATTAGATCTACTAATCACCATTGCGAGAACTAGCATAGATCCAAATTACATACTCATGAACATATACGAATCCAGATAGCATACCCATGAACATATGTAGATCTAAATTGGATCTAACATAAAAATATGTAACTTACATTAAATTAACATATATAGATCTAACTTGGATCTAATCTATAAACATGTTTAAGTTAAAATATATGGATCTAACTTAGATCTATCATGTAAACACGTTTAAATTAACATGTATACAGATCTAATCATAAATCATGTGAATTTAGACTTATAGGATCATGTGAACATAGCTTAGCCTCATGAACTTGCATATGGCATAACTTAGGAAAATCAACAAACATGATGGCTTCATGTAAACATATTAAAACCACAAACATACTCCATGAGAACATCAATCCCAATTAGTTTTATCACAAGAATATAACATAGGAAAATCGCATGAATAAACATGAATCCATATAGATAAACTAATAGGCACTATTCTAATTTCAGTTTCTTACAAGCCATGACTTCCAATTAATGTTTAATTCGGAAATATAAATGTACTTACAAAATATAGGCAAGTCTTGTTTTTCTGAAATCTGTTTACTGAAGTTGAATAGCTTTCCTTTGATCTAGATTAGTCGTTCTTTTAACTTATATTTGATTTAGCTTGGTTCGTCTCTTTGTTAGCTTCAAGTGTTGGCTACTCTAGGTTGTCAAATGGCATGACAGCTATTGGTTTAATTTTAAATATGATTTAGGGTTTAGGTATTAGGTTGCTTTTATAGAGAATTGACTGAATAAGAGTCGTCAGGTCATCTCAGAATCAGTCAAGACCACTAAGACAAGATAGAGTTATCCAGAACAACCAACTCAGCCCTAATGTCTCAGCAGGGAGTCACAAATCATCGGTTTTCAGATCTGCCTGAAGGGGGGGGGTAGGTCGACCCCCAGGTCGACACTAAGGTCGGCCTGTATATGGGAGGTCGACACTAGGGTCGACCCCCTGGTCAACCTGGTCCCTGGGCGGGAAATTTCCCACCCAGGCCATTTCTCCTTCTGGATTTGAATTTTGGATTTTGATTTGAACCTTTATAATTCTTGATTCTTCCGAAGGCCATTACTTCTTCATACGAAGTCCAATTCACGCAAACTCAGATCTATCTCAAGAAGAATTCCGAGACGAACGCAATGGCGTAGCCCGTTTCCCTTGATTCTCAGATCTATAATTAAGTATTCTCTAATTTGTTATTTAACTAACTTCCCAAAAAATACGGGGTGTTACATTCTCCCCTCCTTTAAAGGATTTCATCCCCGATATCTCTAAGTTAGGAAGAATGTTTATCCTACCATCCAACATCTATCTACTCAACCATCCAATTACAGGCACCCATTGTCTTTAGAAGGTTTCTAATGCTTTTCATGATCATATGCATAGTGTGTGTATATGTCCTTATCTAATGCAAAATCAGGCGGTCTACTGATTTAGTTGACCTCCTTAATGCAAATCATGTTAGTGCCATGAGTCCATCATGTATGCAACTACTCCTAATCGTATTTTATAACTTCTACATGAGTGCACAATCATTCATACAAATACATCGTCCATATGATAAAACATCAAGTTTCACAAATCCACGTATGCATATGGAGTAAGAAATTGACTGAGCCAATCTAGTGCCTAATGTGTGTGTATATGCACTCACGAGCAACCACTGGTAACTACTTGCAACCATCAAACATAACATGTTTCAAACACATGTTTACATCCATTGGCTTCTACTTAAGAATTGAGGATAGGACCGAGAGGATATACTTAAAAGATGGAGACTAGTCAGGCAAATAAACCCTACAGAAAAAGAGAGATCAAGGATATACCCTCAAAAAGGGTATGATGCGTGTATCTAGTCTTTAGTCTTTTAATTTCCGTCTTTGTGATCTTCTCCCCACTGTACCTTAACTTCGCGGTTGCGAAGCTTCCTGACCTCCATTTCCACAACTCACTAGTAAAAATATGACCTTGGTCACTTACTGTGCTAGAGGGTATCCAATGTAGTCGAACTACCCTTCCAAGATAAACAGATGTTAACCAAGATACCAACTGTATATCCTAAGATGATTAGAGGTCTCTCCTCTACTTAGCTTATCCATCATGTTACAAATCTGAGGGTCTAAAGCTAATGGTTTCTATGTGGCTTTTATCTCTCTTAAGGTCAGTCTTATTTAGGGTGCCAGCCCCAACCATTTATTTCTCACGCAAACCATCCTAGTCGAACTCGACATCCCTCAAGTACAAGCCCCAAAGGCCTAAACCAATATTAGACAAGCACCCAAGGGATACGTCCTCCAAATTTGGACGAACTATAAGAGATGATACTGGCAAAACAACCAAACAATCGAGCACCTTACCGACTCTGGCTATCCTCGCCAATCTTGCTCCAAAATTATCGTTGATCGCATAACTGGCTTTGCAGTGTCATCTAGATATATGCGGAAGTCTGTCTCGAGTTTTAGGGGAAAAAACCCTATCGTAATAAAAACATCTTGCGTACTCATGGACTACTCCAACGGATCAAAAATCGTCGATAGATAAATAGAGTGATTCTAGGTAGCTAAGACAAACTGATCCCTTAGGATCGCACGAAATCTCGAGGGTATTCCCAAGGCAAGTCGAAAGTCTAACTACCCTCGTTACACAATTACTAGCTAACCAATCCATGCGTAGAATCAAACCATAGCCCATGAAACCAAAAACATAAGCATTAATATAGCTATTCTCAAATCCTCACAATTCAATGATAAATGAGCCGAACCAGCAATTGGATTTGAGACTATAACGGGATCCTCTACTATATAATATCTAGGGTGCAGAGACTCAAATAACGTAGCAGATACAAATGAGTGCGACGCACCAGAATCAAATAGTGTACGAACATGATGATCAAAAAGAAAAACTAGTCTTTTTCAAAAGAAACTTTACTACATCTCTTAGGTATGCAGGTGGTGAGAGTATGCACTTATCCTCTTGAAAATTCTGTCCCCTGTTCTTGCCCTTGTCCTCAATTATATGACCGGCTATACCATAGAAAAAATACTACCTCTTGTCTTAGGTTTTACTATTCTTTCCTCCTTTGTGAATCAAATCCATATTCATGAGTTCTCTCATCCTTGGGTTGTACTCCCTAGCCAAACTCCCTCATCCTCATCTTTACCATCTTTGTGTAACATGTTGACGGGTCTCTCGAAAGTTGCCTCCATCGCACCGAGAACTCTACAAAGCTCGAAAGAAAATTTGCCGTAAGTGAAAGTACCAAGGATATAGATGGAATTTGGGCACTACTTCGCCCTTTGACAAGTGCCGTAGTCTCATCAACCCTACGGAACCATGCCGCGATGAGGTTACCTCCCAGAAAGCCAGTAGCCCCGGAGACTCAAGAAAGAGGGAAACAAGGATTCAAGTAGAGGGTCAAAAGATAGTGCATATGGCTTTGGGGAATATGCCTTTAAAACAAACTTTTCTTTTGAAAAATGCTTCTTTAAAGCCGTTTTGAAAATATTTTTTTTTTCAAATCTTTAATCTGATCCGGTAACCTTCAGCTCTAATACCAAGTGTAACACCCCACCTCCGTTAAGGCCACTCACAAAGGGAATGCCTTAACTTTGGTGGAGCGTTTTTAGGTACAAGATGAAAATAAGTTATAAGACAGACAAATAAAGCAGCGGAGAATAAATACTTTATTGATAAAACAACTTGTACATAGATTTGTTTCCAAAATCAAATCATCAATACTTGGTACAACAAAATTTCTGTCTTGTTTAACAAAATAAGAAAGCATAAAATGACTATGATATTTCACAAATAAGCATGAGCCAGCCATAGCAGTGGAAAAGAGAGTCCAAGGAAACACTCCACTTAATCTTCGGGCTTGGAAAGAGAAGCGGTCTAAACTAAGCTGAGCTATTCCCTCCCTGACTACCTTGGAGGGGGGGAACGGAAGAAAAGAGGCGGAAACAAACTAGGTCAGACATAAGTCTGGTAAGTCCAGTTATACTTTAGCATGTAAACAAGAAAAGGACTATGACATGAACAAACTGAACTTAGAACCATAACATAGCGATAAGATAACCCTAAAACAAGACAAGGTAAGATTAACGGAATTGGCTATCGCATCCACTTCTATTTCTCTGCACCCACCAAGGACTGTTTCAACTAACATCGTGTGTACATGATAAAATGATCCCCTTTTTATTATGTATGCAGTCCCTTATCCATCGAGTGTTACCTAGATACAACTAGGGTTTACTTATCGAATACTTCCCACATTCGACCAGGGTTTACGCTACCCAGGGCCACTGGGGTTTATGTTACCTATTGAACGCTTCTCAGATTCAGGGTTTACGCGGCCTAGGTCCAACTAGGGATTATGCTACCTATCGAACGATGCCCCCTAGTCTAGGACACACTACCCAGAGCGGTATATTTTCCTAGAATTTCCCCATGTATGTGTCGTGAATCGTTATCGATGTCTAGATGCACATGTCCTCTATATGTGCGACCGAGTCCCGTGGCAGGGCTAATCAAGAAACACGAAACTCGGTCGGGAGCTCTTAGATATATTCCGATTCAGATGTCAATGTTTGCTTTTACAGTGGCTACGGTCCCACTAGACCTCTCCCTCAACTAACAAATGAAAGGCACCCAAGAAAAACAAGAATGAGAACTATATGCAGGCCCTGTATGCCCCCACAAACCGATTGGCCAACCTCACCCATAACTAGATAGCAAGTATATGGTCTTTTGGAGTTCTCCGCCTTTCCACTTTACGTATCTCGACTGACTCAAGATGGTAGGTAGACAACGAGTTGCTATCACAGGGAAAAAACTGGTCTCGCCGAATCACGCTGGTCCATCATACTCTTTAGGTTGCCGTATTATTGCAACCAAGGCAAACCCTTGGCTCTTCTAATGTAGACCTTAACCTCTGTGAGCCTAGAGGATCATCTACAGCCTCACAGAAGGATACCATGAGTACCCTCACGTCCCCTCAAAGCCGCATGCTTCGTAACCCAGTTCATTAGAGCCTTCTTCATGATCAGATGGACGTTAGCTCCTCCTCGTATTCTAAGTGGTTTTCTTGACTAAGGTTTACTACTTAGTTCTCTTAGCTAAGGCTTACTACTTAGTTTCCAGAATCGTTCGTTTTCTTAACTAAGATTTACAACTTAGTCCTCTTAACTAAGGTTCACTACTTAGTTCTCTTTCTCGTCCTGTTGGATTGGTTAAGTGTCATCAGTTAACTTAAGTTAACATAATCCATTCACTTGTCATGTTGAATTGGTTAAGTGTTATCCAGCAGTTTATGTTGACTTAACCTACCCATATATCATGTCAAATTGGTTAAGTGTTATCTAGCGGTTCATGTTGACTTAACCCACCCCTACATCATGTCAAATTGGTTAAGTGTTCCTTAACCTTACTCGTTTGTCAGGTTATACGGGTTAAGTGTCTCTCATTAAATTAACCATGTTTATTTATCATGCTATAACGTCTAAGTGCTCTAAGTTTACTTAACCCCACCGTCTAGTCTAGTTAGCATGTTATAACGGTTAAACATTTACTTAACCTTACCCACTTGTCTAGTTTACATGTTTTAATGGTTAAGTGTTTCCTTGGTTACTTAACCCCCACATATCTTGCCTTGTTAACGTGTTAAGTTGGTTAAGTGTTTCCTTAATTAATTAACCTCACCATTTCTAGCTTGATTGTTCATGAGCTATAATTAGTTAATTAAAGCACCAACCACTCACATTAGGCAGGTATTGTTGTGGTTACTGGATGTGCCGGTCGGTTCTGGGCAGTTTACCCCACAACTCAGTCTAACCTCGGGTCTTTCTGGGCTTGATGCACTAACCTCTCACATTAGGCAGGTATTGTTGTGGTTACTGGATGTGCCGGTCGGTTCCGGGCAGGTTTACACCACAACTCAGTCTAACCTCGGGTTAGGCATATTCATCTTTTAATTTTTTACATATTTACCTTTCACGTTTATATGTAAATTATGGCCCACTTTCCTTCTGAATCATATACATAATTTTCGATATATAAATTATACCATTTTTATGCCATTATTCATTTACATGCTTACATGACAACATGCCATCTACATTTAATTTCATGTTTTCCCCCAACGTTACCCCCGTTGTACGTTCGCAAAATTACATATATTATTAGGCTCGATATTTAGCCTAACTCATAAAAATGGGAAAAGCA
Source organism: Allium sativum (assembly GCA_030737875.1). Lineage (NCBI taxonomy): Eukaryota > Viridiplantae > Streptophyta > Magnoliopsida > Asparagales > Amaryllidaceae > Allium > Allium sativum. The sequence goes on along the minus strand of CM060916.1, from coordinate 1,054,418,005 downwards.
TAGAGCATGTAATATTTCAACAGCATAAAAAATGCAATATATAAATTTGGCATATGATAATAAACTTGCATGAATCATAAGCATGTGAACTTTACATAGATCTACACAACTAGACTTGGGCATGTAAGGATGAACTTGCATGGGATTGGATCCACATAACATAGATCTAAACATGTAAGGTTGTAGATCTAAATATATAAGGTTATACAACATTATTTAGCCTAAAAACTTGTGTGCAACATAGCATAAAGAAATCACCCAGTTTCTAACCAAGATGGATTAATTCACAACATGATAGGTTCTTATAAATCTTCTGGAATCATGTCATACAACTTGCATACAATATAAACATCATCCTGGCATATAAATATATGTATGAACTTGATGTGGCAGGTAAGTGTGAATAAATTACATCTACTAATCACTATTGCGAGAACTAGCATGGAAACAAATTACGTACTCATGAACATATACAGATCTAGATTGAATACCCACGAACATATGTAGATCTAAATTGGATCTAACATAATAATATGTAACTTACATTAAGTTAACATATATAGATCTAACTTGGATCTAATATATAAACATGTTTAAATTAAAATATATGGATCTAACTTAGATCTATCACGTAAACATGTTTAAATTAACATATGTATATATATATATATATATATCTAATCATAAAGTCATATGAATTTAGACTTATAGGATTATGTGAACATAGCTTAGCCTCATGAACTTGCATATGACATAACTTACGAAAATCAACAAACACAATGGCTTCATGTAAACATATAAAAACCACAAACATACTCCATGAGAAAATCAATCCCAATTAGTTTCATCATAAGAATATAACATAGGAAAATCGCATGAATAAACATGAATCCACATAGATAAACTTATAGACACCGTTCTAATATCAGTTTTTTATAAGCAATGACTTCCAATTAATGTTTGAATCGGAAATATAACTGTACTTACAAAATATAGGCAAGTCTTGTTTTTCTGAAATCTTTTTTTTGAAGCTGAATAGCTTTCCTTTGATGTAGATTAGTCGTTCTTTTAATTTAGATTTGATTTAGCTTGGTTCGTCTCTTTGTTAGCTTCAAGTGGCGGCTATTCTAGGTTGTCTAATGGTAGCATGATGGCTCTTGGTTTAATTTTAAATATGATTTAGGGTTTAGGTATTAGTTTGCTTTTATAGAGATTTGATTGAATAGGAGCCGTCAGATCATCTCAGAATCAATCAAGACCATTAAGACAAGATAGAGTTATCCAGAACAGCCAATTTAGCCCTAATGACTCAAAATGGAGCCACAAATTGTCGGTTTTCAGATCTGCCCGGGGGGGGGAGGGGGGTAGGTCGACCCCCAGGTCGACACTAAGGTCGACCTGTATAGGGGAGGTCGACAGTAGGGCTGACCCCCTGGTCAACATGATCCTTGGGTGGGAAATTTCTCGCTTAGGCCATTTCTCCTTCTAGATTTGAATTTTGAATTTTGATTTGAACCTTTCTAATTCTTGATTCTTCCGAAGGCTATATCTCCTTCATACGGAGTCCGATTCATGCAAAATCGTCTATCTCAAGCAGAATTCCGAGACAAACGCTATGGCGTAACCCATTTCCCTTGATTCTCAGATCTTTAATTAAGTATTCTCTAATTTGTTACTTAACGTATTTCCCGAAAAATACGGGGTGTTAAAACTCCTGCTCCGGAGCAGTAATCATTTAATGCTCCATTAACAAATGTTTTCCATTGGATGTTGGTTTAATTATCAGATTCCTATTTTATTTCTCTTCAGTTGGTGAATTCTGCGGTAAAATCAGCAAGTGCTTGTCCATATATTGCCTTCCGTGGGTGGTATGTAATATCATATTGACTAAGCTCAATATTCCATTTCAGTAGTCTCTCGGAAGTCTCTGGTCAGGACAAGACTTGCCTCAGAGGCTGATCCATGAGAAATTTAATAGAGTGAGCCTAAAAGTAGGGCCAGAGCTTCTTTGAGGTAATAAGTAAACGATAGGCAAGTTTTTCAAGCCTTGGATAATTCTGTTCTGCCCCAGTTAACTTTTTACTGATGTAGTAGACTGGGATCTGAACCTTCGAGTCGTCCCTCACTAACATTGCGCTTAAAGCATGGGTAGAGATGGCCAGATACACAAACAAATTCACTCCATCATCAGGCTTCGAAAACATTGAAGGTGTTCCCATGTGTCAGAACCGACCCTGAAAGAGCACTTTAAAAGTCAGCTTCATGCCGTATTGGCTCAAAATATTGAACATCTGGGCCGGATCTTCTAAGTGATCTTCTGCTCATTTTGAGTTCACCAACATATCGTCGACATAGACCTCCATTTTTCTACTAATATGTTTTATAAACTAGTATTTACCAATCACTGGTAGGTTTCCCCGACGTTCTTTAGGCCGAACGGCATCACCTTGTGGCCAAGATCAGTAATGGAACTAGTGTCTTCTTAGTCCGGTCCGTACATCATAATTTGGTTGTAGGAAGAATACGCATCCACAAAAGACAGCGACTCATGTCCAGCCGTGGAATCCACCAGTTGATCTATTCTGGGAAGAGGGAAACTGTCTTTTGGGTAAGCTTTGTTAAGATCTGAATGGTCTACACAGACTTGCCTTTTACCCTTTGCTTGCTTTACCAGCACAGGATTGGAAACCTATTTTGGATTAGTAGATTCCCCAATTAAATAATTCTCCAACAGCCTATCGACTTCCTTCTTCATGGCGCACGATCTCTCTGGACCATGAGTCCTCCTTTATTGCTTATTAGGAGGTACATGCAGATCAATGTTAAGTTTATGGACTGTGATATCTAGAGATATGACACACATGTCAGAATGGTTCCATGCAAACACATCTAAATTGGCCCTCAAGAAGACAACCAACTGACTATTTAGTTCCGGGCTCGGTTGCGAGCCAATATTCATCACGTAATTTGGATCTTTTGGATTAGCAGCTATGGGAATTGTGATCTCAGCTAGGGCCACTCTTTCGTCCTCTGCACAAGCGTTCCTTGGGTCGATTTCCTTTCGTGCTTCGCTGTGCTCTCCAGTGTAGGGACCCTTCTTTAGTTGCTATTTGTGAATGCGGAGCGTAGCCACCGCTTCCTTTCCCATGTCTTTCCTCTTAGCCTCGCGCAGCTCTGTCACGTAGCAATCCCTTGTAGTGATCTGGTCGCCTTTAATTACACATATTCCCCTTTCAGTTGGAACATCATGGTTAAGCACCATGGAGCTAAAGCGATTTTAAAGCCCGCGAGGGAAGACCTTCCAAGGAATTCATTATAGGATGAAAACTCATCTATCAACACAAAGGTCTACACCATAGAGACCTTGCGTTCTCCATCTGCTAGTTCCATGACTAGGTCTATTGTATCGATGGTTTGTGTGGGTTGTCCAGTAAACCCGTGGATTTTATCCGGATAATCTCGCACTTCTGCCATAGAGAGATTCATCTTCTGGAACGTGTTGATGAAGATCACATTAACGGATGCCCCCTTATCAACTACGACTCTTTTCACAACCATAGTACCAAGACCGATTGTAATCACCATGGCATCAATAGTTGGTGTAACTAATTTGTCATTGTCCCTATCTTTGAACACCACATCATCAGCTAAGGTTTTCAGCATCTTCACTGGTAACTCATTGTTTAGGACCATGCATCTTTCTTCTTTTGAGGCTCCTTTCAACTCGTTAGCTTACTGTTCCATGTCTGCCCAGCTGCTCCCGGCCGGATGAGGCCCTCCAAATATCATGTTGATAACTAGTCTTGAATCAGTAGATATTTGAGCTTTCCCTCCCGAGTCAGGTTGGCTAACGGTTTTACCGTGCCCTTGTGCCGTTTGAGGGTTTTGGGGATTTTTCACATACTGTTGGAGTTGATTCTTTCTGATGAGCTCCTCGATTAAACTCTTCAGGTGTCGACATTCATTAGTGTTGTGCCCTAGTTAGTTATGGAACCGGAATAACTTGCTGGGGTTTGCTTGCTGCTCAGTAATCTTCCGAGGCTTCATCTGGGGAAGGATGCCTGAATCCTTAGTGGCGAAATAAATTTTCTCTGGAGTTTCTTTTAAAAGAGCAAATTCTGAAAGCTTATAAAATTGCGTTTTCTTATAAGCTTTGCTGTTCTTCTCTTCACGCCCGCTCTTTTGCCAAGGGACATTTTTCTACTCCTTTTGGAACTCATTGCCTTTTCCTTCTTTTGCAGTGCTGTTTTCTGTGACCTTCTGGACATTCGTAGCATCATCTTCCATGCTCATATACTCCTCAGCTTTCTTGTAGATATTCTTAAGAGTTTTGGGTTTCTTCATTTTGAGCCATTTTCCAAACTCTGATTCCTTATCAATAGCACCTTTTAGGGATGCCAGCAAATACCAGGGTTCTGGTACTATGACTTTTGCCGCAGTGGCATGGAATCGTGTAAGGAAAGCTTTAATGGTTTCTCCGGATTTCTGTTCCATCTCGTTGAGTGACACTACATCTCATGCTTTGGTAGTTTGTAGGTAGAACTGGTCTTGAAACCTTCTTGCTAAGTTGGCAAATTGATCAATGCACTTAGGTGGGTGTCTAGTGAATCATAGCGAGGCTACACCTTCCAGCCAAACGGGAAAGTATAAACACTTTATCTCATCGGTTGCCCTGGCTCTATTCGTGTGTTGGTCATACTTGAATAAGAAGTTATTCGGATCCCTAGTTCCACCATAAGGCGCTATTACTGGGGGCGTGAATTTCTTGTGGAATTTTTCTTGATGGGTCCATTCTGTAAATGAGTTTTTACTGGGCGAAAGTTCCCACTCTTTTTCTTCATCCTCTCGGGTTATTTTCTCCTTCATTATCCGCCGGATCATATATGCAATGTGTTTCTTATCATTCGCTCGCTCCTTGGACTGGCATTTGAGTTTTTGCTGGTGTAAACGCGTTTCGATCTCCGACACTTTTCATTTCTTTTGGGAGGAATTGCGGTATTTTTCACCGCACGCTTCTCTGTAGGCTCCGGAGATCCGACCTTTAAGTCCGCAACGCCGGTCTCCCCCTCATCTTCCGCTAAGAAGTGGGACCGATTAGGTTCTGAGGCTGAAGAGTCCTCTATTTCGTCAGTATTGTCAACAACATTCGGTGGTGGAAGATTGGCTCGAGTATTAATTAAGGAGTCAAGCCTTTCCATCATCATTTTGGTCGCGGCATCCATTTTTTCCATTCAAACCGGTCACTGCCACATTCAATTCATCTCATGTTATAGATGGCCTGGAGGTTCTTCAACTTCTCGATTCAAAGTTTGCGACGGGGTTTCATCACAGCGAACTACCTCAACGGCCATGGTAGTTTTACTGGATTTGTTATTTTTCTATGAACCGGCCATGGCTTTGAGGAAAGAGGGCAGTTCCGGGGTAAGCTACTGAAATTTAGAGGGAAATGGCGAAAGAAGGATACGAGAATCGGCCTCATGGTGGGCGCCAAATGTTTTCACCAAAAAAGGTTCAAACACCTAAGGTACATTGAATGTACTTCACCGATATGGTTAGAGAATAAGTGGAGCCGTACTCAACAATAGTTGGTAGTAAAAATGCAAAGGAAACAAAATGGAGACGATGTTTTAGAGTGGTTCAGCCTTGTTTTAGGCCTACATCCACTATGAATGGAATTTTCATTATCATGATGATGATTACAAGACATATCAGCTCTTGTTCTTTATACATTCTTTGACTCACTCAATATATTCTCAATCCACATACAAATTTCACTTAGATTCACGAGATTCGATGGGAGAATGGAAGGATCAATGACGAAGAGGATCAGATAGTTGATGGAGGAGGAGGATGTCTTGGATCTTTCACACTTATCAGATTTTGATTGTCGACATGGCCGGATTGATAAACGATTTTCACATGATGATCATGATCATGACTGAAAAATGTGTAAGGAATGGCTAATGATGGAATTTAGCAGCACCTCGTGGTGGCCAGAGCTCTCTCTCCTCTTGTTGGAGGGGGCGCCTTATTTATAGGTGAGCCCTTGCGGAGTTTTGAACTTCAATTCACCCGAGTCGCTTGTCCCATTTATTATGAACATGTCACTGCCAAGTTGTAGCCAGTTGTCAGTGACCGTTCCCGACTGTCCAAAGAAAGTGACTTTTCAAGAGCGAGGGACTCTATGAGACTGAGCGACTTCCCAAGTTGCGAACAGCTTTTAGGTGTGCGATCCTTAATTGGAGGAAGGCATCCGATTGAAATAGTAATGACAGATTGAGGAGCGAACGATTGGGGCTGCGATCTGGACATAGTGCGCGTGCATGATCCCTGGTACCTTTGAACTCTTGTCTAACTGATGGGGCGGTTTTTCTCCTTGCTTAGTTCAATCAGACTTTTTGATACAAGGACGAGCAGGGTGACCCTTTCATGATGTGTTAGTCTTTGTGTCACGCTGTTCTTAGAACGGTCTTGCATGCACGACTTCTTTATAAGTTTAAATTATATCTTGTGACCAACCCTGGATGTGTTTGAGCTGACCCCCTGACCGATCTAACATGTGCAACTCTCCCAGTTGTACTTGACCCTTCGTAGTGTGTGGTTGTCCCCGACCTTTCATAGACCGTCCGAGTATAATGAGAAGCATTTTGTGTGATTGATCCTAATGACGCCCGATTAATAATACTTAACGTATAATTAATAAACCAATATGTGTGTGGTTAAATCAATATGTGCATGGTTTTTAAGGGATAAACAAAGTCCACCTAGGCATAGGTTTTTCAATATAAGGGTCTTAAATAGCACGTGCATGTTGGCCTACCCAAACCTAGAAATTAAAAGGGTCGAATATGGCCGCCTATCCTACATGAAGTAGTAAGTGACTAAGGAGTTTATCTAATAAGGTCAGCTGGAAGGTATAATGAATGATAAAATACTTACTCTCACAGTACGCGGGGTAAGGACTTATGAATGAATGATGGAAGCCTTAACTAGTAGGGCCCATAGGTAGTGCCCCCTAATTTTATGTTAACGTTTAATATATTATCAAGGGTTAATCAGTGACCAATAGGTCCGCCTACGGTCTTAAGTGATTAGGGAGAATCCACCCTATCTATCATTGATAGTGAGGCGTTAAATAATAAAGGATAGGGAATCAGTATATAGATAGAAACCCCAAAATTAGGGGCCCACTCTCGATGTAATTAACTAGCTAAACTCTTGTATAAAGGATTCACAAAAATGTGTGTAAATGTCATATCTTGGTAACATAATTTGGGAATACTGCTTTTAGTTTAATGGTAAAGTCATGTGTAAAAAATTTCTAGGTTGGCCTAGAATCACTGACCTGGTTAGGCATACAGCTTGGGTTGAACCAAACGGAATATATATATATATATATATATATTAATATGTTAGAGACTGTGTTTCACATTTCTTCATAACTAGAAATTTTTGTTCTGGTCCCCTCCTCATTACAACTTCCAGGATTCATAGAGAAGGTCGTGTTCTAAAAGATGATTAAGTTGGCTTTCGGTTCTCGTTCTCCCTCATGCTCGGTATTGGCAAAGTGACTTACTTCGAAAAAGGTAATTACTTGAGCTAATAATAATTCATCCTATCTTGCTTTCACTGTGAGTTATTTTATCGTACTCTGATTATGCTCATGCTCATTTGTTGTAGGTACCAGATATATGCTCTGTGCATGGACGTATTCGAGTTTTGATTTTTGTCAAAATTTGGTGCAGAAAAGTGTGAGGCGTTACAATAGATGTAGTAAGCTTGCATGCCTTTGGTAATCTTAATTCCAATGCTCCCCCTCTACGTTGGATCTTAGCCGTATTATTACTTAATTTCATTGGTTTCTCCTCATCTTCAAATTTCCTTTTGGTTGTGTTATGAGGTTCAGATGCAAACTTCTAAGACCCTTTTGGTATAGATTGATCAAACTTCTTCACAATTGTTTGCTCAAACATAGTTCCTGTAGCGTATGCACAAAAATCTTTTTTCAGTTGAGCAAATAAGTTGAATTCTTTTGATGTAGAACCAATTATGGAAAAGATAGGGGTTGGACCTATGTGGAAAGGTCTAATTCTCCAATGGTTAGGTTTATAAAGTTCTAGTTTCTTTTTCCTGCTTTCAACTTGCAGGGCTTCCAATCTAAGCCTTTGCTTTGCTACGATTCTTGGGTCACTGATACTTGTCATAGTCATTTGAGGTTCGGAAGGTTTTTGTAGTATCCTTTTACTCATCTTCTTGCTTTTTCAAAGAATAGTCCAAACCAGTACGAAACAACACAATTAGAAATGTGGTAAGGTTATCCTAAGGTTCGGAGATTCGGGCCCTAGTTCTAGCTCCAAAATGTTAATGATATTTTTCATCAACACCTGAAATTGGCCTAAGGATGTGTACCTAAGGGAATTAAAGGGTTTATGCAATTTCTACAAGCATGAGTTAGTTCACCATTTCCTAGATATCAAGGTCTTAAGCCTAAAGATTAGTTACACTTCCTCCAAAGAGGTGAGTATCACGCTTACGAGACTCAACAATAAATAGTTACCCTGAAATAGGCGTTCCTTAAGCGCAATGCTAGCTAGAAAGCTAAAGGCTTAGAGAAGGGTATTTTTGGTAGCTTGATTTATGTAGAAAGCACTTCCATGGAGAAGCGTTGAAGAAATAATTAGCATAAGCATTAAAGAAATTCATGAAATCAATCCCAAGTGTCGATTCTCTCTTTATTGTTCACTTTGTTGAGTCATAGAAGTTCCGAAGTAAAATCCCCAAATCAATTTAGAAATTAGGGTTTACTCTCTAAGAAAATGATTACAAGAGTTTCGAATGAGAAAAGTCCCCGAAAATGAGACCCTGTGGTCTTATTTATAGGAAAGTTGGGCCCCTTTTTGTTCCGACTCAGCAATAGTCCATTTGGAGCGCTTTCAGCTTCAACCATGAGAAAAGAGATTGGTGTCGGCCGCTTTATTAGCATTCGGAGCCGGTTATTGAGTTTCAGCATCCATTTTCTGAACATTGCTATCGGCTTTCGGTCTTGGTGATAAGATCCAGTTTAGATAGCCAATTTTGTACTTTATCTTGCTTTTGTGACTTTCGATTTCGGCACTGACACTAAGCATGTTATTGTTGATGACCCTTCCGTCCACCAGCTTTAACTTTCTCTACCATCTTCTAAAAGTTACTTTGTGAATTAATCCTTCGGTGTGGGCTTTCTTTCCTCGTTCAAGATCTATTTTTGGGTCTTTCTTGCTTTTTGAAAACGGCTTTTGATCCTTAGTGGCTTCCGACTTAAGTTTTTCTTTCGATTGTATATCAATACCAAGTAGAATAGTTTGGATAGCATTGATAGCAAACCTTACTTTACTAGCTTATGAGTGCCTTTCAGTGTTGGTATCAATACTAAGCATGTTAGTATCGATAGCCCCTTTCGCTCTATCTTCGATTGATACTATGGTGTCAGATCATCTGCTTTCGGTCTTTTTCCAATCGGTTCCACCCGGAATTGGTGTCTTATGGATTTCTTTTAATGTTGAATTGTATGATTTTGGTATAGAATTGGGTGCTCTCGGTGATGCGGTGCCAATTTCTTACTTCTGAAACTATCACTTGTTGCTTGTTGTGCTCCGATATTCCTTCGCCTTCATTTGGTTTTGGTGCCGAAATATGGGAGTAGCACCAAGCTTTCATTACATGTGTTGGCACCACTGTTTCAAATCTCGCATATATCACCCGAGATCTCCTCCGAGATCTCGTTTTGGGCTTCTTCCGAAACGAAATAGCAAATATCACTCTAAATCTCCTTTCGAATATATCGCCCGAGATATTGCAATATCGAACGATATATCGACCGAGACGAAATATTGGAATATCGTCCGAGATCTTAGTTTTTTTGGTTAAAATTTAAATTTGTGCCTAAATTGGAGCTATAATTAAAAAACTCAAATCTAGTCATATCAATCTTTTGCTATTTTACATTTTTCATGTTAAATGACTATATTGTATGTTCGTTTATGTTTTACATTGCTTATGATTTTCATATTCTTCTTTTTACATACATGTTACTTATATGAAATTATGTATTTTGTGGTCTACTTATGCTGATTTTTTTAATGTTTCTGGATCCATTTAATGTTTCCTGTCTAACAATATTTCTGTTTTAAGCATATTATGATTTATAGTATGAATGATCTTTCGCAAAATAAAGAATAATAAAGTTATTTTGCATTTTAAGTATAAGTTACAATGTTTTTAATAGCATTCATAAAAATCATTTTTTAAAATATCATTTTTAACATATCGTCTACCTCGAAATTGTTCCTAAATGAACTTTCAGACCCGAGATGAAAATCTGAGATGATCACCCAGGTTAGATCATCTCGTCCGAGATCACCCCCGATACGAGACCGAGTCTATAAAATTCCCGAGGTGAAACGCGACCGATATTCGAGATTTAAAACCTTGGTTGGTACATATAGCATGTGAATTAAGCTTCCCTCTTCTTGCCTTCGGGATCGGGTGTTTCGGCGATTTGATGTCGGCTTCTTTCTTTTGAAACCTTATACTGTTGCTTGTTGTGCACCGATACCCTTCACCTTCATTTGGTTTTGGTGTCAAAATCTAGTAGTAACATTTGCCCCTCTTGTGAAGTGGTATTTTCGACTTTTCAAGTCAAACTTCTGACTTTCAAACTATTTTATCTTGAAAGTGCGCAATTTTTCAATTTTTGAACTTTTGGAAACAATATCGTTTGCTGGTCTATACTCAACTGTGTGGTCAGGATTTAGAGAATCCATTGGTATAGATATTCTTCTTCCTCTTCCTTGTTTCTTCACCTAAGAAGAATTAAACTCAAACAAGATTACAATTCTTTTAAGATTTCTACATGTTCTTCCAGAATCCCAAAATTGATTCCTTTTGTAAGTATTTTATTTGAATGAAATTAGAGTTTGAAAAATATTTTCCTAATATGGTTGTGAATCAGTCAAGATTCCTTTGCTGTAAGAACAAATTCAGGTAATAAGAATGGTTTAAGCAGTCTTTATTGGTATATATAATGGTTTATTTATCCCATTAATACATTTCTGGGGTCCAGAGTGAAATAATGACATTTGTTGGAGTTTTCCTTTATTTGTAAAGATTAAATTACTCTTTTAGTTTCGATGAATTCAATATTAACCCACTATAAATTAATTTTGTTTCCAGTTCTCTTAAAACCAATGCTTATGGCCATTTTGATTTGACTTTGCTAGTGTCGGAACAATGCACATGTGTTATCGAAAGATTTGTATTTTCCCATCATTAGCTAAACTTTTGGTATTAATACCATAATATTTGATTCTAGCTAGACCAACACCAAATATTTTGGTTATCTCAATTTAGCTTCCCCAAAATAAGAGCTTTCTGGCATCCTTGGTTTTGATGTTGGCGTAGTTTGTTGGATCAAGACCAAATATTTAACCATTTTTCAGCATATAAGAGTAATGCATGACTGTATGTGAACTTCGTTAAAGGGTTGACTCATGATATATTCAAATTTTTGTACTAATATTTGATGAATAATAATGATAAATTTTATGAACGTTTTGAGCCTTTAAGCAACTTGCATGTGGTTAAGGAGTAATATCACCTGATAGCATTATGCGCAAGAAGCAAGGTGTTGGTGTTTCCAAGCCAAACAGCTCGGCTGCTCTTTAGCCCGATATTCAACACAAGATGATGTGAACACCATTGGCAAGAGCTTTGGTATGACTGAAGTTGCCATCGTCCTTCCTTCAGATGTAGTTAACTGGTAGATGCTTTTTGTGAATAGACCCTTGATTTTGCGTTAGTTACTTATTAGGAATTTTCTTCTGTATATTCTGTAAAATATAATACTTAACATCTTTTGTGTTAGTTACTTATAGAACGTACTAGATTTTCCTTTTTGTTTTATAACAAGCATTATCTTTCTATCAAGACTACATAGTGAGCAAGTTTGCAACAAGAATAATGTTAAGATCTAACTTTTGTATTTGACTATTTACGAATTTATATTGTAAATGAGTTTTTAGATTTATTCATAAGTTATGTATGTGTTACTAGATTCATGGCCTTTGTTCAAAACAAAATTTATACCATGGTTTACTTTCCTGACTATAAAGCACTGTTTAAATTGTGACTGAGTATAGGTGAGCCTATGATATAACAATTTGGTTATTTGTACTTTCATAATTAATTGGAATGACAAGTAGTGATTGAGCATAACATAAATTTTAGCACTCCCTATACGAAGTTTTACGGAGAAATAACCTTCATCACAAGGTTTTAAATATCATACGTAAGACATCGACCCAAGCACTGATTAAAGGTTTCTCCTTAGTAACATGATAATAGATTTGAACACCTTCCTTCAACACGATAATAAGTATTCAGAAATCATTTCATGTAAATAAGGATATGAAAATCGTCATCCATACTTGGGTATATTGAATAATGCTAACGTAAGAATCTATTTCCCTAGAGGTACAACAAGAAGTTCTGAAACCCATATTCAGGTAGTCATTGATAGAGGTTCAGAAACCTATATTTGATGACATCAGAGGTTCCAAAACAAACTTAGACTTGAGTACCAACAATAGTGAACCAAAAATCCCCTTATGATCATAATTGACGTCCTGAACCATAAACCTGGTTTAAAATATCTTATTGAATTTGTTGAGCCCCTTCCTCGGGCTTTGATTGACCATTTCAGCATTGCTCTTTAAGCATATGTTGCATATGCTCAGAGTGCTTCCCCTTGAATTTTCTTCCTTTCATAGGGGAAGATGCAAGTTGAGGTGGAGTGTGTTCATTCTAGAAATTGTGAACAAATCCCAGATTAAAACATTTATGATAAACGACCAGAGATCTACTTATGGTATTTAATAGAAGTGCAGAACCATAACCCAATTTAGGTATTTGATAAAAGGCCAAAAGTCCTTGTTTGATATTTAAAAGAAGCTCCGAACCATTAACCAAATTAAGTTGTTTGTTGTTATTTGTGCCGATTCCAAGATCATGCTTTAAAGTAGTGGATGTTTGTGCTTTATGCGCTCTTGCCTCGAGCTTTCATTTTCATTCTATAGAACATTTGCAAAAATAGAGGAGATTTAGGGTGCTCCTCCAGAGCATTTGTTCTCTTTCCTTGGGATCCTTTGTGTAAGAAGAGGATATATGTGCTTAGTGTGTTGATCCAGAGCTTTTGTTCCCTTTCCTTGGGGTCTTTGTTTATGAAGAAGATGTACATACTTATTGAGCCGCTCTCTGGGCTTTTGCTTATCAAAACAGAGAATGTACATGCTTTGATTGTTCCCTTCTGCGGGAAGAGACATAAACAGAGGTAGAGCATGCTCTTCTGCGAGCATAGGCAGGACGTGCTTAGCCGAAGTAGAGGTAGAGCGTGCTATTCTACAAGCAGAGGCAGGGCGCGCTTTATTTTCTCCCTTCTATAGGAAATAAGGAACATAAGCAGAGGTAGGATGTGCTCTTCTACAAACAGAGGTAGGGTGTGATTAGTTTATATCAGAGGTATGGCGTACTCTACTTCGATCCGAGGTAGGGCTAGCTAATTTAGATGCTCTTTCCTATCCTTTTATGGCAAGGATCAGAGGCTTAGGCTTTTGATGATTTAACCTAGCCCATTCTGGTTTTGACGTGATTAAAGGCTTACACCCATCTCCCTCTGAGAAGAGCCTTTCCCTGGCCATCTTGGTGGTGACAAGGGTTTCTAAACATTATAGGCTGTTTTATCCATTTTGGGTTGTTCTAAGTTTGAGAAGTCTTCCGCACCCTTAACCATGAAGGTTTTCTTTAAGAAGACCTTCTCTTATTCACTTATCACTGAAAAGTATAGTCTCAAGTGTTCTACGCTTCAAGTTTTGGGTATGAGATTACCACTTGGGTTGCAGAGTCTATATGCCCCATATTCGGCTCTTGATGAATGGTTATGGGTTCTTCCCTATTTGAGAAAGATTGGATCCACTTGTGGGTCCCTTGGTATATTTCATTACCTTTCACATGACTAATTTGCTTTTTCAGAATGATCTTGTCCTTTCCTTGATCCATCTCATATATCCTATAGTTTTAACAATTATCTTATCTATTAATCCTTAGATTAAGTCCTAGAAGTTTTTCTTTTTAATTCTTGACTTGAATTGAGTACATAAGTTATTCTCCTGTGTGAAGGGAATCTCATCTTCGTGTGCAAGGATAACTTTGCACTAATATACTGGTGAATCATGAAATGTACTTTGTTACTGCCTTAGTAAGGATTCCATAATCTTAAAGTTTCAATGGAAATGCTTCTTCCTAACTCTTGATTTAACCCTTTCTTTAGAGTTCCCTTTACCGTTTGGTATGTAGTTTCAGCAACATCATTTTCCCTCGGGTGTGTTATGGAGGGGTAAACTCTCTATGATTCCATTTCAGTCACAAAACCGTGTGAATTCCCTCTTTTTAAATTGTGTCAGTGATGGCCTGACCCAGACCAGGAGACATTTATCCAAAATGCGCTATGCCAATGCCCGACTAGCAAAGGACGGTCGTCAAAAGAAAAGGGTTTTAAAATGGTGAAACATCAAAGAACCTGTAGTATATCTCGCATCGCATGGAATAAAATGTAATAGTAATATAATTTGACATAAAAAAGGCAAGACAGTGCATAAGATGAAAACTAAACCATCATAGCAGCGGAATACAAAATACAGCTTATGATCCAAACCATCTTTATTACAACTTTAAAATACTGCCTCCAAAGCAAAATATAAAAGGTGCACTACTAATGCCCAAAGTAGTGACCATCAAAAACACAGGAAGAATATATATATCGTACGTGAAGGCCTCCTGCTCGGCTCCAGTACAACTACTTGTGCATACGACCTAACTTGTCTCTAGTCTGCCTATTTAAGAGCACCTTGAGTTATAAGAAGAGACATAAAACTTTGGGTCAGACAAAAATCTAGTATAAGCGATAAGCGGCAAAACAGAACAATAACAGGTATAAATAAATCATACCTGAACCTGGACCTGCAACCAAAGTGTTAGCACAATAAGATGTATAGTACTCTAAGGTAACACTAACAAAAAGAGTAAAGGTAATATGGGAGTGTGCATGACAAAGTGATAGCAAACATCAAACATAGCAATCATCCTCACATCTCTCGCTCAGTGCGTAAAGCATACGATATCCACCACTTTGGTTACCCAATCCTTTGTTGCGATCATTTTCCCTTGGGCGTCACAATGACCACGTTGTACTGATCCATAGCCACCAATCCTTTGCTATGTCCAATTTGCTCCTTCGGAGTCACGACAACTCCACTGCTCTGACTCATAGCCATGCTACGATCACTTGCCTTTGGAAGTCATAGTGATCCCATTGCACTGATTCATAGCCGCTAATCGGTCTCTTCGTGGTGAACCAAAGCTATAGACATTGTTAACCCTTTTTCACACGTCCCACAGCAAAATCCGATTACGAAGTTAACTCATTTATTCCCATCTTGATCCTGAGACCTAACTTCTCGTCTGGACTTCCTTTGCCTCTCGAGTTTTGGAAGAATTGGAATTGATCTTCAGAAGAACCCATGGTCGTCATTGCTCCTTTATACTCGATAGAGACCACTCACTCTTCCTTCACTAGCTCGGTCGCTCATTCTTCCTTCTCTAGCTCGGTCGCTCGCCCCTTCTTCCATGGGCTCGCTTGCATTCACATGGATCAAATCTCATTATAGTCGCTCCCCTAGGAATCGGTCGCTTCCTCACAGTAGCACTCCGAGGAACCGCTCGCTCCCCACAATCACTCTCTGAGGAACCGCTCGCTTCCTCACAGTCGCTTTCCTAGGAATCACTCAATTCCCTACGGTCGCTCTCCTAGGAATCACTCGATTCCCCACAGTCGCACTCCGAGGAATCACTCGCTTCCCCACGGTCACTCTCATAGGAATTTCTCAATTCTCCTCGGCCGCTTTCCGAGGAATCGCTTTCTTCCCTACGGTCGTTTTCCAAGGAATCACTCGATTCCCCACGGTCGATCTCCGAGGAATCGCTTTGTGCGACCCAAAACCTGCACCACTTTCTAACAACCAATTTTCACCTCTCTACGGCGTTTTCGACCATTCTAACTTTCCTATGCAACCACAAAACATTCCAGCCAGTAAGAGCAACCTGTATAATCAACCATAAACACCGAAACAGTAAATTGACATGATAATATGGATAAAACATACTCAAAACCCATGTTTTCCCCTTAATCTCCTTAATCATGATTTAGCCATACGATTAGCAAAACATGTCCAAATTAACCCAAATTTCTAACATAGGCATAAAATAAAATTTAAGAATTACTACATATTTTTCCAGATTTTTATAATGCATAATTTCGTTAGTTAACACTAATCACCCCTAATTAGCCGTGATTAGTAAAAAATAATGCAAAACACTCACCTTAGCCACAATTAAATCTCAGATATGAAACTCTAACTGATATGGGTCTAATCTCTATGTATTCCAGCAGCTCTACCTAGATCTCTATGCTAATCCGCTTTAACTTGATGTTGATTAGGCTAATATGTGATTAAAAGTGATTAAGGATGAATGTAGAATGTGGAGACCATTTCTAGGGTTGAAGAAGTGTAAGTGGCGGCAACAAAAACGACAAACAAGGATGGTTTCTCTAACCCATCCAGCCCTTATATAACCCTAATCCCGAAATCCCAAATGGGCCTAGTTGCTAATTAACCTATTATTCACCTTCCAAACCTTATTTCAGTCGTATCTCTCAAATGGTTAGTCTGTTTTATTAATGTGACAACTCTATAGAGAAGTAAACCATCATCAAAATCCAATGGAAGAGGTTTCAGGTCAAAACTCCTTACCAATCAAAAGTTTAGGCAAAACAAGATTCGCCAGGGGAAAATGGTCATTTAAAAATCAGCAAAAATTGTGAACATGGGAAGTGACCCCATTAGTCGTTTCCTAAAGTTACACGACCATACGACTTCATATGAAAAGGAAATAAACATACTACGATTCTTCAATGCGTAGCATGTGGGTCGTTACATTCTCCTCCCTCCTAAGAAATTTCATCCCCGAAATTCCTTAACAAAAACATACAAAGGATCCTGCATTCCTATCAATAGTTTGCAACGATAAAACATACATAACAACTCAACAAGCTTATCCTACCATGCGGTTTACTAAGAAGGGAATATCTATATTGTGATTAAAATCTTATCAGGCAAAGGGCTTTAGATATGCCTTCTTTATGTCCTCCTCTGTTTCGCAAGTATAGTCCTTCTCATTATCACCCCACTGGACTTTGACTAGTTTCACCACCTTCCTTCAAAGCTGCTTGTACGTGCTCGACAATACGAATAGGTCTGTGGTTCCCATCCACCTCAGGTTCTACCTCAATATCATCCAACTGATCTAGTGAAATAACTTTATTAGGGTTGTGCACAAAATTCCTTAACTAGGAAACATGAAACACGTTGTGAACTCCCGCAATTTTATTCGGTAACCCTACATTATATGCTAAATTCCCAACTTGCTCGAGAACTGGAAATGGACCAACAAACCTTTGTGCCAACTTGTCTTTCCTCCCAAATCGAATTACATTCTTTAGCGGAGAGATCTTGACGAATACTAAGTCTCCAACGGAGAATTTCAATTCTCTTCGTCTCTTATTAGCATAACACTTCTGCATATCTTGAGCAGCCTTCATTCGTTGTTGGATTACCTTGATCTTGTCTAAAGTTTCTCTTATCACATCTGGCCCAAGCAAAAACTTCTCACCGGTTTCCAGCCAACATGATGGTGAGTTGCATGGTCTTCCGTACAAAGCTTCAAATGGATCCATACCAATACCGGACTAATAACTTTTATTATATGCGAACTAAACCAGATGCAAATGGTCATCCCATGATCCTCCAAAATCCAATATACAAGCTCTAAAGAGATCCTCCAATATACGACTCACCCTCTTCGTCTGATCGTCGGTTTGAGGATGGTACGCGGTACTGAGATGTAATTCTGACTCTAAATCCTCTTGTAAGCTCTTCCAACACCCACCAGTAAACAATGGATCTCGGTAACTCGCAATGCTTTTGAGTACTCCATGGAATCTCACTACCTACTTCGTATACAGTTCCGCTAACTTAGCTGCCATTCTGTTCGACTTGACTGGTATAAACTTGCACTATTGGTTAATCGGTCAACAATCGCCCAAATGCTATCATGGCCCAATCTAGTCCTTGGTAACCCATCAATGAAATCCATTGAGACTTATTCCCATTTCCATTCTGGAATATCCAATGGTTGTAGCAAACCACTAGGCTTCTTTTACTCGGCTTTAACTAATTGGCAGTTCATGCACTTTGATATAAACTTTCCAACGTCTCTTTTCATCCCTTCCCAATAGTAGGTCTGCTTCATATCTCGATACATTTTGTTACCATCAGGATGTATAATCAGTTTCGAGCAATGGAATTTTCTATGAACTTCATCTCTCAATCCATACACATTGGGTACAACCAGCCTCTCATTCTTTCAAAATCATCCTTCTCGATCATGTCCATACTTGTTCGTTGCCTCACCATCGATACCCATCTCTATCTTAGAGATGATTCTAATAGATTA
Organism: Allium sativum; assembly: GCA_030737875.1. Taxonomy (NCBI): domain Eukaryota; kingdom Viridiplantae; phylum Streptophyta; class Magnoliopsida; order Asparagales; family Amaryllidaceae; genus Allium; species Allium sativum. The sequence continues at coordinate 1,054,399,342 of CM060916.1, read as the reverse complement.
GGATCGTCCGTCTGATTGGAACCAATCCACTAAATCAAAGTCGGTCTGATCGTCAAGCTTGCTAACATAGCTGGATCCAATTCGCAAATACGCGCTCTCATATACGTGTACTATCTTTCCATGATATCTTCCCCTAGGTTAACTATGCAACCTAGAGCTCTGATACCAAATGCGACGGCCAGGCTGACATTTCTCCGAAATACGTTCTGCCATTGCCCGAGTAGCACAACAAGTCTGGTATGATCGAAAAGCAACAAAACAGAACAATAACAGGTGTAATCCAATCATACCTGAACCTGGACCCGCAACCAAAGAGTTAGCACAACAAGATGTACAGTACTCTAAGGTAATACTAACATAAAGTGTAAAAGTAACATAGGGGTGTGCATGTCATGGTGATAACAAACATCAAGCATAGCAATCATCCTCACATCTCTCGCTCAGTGCGTAAAGCATTTGATATCCACCACTTTTGTCACGCAATCCTTTGCTATGATTAATTTGCCCTTGGGCGTCACAATGACCCCATTGCACTGAACCACAACCACCAATCATTCGCTATTTCCACTTTGCCCCTTTGGAGTCATGACGACTCCACTACGCTGGCTCATACCCATGCTATGATCACTTTCCCTTAATAGTCATAATGATCCCATTGCACTGATCCATAGCCGCTAATCCATCTCTTCGTGGTGAACCAAAGCTATAGATACGATAACCCCTTTTCACACATCCTGCAGCAAAGTTCGATCATGAAGTTAACACATTGGTTCCCATCTGGATCCTGAGTCCTAACTTCTTATTTGGAATACCTCGCATCTCGGGTTTTGGTCGAATTGGAATCGATCTTCAGAAGAACCTATTGTAACAACCCGTATTTTGAATAACATGTTATAACGTAAATCAAGGCATAATTAAATGTTAAAATCTGAATCAAGGGAAACGGGCTGTGCCATTACGTTCATCTCGGAAAAATACGCGAAATAGAGTCCAAGTTTTCGAACATCGGAGTCCGTATGACCCAGTTATGGCCCGTCAAAGTTTTCAGAAAATTTCAAGTTCAAAAACAGTTCAAATTTTAAATCTGGAGCCAAACAGACTGGGCGGGAAAGTTCCCGCCCAGCCACCCCAAGTCGACTGGGGAGTCGACTTGGGAGTCGACACACCCCAGGAGGTGTCGACTGCCCAGTCGACACCCCTGTCGACCTGGGTGGTCGAGCCAAGTAGCCTGGTGCACCTGCTGAGTGTTTTGAGTCATGTTTATGGCCTTGTGACGAATTCCGATGGCTAGGATCTAAACTAGGGTTAATCCTATGGCCTAAACTACCTTAAACTTCTATATAAGAACCCCTAGACCTAGCCTAAACCCTCATAATTCAATCCTACAACGAAGTTATGCCAAAATGCTCCCTAACCATGGCCTCCATCTTCATATCATGACCTCCATCTTCCTCATGAGAGCTTGAGAGCTTCTAAGGCAAAAAGGAGCCATCTTTCTTCATCAAATCGAAGGAGCTACTTATTCTCAAGGCTATTTGTGTTGCTACATCATTTCTAGAGCTTCTACAACATCTCTATCTTGTTCTATTGTGTTCTAGTTCTGATAGCCATGCTTTGTAAGCCCTATTCTACTCTTGGATTTAAACTATGATCTTAATATGACATGTAGCAAGTTGAAATGGGATTTTTGTGTAACACTTGCCTTGCATCTATCATTGTATGCATATATCTATACATGACTCTTTTGATCTATGGTTATGGGACTATCACCTTGACTTTTTGGGTAGAAAGCTATGAGCTTTATTTGGTGGTTATGCATAATGCAACATAGAACTTGGTAGTTATGCATAAATGCAACATAGAACCATCTTAAAACCTTGATGTTAACTTGCATATGATGTTATGAACCTATATGCTAATCACAAGTGTATCACCCTATTTGCTAAGTTTAATGCCATACATGTATAGATTGGAATTGGACCTAAGTGCAATATTTGCCTTGAACCTATCATTGTATGCATAGATCTATTCATGCCTCTCTTGATCTATGATTGTGGACCTATCATGAACCTAGTACCGTTCATGTTGACCTTTGGGAAAAGTGCTATGAAATGGATTATGGCTTATGCATGTTAACAAACCTTAACCCCTCATGTTCCTTAACATGCATAGGATGATATTGAATCTATTTGTTATGCACAAGTTAGGATTGTCACCCTATGTCAACTATTACCATGTTACCACCCTATTTGCTAATTATGCTATCATACATGTTTGTGGCTAAATCACCCTTATGCTATTATGCATGCTTGTGGCCAAATCACCCTTATGCTATTATGCATGCTTGTGGCCAAATCACCCTTATGCTATTATGCATGCTTGAGGCCAAAGCACCCTTATGCTATTTGATATGTTTGAGGCCAAGTCACCTTTTATGCTATCATACATGTTGAGGCCATATGCTAGTATGTTGAACACCTTTGCCTCAAGTATCACCATGTTTAACTTGTGATAGCCTTTGCCATCTTGTCACATTCTTATGTTCCCCTTTTTGATCTATTTGTGTTGATGCGAACTTACGTGCGATGGGGTTACGTTATGGGTAAACTTAAATGACATGAAACATGACTTGAAAATATTACATGTGATTATGCTTGAAACATGAACGTGGACATGACATGTAGAAAACATGAAAGTGGCCAACTCGAGGTTGGGTTGAGTTTGTAGCATAAATCTACCCAGAACCGACCGGCTTAACTAGTGGCTACAAACAATAGGACCCAATGTGAGTAGTTGGTCACATCGCACTTAAAACCTGAGGTTAGACTAGCTTGTGGTGTAAAGTTACCCGGACCCGCCCGGCTTAACTAGTAACCACAACAAAGTCTAATGTGAGAGGTTGGGGTGCATTAAGTTAATTAATGCCACATGGTAGGGTTAAGTCATGGACTACTTGAATACTTAACCAATTAAACACGATGGGTTGGTAGGGTTAAGTCATGGACTACTTGAATACTTAACCAATTAAACACGATGTATTGATAGGGTTAAGTCATGAACTGCTTGGATACACTTGACCAACTCAATACATGGTTAGGATAGGGTTAACCACACTTAACCCGCTTGAAATCCTAGTTACGTGGTCCTTTTCAGCAATAACCCACTTGGGAGTATCTGGATACCCTGGACTAGGCTAGGGTGGGGCAAGATTACTGGACTGATTGTAAGAGACCAAAAGAGACGACTGAATGGTGCACCGGTTGTTCAGGCGGACCATGGTCGTGCACATTAAGTCCGGAGTTGAACATGGGCACCAGTAGGTTTAGACCGTGCGTGCTTGATTTGTGTCTGTGGTTTACACCTTAAGGCTGGATACACCCTAGGGTGGACCTTGCACAGTTAACTACATTCCATGATTAGGCCGTATGACACCGATACATGACAAGTTAGGCTTATAGGGAGCCGATCGACTAGACCGAGTAGTTGGACCTTGATTTAGGTCACCTCATGATGTTGGGCGAACTTTGGGCCAAGGGATCATTTCTTATTTATACTTGACATGGATTAGAATACTAGTACACCTGGTGCAACTTAACCTTGTATATGCGATGCCACACTTGATCTATCTTGTTAACTTTCCACCATGCCGGTTATCATCCTATGTTTCATCTCTGTTTTACATGTCCAGTTAACTTTATTAGTTTTTATACTAATAGTAGGTAGGACTTACCAGTCTTTTTGGCTGACCCATTTTCTTTCGCCTCTTTTCTTCCGTCCCCCCCCCACAGGTTCTTAGGGTGGGAACACTAGCACCTAGCTTGGATCTTTAGCTTGCTTACTGGATAGCTCATGTACGGTTTGGACTTGAGCTCGCTATGGCTTTACCACGTCTACTTTGGGGATAGTTTACTTTATGTTATTTCCAGTTTTCAGTTTATGTTTCTAGACTTGTAGTAGTTGGAAAATAATGACTAAGTACTTTTGATGTAAGTTGACTATGGTTTTGAAATAGTAGTTTTATCCGCTGCTTTACATACTCTGTTTTACTCATATGTTCTGTCTTGTGATATCTTCATGCATGTTTACCTTGTCCAACACCCCTCCAAAGCCAGTGTACTTGCTTAGAGTGACCCTGGCGGAGGTGGGGTGTTACATTTGATATCAGAGCATAAGGTTTACAAGATTTGAGCAAAAGGTTTTTAAAACTTACCTTTTGAAAAACTATTTTCAAAACCGATTATAAAGAAGTATTTTCCAAGAAAAGTCTAGTTTATTTTAAAAGGGCTATTCCCCAAAAGCCATTAGCACTATCCTTTGTTTCCTCGTTCTCAATCTATCTCTTTTCTTCGTTTCAGTATGGCCGATAATTTTGCCATTCGGGAGGGCGTATCAGTAACCATTTGGTTTAGAAGGTACATGGAGGCAAGGGCAAATGAAGCCGGCCCCGCGGAAATTCCTCCTCCCCACCCCCCGTGGCTAACATTCCTCCTCCCCGTAGCTGAGGTTCCTCCTCCTCCTCAACATCCACAAGCGGATTTCGCGAAGATTTGTAAGGACTTTAAGACGATGGGTGGCAATAATTTTATTGGGACAGAGACTTTTGAGGCAAGAAACTGGTTAAAGGAAACTGAAGACCTCTTTGCTATCTTTGATATAGTAGACCATAGGAAAGTTCTGTTAGCGGTATGGCTGTTGAAAGGGGAAGCTGCATATTGGTGGGTAGTCACCACCACTACTAGGCCAATTCAGACTTGGGATGACTTTAGGAGATGGTTTGGACTGAGGTTTCTATCATCGACAGAAGAGAACCTTCAGATGGAGAGGTTCTTATCACTAAAGCAAGGGGACATGACCATTAGGGAATACGTGGATAAGTTTAATCAGCTTGCTCGGTTCAATTTAGACTTGGTTAACACAGCTCAGAAGAAGGCCCTACACTTTGCTCTAGGATTGAATGAGCCATTGCACGGTTTAGCCATGTCTCATATACCCATGGGGGCCACTTTTGAGAGCTTAGTGGATATGGCATTGCTTCAGGGAAATGATAAGAATGGCAAGAAAGAAGTCAAGCCTAATGAGACTCAACCTAAGAAGGCGGACTCCAAGTGGGGAGGCAACCAGAGCAATCAGAGTAACAAGAACAATAAGAACAACAAGGGTAACAAGGCCAACAACAACAAGGCAAAGGAGACAAGGAAGTGCAACTACTGTGGGATCATTGGGCACATAGCCAAAGACTGTAAGAAGAAGAAGAGGAAGCTGGGCGTATGCTTTCATTGTGGAGAGTCTGGACACTATAGTAAGGATTGCCCGAAAAAGCGAGGACAAGGGAAAAGGCAAACTCAGCAAGTAGGATCCTCTGGAGGGCAGTTGCAGGCTCTCCTCGCTCTTCCAGCTCTTGATCGAGGCAGTGTTTCAATAGAAAGTCATGTTTACATTCTTGATTTCCCTGTTCGTACCTTATTTGATTCTGGCGCGTCGCATAGTTTTATTCTTGATCTTGTTGAAAGATTGCACTTAAGTACTAGTCTAGTTGAAAATCTCGTTAGTATTTCAAATCCGATTGGGGGTTCGGCCCATATATCTGTGATTTGTATGGATTTGAAAATCTCTATCTTGAGCGTAGAATTCATGTGTAATGCTTATGTTCTCGGGTTCATGGGATACGGGTTGATTTTGGGCATGGATTGGTTGTCCAGTTATGGAGCCATTCTTGATTGTGAGCATAGGGTAGTGAGGCTCATGACTTGCCTTGGTAATACGCTAGAAATTTCTTGTAACCCTCTGGATCCCGTCATGTTATGTTATCTTGAATCCCTTGACTCCTCTATTGACAATCTTCAATCTGTGAGGGTGGTCCGAGAATATCCTGATGTTTTTGATGAGGTTAAGGTGGTTAACCCCTAAGCGGGAGATAGATTTCCGCATTTATCTTGTTGATAATGCCAAACCAGTTTCATTGCCCGTTAGGCACATGGCCCCGCGAGAAAGAAGAGAGCTTAGCAAGAAAATCAAGGAGTTTCTTGAGAAAAATTTCATTAGGCGAAGCATTTCAGAATGGGGTGCTCCGGTGGTATTCGCTACTAAGGCGGATAGTCCATTTCGCTTGAGCATGGGTTATAAAAATCACCCTAGTAAGTACATTTGGCAACGTGGATTGGCATTTGTTTTCAAGAGATGGTTCTTCCGCGTGGAATACCGTATAGTATGTAAACGAGATCCAGGATTCACTAACGAATTTTGTAAAGCTTGCATGAAACCATGAGCACGCAGTTGTGTTGAAGCCAAGTATTTCAGGGAAAGAATAAGTGGAAGTGGAACGAGAAGCAACGGTGAAATGAGTTCTAACTCATATTTTGGAAATAAGAATTAAGAAGCTACGGAATTGTGATGTCAAAAGACGGTCAAGGCACGATAGGATTAAGCTCAAGAAAATGCGACTTAGAAGATTGAAGACCAGATATGCGCATCATATCTCTTTTTAAGAGTATATCCTTGATCCCTATTATTCTGTAGAGCTTACTCGCATGCTATCTTTTAAGTATATCCTCTCGGTCCTATTCTCAATCTTAGTTCTGTCGCAAACCCCATAAGGAGTATGACTCGCCTGTTTGTGATATATAGTTGGGGTGAAGATGTCAGTCAAGTTGACCAAACTATTTGGGCTTTATGGGATATGGGTCATAGTTGATAGACTTACGAAGAGCGCCCATTTTATTCCGGTGAAGAGCAAGAGGACCGCATCATGGCTAGCATCTGTTTATCTTCGAGAGATAGTACGATTGCATGGAGTTCCTTCTGGCATAGTTAGCGATCGTGACCCAATCTTCACTAGCTAGTTCTGGAATAGTTTGCAAGAAGCGATGGGTACGCGATTGAATCTAAGTACAGCCTATCACCCACAGACGGATGGCCAGACCGAAAGGGTGAATTGGGTACTAGAAGATCTGTTGAGGCTACGCATTTTTGACTTTGGTGGCACTTGGGAAGACCACCTTCTTCTCGCAGAGTTTGCTTATAATAACAACTACCAAGCAAGCATAGGGATAAGCTTATACTTGGGCCCAATATGATAAGGGACACACCCGAGAAGGTTGAGTTAATTCAAGGACGGAAGAAAGCAGCCCAAGACAGACAGAAATCCTATGCAGACAAGCGAAGGACAGACTTAGAGTTTGAAGTTGGAGATATGGTCTTTGTGAAGGTTTCTCCTTTGCGAAATGTGGTTCGTTTTGGAGCAGTTGGGAAGCTGGCACCAAGGTTCGTAGGACCCTTCCCTATCATAGAGAGGATTGGGAAGATGGCTTATAAGGTGGAATTTCCCGAGAAGCTGGCCGAAGTGCACAATGTTTTTCATGTCTTGCATCTCCGAAAGTGCCTACATGAGTCAGCCGAGGTAGTTGAGCCTAGCGTTCTGGAAGGCGTGGAGGTAGAGAAAGAGGCAACTTTGAGGCGAGCTCCGATTCTTATCTTGGGAACGGAGATCAAGAAGCTGAGGAATCGAGAAGTCAAGTTAGTCAAGATTCAGTGGAATGAAGCCGAAGAAGACGCAACTTGGGAAACCGAGGAGAAGATGCGTAGGCTTTATCCTTTTCTTTTCGAAGGTACTTTCTCAATCTCTTTTCCTATTCAGCATATCTTTCTTTTGCTATCCACATTTATCTTGTTATTTCGATAATCTTGTCATGAGAACCTTAGGTAGGAGCCCTTTGGATGAAACATGTATTTGAAACATGTTATGCTTGATGGCTGCTAGTGGTTGCAAGTGTTTGCAAGTGGATACTCGTGGATGCATGATACACATTAGGCGCTAAGATCGGCTCACACACTTTCATATTGCATATGCATGAGTGCTTATACTTATTCATGGCTGAAACTTGTTATGCTATCACGTGGATGTTGCATATGGATGAATGTTATGTGCACTCATGTAGAGATTATAGGAATTTGCATACATATGGACTCATTTCACTAACATACTTTGCATTAAGGAGGTTTACTGAATCAGTAACCGCCTGATTTTCGCATTAGATAAGTACATATACACACACCTTTCGCATATGATCATACAGCATTTAGAATCTTTTAAGGACAATGACTGCTCGTGGATGATGTTTTGAGTAGATGGATGATGGATGGTAGGATACGTTCTTCCTAACTTGAAGATTTTGGGGACAAAATCCTTTATGGTGGGGAGAATGTAACAACCCGTATTTTGAATAACATGTTTTAACGTAAATAAAGGCAGAATTAAATGTTAAAATCTGAATCAAGGGAAATGGGCTGTGACATTGCGTTCGTCTTGGAAAAATACGCGAAATAGAGTCCGAGTTTTCGAAAATCGGAGTCCGTATGACCCAGTTATGGCCCGTCAAAGTTTTCAGAAAATTTCAAGTTCAAAAACAGTTCAAATTTCAAATCTGGAGCCAAACAGACTGGACGGGAAAGTTCCCGCCCAGCCACCCCAAGTCGACTGGGGAGTCGACTTGGGAGTCGACACACCCCAGGAGGTGTCGACTGCCCAGTCGACACCCCTGTCGACCTGGGTGGTCGGGCCAAGTGGCCTGGTGCACCTGCTGAGTGTTTTGAGTCATGTTTCTGGCCTTGTGACGAATTCTGATGGCTAGGATCTAAACTAGGGTTAATCCTATAGCCTAAACTACCCTAAACTTCTATATAAGCACCCCTAGACCTAGCCTAAACCCTCATAATTCAATCCTACAACGAAGTTATGCCAAAATGCTCCCTAACCATGGCCTCCATCTTCATATCATGACCTCCGTCTTCCTCATGAGAGCTTGAGAGCTTCTAAGGCAAAAAGGAGCCATCTTTCTTCATCAAATCGAAGGAGCTACTTATTCTCAAGGCTATTTGTGTTGCTACATCATTCCTAGAGCTTCTACAACATCTCTATCTTGTTCTATTGTGTTCTAGTTCTCATAGCCACGCTTTCTAAGCCCTATTCTACTCTTAGATTTAAACTATGAACTTAATATGACATGTAGCAAGTTGAAATGAGATTTTTGTGTAACACTTGCCTTGCATCTATCATTGTATGCATAGATCTATACATGACTCTTTTGATCTATGGTTATGGGACTATCACCATGACTTTTTGGGTAGAAAGCTATGAGCTCTATTTGGTGGTTATGCATAATGCAACATAGAACTTGGTAGTTATGCATAAATGCAACATAGAACCATCTTAAAACCTTGATGTTAACTTGCATATGATGTTATGAACCTATATGCTAATCACAAGTGTATCACCCTATTTGCTAAGTTTAATGCCATACATGTGTAGATTGGAATTGGACCTAAGTGCAATATTTGCCTTGAACCTATCATTGTATGCATAGATCTATTCATGCCTCTCTTGATCTATGATTGTGGACCTATCATGAACCTAGTACCGTTCATGTTGACCTTTGGGAAAAGTGCTATGAAATGGATTATGGCTTATGCATGTTAACAAACCTTAACCCCTCATGTTCCTTAACATGCATAGGATGATATTGAATCTATTTGCTATGCACAAGTTAGGATTGTCAACCTCTGTCAACTATTACCATGTTACCACCCTATTTGCTAATTATGCTATCATACATGTTTGTGGCCAAATCACCCTTATGCTATTATGCATGCTTGTGGCCAAATCACCCTTATGCTATTATGCATGCTTGAGGCCAAAGCACCCTTATGCTATTTGATATGTTTGAGGCCAAGTCACCTTTTATGCTATCATACATGTTGAGGCCATATGCTAGTATGTTGAACACCTTTGCCTCAAGTATCACCATGTTTAACTTGTGATAGCCTTTGCCATCTTGTCACATTCTTATGTTCCCCTTTTTGATCTATTTGTGTTTATGCGAACTTACGTGCGATGGGGTTACGTTATGCGTAAACTTAAATGACATGAAACATGACTTGAAAATATTACATGTGATTATGCTTGAAACATGAACGTGGACATGACATGTAGAAAACATGAAAGTGGCCAACTCGAGGTTAGGTTGAGTTTGTAGCATAAATCTACCCGGAACCGACCGGCTTAACTAGTGGCTACAAACAATAGGACCCAATGTGAGTTGTTGGTCACATCGCACTTAAAACCCGAGGTTAGACTAGGTTGTGGTGTAAAGCTACCCGGACCCGCCCGGATTAACTAGTAACCACAACAAAGTCTAATGTGAGAGGTTGGGGTGCATTAAGTTAATTAATGCCACATGGTAGGGTTAAGTCATGGACTACTTGAATACTTAACCAATTAAACACGATGGGTTGGTAGGGTTAAGTCATGGACTACTTGAATACTTAACCAATTAAACACGATGTATTGATAGGGTTAAGTCATGAACTGCTTGGATACACTTGACCAAATCAATACATGGTTAGGATAGGGTTAACCACACTTAACCCGCTTGAAATCCTAGTTACGTGGTCCTTTTCAGCAGTAACCCACTTGGGAGTATCTGGATACCCTGGACTAGGCTAGGGTGGGGCAGGATTACTGGACTGATTGTAAGAGACCAAAAGAGACGGCTGAATGGTGCACCGGTTGTTCAGGCGGACCATGTTCGCGCACATTAAGTCCGGAGTTGAACATGGGCACCAGTAGGTTTAGACTGTGCGTGCTTGATTTGTGTCTGTGGTTTACACCTTAGGGCTGGATACACCCTAGGGTGGACCTTGCACAGTTAACTACATTCCATGATTAGGCCGTATGACACCGATGCACGACGAGTTAGGCTTATAGGGAGCCGATCGACTAAATCGAGTAGTTGGACCTTGATTTCGGTCACCTCATGATGTTGGGCCAACTTTGGGCCAAGGGATCATTTCTTGTTTATACTTGACATGGATTAGAATACTAGTACACCTGGTGCAACTTAACCTTGTATATGCGATGCCACACTTGATCTTTCTTGTTAACTTTCCACCATGCCAGTTATCATCCTATGTTTCATCTCTGTTTTACATGTCCAGTTAACTTTATTAGTTTTTATACTAATAGTAGGTAGGACTTACCAGTCTTTTTGACTGACCCGTTTTCTTTCGCCTCTTTTCTTCCATTCCCCCCCCCCAGGTTCTCAGGGTGGGAACACTAGCACCTAGCTTGGATCTTTAGCTTGCTTACTGGATAGCTCATGTACGGTTTGGACTTGAGCTCGCTATGGCTTTACCACGTCTACTTTGGGGATAGTTTACTTTATGTTATTTCCAGTTTTCAGTTTATGTTTCTAGACTTGTAGTAGTTGGAAAAAAATGACTAAGTACTTTTGATGTAATTTGACTATGGTTTTGAAATAGTAGTTTTATCCGCTGCTTTACATACTCTGTTTTACTTATATGTTCTGTCTTGTGATATCTTCATGCATGTTTACCTTGTCCAACACCCCTCCAAAGCCAGTGTACTTGCTTAGAGTGACCCTGGCGGAGGTGGGGTGTTACACCTATGGTCGTCATTGCTCGTTCATTCTCCATAGAGACCACCCACTCTTCCTTCACTAGCTCAGTCGCCCATTCTTCCTTCTCTAGCTCGTTCGCTCTCTCCTTCTTCCACGGGCTCGCTTGCATTCACATGGATCACACAACTCAGTATACTCGCTACCCTAGGAATTGCTCGCTTCCTCACAGTTCCATCCGAGGAACCGCGCACCCCCCATAGTCGCTCTCCAAGGAACCGTTCGCTTCCTCACAGTCACTCTCCTAGAATCGCTCAATTCCTCACGGACGCTCTCCAAGGAATCTCTCGATTTCCCACAGTTGCACTCCAAGGAATCGCATGCTTCTCCACAGTCGCTCTCCCAGGAACCGCTCGATTCCCTATGGTCGCTCTCCGAGGAATCGCTCGCTTCCCCATGGTCTTTCTCCTAGGAATCGCTCGATTCCCCACCACTACACCAGAAATGACTTTCGGTAGCATTGTAAAAACGCTACCATAACTTGTAGTAGCGTTTTAGAGAACTCTGCGATACGACATGCAACAAAAAGTCTGAAAGTTTTTGCTACGTTTTAATAAACGCAACCAAAAATGAACATATTGTAGCTTTTTAGAAACCCTACAAAAGGTTTTTTTGGCAACGTGTTAAAAATGCTACTAAAGTGATACTTGCATCATTTCCCAATTTTTTTTGTAGCAGTTTTTCAGTCCTACTATATGCTTTTTGTTGCATTTCATTTCAGCTACAATATCTTTCGTAAATTACATTTGTAGCACTTTTTCAACGCAACTAAAACTTACTGATGCACACCACATTTTAATTGCGGTTATTTACTGTTAATGACTTGTAACATTTCCATCAATCACTTATATATAATAGAAATATTGAAACAAATAATCATTTGAGTATCATTTTCAAACTAAAATCAATAACACCATATTTAAATATTTAAAAAAACACATTACTCGCAATATCAAATATAACACCCATAATCATCTCAACGGTAGGATTTCGACAAGATAAGTGATCCGCATACCACAACTGCTTACAAACAAGTCTACACGACTAGTACAAACAAAATAATAGTTAAAGTCTTGTTCATAGCTTAATTACCAACAGTTCTTTGATGCGGCTATTTTTCACTTCGAAAATCTAATTACCTGTACATAAGTATAACGGTCAATGGTAAGAATTACACACAAGTATAACGGTCAACACACAACTATTGATAGAATAACCGATCAGCTAGCGGTGCTACGAGCTCTTAAAAAAACAATTAAACCATCCGAACACATTTGAATTAGAAGCGAAATTGGCAGTGCTTGATTCTTCAATTGATGGGATTTCATTTGAAGGTTTTGTTGAAGAACTTGCTCTTCTTATTGGTATTGAGACATTAAATTCCTATATCGAGCATATACATATGATTTTTTATTTAAGGTTAACCATTATGTACATATATTAATCAATAATCCAAAATCATATAAAGTGATAATGTTTTACCTGTGAAACAACAATTTCTAAGCCTTTCCAGTTGCATATATCAAAATTTGATTGCATGATTTTTTGGAATTATCAAATCATTGGCTTCTCCAATAGAAAATCATGATCTTGGAAGTAAGAACTAAATGTGACTATCACCTATTTGTAGATATATGTTGATTGTTGAAATGAGCAAATTGACATAAATGGGATACTGATAAGCATTTCCTCTTAGTTTTTGTTCAAGCACACTTCAATAGTGGTGGTAGCCCTCTGTTATGAAACACGCCATGCCTACAATGCAAGTTTCCTTATAAGCTTAGCATATGTATTGTGCAAAAAAAAAAATAGAGAATTCTTTGAACTGTGTACTAAGGTGGTAGACATAAAATCCATAAACAAAAGACGACGATACGCATATCAATTTAGCTTTGGATAGCAATAAATAAAGGGAGCAAAAATAATGAAAATCATAATGACATCTAATGGTTGAGATGTAATAATTTTAACTTTTCAACTATTTCATCAATGCAAAATAAACCTTGAATCACGAGAAGCCATTGTTATTGTAATCTATATAAATATGGTGTTAATAATGGCCTGCTACACCCCACTATATGTATTGGTCAACATAAATGCATGTCGTATGGTAAATGCATGTAACTGGAGCTAGCAATGGTGAGGGGTTTAGCGATGTATCCGGTAAATACCAGACCACCGTACAAATATAGCAACATATAAACGAGGTAAGATGCATGGGTGTCTTGACAATCAGATTCTAATGCACAACAATGTGAATGGACACCCCTGTTTATATATTCAGCCGAGGCAAGTAAGGATAATCCTAGACCAATACTGGTTATATGCATGAGCTCAAACGTCACCAGGATGAATTTATTCCTTTTTGTTAAAAAGTTTTCCCATACCACATGCAGTGAACTATATAAAATAAGGTGGCTTCCAAACCCAAATTCACCACCAATTTTTTTTTTATATATGGAGTAGAGTGTTTTTCTATATATAAGTCATGAATCCAAACCGATAAAATGTACCCATTAAGAATTACAACCGAAATAGTTCATCCGTTACAAGTTGGTGGGTTTTATTTCACAAAAGTAGATTCATATAAAGTAATGGGTTCTGTGCGACAAAATCAAGTAGGATAACAAAACAATATAAAGTAAAAGTACACATGCATGCCATGGGTAAGAAAAATCAATTAAGATAGCAAGACAATAATACAGATTAAGGTGACAGTCCACTTCGAAAGTGACCATGGGCACCAAGATCCAACAACCAACAAGCGGATTCGGGACTATACATGCACAAAGTCAGGACTGCATGAAACTGACTGCAAGCTTGCATATAGACAAAGTAAGGTTTATCCTAAAGTCTAAATGCTATGACAGTGTATAAAAGCAACAATTTAAGCTAATAACAACTACATGCATACAGTTATGCATGGCCTCGACTCTTGCCAAAAATGCAGACACGCTCCTCTTGTCTACTGAGTTAAAGGTGATTTGTGGGTACTACACTGGTGGGAGCAAGGAGCGACTGACTTTACAGGATGAGGCAGAGGGTATGAATAACGGGACTATGACGGTTTATTGAGAGAACGTCCATCATGACATAGATAAAACAGTACTCAGCAACCACTAGAACCAAAGCCTTCCATTCAAACAGTAATGCGAATAGCACACAACAACTATACTCGCTGAAATTTGAAGCAACAAGCTTGAAATAATCTTAATCGTAAGTAAACTTACCATCCATCATTGACGACGAATCAGTGGGTTTGGCAACAGCGAGAAAGGTGTCCGCTTGGAGCTGTAGCGTTGGTGACTACCCAAATGAGGTGCGGTGGCCTAGCAACTGCGAACATGGTGGAGGCCCGGTTGACGGAGAGGGCTACGACATCGATCGAAAAGCTACGAAAACATAAAAATCATTTCAAACATAAACGCAGTTGGGCTAGAATAATGGGATATTGAACGATAATTCAACAAGGCATATGGAGACATAATCATAGCAATCTCTTGTATCACTTTTAATGCAAACTGAAACTTGTTAGGAGAAACCTTAAATAGTGCAACAGAGGCAATAAAAGTATAAATTAGTCGGTGGAGGCAGCAAAGGGGTGAAAATCACATTATGTGTAAGAAATGGATAGAAAGGCCTTTTTCGTTAGGATATTAGCAACTACATGTATAATATGGAGAAACTGCAAAAATTACCGCACAGCCGAGTAGAAGATTTACATCAGCAAGTAAAAAAACAAATGGCTTACTCTAGGAGATTAGCCCACTCAATTTTGCTGCTAAGAAAGATCTATAAACAAGCATGGAGAAGCCAATATCCACGTAAAAATCCACCGAGCTATCTATGCTATATGGTTATTTTGCAACATACAAACTATGAATCAAACAGTTAAACAATAAGGAAAAGCGGGAAAAAGTAAAAATTCACCGAAAAGAGCTGGGGGAATAACGTAGCATCGTTGATGTTTTTCTTTTTTCTAGATTTTTTATGGTAATAGTTGCTGTTATTTAGCAAATGCAACAATAGTACCATCAAATAGTAGATTTTGTTGTAGTGATTATGATTTATGAGTAAAAATTAAAGATAAGCGGGTTCACATATCATGCATAAGCCAAAAATTGCCACATGTTAACTTTTGTTCAAGCATATGCATTATCGGTTAATTTATTATCCCACGATCAAACTATTCCATAAAAAGATAGTCAATGGATTGACTACGTTCACAAATATGGATAATTGTAATACAAAATCCAGCCAATAATGAAAAACAATTAACTATCCTAGTAAATAAAAACTACTCATAAACCACAGCACTATAAAACTGAAATTAGAAAATATGTAGGACATACCATTTCAAAAGAAGCCGAGCACCGTTTCTAAAAAAGAGTAAGAAGAAAAGAGTACATAATCCAACAAGGCAACCACTATTCATGAATTCTGATGGACTCTCTGTTTCCATAGTAGATGCATACCTGAAAGGCTGAAACCGAAATGAAATTTCAAAAACTCCCTCAAATAAACAAATCAAATCAGGCATATTACGGAATTTACTTGACAGAATACACTTGCAAACGCTACAGCATATACAAGGAAAACATTTAATTCATCGTGTTCACACTTTCACCGGTCCAGCTTGAACTTAAAGCAGCAGCATATACATGTTTTTCTTCCTGAAGATTATTAAAATGACATTCTATGAATAGTTTTTACCAGTAAGCTATATTTGTTTATCTTCTAATTCCCAGATATACCACAATTAAAATGTTTTATTCGGCCACTAAGAAATGCAAACCAAAATTGAGTTTCTCATTGTCAATATGTCCCTTACGATTCAGGGATATTCCAACAGAAGGATGAATGATCCAAAACATTGCATAAACGACGAACATACATTTCCTTGTATGAAACAACATATTATTATATTTTATTGCATGTGTAAATGCAATTCCTATGGGAATAAAACAATGTAAACGTACATATGTAGGCTTCATTTATCCCATCAGTGTGGTACTATTGCAATTTTGAACAGTCATCATTAAGCATCACAACAAAATTAACCATAGAATAACATGCTAATAACAGCAGCACAGTGCTTTGCACTCTTTTAAATATAGGAAGGAATTGTTCTGCCCTCAGCAATCCTTTAAATCAGAAACAAGTCAGTAGATCAAATGATAAAAATGACCAATAATCTATAAGATCCGTAAATTACAAAATTAAATGCATCCTACACTCCTATCATACAAATTCGTAAACTGATAATAGATCTCAAAACTACCAAACCGCATGTCAAATCAAATCATTTAGGGGGAAAATAGCAGATAAATGGCCACCAGGACAAATTGGTCTGAATCAATTACATTCACACCCAAAAAATTCAGTACAAGCATATCTAATTGGAAAAGATTTAAAATAAATTACACTATCCTCGATCAAAAGAACCTTGATCAGATAATCGTAATCAGCGCAAGTTCTGGCGGGTGGAGCATCCATTAAACTAAACGAAAGAGGAAAAACTGCAACAATTTACAGCGACAATATCATTTTCGGACAACGAATAAGATACTCTTTTTTTTAAATATAATGCTCTGTTTTCACAATTTGATTTCAGTCAACAAATCGTCGAATGGTATAGGGAAACCTGTCGTTTCTCTAATAAAGTACATAACATTCGATGTGCTTAACAATGGCATCATTCAAATTGTACATCCTTATCATTATATTGATTCCTAGTTTCAATATTTTCAATACCAAACCGCCTAATCAATTTGTCAGTGCTCAACATTTTAATTATCAATGGCTACAAGACTGCAGGCTAAGCATAGAGAAACCAAAGCAATACCAGGAAGCATGCAATAAACAGGAGACTTTTTTTACTGATCCCTTAGATGACTGATTTATATAGACATTAGAGAAATAAATACATCATGTCATTATATAGTATGGAGCTTACAATAGGGATTTTTGACATAACCTCAATATGTGTGTATGATTAATTGATGTGGACATTTGAATCTTTAAAAATACTTACATAAGTCGTGATTATATTTTCAGATTGTTGTTGTTAGTGTAATGAATGAGTTTTTATGCTTTACGCTATACAATATCTTTACATAATGAATTTGACTAAAGATCCAAGGTAATCAAGGCATTTTCTTTACCAAAATAATATAATCCACTATCCTTATGCACCTATTCACAATTAGCATTTTCATATAACATTATGGTAAAATTACAAGTTTTATAAACATCAACTAAAAGGGTAAAAAGGCTAACTTACATCAATAATTGAAATAGCGATGATCAAGCATTCATATTGTAAGTAATAATATGGATAATGAGTTCACTAAAAGCGCTTGATACAATAGAACTTGAAGTGTAACTTAATACCTATTCTGCTGATCACTTCATCCCACATAAATTCTTATTGTAATCCACCGTTTGCATCATACCGCATCCGCCATTTGGAAAGCGTCACTCAAAGTACATGATGACTGAAACGCAAATTGTTTAATATATGTTTACTGATATTTTGACACAATCTGAACTGACCATGGAGTGGCTGTAATGTACATTGTTTTCTATTTCCTATACATCGAAATTTATTACGTTGCATATCAGGTGACCAGGGAGTTTGCCTTCGGTAAGATAAAGAAGGTA
This sequence comes from Allium sativum, assembly GCA_030737875.1. Classification (NCBI taxonomy): domain Eukaryota; kingdom Viridiplantae; phylum Streptophyta; class Magnoliopsida; order Asparagales; family Amaryllidaceae; genus Allium; species Allium sativum. Next base: position 1,054,381,211 of record CM060916.1, on the reverse strand, counting down.
ACATAAACTTTCCATTTAATTTCCCTAAAGATTAAGAACCAGTTTTCATCAAAAATGTTAGCAAGCATCCTTTTTCTCAAAGTTAATTAATACCCATCCCAAATGAAATGCACATATTCACATTCAAAATAAAAGGAGAAAACAAAGATGTTCCGATGTTTCAGCAATCTTGTTGCATATAATACAAGAGCAGTCTTGTATTACGCCTCTATTACAAAGATTGACCTTTGTGCACATAGCATGTCAAAACATTTTCCAAAGTGATTGTTATTTTGTTTTGGGGTATGTACCATATTCTATAATGCCAAAGGAAGTAACTAGGTAAGTAAACTATGTTTATCCACTTGTAAACACATTTTCTGATGTTTCCCACCGTAAAGAAAATTGTCAGCATTTGAATTTCCGAAACTATTTGATTGGGTATAATTCCAAGTATTTCCGATAATTGGATGACTTGAATGACAAGTTTACTGTAGAAATATGCTGGGAAATTAGATGTTAAAAAGTTACCTGTTTATATCTCTCATCCATTTATTGATCACATCATCAGCATGTTTCTTTCCATTTACTCTGATCACATCATTTTCCTTTTCGGATTAATGCTCTCACTCAATCATCCCATCCTTGCTGGTTAAGATTGTATCTTGTCGCTGAATTATCGGCGTCAAATGCCAGGTTTCTTAAAAGATCATTGAGGTCATTAGTACGCCAAAGTATAGGGGTAAGCAAATCTGATTTATATGCTACTACCCATTTAGATTCATGGCAGATATTGCGTTCAGTTTCCTAATCTGTAAAATCTAAAAACCAATTGAAAATATTATGAATTTCGCATGTTTACAATCAACAGCCATACTTTGATTAAAGTTACAGTTTGATATGCATAAGCAGGTATGAAAGATCTAAAACGGAACAAAAATCATTCATAAGATGCCATTACAAAAATCATTCATACGAACCAATTATCCTCTAACCAAAGTATTTAATAGTTACTATATTTACTAGTTCTTATATATAACTTGCCTTCGAAATTTGAATAGCTTGGTGCCAAAAATTGGCATAATTACTACACAAGTGTTACTAGTTCGTCTTGTTTGTTAATTATGTGCCTCTAAACAAAGGAAAAGTGAAAAACATAGTATAATAATCTTTTTGATATTTTCTCTATCTACAATAGACTTTTTAATGCTTTTTGTTTTTCAAAAAATATCAAAGTTTATTTCTTCGTCTTTTTTTAGGATTGTTGGATTGATTATGATGTTTCGAATACTCCATTTTGACGTAGCAGGTATTGAAACCTTAAGAATATTTATTTCCAATCTAAACAACATTAGTGATTCATCTTAAATAAAATGTATTTGAACCATCGGTGGTGCATGCTTGTTGGAAAGGATGAAATTTGATTATAAACTTGTTTAAAATCATCTTAGCCTATACTTAGCATGATCCGTGTTATAAAAGGAAATATATTTGAATTGTTTAATGCCATGACGTCATTAACATTTGAAAAAAAATCAAGCCCACCCTGCATATTTTTATACAATAAATGCAGAACATTCACATTTTATTTTATTATTTACATTTAAGGATAAGCTGGACTACTTAGTTGTAATGTAAAAAAAAAATAGATAAATTATTGAATGGCAAGAATGGAGCACAAACCAAAGGATTAGTTATGCCTTCTAAATATGGATAATTGTAATGATGTGAAGATTATAAGTGGAATAAACACACATGTTAGGTTCACAGCCTCTTTGGCATGAAGTCATGACATATATAAAATGCATCATTTCAAATCTAACTATCAATTAAATGATTATTTCTTTTCACACACTAATTTTATATCACACTTGTCAGCTAATTTTTTTTATAACTTCCTATCAATAATGATTAACTTATTGTGATTTACACATTTATATACATAACAGTAGTCCCCTGCTATAAAGTTGAAGGGACCTGCTAACATTTATACACATTTATATACAAAACATTTATAATCATAAACATGATTCTACCAACATTATTAACCACTTTGTAATAAACGAAGTGCTTCATTGTATTGCCTTCCAAATCTTTAAAGAAATAACTTTATTAATTGCTTATTAATAACGAAATAACGACCCTGTCTATGATTTAAGAATGAATGTAACGACAAAACAAGCGACGTGATTCCTACAATAATTTATCCTTGCTTTTTAGCTGTTTGATGAATTACACTGGATAATACAACCAATGCTAGTAGTAATGAATGTGAAAAGATATAAGAGAGGGAGAAGGACTGAAAGAAGATTTAATAGTATGTGAACTTACATCAACGTCATCACTAACCCGGAAGTCCAGTTCAGGGTTGCTAAAGAGCCTAAAGAAGGTCAGGACACCTTCAATAATTCCAAACCTCTTGTTGCTTCTTCTGTACTATCCCTTCTTCTCAAATTACAAAAAAAAAACATCATCTTAAATTAATATCAGAACAACTGACAGAACTTAGATTAATTTCCAGCTATATAGCTAGAAAAGTTGAACCGAACATATAGCTAGTAAAATAAATCAAATCTAATGAGCATCAAATTCAAATTCGATTTTTTCTTAAAAAATTCAAAGAATCAATGAGAAACTCACCGATGTCGCATGAGATGGGAGGCTAAGAAGTGAAATATTGTGCAAAGGCGGCAGGTAGGTTGGATGTTCAAGCGGTAACGAGATCAGATTCCAAGCATAAGAAAAATAAGGTATGATTTTTTATAGATCTAGAAGAATATATTTGAGTGTTATGCGGGGAAGAATTTGATTTAGGGATTTAGTTATCTCCGAAAAAGAAAAGGGGCAATGATAATGAAAATGAGGGCGGGTAACGAAAATGTTGGCGGAATAAGTAAAGCAGCGTTTAATTTCATAATTCATTTAATTTACATACAGTGGATGCACTTAGCCGTCAAACGCAACTATAAATTGTAACCAAAAATACATTTTCTTGTAGTGCACGGTCGCTCTCCGAGGAATCGCTCCGTGCGACCCAAAACCTGCACCACTTTCCAACAACCAATTTTCGCCTCTCGACGACATTTTCGACCATTCTAACTTTCCTATGCAACAACAAAACATTCCAAACAGCAATAGCAATATGTATAATCAACCATATGCACTAAAACAACAACTTGACATGATAATATGGATCAAACATATCTAAAACCCATGTTTTCCCCTTAATCTCCTTAATCATGATTTAGCCATATGTTTAGCAAAACATTTCCAAATTAACCCAAATTTCTAACAGAGGTATAAAAATAATATTTAAGAATTTCTACATATTTTTCCAGATTTTTATAATGCATAATTTTGTTAATTGACAGTAGTCATCCACAATTAGCCGTAATTAGTGAAAAACAATGCAAATCACTCACCTTAGCCACAATTAAATCTTAGATCTGAAACTCTAACTAATATGGGTCTAATCTCTATGTGTTCCAGCAGCTCTACCTTGATCTCCATGCTAATCCGCTTTAATTTGAGGTTTATTAGGCTAATATGTGATTAAAAAGTGATTAAGGATGAATTTAGAAGATGGATACCATTGCTAGGGTTGAAGAAGTGTAAGTGGTGGTTGTAAAAATGATAAAGAAGGGTTTCTCTAACCCCTTCCGGCCCTTGTATAACCTTAATCCCGAAATCCCTCAAGGGCCTAGCTCTTAGTTACCCTATTAAGCCCGATTAAGCTGTTTCACCTTCCAAACCTTATTTCAGCCATATCTTCCAAACAATAAGTCCATTTGATTAATGTGACTAATCTATAGAAAAGTAAACCATCATCAGAATCCAATAAAAGTGGTTTAAGGTTAAAACTCCTTACCAGTCAAAAGTTATAGGCGAAACAACATTCGCCAAGGGAAAAACGGTCATTTAAAAGTCAGCAAAAATCATGAACATGGACCCCAATATTCGTTTCCCAAAGTTACACGACCATACGACTTCATATGAAAAAGAAATAAATATTCTATGATCCTACAATGCGTAGAATGCAGGTCCTTACAGTGTCCCTCTACCTGACCTGTTTTTTCCAAACTTAGGGTCGTCACCCTTTATAATAAGCTTCAGTACCATTTTTGTGTGTTATGTTGGAAGGTGACTCCACTTTTTCCTATTTAGTAAAGTAATTGATGGTTGCTCATATGTATCTAACTCCTTTTGTCAGGTACCAGTGAGGGTATGATTAGGTTTGCTTCCTATATACAAAAATATCCATGGTTTTGAGATAGTGGTTGAATCATTTGGGGGTACCTGAGGTGTCGTTGGGTATCTCTTGGGCTTCTTACACTTCTTATCATGCTTTATTTACGGATTTCCCATCGTTGGTTGACCCAAATCTTTAGCATTTCCTTTCATAAATTCAGACATATCGTTTAGGCGTATTATTTTTAGGTGGAGAAACGGATATCCTTATTTCCAACTTCAACGGTAAAGGCCTAATGCTTAATCCTTCTATCATCTTATTTATTAGTAAGTAACGTTCTATTCCACAAGATAAATCGTTTGATAAGCTATTCGATACCTAAATTGTATGGCTTGTTCGTCAAAGGAGTTGGGTCTTCTTCCCGTCCATTTGGGTAATCTCAAAAGGTTATCTATCTGTCAACTTCCTAATGCCTAACCCCATGATATGCCAAATGAACAATGATATGCATATGAATGATGATATGCACATGAATGATGATATGCAAGTGAATAATTACTATCTTGAAGGACAGAACTAGTCCCTTTGCACCAGGTGATATACTTATTATCATTAGTCGCACTTAGGGGGTACTCCGATTCGGAGGTATAATATTATAATTAGTACTAATCCCACTTAGGGGAATACCGAAACATGCATTCTTTCTTCCTGAGCTATACTAGACTTGCCTTTTTTCAATATTTATCTTTTACCTGTAATGATACTGGCATTTAAACTAATATCTGAGTAATTGTAAGAAAAGAGACAAGGTTAAACTTCTAACGGAAACAATAATTAAAGGCAGATGGCTTATTAATTTAATCCATTTTCATGCTATGGTGTTTCTTGTTGTTTTCTGTTTTTTGTCTCACATTTTTTCAGAATAAGCTTTCTTTACCTTTGGTTTAGTTTCTTTTTCATTAGATTGCGACACATACTAGTTCTATGCCCTTGTGTCATATGATAGGAATAGTAATCCTTCTATTTGTTTGGCTTTGAAGAATCTTCCACAAAGGAATTGAAACTAGGTTTTTCCCCTTTCTGAACGTACCTCAATCTCTCCTCAATCCTAAATACTTCTTCTATATGGATAAACTTATTGTCCTTGTAATAGAAATTGTTCAGGCTTCCACACTCTTGTACGGCAAGTTCTATCCAAAAAGGAGACGGTATGAAAAGCCTGACCGAGCAGCTATTAGCTTATCTCTATCCGTCTTCCCCACTACATAGAGTGGCTTGGTGCAAAACCTCCATAGATAGCTATTAACTGATTCTTTTGGTCACCACTTGATGTTGGTTAGATAATAAATGCTGAGTAGCGGGTCTTTTAGTTCATGAAATTGTGTGCTAGACGAAGTGGATAATTGTCACCAGGATGTGATGACCGGGCCTTGATAATGTTGGCTCCATTTGCTGGCCTCTTAATGAAGGGTTGTTAGTAATACTTTACATCGATGGGCTTCAGAAGCGTTACACAAATCCATATGGTTCTTGAAAATGGCCAGGTGATCTTCGTGATCAGTGGTTCCATCATATGTGAACTATATGATTTCCATATTGGTCGAAACTTTAGTCGTCACTATCTCTTTGGAGAATAAGATTCCTTGTACTTGTTGGTCTCCAGATGACACTAGGTTCATTTTTATTTCTAGATTGTTCGCCCCTTTGATTGCTTGTTTGTCACTTTGTTAAACATTGTTTCCCTGAAGGTTTAGTGGGAACCTAATATGATTTTTAAACCCTTATGGCACCACGGGCTTTGTTTGCACGTTACAGGGGTCCACCCAGAGGACCTTTGGGCTAGGACTACTTCGATAATCCTTATGGTGTTATCGATTTGCATAGCCAAGTATAATATGTCTAAGGTGTTACTTGCTTCCTTTGCTGAAACTGAAGGTCCTCCAATTTGCCGTTTTGTTGTATCAAATTTCGTAAGCAACCCATTTTTTTGAATGGGTAACACATTGGTATCTTGATCCTGATTCTTTCTTGGTCTAACCATCTTTTGTTGATTTGGAGTCTTTCCGTGATTGAATATGGGACTAGGTTGGAGGCTGAAGGTGAAACATTACTTGGATTAATGATGCTTGAGGTAGCATTCAAAAGTTTAAAAAATCCTTGTCAGGACTCTTTATAAATGATCCTGCCTCTTCAAGGCCCTCTTTCTAGCACCAATATGTTAACAGTATTTTTCGTCAACACCATAACTAGGTCTAAGGATGTGCACCTAGGGGAACCGAATGAATTATTCTGTTCCTACAAGCTTAAGTTAGTTTACCATTTTCCAGATATCAAGGTCTTAAACTCGAATATTTGTTACCCTTCCTTCAAAGGTGAGTATCACATTCACGAGACTCAAGGCCCAACAATTACTTTACGATAAGGGCTCCCTAAGTGCAATACTAATTAGAAAAATAAATAATTTCTAGAATGGTATTTCGATTAATTCTGTTTATGTTAAAAACATTGTCGTGAAGAAGCATTAAGAAAATCAGTAGCATAAGCGATAAAGAAATTTATGGAGTTAATCTCAAGTGTTGATTCTCTCTTTATTGATCACTTTGTTGAGTTCATAAAAGCTTCTAAGTAAAATCCCCAAACCTGAAACACCCCACGTCCATTAATGTCACTCACAAGGGAATGCATTAACTTCTATGGAGCGTTTTAAGTGTGTACAGAACAGAAACTTAACAACAAGACAAATATAAACCGTACTTAAAAGTTTAAAATTTTATTTACTGCAGCGGTAAACACATAGGTTTGATTACATCATCAAAAACCAGAGTCAAAGTACATAATATCCATCTTGACTAAATAAGAGTAAATAAATTGAAAGACATAACCCCAATACAAAATAGCCATAAATAAGATAGGCTAAACTTTTACTTCAGCGATCCAGCCAACTTCTAAAAGCAAGAGATACAGCTGTGCAAAATCAAGCTCCACTAGTGCTAGTTCCACCCTGAGCACCTGGGGGGAAAAGGAAGAAAAGAGGTGGAAACAAAGGGGGTCAGACATAAAGTCTGGCGAGCGCGATAACTTTTACAATATAATCAACAAAATTACTAGGCTAAGGCATAAGTTGGAAAATAAGGAAATGACTATGAACAATTGAGTACTGCAGAGCAAGCTAAAGGAAATAAGATGAACAAAGATAACTTTAAAGGCGCACCTAGTCGCTATAAGATAATTACTACACGGCACCACACCAAACACCCTAAAAGTTGATCCCGCCCACAAGACTTTAATAATGATAATGGTAGTTTCGTGTACCCCTAGTTGCCTTCATAGGTGCCGCTTGCTACTATCTCCACTAGGTGTGCCCACTACCCCCATGCGATCGGCTCCCTAACTCGTAGATACCCGTGCTGGCCCCATAGTGGGGTGTATCACTCCCCAAAGTGGCAACCCGATACCACCAACAATGCATGGCTTATACCTACATGATGCAACAATGTCTTACCTACCAGCTCGGGCCCACACACGCACATGAACCCGTTGGACTTGCGTTGCCACCGCTAACCCGTTTTGGCCTCTTACAGTCAAGCCCAATACGCGTGTCCCGTCCTCGACTTGGGTCGAGCCCACAAAGATACTTATGGGTTACTGGTTGAAAGGGGCCCACATTACTTGACACAAGCAATCCACCTAAGCTTGGTCCCCTCTAGTACATCCCACTTAACCCTTTACTTATTCATGTTCACTTATAGGTTTTAATTTTTGGTTAAGTGTTTCTAATCGTATTTCAAATCCCACCCAAGGCACCCACTAAATTCCACATGCCACCCAAGGCACCCACTTAACCTCCTCATGACACACTACATGTTTATCTGGTTAAGTGTTTCTTAATTCATTAACACCGTAACCTTGTAAAGACCTCCCACATTAGACTGACATTTGTGGCAGATAGATTTGCCGGGCGGGTCCGGCCGGTCTTACACCACAAATGAGCCTAACCTCGTGTCTTTACAATTGTTACGTAATTAATTTATGCCTAAGACCTCCCACATTAGACTGGCATTTGTGGCAGCTGGATTTGCCGGGCGGGTCCGGGCAGTCTTACCCCATAAAAGAGCCTAACCTCGTGTCTCAGGCGATTAATTACACATAATTAATTATCCCCTAATTTGAATTAATTTCCCTATTGAAATTATCAATTAATTTCAAATTTAACTATGTCCATAACTGACTCAATTATGTCCATCTATTTATGGTATGCAAAATTATACCAATTATCATCATCAATTTATTTTATGCCATTTAAGGCATTTCTGCCAATTCTCAATATTAAATCTTTTAATATTATATGAAACACCCCACCTCCGTTAAGGTCACTCAAAAAGGGAATGCCTTAACTTTGGTGGAGGTTTATAAGTAAAAGCCACAGATAAACTCAAGACAGATATAAATACACATATTTTAAACAACGGAAACCAAACAGACTTTTATTTTATCAATACGTGTTCAGAACAAAACATTTCCATAATTGCCTCAAAATACTTCCAACATTACAACCTCATTACTGTCTTGATTATTAAAGAAGCATAAAACATAAATAAAGTGACAAAAATCCCCATAGTGATATCCAAAGCCATAATCTGAGCAAAAGAGATCCAAATCATACATCTACGGTCTTGGAGTTTGTAAAGGTTCTGACTGAGCTGAGTTGTTTCCTCCCTGTGGACCGGGGGGGAACGAAAGAAGAGAAGACGAAAAGAAAATAGGGTCAGACATAAAGCCTGAGTAAATCTAGTAACTCTTCAGTATGTGAATAAGAAAAGGGCAAGATAGATATAAACTAAAAATAGGAAAGTGTCACAAGCTAAGGAAGTGTCGAATGTACTATCGCACCCATACCATATCTCTGCACCTACTTGAGTTTATTCTAACTCGCACCCCTTGCTGAGGGTGAAGTGATCCCTATTTTCTAAAGATCGGCTCCTACTCGCGTTAACATGTGTCATACGGCCCCCAAGAATTGTAGATACCTTTGCTGGTCCCACCATGGGGTGTATTAAGACCCATGGTGGCGGCCCCGACACAAATTCTATAAGGCATAGGTTATACTACTGGTGTCCCCAGTGCCCTGGTTTTCTGCTCCGGAGTGTGTGCACGCCCGCACCCCGTTAGACCTACACTGTGCACCCACCGCCGTCGTTTGACCGCTTACAATCAGCCCAGTAATCGTGCCCCATCCTGCCTAGTTACAGGGTACCATGATTCCTAATTTGGGTTACTGCTGAAACGGGTCCCTCGTTACCAGGATTTTCTAGTCAAACATGTTAAGTGGTTAAGTGTCCGTATTTACCTAACCTCACCCATCAATTCTTGTTAACATGTTGAATTTGGTTAAGTGTTATAGTTGACTTAACCCTACCATCTGTCCTTAGCCTCTTAGGAGCACCAGACCACTCACATTGGACAGGTATTGCTACGGTTACTGGATGTGCCGGTCGGTTCCGGGTAGGTTTACACCGTAGCTCAGTCTAACCTCAGGTCCTTATTGGGCTCAATGCTTAACCACCCACATTGGATAGGTATTGTTGTGACTACTGGACAGCCGGGCAGGTTTACATCACGACTCAATCCAACCTCGGGTTAAGCATATCGTGTTTTCTAAATTTACATATTTTATTACTTCTCAATTATATATGTAAATTTCATGTCTTTTATTCTTGGGTATAATAATACATACCGCTCAAATGTCATTGTCATTGGCATGTGGCAAACATGGCAACATATATTTTTCATGTTTTACACCCAACGTTATTACCCCAGTTTGTTCGCAACATTATAACATGTGTTGGGCTTGTCACAATTTAGCCCAACTTTATAAACGTGAGAAAAAGGGGAAATCAAGAACATGTAATACATAAAGGTGTGTGGCGCATGAACTTGCAATTTAGCGATTCAACTAACATATAACATGGGTCATGTGAACTTGCATTCAAATCAAAGTATAACTAAGTAGGTGACATAATAAGTGGCATAGTTTAGACTAATACAAACTTTTGTTTAAACATGTTTAACTTGGCATAATATCAACCATAAAACTAGCATGTTGTATATTCACCAAAATGTACAATTTTAACATCTAATCATATAGCCTATTTCAACATGAACTTGCATAGTTTATGAAACCCAGTCGATACTTAACATAGATCCAATTATACTTGCAAATACACATAAGAATGTGTTCATAGGTTTTGGGTCATGTAGGCATAAAAAGGGTCTCAAATCTAGAACATGTTTACATAAATTCTAACTTAGATTAAGGGAATATACATAGTCCATGCCATCGACATATACATAAAGGGATCAATTTCTAGTTTTTGCCACGAACTTGCAAGTGCCATTGTTTCATATATAATTGTTCAAGAGGCTTGCATCAATCAATTTAGGCCACAAATATCAATACACAAGTCATGACAGAATCATTACAACACATAGAATTTATATCATATTCATACAATAACACAATTCTATTTTCATTTACATCGAATCACATCACGGTTTTAATTCATATTCTGAAAGGTCACTATACTTACAACGAATTCAGAATCTTGAATTCTGGATTCTAAATTCTGAAATTGAGATGCACTCCTTTGGTTAGATTAATGTTGCGTTGATTAATTTGATTAAACTTTAATCTTCTTCTTAATTTGATTTGTCACAAGGCTTTTCTCTCTTGATGGCTATGCTCAATTCCTCCCTGGCAGCATGACGACTCCCATCTTATTTTTTTTGTGTGAATTTTCAGTTGAGACTTAGGGTGTATTTATAGATTTTTAAGTTGTTTTAAGCCGTCAGATGAAGACGGGAGGAATCTAGACCATACAAAGTTCAAAGAGCCAATCAAGAGGTGACACGTCAGCCCTAGTGACACACTGAGCCAAAGAAATTCGAGCCAGAGCCAGACCTAGCCAGCCAGGTCGACCAGGTAGGTCGACTGGCAGGTCGACATCCAGGTCGACACTATGGTCGACCTGGGTGGCCAGGTCGACACCATGGTCGACCTGGGGAGGCCAGGTCGACCCCATGGTCAACCCTATGGTCGACCTGGTCGCTGGGCAGGAATTTTCCCGCCCAGCCCAGTTTGAACCTATTTTTTCGAATTTTGAAATTTGAACTGAGCTGTTTGAATTTAAATTTTATTCTGAAACTTCCGAAGGTCATAACTCCTTCATACGGAGTCCGATTCGCGCAAACTCAGACTCTATCTCAAGCAGAATTCCGAGACGAATGCAATGGCATAACCCTTTTCCGTTAATTCTTTCATTTAGAATTAATTATTCTTTAATTTGTGAAGCTTAACGTTATAGAATTCACGGGGTATTACATTATCCCATTGCCCCAAATTGTACGTTCGTTCATTTAACGTAAAATATACGTTAGACTCGAATAGTCTAACTTATAGAATAAAGAGAAATCATCACAACGCACATAGAAATAAAACTAGATCAAAACATAAGGGGTGAACTTGCATGTGTGAATGAGGTTCTTCACCTAAAACTTGCATAAGCTAAAGTCACAAACTTGCATAAAACTACATATGTCATAGATCTAAATCTAAAGGTGTAAACTTGTTTAAGTAATAGTCACAAACTTGCATAACCATGTATGTCATAGATCTAAATCTAAAGGTGTAAACTTGCATAGGCAATAACCACAAACTTACATTACATGGTTTATACTCCAAACATATATATACTTGCATATGTGATTTATGCAAAATAAACGATGGTGTAAACTTACATCTAAACATGTAAACTAGCATATAGAATTTTGTATACTAGCATATAACTCACAAATGTCATAGCCTAACTTTGGACCTAATTTACACATAAAATAGATGTCATGAAATATGTGAGGTTGTGCATAATTTTCATTAACTTGCATATGATCCAGATCTAAATTAACATCTAGACTTGCATTCATACATATGATTTAACATATGAATTAGTTCCAACAACATAACCAAACTAGCATATGAAACATCATTATGAATCATAGATTTACAACATAGATGATATCATCATAGCTTTACAACACAGATAATAACATCATAGAATTTGCAACGTAGATGATAACATCTTAGAATTTACAACGTAGATAATAACATACGGTCAATGATTCACAACATAATCATATAATCCAAATTATAGATCAATCCAATTAAATCGTTAATTATGTTATTAAAGAAATCGAACTCACAAAAAGAATGTCTTGCGTTCTGAAATCTGAGTTCTGAAATTGATTTAGCTCGCCTTTGTAGTAGATTCGTTGTTGTTTAGATTAATGTTGAATAGAACTGAATTGATTAGCTTTGATTTCCCCTTTTGTTGGTGGCGGCTACTCTAGGTTACATGATGACAGCATGACAGCCATAGTTTCAGTTTTTATTTTGATTTAGTGTTCGAGTCTACCCATGTTTATATAGAATTTCAATTTAATTATAGCCGTCAGATGGTCTTAGGGTTAATCAAAACCACTCAGTCAGGGTTGGGTGACACCTCAGCCCTAATGACTTAGCAAGGAGTCAGAAAGGACTCAGCAATGAGTCACAATATGGATCAGACTGCACCGGAAAGGTGTGCAGGCCTGCTGCTTGGCCTGGACGCACTTGGCAGGTGCGCCAGGGCAAATTTGTACTGGAGCACTTCCCAAGTGCTCCAGTGCAATGTTTTTTTCTATTTTTCCCGCCTGACTTCGTTTGTCCATATCTCCTTCATCCGATATCCGTTTTACGCAAACTCGGGCTCTATCTCGACCAGAATTCCGAGACGAACACAATGGCGCAACCATTTCGCTTAATTCTCACATCTAAGATTAATTATTCTTGAGTTTAGTTAATTCGATTATTCAAAAGTTCAGGGTGTTACATTCTCCCCTACTTAAAGGATTTCATCCTCGAAATCTCTAAGTCAAGAAGAATGTTTCCTACCATCCAATCATCCATCTACTCAACCATCAACCACTAGCAACCATGGTCCTTAAAAGTTTTCTAATGCTTTTCATGTACATATGCACAGTGTGTGTATATGTCCGTATACTAATGCAAAATTAGGCGGTCTACTGATTCAGTCGACCTTCTTAATGCAAATAATGATGGTGCCATGTATCCATCATGTATGCAAGGAACCCTATAAATATCATTACTATATGTGTGCACAACCATTCATTCAAATGCAATATCTATATGATACACACATCCAATGTACATTCATTCTACTAAATACATCCATTTATATGCAATATGCAGTATGAAAGTGACTGAGCCGATCTATTGCCTAAAGTGTGTGTATATGCATCCACGAGCAACCACTAGCAAATACTTGCATCCACATGCATCCATCATAAATAACATGTCTCAAACACATGTTTTAACCATAGGGCTACCCTATCTAAAGGTTAAAGATACTAGCGAGAGGACATACTAATGATAAAACGAATACAAGCTAAGAGATAAAGGAAAAATTAAAAGACATACCCTCGAAAACAAAAGGGTACAATGAACGCATCTTCTCTTATGTCTCCCAAGAAGCGTTGCTCTCATCATCTCCCCATTGCACTTTGACTAGCTTGACCTCTCGATTCCTCAACTTCTTAATCTCCGACCCAAGAATGCACGTAAGAGCTCGTCGAGTCGTCGCATCACGCTCTATCTCCACCTCTCTAAGCAAGCTCAGCTCTACCACTTCTGCGGTCTCATGCAAGCACTTCCTCAAATGTGATACATGGAATACATCGAGTACACCACTAAGCCTCTCGGGCAACACCACTCTATACGCCATCTGTCCAATCCTCTCCTTAATAGGAAACAGCCCTACGAACCTTGGTGCTAACTTTCCAATGGAACAAAAGCGAACAACATTCCGTAATGGAGACACCTAGACAAAGACCATGTCCCCAATATCAAACTCAAGTTCTGTCCTCCTCTTGTCCGCATAAGATTTCTGCCTATCTTGCGCCGTCTTCATCCTCTTTCGAATCAAATCGATCTTTTCGAAGTCTCTCTAATCATATCGGGCAGAATCAAGATTTTATATGTAGATTCCCACGAACATGTAGGCGAATGACACGGCCGACCATAAAGAGCCTCGAATGGTGTCGTGCGAATGCTAGACTGAAAGCTTTTATTATATGCGAACTCCACCAACAGAAGATGTTCCTCCCATGTACCTTCGAAGTCTAAGAAACACAATCTCAATAGGTCTTCTAGAATCCGATTCACCCTCTCGGTCTGGCCGTCTGTCTGAGGATGATATGTGGTGCTCAAACATGACTGAGTCCCTACCGCCTCTTGCAAGCTCTTCCAAAACTCGCTAGTAAAGAAAGGATCGCGGTCGCTCACTATGATAGAAGGAACACCGTGAAAACGAACTATCTCTCGAATGTATACGGAGGCTAACCATGGAGATGTCTTCTTACTCTTCATGGGAATGAAATGGGCGCTCTTAGTAAGGTTGTCTACCACGACCCAAATCCCCATATTACCCTTCCTCGATCTCGGTAACCCAACAATAAAGCCCATCGAGACACTTTCCCACTTCCATTGTGGGACCTCCAATGGGTGAAGCAACCCACCGGGCTTCTTTTGCTCTGCTTTTACTTATTGGCACACCAAGCATCTAGCGACAAACTCAGCCACATCCCTCTTCATACCGGCCCAAAAGTAAACTTGTCTCATGTCCATGTACATCTTGTCCCCGCCGGGATGGATGGTCATCTTCGAACGATGTGCATCATCAAGAATGGTCTTCCTCAAGTTCTCGTCCCGTGGTACACAAAGTCTACCGTCCCTACGTAACCAACCCTCATCATCTAGGTTATACCTATTGAGATGGCTCGATGACTCCGCCCTTTTGAGCATTCCTACTAACTCAACCAACTGTGGGTCATCTCGCTGTGCCTCACCAATCCATCCCAAAAGCGTATGTCTGTCCTCTAAGGATGCTATCAAACCGGGTAGAAAGTCAATGGAAGGTCTAAAGTCGAACGTAGAGATGAACTCTAAGCTTCGCCGCTCAACAAACAACAGATTCAAGGAAAACCTTTTCCTACTTAAGGCGTCGGCCACCACATTACCCTTGCCAGGGGTATTTGCTATCTCGAAATCGTTGGACGCTAAGAATTCCATCCACCTTTGCTGCCTTAAGTTCAAGTCCTTCTGAGAGAACAAGTATTTTAGTGATTTGTGGTCAGTGACCAATTCGAATTTCTCGCCAAGAAGATAATGGCGCCAAGACTTAAGCGCGAAAACAATAGTGGCTAACTCTAGGTCATGTGTAGGGTAATTTCTCTCATGCACTCTCAACTTCCTTCCTCCATAGGCTATTACCCTTCCCTTTTATTTCAACGCCAAGAATCTTTCCATATATTAATTCTCTTCAGCCCGTGAGAGAAACTTTGCCTCAAACGTCTGATTGAAATTTGGCAATGTGTCAACTGGACGCTCTCCGTTAGTGACCTGCCACCAAAATGAGGCCTCATCCTTCATTAGCCAGGCAGCTAACTGGGCCTTTCTTCCATCTTCCACTTCAAATATCCCAAACAATTCTTCCACCTCCTTTAGCCAATTTCGAGCTTCAACAGATGTCTCCGTCCCGTGAAAAGTTCTTCCACCCATTGCTCGAAAGTCCTTACATATCTTTGTAAAAGTATCGACACGAGGAGGAGGAGGAGGAGGAGGAACATTTGCTGGACCTGAGGTGGTGGCCCTAGCCTCCAAATACCTCTAAACCATCCTGGTATCGGTATCCCTTCGGCTATCTCGAGAATTCGAGACATGCTGAAACGAAAAAGGAAAGATTCAATACAAAAGAACCGAAGGAAAGATATATGGATCTTGGGGTTATGCTTTCTAAAATAAGCTTTTCTCTTGAAAATACTTTCCTTAAAACGTACTTTTGAAGGTACTTCTTTATAAAAGTGTTCTTGAAAAACAGTTTTTCAAAATTCATATCTGTTCCGGTAACCTTTAGCTCTGATACCACATGTAACACCCCATGTCCATTAATGTCACTCACAAAGGTAATGCATTAACTTCTATGGAGCGTTTTAAGTGTGTATAGAACAGAAACTTAACAACAAGACAGATATAAACAGTACTTAAAAATTTATTATTTTATTCATTACAGCGGCAAACACATAGGTTTGATAACATCATCAAAAACCAGAGTCAAAGTACATAATATCCATCTTGACTAAATCAGAGTACATAAATTGAAAGACATAACCCCAACACAAAATAGCCATAAATAAGATAGGCTGAACTTTTACTTCAGCGATCAAAGCAACTTCTAAAAGCAAGAGATACAGCTGTCCAAAATCAAGCTCCACTGGTGCTAGTTCCACCCTGACCACCTGGGGGGAAAAGGAAGAAAAGAGGTGGAAAAAAAGGGGGTCAGATATAAAGTCTGGCGAGTGCGATAACTTTAACAACATAATTACCAAAATTACTAGGCTAAGGCATAAGTTGGAAAATAAGGAAATGACTGTGAAAATTGAGTATGGCAAAGCATGCTAAAGGAAATAAGATGAACAAAGATAACATTAAAAGTGCACCTAGTCGCTAAAAGATAATTACTACACTGCACCACACCAAACACCCTAAAAGTTGATCCCACCTACAAGACTTTAATAATGATAATGGTAGTTTCGTGTACCCCTAGTTGCCTTCATAGGTGTCGCCTGCCCCTATCTCCACTAGGTGTACCCACTACCCCCATGCGATCGGCTCCCTAACTCGTAGATACCCGTGTTGGCCCCATAGTGGGGTGTATCACTCCCCAAAGTGGCAACCCGATACCACCAACAATGCACGACTTTTACCAACACGATGCAACAACGTCTTACCTACCAGCCTGGGCCCACACACGCACATGAACCCGCAGGACTTGCGTTGCCACCGCTAACCCATTTTGGCCTCTTACAGTCAAGCCCAGTACGCGTGTCCCGTCCTCGACTTGGGTCCAGCCCACAAAGATACTTATGGGTTACTGGTTGAAACGGGGCCCCATTACTTGACACAAGCTATCCACCTAAGCTTGGTCCCCTCTAGTACATCCCACTTAACTCTCTTCTTATTCATGTTCACTTACATGTTTCAATTCTTGGTTAAGTGTTTCTAATTGTATTTCAAATGCCACCCAAGGCACCCACTAAATTCCACATGCCACTCAAGGCACCCACTTAACCCCCTCATGTCCCACTACATGTTTATCTGGTTAAGTGTTTCTTAATTCATTAACACCATAACCATGTAAACACCTCCGACATTAGACTGGCATTTGTGTCAGCTGGATTTATCGGGCGGGTCCGGGTAGTCTTACACCACAAAAGAGCCTAACCTCGTGTCTTAGGCGATTAATTACACATAATTAATTGTCCCCCAATTTGAATTAATTTCCCTATTCAAATTATCAATTAATTCCGAATTTAACTATGTCCATAATTGACTCAATTATGTCCATCTAGTTATGGTATGCAAAATTATACCAATTATCATCATCAATTTATTTTATGCCATTTAAGGCATTTGTGCCAATTCTCAATATTAAATCTTTTAATATTATCCCATTGCCCCATGTTGTACATTCGTTCGTTTAACGTAAAATGTACGTTAGACTCGAATAGTCTAACTTATGGAATAAAGAGAAAACATCACAACACACATAGAAATAAAACTAGATCTAAACATAAGCGGTGAACTTGCATGTGTGAATGAGGTTCTTCACCTAAAACTTGCATAACCCAAAGTCACAAACTTGCATAAAACTTTATATGTCATAGATCTAAATCTAAAGGTGTAACTTGTTTAAGTAATAGTCACAAACTTGCGTAACCATGTATGTCATAGATCTAAATCTAAAGGTGTAAACTTGCATAGGAAATAACCACAAACTTACATTACATGGTTTATACTCCAAACATATATACATATGTGTGTGTGTGTGTGTGTGTGTGTATATATATATATACACACACACACACTTGCATATGTGATTTATGCAACATAAACGATGGTGTAAACTTACATCTAAACATGTAAACTAGCATATAGAATTTTGTATACTAGCATATAACTCACACATGTCATAGCCTAACTTTAGATCAAATTTACACATAAAATAGATGTCATGATATATGTAAGCTTGTACATAATTTTCATTAACTTGCATATGATCCAGATCTAAATTAACATCTAGACTTGCATACATACATATGATTTAACATATGAATTAGTTCCAACAACATTACCAAACTAGCATATGAAACATCATTATGAATCACAGATTTACAACATAGATGATAGCATCACAGCTTTACAACATAGATAATAACATCATAGGATTTGCAACATATATGATAACATCATAGACTTTACAACATAGATAATAACATACGGTCAATGATTCACAACATAATCATATAATCTGTAATGACCCGCATTTTCAACGGTATAATAATTAATTTATTTAATTATTTAAAAGGTGAATTAAAGGATTTAATTGTCATGGAATTAAATAATGGCGAATATTTAATTAAAATAATAAATTAAATAATATATTTAATTCTGAAATAATCAGAATTGGCTGAAATGGCGATATGTTGTGAACTGGGTCATCCCGAAGATTTAATTCAGCTTGGAATTGAATTCTGAATAACAAATATATTTAAATAACGACAGTTTGAACGTATAATTATATTATAATTAAAATCGAGCTCGAAATGGCGCGGTAGTTCGCGATTTGGCGATTTGAACTTCAACTGAATGTACAGAGTTCGTTTTAAATCGGGTTTCTGTGAAACAAGAAACGTGTGGAGCTGGTGGAGTATATCATTCTAGTGGAAGAGAAAAATCAGGATTTCGTCGTATAGATTTTGAGATATGTCCAAATCAAATTTTAAAATAGTCGCTATAGAATCGTTTATCGACCGTAACGGTTTATTCGATATAACTAGAGATATGATTTGAGTTTAGACAAGGTTCTTTTGAGGCGTAGTGATAACTCAATTTTTAGAATTTTACTGTAATTTTTAATTAATTAAATATGCAACTTTTTATTTGGAGTATTTTGCACCCTTAATCAGCGATTTTGGGGTTTCAAAATATGAGTTAACCTACTGATGTTATTATATTTTTGGGATCGTGGGACGTTGCTCATCTCAACCGTATTTTTATTTCTGTCAATAGCAGTACATAAAGTAACGGAATTTTATAAACGATTTTGTGTGAATATTAGAAAGTAAGGTGCTTTGACATAAGTTGAAACTGGAACGTATATGTTCATTCCTTATACACGCATGCCCACCATTGCCTTCACAAGACATGCATTTTCGAAACTCACCGGCCTTTTAACCCTACTGTTAAGTATAATATCTATGTTTGATACTTCCTTGGCTAAGGATCCTACATGTCACTCAACCCTTTTGCCTATAAAAAGACCTTAAACCCGTCTCCTTAAAACCTAATTCTCTTCTGTAGTCAACGCAAATCGCGCCTCCATCTTCTAATAATCAACGACAGTTAGTTTCAAACCATTTTCTCCATCAATCTCCAAATCCATTCAACAATCCACAAAATTCCAACTAGAGATATGTTAAGCTATTCGAGTACTTGGATTTGACCGGCTGAGATGGACAGTTTCGAATCACGGTGGCCAGGAGTGTCGAGCAAAGTTGTGACGTTCGAAGTAGTCTTGAAGGCGCAGGGAGGCACTGCTTTTGTCGAGGTAGCTGGTGGAGACCGAGGACGTTGGGACGCTATTTCTGGGAAGGACTGATAGGGCTCAACGGCTTGGGGGGGTGAGCAGGCCAGTGGAGCGATGGGACTGCAGCAAGTTTGAAAGGGGAGCATGGAGTTAGATAACTAAAAAAAGGGACAGTGGACCTTGTATATAAAAAACGTGAAAGGCTGAGTGTATGGAAGGGAATGGTTAGAAGATCTGAAGTGTTTTCATGCACTTTTATTTAGTGTGATTACTGAGAAAGTGTCAAGGTAAAGGAGAAGGAGTATTAAGGGATTACAGGGGGTTAGTGAAGAAGGTCAATTATGTGAGGGAGTACAGGCACGTGTGAGTGATTACTGTGGGGTTGGTTCAAGAAGAGGTGCATGAATGTTTGTAGAGTTGGTTGGGTTTGTAGTCTTGGATTTCATACGAATACTAATGGGCAACGCAACGGAGTGATTGTTGAAGTTAAACACTTTGGTGAAATTGTTTTGAAATTTCATATGGTAAAGAGGTAGCATATGGGTGTTGGAATCGGCGTGTTTCACAGTCTGAAAGGAGAAGGTAGAAATAAAGATGGCGGGTTGAATAGTTTGGAGCAGGCCAAGTTCTAACGTAATGAAATGGGTCGATTTTTATAAATGATGTGAGGCCCAACTAAAGAAAGGAAAATAGAAAAATAATAATAGAAAGGGGGAGCGCGGTAAAGGAGTTCCGAGAAGGACTGTTTAAATCATAAAGAAGGATATGCAGGCAAGGACATATGGTGATGGGCCGAGGAATCAGATGGGGTGAGAGCCCAATAATTAATTTTATATATGTTTAATTCATTTCAAATAATGTATTAACATACAATTACCGTAACTTGTTCATATGTTAACGGAATCTGACGAAATAAGATCTGTTGGGATCGTATGGACGGTGGCTACGCGATGGAACTGCTGGGGAGTGAATCGAAGCTCGTTACAATTTATAGAGAAATAAATTGTCCGTTTGAATCAAGCGATGGTTATCGTTATTAACGATGATCGTCCAATGTGAGTAAAACTCACCAACTCTAAATAGTTATATTTTTATAACGTACTTTTAGAACTGTTAGATATTGATTGACTGTTGTGTGTAGATTGGTTGATTGAACTACTAGTCAGTTAGTTGAAATTATATATATATATATATATATACACCATTAAATATTGATGTTGCTTATCAGAACATTTCATACTGAAATGAAGTTGATGTTAATTGTATGGTTTAACATCTGTGATGCAGGGGAACAGGTTGGAGGGACCCAACTGGGTTCCTCAATAAATAAAATACTGTTTTATTCATATATTATGATATGTGATGTGTTATATAATCTATGATGATTATGTGTGCTTGGTTAATAGTAATTAGGGTTATACGGTATTTTAAATACCAAAATGAATACTGGAAAGTAAAAAGGGAATTTTCAAAACGTATATTGAAAATGAAATATTTATAAAATCAAAGGATTTTATAAAGGTGATATTTATTAGAAAATAAATAGAATCGAGTTAAAAGTGTTAAAGAGGATAGGGTATGGTTTTTGAGTAATTGGAACTTGTTCTACGTTGATTAAGTTGAGTAAATTTCAAAGTGTTGATCTGATGTTGGTTTCGGTCTTCGGGATTAACACTGAGAAGTTTATTCACTTACCAATGTTTAATAAGGATCTAATGAATAAAAGTGAAGTAATAAGGGAATATCTATTTAGGAAATAAATAAAGTTATAAAAGGAATTAATTATTTGTTAAATAGAATTGAAAGGAGTTAATCGATTTGAATTAATCAATTAGAGTTGATTGATTGGAGATAATCAAATTGAGTTGTCGAGTTAAGATAATCAAATTGAATTAGCGAGTTAAGTTAATCAAATTGAATTAGCGAGTTAAGTTAATCAAATTGAATTAGCGAGTTAAGATAATCAAATTGAGTTGTCGAGTTAAGATAATCAAATTGAATTAGCGAGTTAAGACAATCAAATTGAGTTGTCGAGTTAAGTTAATCAAATTGAATTAGCGAGTTAAGTTAATCAAATTGAATTAGCGAGTTAAGTTAATCAAATTGAATTAGCGAGTTAAGATAATCAAATTGAGTTGTCGAGTTAAGATAATCAAATTGAGATTAATAAGTTAAAATGATCAAAGTGAGTTAGTAAAAAGGGAGTTAATCAAATTAGAGTTAATCGAATAACGATTAATGATAAATTAAATTCAAAGAGATAAAGTTGATTGATGATTGACTGATCGAATTTCCATTTGGGAATAAGATCATTGTTTGTACACTGACATGTTTTCATTTGATAGTTAAATCACAGACTATCAAAGTTTGACCATTTTAACGTTGTTAATATGGAGAGACCGTTTGGATTCTTATCTAAAGAACCACTCTGTATTGGCATAAGCGTTGCGAATATGCCAAAGAAAATTGAAGACGGAGTAAAGTGCAAGGGCTGTTGTATAAGTCCTTGGTAGAGATTACCTAGAATGGATGTACTGAATAGTGCCTTCGGTTTCGTTCAATCCCAGAACGAACGTAAATGGACGAATGTCTGACAAAGTATTTCCAATGATCGAATGGATTGGTCTGTATAAATATATATGGTTGCAACGGATTTATTCCCTTAGCATAACATCCAGAATAATTGTGTAAACCAATTAAGGATTAACGGATTTGATAATGTGGCATTCAAAATGATCGTGTTATCAATGAATGGAAAGTAATCGTAACCTCTGGCCTCAACATCCGGTAAATGACAAAAATCGGGAAGGCAGCATGGCTAAGTCGGTCGCACCGAAGTAGGGTGTATAATCACCTATCTATAGAATATTCATTTGCTTATTTAATCTATCAATGTTGTCCCCTATATATATGGGAAACGGTTGCTGATCCCAACCGTTGGTGATGTACATTCGATACTCAAGCGAAATGAGTGGTCGGTCATGTGTGGCTGAGTTAAAAGATGTTCTTGTTGAACTCCAGTGTATCGTTCATAGAGTACACTGATCGGAAGGTGGTTCCATACCTTGTCATAGTTGGAAATCCATTACCCAATACGTGCTTGCGGTTTTGATTGTATACTATATATGTAGAACGTGAGATGAAAGCGTTTCTGCTAGATGATTATTATATTGTGGTTGATAGACATTATTATAATATCAAAAGGTTTTTGGTATAAAGATATTTTGGATTCTCATAAGGGAAAAACCCGTTCCGTTATACGGCGTGGTCTTATGAGATATCATTTACTTGTTCGAATTGTTTTAAACTGTTTTACTCATGCCTGTCCCATGACTGACCCGGAGTTTATTTTGTTTTGTTTTCCATAAACTCTTGGGTGCCTAAATTTGTACAGGCAGTCAAGTAGTTCAGGATTTTATAAATACACTTGGAGAGCTTGGAGCAGAAGGCTTCAAGATTCTATAGCTATTATTATTTCCGCTGTTGTTGTAAGTGTTGTACTCTGAAATGTTATTGTATACATATACTGTTTGTATTTCAAAAGTTATGTTATATTTTATTCGTTCCGCTGTGAGATTCGTGGTTACTCTGATGATGATGTTCTTCTTCTTCTTCTATTCTAATAGTTCTATCTTATCTATCCACACCCTCTATCTTCTTTCTATTAATTTCTTGAATTTCCAGTGCAATTTGGGGTTGGACTTGTGTTATTTGGTCAGCTCCAATTGGACCGGATTTTCGGGTCATTACATAATCCAAATTATAGCTCAATCTAATTATATCATTAATTTTGTTATTAAAGAAATCGAACTCACAAAAAGAATGTCTTGCATTCTGAAATCTGAGTTCTGAAATTGATTTAGCTCGCCTTTGTAGTAGATTCGTTGTTGTTTAGAATAATGTTGAATAGAACTAAATTGATTAGCTTTGATTTCCCCTTTTGTTGGTGCCGGCTACTCTAGGTTACAAGATGACAGCATGACGGCCATAGTTTCAGTTTTTATTTTGATTTAGGATTTGAGTCTACCAATGTTTATATAGAATTTCAATTTAATTATAGTCGTCGGATGATCTTAGGGTTAATCAAAACCACTCAGTCTGGGTAGGGTGACACCTCAGCCCTAATGACTCAGCAAGGGGTCAGAAAGGACTCAACAATGAGTCACAATATGGATCAGACTGCACCAGAAAGCTATGTAGGCCTGCTGCTCGGCCTGGGCGCACTTGGCAGGTGCGCCAGTGCAAATTTGAATTGGTGCACTTCCCAAGTGCGCAAGTGCAATTTTTTTTTCTATTTTTCCTGCCTGACTTCGTTCGTCCATGTCTACTTCATCCGATATCCGTTTTACGCAAACTCATACTCTATCTCTACCAGAATTCCGAGACGAACACGATGGCGCAACCCATTTCCCTTAATTCTCACATCTGAGATTAATTATTCTTGAGTTTAGTTAATTCGATTATTCAAAAGTTTGAGTGTTACAAAACCGATTTAGAAATTAGGGTTTACTCTCTAAGAATTGATTACAAGAATTAAGAATGAGAAAAAAATACCCTCAAATGAGACCAATGGGGCCTTGTTTATAGAAAAATTAGGCCCCCTTTTGGTTGTGATTCAACAGAAGTCCGTTTGGAGTGCTTTCAGCCCTCTGTAAAGAGAAAGGGATTTGGTTTGGCCGCTTCATTAGCTTTCGGTGTTGGCTATTGAGTTTCAGCCTCTCGCGTTCTCTAAATATTTCTATCAGCTTTCGGTCTTAGTGGTAAGATCCAGTTCTAATAGCAAATTCTTGACTTTGTACTGCTTCTGCGACTTCCGATTTTAGTATTGTCACTAAGTATGTTTGTGCGGATGACCTTTCTTCACACGAGCTTAAACTTGCTTTACTATCTTCTAAAATTTACTATGGGACTTCAACCTTCGGTGTCTACTTTCCTTTTGTCTCTATGCTTTGTTATTGCATCACTCTTGCTTTCGGAACACTGATTTCGATCCTTAACGACTTGTGACTCAAGTACTACTTTCGATTGTGTATCAATACTAAGTGGATTGGTCTGGATAGCCTCACTACAAGAAAAACAGCAAATAGTAGCGGCAAAAAACGTTGCTAATCCGTCGCTAAACAGGCATTAGCGACGGATTTCCTACATAAAGTTATGGTCGGCAAAAACCATGACGGTATCTGTGTCAGATTTTGCGACGGAATTTAGCATGAATTTTCCGACAATTTACCGTCATTTTAAAAAAATTATAACAAAAATAAATTTTAATTATTAATTTACTTTTTTTTTATTTATATACCGACGATTTACCGACGGATTATTAATTTAGCATTAAATATTATTTACAAAAGCTGTCGGTAAACCCTTACTAATTACCAAGGGATTAGCGACATAAAGCTTTGACAAAAAATCTGGCTCTTTTTTTTGTTGGTAAACCCTTAATATTCAGCATTTAACAGGCGGATGGTATAAGAAAATTACACATAATAAACATAAATAATATGATAAAATTAACAATATGCTATAAGCAAATTATATAACAAATCATTTCAATCAATGAATTATTTCTTCCAACCACGAAAACAAAGCTACAAAAATTTAATTTGAACAAGATTCCTTACTACAAAACAACAATTCAAAGACATAAACTACAAATCAATTTCAATCTACACCATTATTTGTAGCATTGTTCCACTTCCTCTTCATTTCGAAACATAATCAAGACCACCATCCTTTCGAAGCATAATTAATACCACCTTCAACACACAATATTTTTCGTCAAAAGAAAGAACAGGAGATCAGAAGCACCATTCATCCTCCTCAACTTCAACCCACAAAAATAAGCCTTGAAGAATTCAAATTCTTTTGATACAGTAAGACCATTTACGGTAGCAAGGCAAATGAGCTCCCCTCTAAACTTAAAGAGATAGTGAATCTGAAACTCGTCAACCATGCAGACATTAGCTCATGACAACAGAATAGAAACTAAAAAATATGTTTATGTTGCAACATTTCATGAACTGCTTCCCTAATAGTTGTAACCGAGGAGACAGTTTAAATTAAACAAGGGAGATATATTCAACATAGGGGTATAATATAACTATAAAGGCTTATATAAAAAGAATATTTTTCTAAAATTAGTACAATTTAGTACTTCATCCAGCAACGCTATCTCTTCTTTTTACCTTAAATGGTCCCAAAGGCTAAAACTAGCAATGTACTATAGGAGAACATCAAATATTCAAGTCATTAGTAATTAGGTGGGTAAAATTAGCTTATGGAAAAATAGGAGGGTACCAATTGATTAAACAGTGGAAAAGATACTTCATCATAACACAATATGTCTTGTCTGCCTTCTTAGTCATAAACACTAAAATAGAAGGAGCCACCCAGAAGCAACTACTGAAATCCATTTGATTGTCAAGTTGTGTTTTTTTCATTTAAAATTTAAAAAAAAAAATAAACATAAACGAA
This sequence comes from Allium sativum, assembly GCA_030737875.1. Classification (NCBI taxonomy): domain Eukaryota; kingdom Viridiplantae; phylum Streptophyta; class Magnoliopsida; order Asparagales; family Amaryllidaceae; genus Allium; species Allium sativum. The sequence continues at coordinate 1,054,354,814 of CM060916.1, read as the reverse complement.
AAAAAAATCATCCCACTATTTCTGGAGAGTGACAAATAGTCATCTTTTACCAACTATTAACAATTTTTGTGCAGTGATGTCTCTTAAAGCATATAGAAAGTTAGGACAAAGATAGTGCAGTATAGTATATACATACACTATGACCGCATGACCACCAAAAGTATAAAGAATATTGGTAGCATCAGTGAAGTATAGCACCAATTTGGTTGGACCAGAGTGAGTCACATCCTCAACCTATACACACAATTAGAAAAAATTAAACATATTTTACCATAACAAAATGAACAAGAAATAATTAATATGTTTTCTATAAGTTCAGGTTGATTAGCCAACTCATTTCCAACCCAGCCTCTCATGCTCTGATATCCATAAATTTTCATGCCTATATATATATATATATATATATATATATCCCACATTAATTAATGTTTGCCAGACTTCTGTTTGTGCTTGTCATATTTTCCCTTTTTATAACTTACCAAATGTAGCACGGTAATTCTACACTTCATTTTAATTAGCAGTTAAACAAAGTAATCACTATATACACCGGCAGTTCATCAAACATGCAAAACAGAGTGACCATGAAGCCAAGCATCCAAACATAACATAATATATATATATATATATATATATGCATATCACCCAATGAATCCAGATAATTATGTATACCAATATAGTCGAAACATGTATCAAGCCAGTAATTCATACAATCATAAACATTGTACATTAGTAGCTTTTACGATTCTCACGGCTTATAATATAATTTTATTGGACATTATCCCTAATGGTTTTCAACTGATTCATAAATTAAAGGTGTTCTAGTCAGTGTTATTATAATACTTGTGAACCCTACTTCACAACAGTCATTATTATTGCAGATTACATAATTAAATAACATAATATGGTGTAATCATTTTGTAAAACCCAAACACTGTATATCACTGCTTTTTCTGCTTCATAACTGATCTATATGTATTTGTATATGTGTATTCAGATTCAACTAGAAAATAGTTAGCACCGTCATCAAGAGCTAAATAATAACAGAGGTTACTCGAACCATTAACCACCGTCCATTTAGAAATTCATCCATAACAACTCCTAAAACACACATCCAGCATACAATCATCACTATACTAAGCATACTGAAAGATAAACAAGTAATACGGCTACCTATACAGGTCTTAGTGCCAAAGAAACAGAAATATACTCACCTAGTTTTAGTCTCGACTTCTATTACTCAGATCTTGAATTCGTGCTTCTAGAACTCCATCAGGCTTTCAATTCTCCATGGTCTACCACTTCCATCCCTCTAGAGTCATGGATCCATTCTTGATTGTGGTGTGGGACGATGGATTTGTTGATTTACCCTAATTTTTTGTGCTAGGGCCTGCGGCCATTTTTATTTCTTTTTAATTTTTAACGAGAGAATATGAATCTAGGAAACGACAGCCTCTCTATCTTTTTATTGAGTTAATTCCATACGGCTAGGGTTTTAATTCCTTGCTAATTCCAATTTTACCCCTAGCTTTTGTATTAGCCTGTTGTAATTGTTATGCCCGTTTTTCCCACAACACTTAACTAATTTTCATTCTATATTTATCCCAATAATAAACATAAATCTTTACTTACAAATTAAACACATAAAAAATATACAAATCAACATGTATATTTTTCCACAATTTAAACCAAGGCACAATTTTATATTTCCATCATGTGCACACACAAATGATTTATTTGCTTATCCAGCCTGTATATATATATATATATATATTCATAAACATATACTTAATTGAGATTAATATAATTTTAGGGTCATAAAATTTGGGTTATTACAGGATCGACCGCCATTTTGTTTGGATTTGGGGAACTGGAATAAATGGATGAACAAGGGATGATATTTTATTATTATTTAATTGAAGTAGTTGAGAATTGGAACGCGCGGATGGTCATGGCCAATAGAAAATGATGGTTTACAGAGCGAAATACGAAAAGTTGAGCCAAATTTTCCAAAAAAAAGTAGCGGCAAAATTTTTAGTTTGGAGGGAATTTTTGCTAAATTTTTTGCATTGGAGCCTAATTTTCAATTTAGGTGGAAAGCGTTAGGTAAGAGTCAAATCCCTCACTTGAATTGAAAAAATATTAGCACGTATAAAATAAAAAATGTTACTAAAGAAAACCACAAATGAATATAGAAGTACTAATCTTCAACATAATTTTTTACACTTTTCAAATTCTGAACTTTTTAACATTTATGAGTTTTTCTTAAATTTGAAGATTATATTTAGTTTAAATTTATCTAAAGTTTTTTTTTATGAAAGTTTCAAATTTTGGTTTATAAATTTTATGAATTTTCAAATTTTAATTTAACAAATTTTAGAATTTCAAAAATAATAAAATTAATTAACAATTATAATTAACATGTAATGAATAAAAAATTAGAATTAACCAGAGAAAATTTGCTACTAATTATTAATTATTTACAATTAATTATTACAATAAATTATAATTGTGAGTTCTGGAATTTACGTGAAATTTACTTATTAATTACTAAGTAAAAACACAAATGTAAAACATTTTATAAACAATAAATATAAAAGTCCAAAAATAAATCAATTATTTTTCAAATAATACGTAGCAATCAATTTCTTAAAAGCAAATATGTATTAATAATTTCTTGATATTAATTTAATTACTCGTATTAAAGACTATTATATAATCATTGACTATCAAAACAAATTTAATATACATCGAACAATAATGTATTTTATTAATTACTATTACCTCTTATTTATATTATATAGTGATTAATAATTAATCAGCATTAATTTTCAAAAAAAATAGCACTAACTATTTAATTTTATTTACTTCTAATAGTTATTGTTTATTATTAATTACTAATGTATTGTTAACATTAATTATTTAAAATTTAAATTTAATAATTAATTACTAAGTAAAAACACAAATTTAAAATATTTTTTAAATAATAAACATAAAATTTCATTTCAAATCTCTTGGAAAACTGCAAGGAAAATAGCTTCAAAATTATGTCGACGGTAATCCGTCTCTATTAGCAACGGAATTTGGCATTAAATATTTTATGACGGTAAAGTGCTACAATTTCCATTGATTTAGCGACATAATTAGAATTCGACGGTAATAATTTATAATAAGTTGACATATAAAGTCCATAATATTTTCTCTTACAAAGCCCACGAAAATCCGTCGCTAATTAGCGACAGAATTTTCCGCTGCTAAAAATCTGTCGCTATTCTCGGTTTTTCTTGTGGTGCCTTGAGAAAAAATCTTGCTTCAATAGCTTCTGAATTATTCCAGGTGTTGGTATCGGTACAAAGTAACTTAATATCTATAGACCGTTTATCTTCATTTCAGCTTGGTGCTATGCTTCTTTTCTCATAGCCTTGGGTTCTAGTATCGGATGGCATGCCTTCTGTTATCCCTCATTGTTTACTTTCAATGTCGAGTTGTATGCAATTGGATTCAACTCATGGTTGATCAGTTTTGGAGTTGAAACCGATTTATCACCATCTCTTGGTGTCGATATCAAGCTTTCCTTCTTTTGTTGGCACCGATTGTACATAAGATGAATAATTCCCTTTCCTACTTTCAGAAATGGCAACTTTAGTAGTTTGGTATCGGACTGTGTGCTCTCTAAATTGATGCTGGTTTAATTGCTTTCGGAATTGCCTTGGCGCTTCGTTCTTTGTATCTATACCAAGCTTTAATTGCTCGTGGTTGTACCAATAGCAGGTGAACTGAGAATTTCTCTTCATGCCTTTGGTATTAGGTGTTTGGCGATTTGATGTTGGCTTCTTGTTTCCGAAACATTCTACTGTTGCTTGTTGTGCGTCGATACCCCTTCACCGTCATTCGGCTTTGGTGTCGAAATCTGGTATTAACATTGGTCTTTTAACAAATACCTGAATCTAGGTTACAGTTCGGAACTTCTATTATTACCAAATGTGGATATCTGGTCTTCTAAAAAATACCCAAATCTGGGTTATAGTTTGGACCTTCTATCAATTACCATGAATGTGATTCTGGTCTTCTATCGAATACCTGAATTTGCGTCACTATCCGGGTCTTCTATTAATGTCTTCTATTAAATACTTGAACTTGGGTTATGATTTGGGACTTTTGATTATAGCCAGAAGCGGAATTCTGATCTTCTCTCGTTCATACTTGAATCTGGGTTTTGAAGCTGCTAACTACTATTGCTAGAAATGGGTTTTTAGCATTATCTTGCAACCTCCTCAGATATGGGTTCCGATGATCCTATCTAAGCTGCCAGAAAAGCGAGTCTTGGACCTTCAACTTAATACGCTAATCTGGGTCAAGAGAATCCGATTCTTGTCCTTGGGAAAAGGATTTTCTGTCAATACTTAGGGTTATGACTCGAGTCATAAACCTTCAAACTAATATCATCTCTTCCATACCGCATAGTTGGGTCTCTTAAACGCACTATACATGGATTGCTATTATCTTTGAGAAGTGAAAACAAAATTCATACATCAGATGATATTTACATTGTTTACAAGTTTGTCTACGAGGTTATTTCATCAATTATCACAATATAAAAATTAGGCATCAATATAACAAACACATCAAAAATCTTGCGACCCTCGTTATCAGGTAAAGGAGGATTAATGGCGTTATGGATAGCAATACACAATAGCTCATTAAGCTTCTGTCCCTTTTTACAAATATCATAAGGGTTGTCTAAGGGTTTAACCCAAAATTACAAAGCCCTATTAAAAACTCAACTCATAGCTCTCAAAGACTTTTTCTCTTTCTCTAAATCAGAGACTTTCTTCCGTAAATCATGTATTTCCTCCTATAAATATCTAATCTGGGAAACATAGTGATTAATATGCCGAAGCACGTCTTCATGAAGTTTAGTGTCATAATAACTCTTCATTTTAGCTATCACTCTTTTACACCACTCAGAGATAACTATCTCGTCTAACCCTCGATGGGGGTTCTTCAAGTAAATATATTTTTCATAGGACAAGGCTTTGGGCTTAGCCGTGGCCTGAGAAGTCTTGGACGCATTCACGTCAGGAATATTCCTCAAGAAAAATTCCTACGCTTTACAACTTGTACTTCCGTTATTGAGTTCAATTTCTAAATTAATTGTTTTCTGGTATAATCCACTTAAATCCTCCTCAAAATCAAGAGATGGTTTATTCTTTATGTATTTCTTCAATCCAAGGATAATTGTAACACCCCATATTTTTAAGATAATAAAACAAGGATAACTTAATTAAATATTAAGAATTAAGTAAAATAGAGTGCGCCATTGCGTCCGTCTCGAAATTCTGCTCAAGATAGACACGTGTTTTTCCTAAAATGGACATCGTATGAAGAAGTTATGAGCATTAGAAGTTCATATACATATAACGAGCTTATATGTGTATATATATATATATATATATTAAATAAATATATCCAGATAATTCAAAAATCAGTTCAAAAATCAAGATCGTAGGCGGGAAAGTTCGCAGGGAAAATGGACCGTTTGGGTTCGACCCACCAACAGGGAGGTCGACCTAGGGGTCGACCCACCCACAAATCTGGAACCTTCTTTTCTGACGTGTATGATTCTAGTGTTTTAGACTTTTATATGAGGGTCCTGATTCCTCCGCTACTCCTATAATTAAGACCCTAGGCCTAACCCTAAATCTCATAATTCGGCGGCAACGCTGGAGCTTGGTGTTTCAGAAATTCAGATTTGTATGTTAGAAAATATCAAATTGAAATCTGGAGGGAAGAGATTGGTGTTTTTATTAAAAGGCACTCAGAATTTCGTGAAAAGCAAGGTAACGTCCAAGATCTAATCTATTCATATTCTTCCTATTTTCTATTCTTCTCTCTGAATGAAAATAGTCGATCCACGTTATTAGGTTTCAAATCAAATTAAAGGGGAAAGGAAAACCATGGATGATAGAACGGATCAGATCCAAAATTTGGGAAAGCATGAAAGGTTCGTGGGTTTAAACTATAGTCTTTTGATAATATTATGACAATCATTTAACATTCCCGTTTTAATAAATTGTGAAATTGCAAGCTTAATTATAAATTGCTGTTATAACAAGTTGAGATGTTAATATGAATAAATCAGGAAATTTATATGTTGAATCTACTAAATTGGGGTAATAATTAGCATAATATAACGTTAAATTGTTAATACGAATAATTCATATATTGAATCAGTTGAAATGTTGGAATGTTTTCGTGTTATAATATTAATTTGAACATGTGGGAAAAATTTCATATATTGGATTTGTTGGAGTGCTAAAAAGTTTACATGTAAATTTGTCCCAATTATATAAAGGGAATAATTGGAGTAAATATATGACTATATGGATTCATGTTAACATAGAATCGAATAAATATGGGTTTGGGGCATCGACCAAATTATGTTTAAAGATCTTAAATTGGATCATAAGTATAGAAAATTGATTTAGGCGCAAATGGGATCATATATAAAATATGAATTGGCATAATTCGAATAATATGAATTTAGACATAAAATGCATCATGAATATAATTGGGTAAATGGGTGTTAACACCTATAAAGGAATAGGTTTAAATAATTGATTAATAATGAATGCCTAGGATTACAGTTAGAAATTGTAATTGCACTTATGACATGAGGTTAGGTTGCATTAGTGGTGGAAGTCTGCCCGGACTCGAACGGTATAACCAACATCCACTAATGTTGAACCTAATGTGGGAGGTCAAAGCATGCAAATACGAGACATGTTATGACACATGGTTAATCCCCACTTGTGGAAGAAGTCTGCCCAGACCCGACCGGCATATCCAACATCCACAAGTTGAAGGCCTAATGTGGGAGGTCTAGCCCATTGTAAACCATAAATGGACATGGTAATGAATTGGACTACTTAACCTAATCTAATCCATAGGGATTGTATGAATATGAACCAAAGTTAGTGTTAAGTAAAAATTGGTTGGACAGTGGGTGGGCTAAGCAAATCTAAGGGGGTGGGGTAATATTTACATATAGGCCCGCAAACTTAGCTCGATAAGGTTATGTAATTAAAGACACCTAGTGGTAATACATAACCGGTAGAAATAATAAAGTTATGTAATTAAAGACACCTTTTAGGTTAAGCATAACTTGTAGGAATGATAATCACCTATTATAAATAAATAACATTGATGAAAATGTTGTGTAATAGGAAGGGTTGCCCTAGGGACAAGTAAGTATTATAACTTAGGTTATAATAAACTAATAAGGAAATGAGATAAGGGGCACTTAATTATAAATTAAGTAATTGATAAATGGGGGATGCAGGAAACTTGTTGAGAAAAGGGGGAAAATATATGGAATATAAGAAGTTGTAATTAATTATAAATTAAGTAATCTGTAAGCTTGGATGTCTGAAACCCGTTGATAAGAATGGTTAGGCTTGTCCTAGGGACAAGAGGAAATTATAACAAAGATTATAATAAACGGGTAGAGAAACTTATCACTGGCCTTAGCTAATAGATCTAAGTTAATAAGGAAACAACGATAAGTTCTATTGACAATGTAAAATGGAATTATGATTTAATGAGAAAGGACGAGGAAAACTTATGAGATGAAATTAGTTATATTTAATCATAAACGGTAAGTGATGTGTTAATTAGAAAACATGTGAATTGGATATACTTAATTACATATTAAGTAAAACATGATATTATAAAGATGCAATCAACAAGAAAATATAAAAGGAATTGTGGATTATAGACCTTGGACCACAATCCAGAAAATAACACGTGGTGGGCTTATTAATAAACTTAAATGGATTAAGTTGTATGACTGAATTTAATAAGCAAGACAAACTTGGTAAATGGAATAAGAATTCAGTATGAATTGGAATAACGAAGTTAACTGGAAGCCTGATGAGGTGAGATAAGCGCGTAAAAGAATTTTTAGACATAGGGTCTAACAACATGCTAAAGTAAGGCGCTTAGACCAGTCTGTGCGGTTGAGGGTGAATAACCCAACAGGGTAGATCATCGTGATGTTATAAGGCACGAAGTGGAGTGCACATTCATCTGATTGTTGTAATGGATCTAAAGGGCTAGAAGGGGAAGCACGCGGCTTCCTCTGGTACATATGGTGCTCCTAGTAGTCCTCTGTGTGGCGGCAGATATATTAGGCTATGTCTGCAGAAGTTGGGTCTACGCATAACTACTAGGCGGGTGGGCCTTGACTACAGATGTAGCTATGCAGATAGAATGTTGTGATGAGGTGACATCAGGGTGGTTCGGCGGTTGCCTCACGAGGAGGCAGAGGGTCAGAATCAATAAGAATATTAGACCGTCGGTCACCCATCATCGGCATCCTGTGGGATGCGGAAAGACTCGAGCTAAACCCAAGATACAATTTCACTCTTCACTATCAGGGTAAGGGGTTAAGGGGAGACACCACATGGATGTTTAAATCGTTTGCATAGGGGCAGTCGCTTAGTTCTGGTAGTCTTTACTAGTTAAGGGAGGGGCCAAGGGGGGCCCAAGCCACCACGAAAATAGACCCTAGGTATATCTGTATATAGAGGCTCTTTACAGACGGACCTGTACAGTTATGAAAATGATCGTGACCGAGTTCTGTGCTTCTTGTATTGCCCAACCATGGAACTCGGTGCACACTAGAGGACGTGCGATTGAGGCATCGAGCAACAATTGAAGACAAGTATTGTGGACATTCAAGATACATGCATGTCGGTTCTGTGGGGTGTATCGTAGACTTGAGAGCATTACACCGATATGGAGTCGGATTCGAACAAAGGTGGCAGCCAATACGTTTACGTAGCATAGTAATGATAGATATATGCAGAACGTAATATTGTTATCCGTACGTCACTATGACATAGGATGAGGGACTGCTTATACTTCGATAATGTTACGGTGGAGACCGTGCGAGTGAGGTAACACGGGGTGTACCTTAATATTGGGGGTATCTACATATATTCCATATTAGGTTAATCCAGTGGAAAGTAAATGGGTATGACGTGTGTGTAAGCCTTGAGTGCTGATAACCTAAGCAATCTAATAAATTAGAAAATACAATTGAACGGTGTATGTAGGATTATCTAAAGTGTATAGTTTAAATCCACTCACCAGAACTTTTGTTCTGACCCCCTTCTAATAACATACTAGCAGGTTAGATTTGTAGCAGGGACATGATAGCCTTGGATACTGTTAGGCAGTATTATTAATACAGTGAGGCTATATTTTGATTACATTATATTTTATCTATTCTGTTGTGAGAAAATTTCTGAGCTCTGACATGTTTTACGTCTCTGTCTTTTCTGCTAGATACCAGAGCAAACCAATCCTAGTTTCGATAGATTGGAATTTATAAAAAAAGAATCGGTCTGTCGAAATTGGGGTTTTCACATCTAGTATTAGAGATTAGGTTTAGGATTCCTATATAAATAGTGAGCGAACGTATTTGTATTTTTAAAAAATATAAATATATTATATATACCTAGATCCATAGAGGAACTAACTAAATAAAAAGATTATAAATGGAATGTTAGTTTTGTACTCTAAAGGAATGAATAAGGAATTTTGAGACCCTTAGATAATTGGGTGGAAAGTGTACAATGTATTCTGTATGGAAGGAAAGTGAATCCCATATAATTAGTATTTTGGGTTAGTAGGTTTGGAAAAAGGCTGAGAAGAGAAAAATGGATTAGCGGAATATATAGTTGAGAGAATTGACCTTGGGGAGTGTCTAGGAAAGCATAGAAAAATTGGAAACCCTCTTTGACTCTAACCCCACTACTAAATTTTAAGAACTTGAAATTGTAAAAGTTTTGGGAAAATTGTTTATGGTGTTTTCAAGTTTTAATCTTAATAGCTATCATTTTAAAATATCTAAAGAAGTAAATATTGATTTTTAAAACAAAATTCTCTCATGAAAACGTGCATAACATAGAGCATGTATAGCTCACTAGTTTTCTTGTCATATTTCATAACAATAAGTTTTATAAAAGAAAGATTTTAAATCTCTATTCTTGTGACATCCCTTTTTGATAAATTATTTTAAGATAATTTTGTTGGGTGGACAAAATAAGTGTAGGAATTTAGAACAGAGTGGATGTTTGCACCTTATACTAAGAGACTAAACCGACCTTATAAGCGAGAACAAGTCATAAACCCGAAGGAGAAAATCGTTGTCCGTATCTACTCTAGTTTTGTGATTTGAAAAAAAAAAGATGATTTACATTTTCTTTTAAGATGACATGTTTTTATGGTTTGGTAAAAAAAGTTTTCATGAGGAAAATAAAGTTTCCACATTTTTAATTTTTGGAAGGAAATTTAAAAGAGAAAGGGCCAAACTGTGTTTTAAAAGCATGGATTAGGTATGGATTAGTTCCTAGGAAAGACGGGAAAAGTTTTGAGGCTATGAAGTAGATAGCGAGAATTATCTTGGAATCACGGTGAGTTCCAGTAAATGCGTGAGCATTGAATAGCCTAGGGTGTTGCTTGAAATATTTGTTGATACACAACTAGGACTAGTAGTAACTACTAGATAGTAAAGGGAAAGTAAGTTTCTAGATCATGTTGCTAATTTCCATGTTAGGGGTAAAAACCTATTACTACTTTTCTGTTGGGATCGTTCCCTTATACTGTTCATGTTGGGTAGTTAAGGTAGCACCTAAACTAGTCATAGATCCCATGGTTTGGACTTTTCTGTCTGGGGTGGGGGACATAGTCCCGAGATTCTGGGCCCTTAGTAGTAGCTGTGTAGGGTGTCTGTTCTCCTGTTTTAGTTGGAAGACTAGAGGCTTACTTAAATTAAACTAAGATTAGATAATCGAATAAGCTAAGAAAAGAGAAAATGTACAACTGAAAAAGGAAACAGAAAATTCAGTAAAGCAACAAAAATGGAAAAATATGAGAAAAGATGGATAAAGATAAAACTTTCCAAGATAAGATGAAAAAGGAAAACAATAACAAAGAAAATTTTCTTATGTGGGTTGTTCTTGGATAGGAGAATAGGGAATCTTTATTAATAGTTGCATAAAAATCCAAGTACGGTTAGAAAAAGGTTGGAAAAGAAAAGCGGGAGATGCGGAGTTTTCTGTTTTCCACCTTTTTGTAACATAAGAAATCCAATTTAGAAGATTATATTTTTCTGAATTTCGAAAAAAATAAAGTTAGTTGGTACGATTATGGATGTAACAATTGGATGAACTATGCTCTTACTCAGTACGAGTGTGGGAAAATTTGGATGAGAAAGCATTTTGATTTTCAACATATTGCATTCATGTAGAACTGCCAGTATATTTAGGATGTGAGAATCATTTTTTCAAAGGATTTTTGAAAAGCTTGCATACACGTAGGAGGTACCGATTAGGCATGCATGCATTATTATGTTGTACTTCACTTTGCACAAGTTCACAATGTTTGCAAAAATTGGATGCATACATGATGGATGTATATTATGCGAGGAGTTAATTGATTTTACCCGTATCAAATTTTTGGGACGAAATTTCCTAAGGGCGGGAGAATGTAACACCCCATATTTTTAAGATGATAAAATAAGGATAACATAATTAAATATTCAGAATTAAGTAAAACGGACTACGCTATTGCGTCCCTCTCGAAATTCTGGTGAACATATACAGCTGGTTTGCGTAAAACGGACATCGTATGAAGAAGTTATGAGCATTAGAAGTTTGTACATATATAAGGAGACTGTATATATATACATATAATAAATATATCCAGATACTTCAAAAATATTTTCAAAAATCAAAATCGTGGGTGGGAAAGTTCGGAGGGAAAATGGACCGTTGGGGGTCGACCCACCTACGAATCTAGAACCTTTTTTGCGACGTGGACGATTCTGGTGTTTTAGATTTTGATCTGAGGGTACTCGTTCCTTCGCCACTCCTATAAGTAAGACCCTAGGCCTAACACTAAATCTCATAATTCTGCGGCTATGCTGGAGCTCCGCCTTGCTCCCACTTTCTTTCTCCTCAAACATATTCAGAGTTTCAGGTTTGTAAATTAGAAAATCGTAAATTGAGTTATGGAGGGAAGAGATTGACGTTTTTATTAAAAGGCGTTCAGAATTACGTGAAAAGCATGGTAATGTCCCAGACCCCGTTTATTCATATTCTTCCTATTTTCATTCCCTTCTCTCTTAATAAAGATAGTTGATCCATGTTATTAGGTTTCAAATCAAATTAAAGGGAAAAGGAAAACATTGGATGAAAATAGTCGTTCAGATCCACGTTATTTATGTGTTATAATATTAATTTGAACATGTGGGAAAAATTCATGTATTGGATTTGTTGGAGTGCTAACAAGTTTACATGCAAATTTGTCCCAAATATATACAAGGAATAATTAGAGTAAGTATATGACTATATGGATTCATGTTAACATAGAATCGAATAAATATGGGTTTAGGGCATCGACCACATTATGTTTAAAGATCTTAAATTGGATCATAAGTATAGACAAATGATTTGGGCGCAAATGGGATCATATATAAAATATGAATTGGCATAATTCGAATAATATGAATTTAGACATAAAACCCATCATGAATATAATTGGGTAAATGGGCATTAACACCTATAAAGGCATATGTTTAAATAATTGATTAATAATGCATGCCTAGGATTACAGTTAGAAATTGTAATTGCACTTATGACACGAGGTTAGGTTGCATTAATGGTGGTTGTCTGCCTGGACGCGAACGGTATAACCCGCATCCACTAATGTTGAACCTAATGTGGGAGTTCAAAGTGTGCAAATGCGAGACATGCTATGACACGAGGTTAATCCCAACTTATGGAAGAAGTCTGGCCAGACCCGACCGACATATCCAGCATCCACAAGTTGTAGTCCGACTTTGGGAGGTCTAGCTCATTATAAACATAAATGGACATGGTAATGAATTGGACTACTTAACCTAATCTAATCCATTGAGATTGTATAAATATGAACCAAAGTTAGTGTTAAGTAAAAATTGGTTGGACATTGGGTGGGCTGGGCAAATCTAAGGGGATGGGGTAATATTTATATATAGGCCCGCAAACTTAGCTCGATAAGGTTATGTAATTAAAGACACCTAGTGGTAATACATAACCGGTAGAAATAATAAAGTTGTGTAATTAAAGACACCTTTTAGGTTAAGCATAACTTGTAGGAATGATAATCACCTATTAAAAACAAATAACATTAATGAAAATGTTGTATAATAGGAAGACTTGCCCTAGGGACAAGTGAATATTATAACTTATGTTAAAATAAACTAATAAGGAAATGAGATAAGGGACACTTAATTATAAATTAAGTAATCGATAAATGGGGGAAGCCGGAAACCAGTTGAGAAAAGGGGGAAATATATGGAATATAAGAAGTTGTACTTAATTATAAATTAAGTAACCTGTAAGCTTGGAAGTCTGAAACCCGTTGATAAGAATGGTTAGGCTTGTCCTAGGGATAAGAGGAAATTATAACATAAGTTATAATAAACGGAGAGAGAAACTTGTTAGTGGGACTTAGTTAATAAAACTAAGTTAATAAGTAAACATCGATAAGTTGTACTGACAATGTAATATGGAATTATGATTAAATGAGAAGGGATGAGGAAAACTTATGAGGTGAAATAAGTTATATTTAATCATAAATTGTAAGTGACATGTCGATTAGAAAACATGTGAATTGGATATACTTAATTACATATTAAGTAAAACATGATATTGTAACGATGAAATCAACAAAAAGATATTAAAGAGATTGTGGATTACAGACCTTGGACCGCAATTCAGAAAATAACATGTGGTGGGATCATTAATAAACATAAATGGATTAAGTTGTACGACTGAAATTAGTAAGCATGAGAAACTTGGTAAATGGAATAAAAATTCAATATGAATTGGAATAACCAAGTTAACTGGGAACCTGATGAGGTGAGACAAGCGTGTAAAAGAATGTTTAGACATAGGGTCTGATTAAAGGACGTGCGATTGAGGCATCGAGCTACAATTGAAGATAAGTATGGTGGACAGTCTGGATGCGTGCATGTCAGTTCTGGGTGGTGTATCGTAGACTTGAGGGCATTAATCCAATATGGAGTCTGATTCAAACAAAAATGGCAGTAAGTACGTTTATGTTGCACAGTGATGATAGATATATGCAGAATCTAATATTGTTCTCCGTACGTCACTACGACATAGGATGACGGACTGCGTATACCTCGACCGTGCGAGTGGGTAACATGGGGTGTACCTTAATATTGGGGGTACTACATATATACTATATTAGGTTAATCCACTGGAAGTTAAATGGGTACGACGCGTGTGTAAGCCTTGAGTGCTAATAACCCAAGTAACCTAATAAATAAGAAAATAATATTGAATGGTATATGTAGGATTATCCAAAGTGTATAGTTTAAATCCAGTCACCATAACATGTGATCCGACCCCCTCCTCGTAACATACTCGCAGGTTAGATTTGTTATAGGGACATGATAGCCTCGGATACCTGTTAGGCCGTATTATTAATTCGGTAAGGCTATATTTTGATTACATTATATTTTATCCATTCCGCTGTGAGATTACTTCTGAGCTCTGACATGTTTTATGTCTCTGTCTTTTCTGCAGGATACCAGAGCAAACCAATCTGAGTTTCGATAGATTGGAATTTTGAAGAAAAAAAATCGTTCGTTCGAAACTGGGGTTGTCACAATAATTCTATCTTTTTCCTCAAATTTTCTTTTTAAAGTGGCCATCTATTCGTTTAAATGGTTGATGGGAAGTTCTGAAGTAAAATTGTTTTTTCCTGGGTTAAAATTGGCCCTTCCCTTAGAATATCCCTCTGCTCTACAACCATTAATGAGTCATCCCAGGTTTGGAAGCATCCGAGTAAATCTTCAAATTTACAAATGAGACATAATTGTACATAAAGTTCCCATTTCAAAAAAGAAAACTTATAACATTGTGTTTTCAAGAAAGGTTGATACATGATTTTTTTTAAAGCAAGCTTTAAACTAGTTTGATAGTACACATGTCAAGAGGTACAAAAATAAGAACTTACTAATCAATACATCTATTGTTTAAGTTACTTATCAATCAACATGTCTTATTCTAATCTTTTTTAAAATTATCCCTCAGTCATTTCCTAGGAAATTAAAAGAAAGCTGCCGGTGTTTTGACGGTGTTTTATGTGAACATGCTTGAGATCTCCTAGAAAATTATCTCCTCCAATCTTATACGATGATTTTATTGAATGATCGCTTCTTAATTTAGATAATAAATGAAAAGCGTCTTCTGAAACTACATCTTTTGGAGTAGCAGTCTGTCACAAAGCTGAGATAAGAATCGACAATCATGGGAAGTAAAAGTTGCCATCAAAACACGCTTCCATAACATCGAGTTTTACAAGTATTTTTTTGTTCATACAAGATTGACCTTTTAAACATTTCAGGAAAAAATATATGCTTGTTATATTTAATCTTCTTAGAAGGTAGATCTTTGGGAATTGAAAGAACCTTGTGTAGGTTCCAACAAGCCCCAAGATAGGAGTCTGCTTCATACTCATCCAGATATCGTCTGTGAAGACACCGAACTAAACTACCACTAAGGTTTCATAGAAAGAAATTTCCAAGATTTTGAATCACTTATAAATTTGAGATAAAAAGGCAACTAAAATATTCCAATCTTCTATTAACATCCAAAATAGAGTCATTAACTCCATATTTTCTTCAAGAATTTTTTCCCTTTGGAGTCGAGCTGCTTTCAACCTTGATGCAGCTTCATGTTTTTTTTATAGTGCATAAATTTGGAAGCACTTTTTTCAAGGTGATGATACTTTCGAGATTAAACATTAAAGCCTTTTAACATTCTTTCCTTCTCTAAATGAGATTGAGTTATTTTTCTACGTTTTTTGTTTAACTCTGCTCGACGATGAGTGACAACGTTTCTCTTGATATATATATATATATATATATATATATATATAAACACACACACACACCAATAGCAGGAGATAGGTTACTACGATCTTTATCGGGCACATATGGACGACCTCCATCACCAAGATAAAGGTCAGCATCATCACCACCATCATCGTAATCAACAGTGGTTATGTCTTCATCTTCATCATTGAGTTCATCAGACAAGTCCTCAGTGAACATGTGACCCTCAAGCTTTGCACTATCTTTCCTCGGGACTTGAACGCCCTGTTTGGCTAAATTAATCATTTCCATAATGCTACTTCGAATAGAGGGTGCGGCGGAAGGAAAATCAATCTCAGGAAATCAATGGAAATTGTGGGAAAATGCATGAAAAAGAGCATCTTTATAGTATCCCAGAGCAATCATTGGATTTTTTTCTAATTCAGAAATACTACTTTTGGCTTCGTGAATTATTCGCTTCGTGCTAGAAAGTTTGTTATCTCTCTTCTTAAGTTTGTCAGCATGCTCGGCCACCATCTCTGCCTGCCTACTCTTTAGAGTGGAAATCAAGTATAATAGAATATTTTTAAGCCTGTTTTTCCCTTTCAAGATCTGACTCGGCTTTCTCAAGAGAGGCCTTTAATTTCTCACATTCAACATCCATCTCCTCCTTCGCTACGATCAATGGGGTAACATTAGTTTGTAGGGCGTCATTCCCGTCCCTAATTCGGACAATCTCAGAAGAAGACGAAGAAGTTGATCCCCGAAGCAAGTGCCAGCTCTTGGTTAACTGAAAATGAGGGAAGCTAAGTTAGATTCTGCATGAAACAAAAAGTAAATGAAAATTTAAAGATAGTTATTTGATTCCCTGTCATTGCTTCTTCCAGCTCCCTTCTGATTATGGCCACCTCGACTAGTAATGGTTCCTTTTCTTCGGAACGGATGGTAGGCGATGTGTCAGCGCCGAAGACATCATCAATTTTTCCGCGACAATTTCTCTCAGCATGCTCATGATCTCCGGTACAACATTTCCTAGAAAATCTCATCAGATCTGAATAGGAAGAGAAATGGACGCGGCCCCACTGTGCATGCCAAAATGTTTACACCAAAAATGGTCTAAACACCCAAGGTAATAAACTGTACTTTACCAATTAGGTAAGGAATAAATGGACCGTGTTTAATCAGCAATAACCAAAAGTGGAAAATGCAAGAAAAGTAAAACAGAGACGAGATTTAGAGTGGTTCAGCCGTTAACGAGGCCTATGTCAACTATATAGGTGATTTCCTGTCTTATAATGAGAATTACACAGTACATCAGCTTTCTCTGTTCATACATCTCTATATTCACTCAATATACCCTCGTTTATATATTTCAATCTGAGGAATTAAACAAGAGATTAGTAGAATTTGAGGAGAAGAAGGATGAATGGATGATTGAGAAGAGGGATGTCTTCCTTTTCCTTCATCGTAAGATTGTCCTTGACGCCATGGTTGAATCCGTGGTTGAGGATCAAATTCAGCAGTACTTCGTCCTATTTTAGCCGTCCCCCTTATGTTGGTAGCAATGGTGTATTTATAGGTGAACTTTCCTTGGTAAATGATCTGGAATCCATTTATCCGGGCCGTGGATCATTCATTCTGTTAATTACAACTATGCCATCGGCTAGATGTTGCCAGTTGTCCGTTGCTGTATCCAGTTATCATGTGCGGACGGCTCGTTGGAACGAATATCTTGAATAGCTGAGCGGGTAAGACGTAACCAAGCGTCCTATAAGCGCTTTGGGAGATTTCGTGAGAGCGGAATGCGGGTTTGGAGTTGATTCTCCTTTGTTCCTTGAGCAACTGTCCTTCTTGGTCCAAGGGCGCTCGTCTTCTTGCTACCTTTGTATGGCGCTATTTAGGCTTTACGTCTATGTTATGCGGTCGCTCCCGCTTATGTTGAATGGGCGACTTGCTTTACTTTGGTGTTTGAGCGGTTCTCAGGATATGCGACATTTATCTTTATCGGGTCGCATTTATCATAATATGTTATGCCATTGTCTTTTGTCACACTAGTTGACTTGAACTGCCTTGGGTTCGATATGTGCGATTGCATCCTGCACGACTAATCCTGGTGATATCCGCCTTGTATCCTTTACCCAACGTGCGTGTGGATTTTTAGGGATTAACACCCACTATGACAAGATATGAAACCACCTACCGATAGTGTTTCTCTAAAGGGGAATACACTGGGTTCAACAGAACATCTTGCAACCTGGCCACACTTGACCGACCACTCATTTCTTTTGAGTTTATCGATTGTATATCACCTACGGTTGGGAGCTAGCACTGTTTCCCGAAAAGGTATAGCATCAGAACAAATTAAAGAAGGAAATGAATTTTCTCTAGATATGTGATAGCACACCCTAATAGGAGCGACCCACATAGCCATGCTGCAATTTTCGTCATTTCTCGGTTGATCAGGCTTGTGGTTATAATCTTTTTAGAACATCTGGTTAACATTCACTTTGAATGTTACATTGTCAGATCCGCCAGGTATCACTAATTGACGTCGACGAAAATACACTAGTCGTTAAGCTAAGAGAAGGTGTCTTCTCTGCAACAACAGAAACACATTTGAGGAAATCAACATACGTGATCCCTTTGGAAATACTCTGTCAAACAATCGTCCATACAAGTTGTCCTGGGATTGGACAAACTGAAGGCACCATCCTACCACATCCCATGAATTACCCTGTGGATTGGTAGTGAGTAGTCCTTGCAAATCCATAGATTTCAATCATGATAGAATCACTGTCGAAATATCTCTAGGGATCAGCTAGAGAAATCCAAAAATAATCCTTTCATTCATGAAGATTTACGATCTTCAATTGCTCCACCTTGACCAACTTCGTATATCCTCTTTGTGTACGTATTTGTTGGTTCAGAAGGGTTTTCGAATATATTTCGATCCTGATAATTCCGTACCATACACGTTGGTTCAGAATTTAATAGTCGGTTATTTAACAATCAAAATAAACAATCATAAAAATAAAATAGTTCCATTGGTTCAGTAAACTGTCTCACTTGGCCATTTAAAATAGTATATCAGTTGTAATACCGAAATAATGTATCAGCTTTAATATATTAATACTTTCAAATCATTTTATTCTAATACTTAGAAAAATATCTTAAAATCCTATCCAAATCTTACTTTAAATATCATTAAAACATTTGTTATTAATTATCTATCATTGCAAAATCAATTCAACTTATCATCGTAAAACAATCTTTACGTAATCTCCTTTCTGTTTCATTATTTAAACAAAATAATCATCAATTATTCTCTTAGAATAAACCTGTTCTAAATCCCATTTCTTTACTTTGAAACTATCGTTATATTTTCACAGATCTCCTTTCATTATGGAAATATTCTTTCATATTCTCAAGCCCTTTTTAATTCTTTTTCAATTTAGAATTCCATCATATATATTTCTTTATTCTCCAAATAACGTTGCACTACTATTTTTGAAAATAGTTTTCTTCCAATATCTTCACCATTACGACTGATATCATTCTCTGATAATCCTAAAGTCGTTCAAGTTGGAGTATTTTAACTACCTCTTAGACCTTGATCAATAACGTTCTTTTCTTAAGATAAACATCATTGTAATACCAAAACCCGATATTTACCAATATCAAAATAAATCCCATTTTAGTTATATCTTGATGAAACATCATCTCTCATTTAAAATAGTGGATCTGTATCGCATCTTTATAACTAACTCGTTTAACTACTCTAATTTAAACTTTTGTTTTCGTTTGATTTCCATTTAATATCTCCATTAGTTTCTAACCGTAAGCTAGTCAGAAAATAATTCCCTAAATATTAACACCGAAGTCCGAAACCAACATCAACTTAAAATATCATTTATCTCAACCGATCTTCAGATAGGTTCTATTTTCTTAATTTCATATCCTAGCTTTTATTCCCATTCCAAAATCCATTTGTAATAAATTGTTCTAAGAATACATAGCAAAACTCGGGTTCTTATAACTTCGTCAAAATCATGGATTTTATAAAATCGAATTAATTATAATTCCAAAAAGATTCTAATCTAAAATTTCAGTGTAAACTTAACTCATATTATTATAAACCTTAAATCACTTAAATATTCATTAAACTATAAACATGGCTTTAAAACTTCACAAACTTCCATTACTAATTTTACAATCCTAGGTTATCACTTCGATACTTCACCATTAAACTTCCATTAAATTAATAAACTAATATAAATAAACAATCTCAGTTAACTCAGCTTCTAAACATGATTTATTCGTTAATTAATTCCACTTAGCCCTTTCCATTTTAAATAAATTAATGATATAATTAAATAACTAAAATAGTTCCATTTACTTTGATTATTATTAAATTAATAATAATAATCGAATCCCAATATAATACAATTTTAATTGTTTCTTAAAAACAATAAATCTTGGTTGTTAATCGTCACGTTAATTCCCGCTTACTTGCTTATCATTCTTATTAATGTAAGAATACACTTTATAAAACAATTTAACAATCACTTATGCACTTAAATAAATATTTAATTCCAATTATACACTTACATTTAAAACAATAAATTTTTAAAATTCCATCTTCAGTTTTAAAAATAATTCTATAATTTCGTTTTTATCGATTTACCTAACGATAAATCAATCTTCATAAAACACCATATGTCTAGCCTTCTGCTATTAATTCTTCAACCGATACTACCCATTGGTTCATATGAAAACAACACTGAATTTGGATTCAACAATCGGTAACCAATTCAATAATCCAATCATATTGATTAAACAATTCATATAATGACCATATGAAAATAAAACAGTGATATGAGGAATCCAGTTAGATCCCTCCAACCTGTTTTTTCCCTGCATCCAAGTAGGTTACCTCAAATAAATCTATCCATTCAATATGATAATTTATAATTAATAACAGTCGACTAATAACAACAATATATAAGCGCCCAATTTACTTTAATACGTTTATATTATTATAAACGTAACCAACAAAGTAAGTTACCTAATTTGGAAATAATCATTAAAAATAACGATGACATTTATTTTCAATTAAACAAACTTTTAATCTAAATAAAAGATATAAAATATCAAACCAACCAACAATTAGCATACATGGCATACAAATAATAAAACCCAACTTATAATAATTAAAGTAGGAGAATTGAGTGAGTTTTCAACTTAATTTTATTCGTTTATCAAAACGCTTGCTTTTAATTAAATTAAACCAACGTTTAGTTCAATTAAAAAATACGGATGCTTCCCATCTTGATCAGACCAACTCCATCTTGTAGACTCTGTCCATATCGTTCCAACAAGACTGACCGCGCTCCTTAGTATTGTTCCAATGCTTATGGTTTGGTCTGATTCTGTGTACGTAGGCACAAGTTAAAACATTATATGTACACGATTTAATTAAGAATAATATTAACTAATTCTTAATTAATAATTATTTATAATAGTTAAGGGTCATATTTAATATCATTAGAGACGTAAACATAATAATGTAGGCTCGTGCCGTTCCTTTAAAAGGTCATCACAAAACCTATATTTGCATGGGACTAGTTAAATAAAAGAATGGTTGTTATTATATTAAAAGCGATATATATATATATATATATATATATATATATATATATATATATATATATATATATATATAAAATGATGCTCAGATATATAACCCACTTACCAAGGCACAAACGGTTTCTCTTCTTCACTTTGAACTAAAACTGCTGCACGAAACCACTTCACAACTGATTTCCTTCGACTTTTTTATTTTTCAGCAAAAGCCCAAATTACTTTGATAAACAAAAACATGCCGAACCAAATTCCCTTGATGATCACGTACCAAATTGTCCAATGATATACCTCCACTGTTGTTTTTCTACCCCACCCTCGGTTTGTCCTCCTCCCGAAGCCTTTACTTCCATTCTAAGAGCACAACCAACAATGGCTTGTTCAGTTACTAAACAAGCCACGGAGCAATCAGGTGTGGCTTGTTCACTCACCCGTGGCTGGTCTGTGGCTAGTTTTGAGCTCCTCCGTGGCTGGTTCACCCAACAGAGACCGGTTCTTATAACGGCAAACTGTTTGCCGTTATAAGATTATAACGGCAAAGTCTTTGCCGTTTTAAGTTTTCTGGTACGTTTTATGTTTATAACGGCAAAGAGTTTGCCGTTATAAACAAAAAATAATTTTTTATTATATTTTTTTAATGTTATTATTTAAGTAGATTCGTGGCTAGTTTTTCTCCCTGGGTGCCATGTGGCTTGTTTAGTTGTATAATAAGAGAGAATGAAGTGAACAGAACGGATGGTTGGTTATGGTCTAAACAAAACGACTTCACACAACTCCTCCACCAACGCACCGAACCCCGATTGTGCCGCCATCCCATCGCCGCTCTCACTCATACAATCTTCTCTGGCGACCCCACTCAACAGTGCTGACCTCCTCCACATTTCCTCGCCACCGTCCAATGCCACATCCACCTCTCATGATCTGATCACGCACAGAACCACGTCCTCCTTCCTCTTACCGCTCAGATGAACGTCACTGCTCTCTCCCCACTTTCCCACGTTTGCACTGTACCCATTTTTATACCCACACGAAAATAGTTGATCCCCTTTACATCACTTCCGCCGATGTCTGTCAACGTCGGACCCACGTCCTCATCCTTCGATCGACCGTTGACCTCCCTTCACCATGCAGTGCCACCGCTCTATACACTGTTCCCTAACAGTGCTCCGCCTCACTCGAAAATACAACCCCAGTCTCACTGCCTTTTGAAACCGCGAACGAAAATGTTCCAGGGTTCAATGTAAGTTTTGTTGATAGTAAAGAGATGATTTATGAATGTATAAAAATTTGTTTGAGGATTTTCAGTTAAGTATATCAGTTGGAATGATTTTCCGAAGATCACTTGCCATTTTTATTTACTGTATGTTGCGTCAGGATGAACGAGTGTCGCGTGTATATATATGCGATAAGCCTTGGCACCCACGGCATAATAGTTAGGGTAGGTCGGCTGTAGTACCAAGGTAGGCGCTTATTCAATTTCCCTTCTTTCCTTTCGACATTATGGCATCGTACTTTGCTTTGCTGCAAACGAAAGTGGTCTGCTGTAATTTTAAATCAAGTATAGGCTGTTGAATGGTGATGTGCGTTGCTGAGAATTGAAAGGAGATAGTACAAATGTTAGGGCAGATAGATAGTTATTCTGTGGAATGAAGATAAGAGTCTGCTGAGACTAGAGTTTGGTGTTAATATGTGCTTTCATTTCCTTTAGTAGTCGTACGATGGAGACTAAACAATGTAGTATAGGGCGGAGAAAAAAGAATCACTATAAGCATGTGCGGACTTAATGTGAAAGGATTCGTTAGCGGTAGCTGCTCCCAATGGATCCCAGGGTAGGCTGTAGTTTTGTTTTACTTAGGGTATAAGCAAAATATGTATTATATAGGAGTAGCTGCTCTCAATGGATCCTAGGGTAGGCTGTAGTTTTGTTTTACTTAGGGTATAAGCAAAATATATATTATATTATATTTTTATTTTTAAATGGTCAATTAATTTAGGAGTAGCTGCTCCCAATAGATCCTAGAGTAGGCTGTAGTTTTGTCTTACTTAGGGTATAAGCAAGATATATATTATACAGGAGTAGCTGGTCCCAATGGATCCTAGGGTAGGCTGTAGTTTTGTTTTACTTTGTGGATAAGAAAAATATATATTATACAGGAGTAGCTGCTCCCAATGGATCCTAGCATAGGCTGCAGTTTTGTTTCACTTAGGGTATGAGCAAAATATATATTATATAGGAGTAGCTACTCCCAAATTGATCCTAGGTTAGGTTGTAGTTTTCTTGTACTTAGGGTATAAGCAAAATATATACTCCCTCCAGTTCCAAATACTTGACGTTTTGTGAAGTCCTCTAATTTTCTAAATATATGACGTTCTAAGTTTCCTTTCTTTTCCAATGTATTTTTATTTCCTCAAATTGCAGCTGGAAAGATAATTTTTTCTTTGATTTTGTACCAGGGTGATACTATTGGTGAAGCATTCTATTGGCTTTCTTTCCCAATGCATGTTTGTTCCCTCAAATGACAGCAGGAGGGATACTTTTTGCTTTGGTTTTGTAGAATTCACGTTAATTTTTGGTAAATCATTTTGGTGTTAACTTTAATTAATGCAGTTCTTACTTTTCTTAATATGTGTGAAAAAGTCTAAAACGACTAATATTGAGAATTGGAGGGAGTATTATTTTATATTTTAATTTTTAAATGGTTAATTAAATTATACCAATATTTTCGTTGTACACCCTATATTCGTACAGAGATTCCAACTCCATTTGTGCAATATATTACTGATATAATGTAAATAAATACCAAAATAATTAATAAATTAAATAATAATAAATTATTATCGTTATATATATCCAAATAAAATAATATACAGCTCCAAATATAAAAGCAATATGGAATTATAACTCAACGTTAGTATCTTCAAGTTAAACGATATTCACATATATAAATATTCCTTTTATATTTATTAAATAAACATTATCGTTTATTAACGATTTCCATAGCGACTATTTTTAATTTGATTTGGACATAACTTACAATATATATGCTGAAATATCATTTTTTATCTTTCATTATAAAATTATAATCAATCTGATTCTAACATTTCTTGTTTCATAGAATTCCGACTTAGAACGGGTCTTATATATTCAGTTGAAGTTTAAAACTCAATATTACGAGCTACAGCGCCATTATGAGCTCGTTTATATTAAATATAAATATAAACGTTTAATTATCATTTTATAAACGAAATCAATATAAAATCCATAAATAATTATATTATAATATGTAAAACCGATTTAAATATTTAGATTCAAATGTTTAAAAATTCAGGACGTTACATTCTTCCCCTCTTAAAGGAATTTCGTCCCTGAAATTACAAATTAAGAAGAATGTTCCAAACCCGATTGTTTCAACCTAATTACTTTAAAACATTATACAAAAATCTAAGTTTAAAAAATATTTATGACAAATCCATCGGCAGCTCCTCTGTATTGTTCGATCCAAACAACTATAACTCGCCATTCCAGCCTTACGTCGATCAAAGAAAACAAAGCCAAATGGGTGCCTAACTCAGGGGTATAATATCAATCTCCCAATCAATATAATTAAGGTTTACCTATTTGTCGGGCAACCAATACTCGAATCATGAAGCAAATTAACTAATTACTCTTCCTCTTTCCACTGGCACTAACTTAATACATAATGCCAAAAATAGATGCATGGTTAAACCATTTTAATTTTATTTCATATCGATTCTATTCAAATTTAATATATTGAAATTTATATCTTTATCTTCCAATTCATACAATTGTTGAGGAATTATTACTTAACCAATCCATCATCTAATAAACAAATAACCAAATCATCCAAAATATCTAATTTTATTAAGTTAGCTTTTAGATAATTTTTAGTTCATTTAAATTCGTATATTTAACTTTTTATTCACAAACTCCATATTTTAAATTCTCTTCTGGTCTTATTAAACATTCAAATTTATAATCCCAGTTGAATTCTATTCAAATCAACCAGACACGCCAATATATAGATAATTTGATAAAATTGTTTTTGTTTCTATATATAATATAGTTTGGGTAAAATTATTTCATTTATATCCTCTTTACAAAACAATATTGTTCAATTGCTACTTCAACTTGAACCGATCAAACACACAATAAAAATTTTTGTATATATAAAATGTACAAATATGCTCTCAAATATAGATACACTAAACTCAATCTAGGGTATTACTAAACCCATCTCTATCAAGTTACACAACAGAGCCAAGGTTGTTACTAAACCTCGCTCCGATACCAACTGTAATGTCCCGGAATTTCCAACACTCGAATCTAGGCACTAACACATCCTATGTCAAAACTCATGTATCGAAAACCCAGAAAGCTAATAGAAAGATGTTAGAGGATGAGATAAGAAAGAAATACTAGAATAAAAGAATAAGAATAACACCATCATAATATCAAAGTATCACATCGTAGTAGAATAAAATACAATATAGAAATAATCTTTATTGAGAGCTTGAAATAAAAACTTACCATTATTTGAGTACATCAGTACATATGTACAGTTATAATAATCTGTCCTCATATACAACACACAACAAAATAAATATTAGATAATACTACATGTCTGAACTTTTTCAGATCGTCCCTTCACAACGTCCGGTAACCTGAACCTGTAAAAATCGGTCTAACCCTATCTTTACAAAATGCCGAATCAGTCTGGTGAACCAGAGTGACAAAAACTCGCTAAGTTTATATCATCATCCAACTTGATTTTAAAGCTAAAATATTTTCGAAAGAAAAGGATAATCCTAAGGCCAAATCCACACATAAATACGGAGGGTCTTTACCTTACGATAACCCAAAACATTTTGAAATCAATATCTTATTCTGATATTATAATAGTGTCTAAATACAAATAAATAACAATCTAGCAGAACGCTTGCATCTTACGTTCTACATGTATACAATACAATCAAAATTGTGGGCACTTATTGGAGATTGTATTCCCACTATGACAAGGTATGGAATCACCTACCAATAATGTATCTCTAGACGGGAATATACTAGGCTCAACAAGAACATCTTGCAACCCGGCCGCACATGACTGACCACTCATTTCGCTTGAGTATATCGAATGTATATCACCAGCGATTGGGTGCTACCCACCGCTTCCCGAAAAGGAGCATCATCGAAATAGGTTAAAGAAGGAAATAAATTTTCTCTAGATAGCTAATACTACGCCCTAATGGGAGCGGCCCACGTAGCCATGTTGGTTGCCCGATTTTTGTCATTTTCCGATTGATGATGCTAGAGTTATAATCTTTTTAGAACATCTGGGCACCATTCACTTTGAATGTTACATTGTCAGTTCCGCAAGATATCACTAATTGACATCCACAAAAATACACTAGTCGTTAAGCTAAGAGAAGCTGTCTTCTCTACCACAAACAAAAATACATTTGAGGAAACCAACGTACGTTATCCCTTTGGAAATACTTTGTCAAACACTCGTCCATACAAGTTATCCCGGGACTGGACAAACTGAAGGCACCATCCTACCACTTCCCATGAATTACCCTATGGATTGGTAGTGAGTAGTCCTTGCAAATCCATAAATTTCAATCATGATAGAATCAATGTCAAAATATCTCTAGGGATCAGCTAGAGAAACCCAACAATAGTTCTTTCATTCATGAAGATTTACGGTCTTCAATTGCTTCATCTCGATAAGCTTCATATATCTTTTATGTTTACGTATTTGTTGGTTCTAAATGGTTTTCGTATATAATTCGATCCCGGTCTTTCCGTACCATGCACGTTGGGTCAGATTTTGATAGTTGGTTATTTAACTATCAAGATAACCAATCATAAAAATAAAATAAATACATTGTTTTAGTATACAATGTCAATTGACCATTTAAAATAGTATATCAGTTGTGATACCAAAATAATGTATCAGCTTTAATATATTAATACCATCAAATCATTTTATTCTAATGTTAGCGTTATTTTCCGTTAATACCCAAAGTAAGTTATATAGGACACGTGTTCAAGAAATTTGATGCATTCATGATCCAGGGTTATTGAGGGGTGCTCAAAGACCGGTATTACTTAGCTAAATCTACCTTTTCTTAAGCGCTAGAATCTCTGTCCTGAAGTTTAGTTATCCTTCCCTCATGGGACGAATATCACACTTACAGTACAGTGGAGTTCCGAAATGACCTAAAGAGTGTTTACCTTACTTGATATAACTAAGGTCTTATAAAATCAAATACTCCCCGATCATGAGTATGATAATACATATTGTGATAAGAAGAAAACATGCTAATTCTTCTCCTTATTCGGGAAGTAGGACATCGTAATGCTTATTTACTCAGATGATCATTCCGCATTGAACCGGCCCGAAGAGCCTTAGCTGCCTCACAGATCAAGTTATAAGCCTGTATATGACCTCCTTTCCAAGGTCAGGAAGAATTAGGCTCATTATTAGAGCGTTGAACAACGTTGCAAAACCATCAAGATAGAAGGAGGAGGGTTTTGAATTCCTATTAAGCCCTTCCTCTTTTACGGAGGTGTCTTGATCAACTTTCTCATACGGAAGGTTAGTGTTAACTCCCTATTCTATCATAATGGCACAACAAGATTATAAAATAGCAAGATGTTTAAGTCTCAGAATTTTTCATTCACAAATTGAAGATGTATTACAAGAGTTGAAGGAATCCTCAATCCGATCTAGGAATTAGGATTTTGTCTTTTTAAAGAAGAATAAACAAAATTGAGAAGTGGAAAATTCGTCCCCTCCATATGTCTCCTAGGGTATAATTTATAGGGAATTCAGGGCCCCTTCTGCTATTAGGCTATTGGGCTTATAGAGGCCTTTGCCAACTGCTTTTTTCCTTGGTCTTAGACATTTCGGTTTGGTCGTCTTTGGGGTTCTAACTATAGTCTTCAAATTGAGGGTCCCGATGAATTGTGGCCTTTTGGAGATTGATATGGGCTTTTTGATGTGGTGGCTTTCAGGTATTTGAACTCCCGGTTGCAGCTTCTGGGTGTAGGCTTTCGGGCGTAGGCTTATGGATGTAGGCTTCCGGCTTTTTCCTGAATACTTAGAGGAATTTGCCCTCACGATCTATGTAAATGGCCGCCGGTTAAAAACTGTTGTTAGTCTCTATACTAGGTAGAATAGTACAGATAGCCTGTATCTCTATTAGGGTTCCGGTGGACCAAAGTCAAGGTTGCCCTCTTCCGTAGCAGCTCCTATCGCATGTACTAAAACCTTCTGTTTTCCCTTGTATGCATAGCTAATGTTGTCTTGTTTTAAACAGATTCATCCAGATGTCCCTCTCTGATTAACTGAATAATCCCTTCCAATACCTTGCACTCGTCAGTCTTATATCGGTTGGTTTTGTGGAATTCACAATACTTTCCACTGGAATAAGGTTCAGGGCAATTCTTGGCTTCGAACGAGACTGGGAAGTTATGAACCCTTTCTCTTGCGACAACATACACATATGAGATGGGCTTGTTTATAGCAACCGAGTTGGTATTAGAATCTTCCCACCTTTATCTCTTTTGATTTCCTTCTAAGTGCTTTCGTCCAAAGTTTGGCCTTCCTCCTTCCCCTCAAGGTCCAAATCTTTCTCTTAGTGAAGTAAGATTCATCCACGCGAATAAACTTATCGGCTTGGAAATGAAACTCTTATAAGTCTTTACAGCCGTGGATATATAATTCCTTCCAAAAGGGGGTGTTCTCGACTAACCCCGAATGCACGGCGATCAACTTGTCGCAATCGTTCATATCTTTGGCCTTTAATGCCTCAATGTTGAACCTTTTCAAATAATCTCTGAGAGACTCCCCTTGCCTTTGTTTGATGTTAGAGATGACTGTATAGTCCATTGTTGGATGTTTTCAAATGCAGAACTATGCGGAAAAGTCGTATGAGAACTGTTCCCACGAGTAAATGGTGTTTTCTTTATACCGGCAATACCATTTTGCTGCCGTCCCTTGAAAGGTCAGTGGGAAAAGGCATCATCTGACAACTTTGAAAGCAATGTAGAGATCCATCTGGGTGTCGGAAGCCATTAGATGATCATCGAGCTTAGTTGTCCCAAGATACTTTATGGTTGGAACATTCACTCTCAATGGTATTATGGTGTTCATAATATTCATCGACGAAAGGAGATACCCTTTCGTTGTCGTTAACTCTGTCATCTTTGGTCATCTTCTGTTTGCTTCCTAACAAGTCTTTGATGGTCTTTTGAGCAATGTCTTTAAGATAAGCTTCCGTGTTGCCATAATTTGCTCTCTTAAGATCATAACAGTTGAAAGTGGAACTTTTGGACGGCTCCTGCTCGCATTGATTTCTTTGATGGTCAATTCTTGTCAAATGGGACTTCTTCTTCTTGACGGAAGTCGCCTTGAGCTTCTCCTTTGCTTGTGGGTGCTGAATGGGAGCTTTTCTTTTCGGAGACTCATTCGTTTCTCTTTGACTAAATTTGTTGAGTTTTGAATAAGCAACATTTCACCTGAGCTTGCATCTCTCGGAGTTGCTTCTCCAAGGCCATAATCCTTGCGACACTATCATCCATGGAGTTTGGTGGTTGTGTTCGGCTGGATGTGGCTCCCTTTCGTTATTGTTCAGATTAAGCGTCAGATCCATGTTTCCTTCGAGGATCGCATTAGAAGCCCGTTCCTTGTTTCAATCTTCCAGCCTTTTGATTTCGTGTTTCCTACCATGGAGAAATAAATTTACCATGTTAATTTTTGATAGGTTAACCGTGAGGATGGAGGTTCAGGCCCCTCCTTCTAGCGCGAAAATGTTAACGTTATTTTCGTTCAACACGCAAACTAAGTTATATAGGACATATGTTCAAGAAATTTGATGTAGTCATGATCCAGGGTTATTGAAGGATGCTTGAAGACCAGTATTACTGAACTAAATATACCTTTCGCAAAGCGTCGGGATCTCTATTTTGAAGATTAGTTATCCTTCCCTCACGGGACGAATATCAACTTATAGCATAGTGGAGTTCCAAAATGACCTGAAGAGGGTTTTCCTAGCTTGACATAACTAAGGTCTTATAAAATCAAATACTCCTCAGATCACGAGTATGAAGATACATACTGTGATAAAAAGAAAACAGACTAATGCTTCTCCTTATTCGGGAAGGAGGGCATCACAATGCTTATTAACTCAGATGATCATTCCTCATTAAACCGACCCAAAGAGCCTTGGTTGCGTCAGAGATCAAGATATAAGCCTGCATACGACCTCCTTTCCTAGGTCAGGAAGAATTAGGCACATTATAAGAGCATTGATCAGCGTTCCAAAACCCTCAAGATAGAAGGAGGAGGACTTTGAATTCCTATGAAGACCTTCCTCTTTTACGGAGGTGCCATGATCGACATTCTCGTATAAAAGGTTGGTGCCAACTCCATGTTCTATCATAATGGCACAACAAGATTATCAAATAGCAAGATGTTTAAGTCTCGGTATTCTTCAGACATAAATTGTAGATGTATTATAAGAGTTGAAGAAATCCTCAATCCGATCTGGGAATTAGGATTACTCTTTTTAAAGAAGAAAGAACAAGATTGAGAAATGGAAAATTCGCCCCTCTCCATGTGGCTCCTGGGTCATATTTATAAAGATTTCGGGGTCCCTTCGGCTGTTAGGCTATTGGGATTGTAGGGTCCTTTGTCAACCGCTTTTTTCCTTGGTCTCAGACGTTTGGCTTCGGGTCGTCTTGGGGGTGCTAATTACGGTCTTCAAAGTGAGGTTCCCGGTCAATTGGGGAATTTTGGAGATTGATATGGGCTTGTCGATGTGGTGAATTTTTCAGATCGTATTTGAACTCCTGGTGGCAGCTCTTGGGTGTAG
Organism: Allium sativum; assembly: GCA_030737875.1. Taxonomy (NCBI): domain Eukaryota; kingdom Viridiplantae; phylum Streptophyta; class Magnoliopsida; order Asparagales; family Amaryllidaceae; genus Allium; species Allium sativum. The sequence goes on along the minus strand of CM060916.1, from coordinate 1,054,323,319 downwards.
GCTCTTGGACGTAAGCTTCTGGATGTAAGCTTTTGGATGTAAGCTTGCAGCTTTCTCATGAATACCTAGAGGAGTTTTCCCTCACGATGTATGTAGACAGCGGCCGCTTCAAAACCGCTGCTGGTCTCTATACTGGGTAGTTCAGTGCGGATAGCCTGTATCTCAGTTAGGGTTCTGGTGGAGCTTTTGGGATAGTTTGGTTTTTCAGAAAGTAGCTCCTGATGATGTTTCTAATATCTATCAATGTGACCCTTCATCACCTATGCAGTAAATATTTCATATGCTGGTTCTGGATAATCTTTATGTACCTCTGGCTTGATACCCTTGATACCTTCACCTTCCTTTATGTCGGTATTACATAGATTAATACCGGTAGCCCTACAGGGTTTAAGTAAGTGGAGCTCATGTCTTCCTCTTTCTTGGTATATGTCTGAGGTAACTGTTGGCTAGCTTCTGGACCAAGCCACCAAGGTTCAAACACAAAGGAAATATGAATCCTCGCGTGTCAAAACCCTTTAACACTCGATCGTGGTCACATTGTCCTCCCCGACTCATGGCGCCCATCAACGATCGTGACTCCTTATCGCGATCTGATCCCTCGACGGCAGCTTTCCACGATCTGATACCAAAAGCCAAAACATGGAGGATAGGACTAAGTCCACCACGATCCGCGAATGTAGGATCTAAAGACACCTGTCCATAATGACCATATTGACTATTTCTCCATCAAGCCATGAACCAGTCCGAGATCCTTGGGATTTGTGCCACATGTGACCACGATCCACCTGTAGATATCAGCTATAAATAGCCATATGCTTGACATTTTCAGGATCTTTTGGCAGTTCTAAGTATTGTTTCCACCATTATTATTATCTTGCAATTTCTTATCAATCTTAGCCCAAAATTATTGAGTGAATCATCATTGTACAAGTGAGATTGAGAGAAAAATTATTGACTGTACTCGAATCTAACGTATAATCATAGATATAAAGTGGACATAGGCTCGTTAACGCCGAACCACTATAAATCTTATGTGTTTTCTGCGTTTTCTTACATTTCTGAATATAAATCTCTGCCTATTCAAATAATTTTGGTGTTTGAGCCACTTTTTGGTCTAACATTTTGGTGCTTTCACTGAGAAAAAAGTCTCAGCATATTGGATTGTTGTTTTATTGTTTGGACAGTCAGGTCCGAAGAAAACAGTCCAAAACCCAACTGTTTCGATTTTTGAAGATTTCAGCAAATCCAAAGTATTATGGCTGGAAACAAGTCCAAGGATGTACGAGCTTCACAGGCCGACGAAGTAACGAACGTAGCTCGTGATGACAGCGTTCAGGATCAGGTCGAGGTTGATTCTCCGGATCGTGACGTGGAGGGAGCAATCTGACCCACCGAAGGTACCCGAACCGTGTGAATGAGGCGTAACGACCCGTTCTCAAGATAATGCCACCCTCCTTCCTGCCAACGCTCCCCCGATCCGAACCCAGGTGACCACCACGAACCGACGCCAAGAGGGTACCACGAGCCATCATCCTAGTGGGACCACGATCCGAAATGACAATCAGACCACTACTAGACCTAGGAAGGAGATTATGGCTCATCCCGCTCGTGCTGGTACTTATGCTCCCTGGCTCGAGTTCCTGGCATATAAGAGAAGATGATGATGACCAGTTCAACCTTTCTACCCCAGCTACGGAAGGAGATCTCTCTCGCATAATTGAAGCATTGGACAGACAAAATGATGAATTGGCCGCTCAAAGGCGGGAGAGCTCATTGCTGCGTTAGAATATTACAGCCCTAGGCAGACGAATTGATGATATCCGAAGGCAGGTTTTGCCACCGCCAGCTCACCCTCTTTCCCCGGAACACACATCTTTGTCTGAAGAACCTCAAAGAAACTGGCGATGGCCTCCATTAGAAAGGGCTGAGAATATAGAGCAGCTTCAATTTGGGACACTTCCTTCTCGAGAAAAAGAGGCGCTTAATCAGGGAACTAATAATCGTAACTTAAATGAGCCCGTCCTACCACCTAGGAATGGAGACGTCATTGACCCTACTCCAAATCAACCCGTTCCTCCTGCCCGTAGCGTGACTGACCGCGGCAGTAGGGGGAAAGGGAGTTCTGCTCAGGCCCAGACCTTGCAGAAACACGTCAAAGAATTGCTGGAGAGGCCCGCAGGGCAAGAAGTGCTGATCCCGAATCCACCCTGACCCATGCAAATGTTGAGGCCATGATTAGACGAGTGATGGTAGAAAACCGTGGACAAAGAAATGAGGATTGGTGTATAAGCCACAGTGATACGACCTTCACGGATGACATATTAGAAGTTCGATTCCCCAGGAAATTCAACATGCCACGTATGAACCGCTATGTAGGAAGGGCGGATCCAGTCCAGCACCTAATGAGATATTCATGGTACATGAATGTTGCTGCTTCCTCCGACGCTGTAAAATGTAAGGCATCCCCGATATATCTGGTGGATGCGGCGCTAATGTGGTTTACTTGTTTGCCAGCATGATCGATCTCCAGTTTCAGGGAATTAAGCGAACAGTTCGTGAATCAGTTCCAGATGCATACTCAGAGATCTAAGAATGTCATCGAATTATCCCTCATTAAGCAACGTTCGGACGCATCTTTGAGGTCCTATCTAGATCACTTCAATCTAGCAGTCACGAAGGTTAGAGATTCCCATGAACAAACTGTTTTGATGGCCTTGATTGACGGAGTGGATAAGGATACTGAGTTTGGAAGATACCTGGCCGGTAAACCACCATTGGCCAGAGAAATATTTACGAAAAGGCCAACATCCGCCTACGTAGAGAGGAAATTTATGCCAACTGAAAGAGGAAGGTTGCTGATAAGGAGGATATCCAAAGTAATGTGGCCATCAAATAGACGGGAGATATCTTAGGAAAGGTTGAAGTTAATGTCGAGAACAAGAATCAAGGCAAATGGTCACCAATCGGGGAATAATAATAACAATAATCAGAAGAGAAACGAGGGAATGACTCTCAGAGAAGATTTCAGCCCATGCCATTTGTGAGTTTTACACCATTAAACGATACATTCGAGAATATCTTCCTAGATATGTACAACGTCCTCCAGTATAAGAGGCCTCCTCCGCGAGATTCGATAGAAAAGGAAAGTGAGACTGGGAAACTTTGCCTTTTCCGCCAGACTCATGGCCACACCACGAACGAATGTCATCATCTGAGAGATGTGATTGAAAACCAACTCTGGGAAGGAAAACTCGATGAGTATAAGGTGACACCGAGAGATAGGGGGAAAGCCGCATAAGCCCCGAACCAAAGCCAACCTGTTGCCAAACCAACAGCTCAGCAAAAAGGAAAAAAAATATCGTTATCAATACAATAGTTGGTGGGCTTCATCTGGCAGGGCATAGTTTCAAAGCTATTGATCAGTACGTGAACGCGGCTAAACAACATTCTGAAGTGGGGGAATGTAGCAATCCCGAGGATAATGCCCCGATTAAGCAATAGAAGACGATGTCTGATGACATCATATTTCATGACCGAGAGAGTATCGGAGTCCACTCCCCAACTGAAGACCCATTAGCGATCACCATCACAACGGGTCCAGCTATAGTCCATAAAGTTCTAGTGGATAACGGGAGTTCGGTTAATATTCTGTTTAAGAAAACATTTCACCAAATGAAACTCGAGCCAAAGAATTTGAAACCATGCGAGGGTTGGATACGTGGATTTAAAGGAGCCTCAACCGCTCCAATGGAATACGTAGAGCTGTCAGTAACCCTTGGGAAAGGAGAACGCCAGAGGGTGAGGATCCTCCTCTTTGTGGTTCTGGATATTGAGTCGTCGTACAATGCCTTCTTGTGCCAACCGACCCTAGCCAAATTCAGGGCCTGCATCGCACCCTGGTGCTTATTGCTGAAGTTCCCGACGGATGCCGGTGTAAGGATAGTCAGAGGAGATCAAGTTGTTGCATGACCATGCTACATAGCGAAGGTGAAGTTGCTCCGCAAAGGAAGAGATGTAGAAACAAAGGGCGCTTCTTCCCATCCAGGGGAGGAAACGTCATAGCAACTAAAGAAAGTAACTCTGGGAGAGTCTCCCAGAGAGTTGCCCGAGGATATAGATCCCAAAGGGGATGAAGAGCCTGGGGGCAGAATGGCGACTCCCAATGAAGCCACTGTGGATGTTCCAATCGATGATAGTGACCCAGAGAAGGTCCTGAAGATTAGATCCAAGTTGGACCCTGTTCGAGCCAGGGAATTAACAAATTTCTTGAAGCTAACTTGGATGTATTCGCTTGGACCCATGTGGACATGTGTGGAATATCTCACTCGATTATGAGTCATTCATTAAGCATCAACCCGAATCATCCCCCCGTCAAACAGAAAAGGAGAATGATTGGCCCAGAGAGGTCCGCTGCCTTGAAGGAAGAAGTTGAAAAGCTGAGAAGTAATGGGTTCATTAAAGATTCATCAAACCCTGACTGGATTTCAAACCCGGTTCTGGTAAAGAAGGCCAATGGAAAGTGGCACACATGCATTGACTTCTCAGATCGAAACATAGCATGCCCAACTTATAGTTTTCCGTTACCTAGAATTGATCAGCTGATGGAATCTACGGTGGGTTATGAGCTTCTTTCTTTTATGGATGCCAACTTAGGGTACAACCAAATCCCCATGCATGTCCCGGACCAAGAGCATACCAGCTTCATTACAGATCTGGGATTATACTTTTATGTAGTGATGCCTTTCGGTCTGAAAAATGCCGGTGCTACGTATCAGCGATTGGTGAATAGGATTTTCTACAACTGAATCGGGAAAATGATGGAGGTATACGTCGACGACATGTTGGTAAAGTCCAGACAATCATCCGATCATACGACCAATTTAGCAGAAATGTTTGAGATTCTACGGAAATATGGGGTGAAACTAAATCCTTTGAAATGCTCATTTGGGGTAGCATCTGGAAAATTCCTAGGGTTCATCATCAGCTCGCGTGGGATCGAGATCAACCCAGATCAAATTGTGGAAATCTCAGACATTCAGAAACTAAGACAAATCATAGATGTTCAAATCCTCGCAGGGAAAGTAGCTGCGCTAAGCAGATTCATATCCAAAGCTACAGACGAATGTATTCCTTTCTTTGAATTAATAAAGCAAGGAAAGCGCAATTTCGAATGGACTACAATTTGTGTAGAAGCATTTCAAAACCTTCTGAATCATCTAGAAAGACCCCCAATACTGTCTAAGCCCGTGGATCACGAGGATTTGTATGTGTATTTAGAAGTGTCATACCATGCGATCAATTCAGCCTTAGTAAGAGAGGAAGATAAGGTGAAGAGACTAGTGTACTATGTGAGTAAGAAATTGGCGGCGGCCGAGAAAAACTACCCAAGAATAGAAAAGCTTGCGTATAGCTTGCTGATCGCATCTAAGAAACTTCACTATTATTTCGAGGCTCATCCCATTACTGTGTACACTGATCACCCACGCAAACAAGTCCTGCAAAGGCCAGAGGCATCAGGAAGACTGCTCAAGTGGAACACTGAGCTAAGTCGGTTCGATTTGAACTTCCAACCCCGACGATCAATAAGGGGGCAGGTACTTGCAGACTTCGTAGCAAAGTTTACCATCCCAGAAGATGATGTAGTAAGTAAAGAATCCGACCTACCAAAACTACTCCTTGACCCCGGTGCCTGGAAATTGTACACTGACGTAGATAAGAACGACAGACGATCTGGTGCCGAAGTGGCGCTTGAAACTCCAGCGAAACGACTAATATACTATTCTCTTAGATTGGAGTTCCACGCCACTAATAACGACTCCGAATACAAAGCTCTAATTACCGGGCTGAAGCTTGCCAAGGAGTTGGAGATAACAAAGTTGGACATCTTTTGCGATTCCAAGATAGTCGTGAACCAGGTCAGAGGAAAGTTTCAGGCCAAGAGTCCAAGGATGATATCAAATTTGGAAAAAGTGAAGAAGTTGCTGGCGGTTTCGATCACCATAGCATATCTCATATCCTCGAACGGAGAATCAAAAGGCAGACAAGTTAGCGAAAATGGCTAGCTTACGAAGCTAGTCCCGATTGAAGTGCTACAATCCCCTAGTGTAGATCAGATGGAAATTGATCCGATGCAAGAGATTGAATCCGAGAGGGAGTCATGGATGACCCCTCTAAAGAATATTTTGATGAAAGGAACACTTCCAACAAAGAAAAGTGAGAGGCGTGCAGTTATCCGGAAGGCTTCCCGATATGTGTTGCAAGGCGAAGTCCTATGCAGACAGGGTTTCTCGATGCCCCTCCTTCGGTGAATGTGGCGACCACACTAGAGTGCAAACATTGGAAAAGAAGATATTTGCGATATGACTATTTTTGTCCCACCAAATACAAGGATGCAACCAAGTATGCACGATGTTGTGATGCATGTCAGAAGTTTTCCAAGATTCCTATGGCACCTCCTAGCCAGTTGAAGACGATGATGAGCCTGTGGCCCTTTGCTATTTGGGGAATCGATATTATTGGAAGACTCCTCATAGCTAAGGGCGGAGAAAAATTCGCCATTGTGGCCGTGGATTACTTCACCCAATGGGTCGAGGGTAAGCCATTGACCACGATCACAACAAAGCGAGTGATCAACTTTGTCGTTTGGAACATTATATGCCGATTAGGGATTCCGAGAGTCATCATAACCGATAATGGAACTCAGTTTGATAACACTGAGTTTCGAGATTTCTGCCAGAAGTATAATATCGAGAAAAGATACACCTCCGTGGCACATCCACAATCGAACGGGCAGGTCGAGGCGGCGAGCAAAGTGATTAAGACTATTCTGAAGAAAAGATTGAAGCGGGCCAAAGCCATGTGGGTTGATGAATTACCCTTAGCGCTATGGGCCTATAGGACAACATACAAGTCGGCAACGGGTCACACACCCTTTTCCCTTGCTTTTGTAGCCAAAGCGGTCATCCCGGTTGAGTTAAAAGTACCATCTCATCGAATCACTTATTATGACCCGATGGCACACAATGAGTTGCTCCTTGAGTCTCGGGATATGGTTGAAGAAAAGAGGGACGAAGCCGATCTACGTGCCCTGAGATACAAGCAACAGGTCACTCGGTAAAAGTCCAAGCTCGAACCTTTGAACCCAGAGACTTGGTTCTGAAACGCGTCTTTCCACCCCCAGTACATATGGGCCCGAAATGGGAAGGACCGTACTCCATTTTACGAAGGCTTGATAATGGAACCTTCAGGCTAGCAACCGTGGATGAAGATGAAATCCCAAGAGTGTGGAATACCCAGCATCTGCGGCCTTATCTGACGTGAAATTGTCAGTTTTACTCTTTTGTTTTTAGGACCATGTAAAAAGGCATGACTTGGCTAGAACAGTCTGGTTACTTAAGCAAAAGATTATAAAGTGGAAGTAGGTCAAGATTTGACTGAACCACTATAAAAATATCATGTGTCATTTACCTTTACTGCACCATTTCTTATCTGCTTATTTATTTTTAGCTAACATCAATCATTATCATTTTTAGATTTGTTATAGACTATGTAGTGATTTCGAAACACCTAATTCAAAGTTCCACCTATCAAATTGGAAGGCTAACGATAACCAAAGTTCCAAAAGGTGCAGCGAGTTAAATCACACTACTACTTGCACTCTAACTCTCGAGATTAGGGAGAGAGTATAAAGGATGCAGAGATAACATCCCCAAGGCGTGAAGGTGCACCATGATAAAACCGCCTTGATAACACTCTAACCCGCTGAAGGATCGGGAGAGTATAATGGCGCTAGAAACTTAGCACCCCCAGAACTTCTGCCCCGCTGAAGGATCAGTGAGCAGACTAAGAACCGAGCTCAAACTCTAACCCGCTGAAGGATCGGGAGAGTATAATGGTGCTAGAGACTTAGCGCCACGAGAATTTCGATCCCAGCCAAAGTGTTAGGAAAGTATAAAGGCGCAACAACATATGCCGCCAAATGACTCGAACTCCTCATTTTTGAAAATGAGGGACAGCGCACACATGACCCTAATCAATCCTCAATGAGCCCTGGCCAGGCATCATATTAATAATTGATTGGGGGCATATATACACACATATTTGTGCAGTCACAGAAATTTTTAAATTTTTTGTTGCTTGAAATTTTTGTTGCAATGCTTCATGGTTCGATTTTAACTTAGTCAAGATCTAAATGTTTATGACTAAGTACAATAAGTTAAACTTGTAGGTACATAATGGTGCAAAAGAAACAAATTTTCATTCACTAAGAGCAGGTTTGCAAGACCAAGAAGCTAAACAAAAGTGAGGGCCATTCTCACAACTACATTTCTTGGCCAGTGGAAAGCCTAGAAGAAAAAATATGGGCTAATAAGTGCATCTTATTTACGCTTGGGAGACGATTTTGATTTCTTCTCCTTCCTCTGTTTCTCCAACTCCTCCTTGTCAGCATCAGAGCGGTCACCCTTGTTCCTCTTCCTCTTATCAACAAGAGACTCCTGGGGAGAACTAGGAAGCTGGGAGGCAAGCTGTGCAGTTATTGATTTGGAAGAGAATCTTATAACCAACCTATGGGATCAACTTCTGAGATAGGAGGCACATATAGAGGGTCCGGCCCCTCCTTCAAAGCCAATTGTTTCTCTCTCCTAGCCTGCATATCAGCCATGGTCTCGTTATCGTCATCCTTGATTTCTTATGTGATTATTATGTCATCCTCTTCATCTCCATGACCACCATCGGTGTCTTGCAAAGGCCCAATGACTTCGGCAACCACAGAAGCATTAGTGATAGATGCCATAATAGCCTTCTCACTTGTTGTATCCTTGGTTTGCTTTGGAACCTCAGGGACTTCAGCACCAGCACTTGAGGGGACACTAACTTTATCCGCCTCTGCGTTCTCTTCCGCATCCTTCTCGATCGGCTTGCCACCTATGTCATGAGAAGTAAATGTTAGTGATTTGGGAGATAATGAGGTCATCTCTGTAACAACCTGCATTCTATGCATCGAAGGATCGTAGAATATTTATTTCTTTCTCATATGAAGTTTTGTGGTCATGTAACTTTGGGAAACAACCACTAGAGTCATTTCCCATGTTCATGATTTTTGTCGATTTTTAAATGACCGTTTTACCCCTAGTTGGTACTGTTTTGGCCATAACTTTTGATTGGAAATGAATTTTGACCTGAAACCACTTCCATTAGAGTCGTTTGATGGTTTACCTTTCCGTAGAGTGGTCATAATAGTCAAACGGACTTATCGTTTGGGAGATATGGCTGAAATAAGGTTTAGAAGGTGAAAAACTGCTTAACCGGGCCAAATAGGGTGATTAGTGAATAGGCCCATAACCCATTTCGGGATTAGGGTTATGGGGAGGCTGAAATGAGTTAGAGAATCATTCCATTTCAGTTTTCTAGCCTCCACTTATCTCCAAGAAACCCTTAGAAATGGCCTCTAACCTCTAAATCACCTCCAAATCATCTTTTGATCAAGGATTGAGCTTGGCAACATCAAATCAAGGGAGATCTACACCCAAGCAACATTGGAGCTGCTGTTTAGCATAGGGATTGGATCCAAATCAGAGATTGTTTTAGATTTAAAGTTTGTTTGTGGCTAAGGTGAGTGATTTGCATTGTTTTTCACTAATTACGGCTAATTATGATAATTAGCGATGATTAGCGAAATTATGGCTCAGAAAAATCTAGAAAAATTCCTAAAATTCTAAAACATCATTTTATGCCTCTGATATGAATTTGGATTAATTTCGACTAATTTTGCAAATCCCGGAATTTGGGGGATTAACGGGTGATTAGTGGAAATTAGCGAATTTATGCATGATAAAATTATGGAAAAATGTTCATAAATTCTTAAATGATGTTTTAGACCTCTGATATGAATTTGGGTTAATTTGGTTAATTTTTTCTAATCCTATCATTAGTTTCACCTAAACATGCTTAAGGGGAAATATGGGATTTTGGGTATCTTTGATCCATTTTAACCTATCATGTTGATTTTTGATGTTTGTGGTTGATTATGCATGTTTCTATGACTGTATGAAATGCTTTGTGATTGATTTCAATAGTTAGAATGGTCGAAAACGTCGTCGAATGGCGTAAACACTTGCTGGAACAGTTTCAGAAAACAGTGCAGGTCTCGGATCGGATCAGATATGGGGCTCGGATCGGATATGTTGAACTGAGCAAGGAACCCGATCGGATCGGAACCTGACACTTGGGAAAATTGGCAAAAAGGAAGGCCACGCCAGCTGAACTGGGATCGGATCGGATTAGAGAGTAGGGATCGGAGCGGATAGAGGAGGATGGATCGGATCGAAGCACGTAAAGGATAAGGAGGACGGATCGGATAGGAGCATGTGAAGGGAGCATGGAGACGGATCGGAAGCACGAACTGGAGGGGAATAGCACTCGACCCGAACCGAGAAGAAGACCCGACCCGAACCGATGGAGGACACCCGACCCGAACCGCACCAGAAGGAGACCCGACCCGAACAGATGGAAGATACCCGACCCGAACCGATGGCTTGAAGAGGAACCTGACCCGACCCAGTATTGATCAATAACCCGAGATGCAAAGGTAGTCCAAATGGAAGTTAGAGCTCAGGATCCAGATGGGAACCAATGAGTTCAATTCTTGGTTGGGCTTTGCTGCGGGACGTGTGCAAAGGGGTTGTCGGTATTCATAACTTTGGTCCACCACTTAGAGATGGATAGTGGGGTTGTAGTGATAGTTACACGGGATTGGATTCCGTCATGGCCCAAAGGATTAGGTGACTAAGGTAGTGGGTATCATATGCTTTACGCAATGAGTGAGAGATGTGAGGATGCTTGCTATGTTTGATTGTTTGACATCACTATGACATGCACACCCCACCCCCGTTATCTTTACACCACTTGAAATGGCACCTTAGAGTGTTGTACATTATGTAGTGCTAACTCTTTGGTTGCAGGTCCAGGTTCAGGTATGATCTGATTATATCTGTTATTGTTTTGTTTAGATGCTTCTCGCTCACACCAGGCTTTATGTCTGACCCAGAGTTTTATGTCTCCTCTTATTACTCTGGGTGCTCACCCGAGCAGACTAGAGACAGGTTATAGTTAGCTGGTGATGTGCGAGTAGCTGATTCGGAGGCGAGCAGGAGGCTTCCACGTATGATATATATAGTATTCTCCCTGTGTTGTTGAAGATCACTGCTTGGGCATTAGTCGTGCATCTTCTACTTTACCTTTCTTTTGTTTTAGAGACAGTAAATTTGGAAAGTTGTAATAAGCTGTATTTGGATTTCCGCTACTCTGATGTTGATGTTGGTTTTAGTTATCAGCTTATGCACTGTCTCACCTTTTTTATGTCAAGTATGTTATTATTATATTTTATCCTATGCGCTGTGAGACATTTTACAGGTTCCTTGTTGGTTCATTTCCTTCTTCCTTTTTCCTTCTGACGACCCGTTCCTTGCTAACTGGACATGTGTACAGCGCACCGGTGGAGATAATGTCGGTTGGTGCGGGGCGGGCCGTCACACTTGGTATCAGAGCCAGGTTGCGTATTTAACCTAGGGAAAGACACTAGGGAGAGATAGTACGTATACGAGAGCGTGTATTTGTGATTACTTTGGTTTTTAAAAGCTATATATATATACTATTGGTAGTATAAGAATGAAGTCGTACTGCACTAGCACCACTATGGGATCGTTAATCGTTTCCCCTTTTACAGATTAACGATGAGCCGATATCCTAGAGGTGCTGGTAGAGGGACCAACCATGAAAATGCTCCTGACATGAGGACAATGTTCACCAACTTCATGAGAGACATGCTTAGAGATGTTCAGGGAGCAGTTCCCAATCCCGGAAATGGTGGTGGTCCAGTAGTGCAGGCGCCTAGGGTCGATTTCGCCAAGTTGTGCAAGGATTACACTAACCTTGGTGGGAAGCCGTTCCACGGAACGGAGTCGGCCACAGATGTTCAGGATTGGTTGGATAGTTGTGATCGTATCTTCGACGACTTGGCTCCTTAGGATGCGATGAAGAGAAGGCTAGCGTCTCGTCAGCTGCAAGGGCGAGCGATGAATTGGTGGAATGCCATTAGAACAGCTACTCCAGAAAATCAAATTACTTGGAATCAGTTTAAGACTCTCTTTTGTGATAAGTTTATTCCAGCCGCTCATAAATCAGGACTGTTCAAGAAGTTCTTGGAGCTTAAGCCAAACGGTAGAGCTGTCTCGGAGTATATCGCTGAATTCGACACTTTATCGAAATATGGATGGTCCCTTATCGATACAGTCGAAAAGAAGAACGAGAAGTTCATAACTGGCTTGGATGGGTACTTGGGGGAAAGACTTATAAACCATACCGATGAGACGTTCGAGTCTATTGTAGGAAAGACATTAAGGTCAGAGAGCCTTTTCCCTAAGTCGAAGACTGAGGTTGCTACAGCATTTGCAGAGGAGCCAAAGCCGCAAGCAGGCGGTGAAGGCAAGAAGAATTCTCAGAACAAGAGGAAGTAGAACCCGACCAAGGATGGTCAGAATAAGAAAAATAATAAAGATGGCGAATGCTTTAGTTGTGGCAAGAAGGGCCATTACGCCAGAGATTGTCGAGAAAATCCTGGGGAAAGGAAGTGTTTTAACTGCGGCCAGGCGGGACATCACAAGGATGATTGCCCACAACCTCCTAGGGAGAAGCAGATTGTGAAAGCATATGCTATCAATGCTGTTCCTTCTTCGTCAAATGCCCCAACTGCGGCGCAGAAGGAAAAAGGTGTCGTTATTCGAGGTATGCTTTCTATTTAAGATGTTTTGATCGGGTTTTGTTTGACAAACCTGAGTTAGTCGATAGACCTTTAGTAGTGACGAACACGATTGGTGGTTCGACTAGTTTTGGCATGATTTGTTAATGTGGTCTTATCGAGTCATGGATGTATGTTTCCTTGTGATTGCTTTGTTTTGGGCTTTACTGGGTTTAGCATTATTTTGAGGAGTCGATTCCAAAGGAATAGGGTGGTATTAGGTACCTACCTAGTGATGGCGATAGTAACTGGAGTTAAGGAAGCTAGGAGGTTATCGTTGTAATAAGTTCTAGTTGTCTCTGGGAGGCAAATGAGTACTCCAGTTCTAGATTGTTTTGCTAGTATCACCTCATGTGGATTGTCTGAACTCGGAGGAGATGTTCCTTGGGTGCTTGTCTGATATTGGTTTAGGCTTTTGGGGCTTGTGCTTGGGGATTGTCGATTTCGACTAGGATGGGTTGCGTGAGGGGTAAATAGTTGTTGTGATTTTTCATTGGATGATATCTTGGTTTACTCGAGGAGTGATGGGCATACGGAACATGATGAGACTGTTCAATGGTATAGACTGCCCAGAGTTAGACTCGATAGGGTTATGAGATTGCTCAAGTGGGACTCGAGAAAGATGCAAAGTAATGGATTGTTTAGGACCCTATGTTGATGTTCTCTATTGGATAGTAGAACTTTGAAGGAATAGGATGTGTTCGTTGATCATGGAAGATACAACGAAGATTAGGGCGATTCAAGTTGGACTTGAACTCGTAAAAGAAAATGGGTGTTCGCTGATCTTGGAGATGCAACGAATAGGGAGACGACTCACGTTGGACTAGAGTTTGTCACTAATGGATACTCAAGACTGGGTCTGAGTTATAGATTGACTCGAGTTGGACTCGAGAAGGCTGCAAGGAATTGGATTCAGCTCGAGTTGGACTCGAGAGGGCAGCAAGATAATGGATAGACTTGGGTTGGACTCAAGTATTTTAGGAGGACTAAAAGCAGGGTTATATGGGGACGCTCGTTACCTTGGATCTGTTGGACGTGATCTAGTTATCCTTGGAGGATAAACGTACGTTGGACGTACGGTAGTCCGAAGGGAGGCGGGGCTTCCATTGGCCTGGGATTGGTTGGACCAGTCAAGTAGGCATCGGTGTATGTATGGAGGCTGGGCTTCCATTAGTTATTGATGTTGGTTGGACCAGACATACTAGAATCGACATATTGGGATTGGTTAGACCAGTCATGTAGGTGTCGATGTGTTTATGAATTTAGCAGGTGATAGGTAGGACTTGTTTGATGGATGTTATGCTTGCTATGTTGTTCCTATTTTTCTTCCCTTGAGTAGACTATCACCTGTAGGGTTCCGGCGATGGGGAACAAAGTGATTGTAGTAGGACTATGAGCCAGTGCAGTAGAGTCATTGTGACTCGAGGGGCAAAGTGGACATAGTAAAGGATTAGTAAGGCTATGAGCCAGTGCAGTGGAGTTGTTATGACTTCATGGGGCAGAGTGGACATAGCGAAGGACTAGTGGCTATAGATCAGTGCAGTGGAGTCGCCATGGCTCCATGGGGCAGAGTGATTATAGTAAAGGATGTGGGTGCGGTAATAGTTGCATTGAGTAGGAGACATGCCAGTCTAGAGGTTATGTTTCTGGGATGGAAGCAACTAGAGTATATCACAGGATATGATTTCAGGCCCAAGAGTGAATTGGATTCAGAAACACTAGTAAGCTTGACGATTAGATCGATTTTGATTGAGGATTGGTTCCAGTTAAAAGGACGATCCTAATCTATTGGAAACCATCTCTAGGGTAGAGATGGGTATCGATGGAAAGAGAATGATCAAATAAGGATTTGATCGAGAAGGGTGGCTTCGAAAGAATAAGGGACTAGTTGTACCCAACGTAGATGAACTGAGAGGTGAAGTGCTTAGAGCATATCATCACTCGAAATTGACTATACATCCCAGTGGTAACAAGATGTATTGAGACATAGAGCAGATCTACTACTGGGAAGGGATAAAGATAGGCAGAAGGCTTATCTCGGTAAGAAACGAAGAGATTTGCAATTCTTCGTTAATGACTTGGTGTTCGTCGAGATCTCTCCATAGAGAATGTGATTCGGATTGGTTGGAGAGGTAGGTTAGCACCAAGATTTGTTGGCCCATTCCCAGTCCTCGAGCAAGTTGGGAATTTGGCGTATGAAGTAGAGCTACCTGACAAAATGGCGGGAGTTCACAACGTATTTCATGTTTCCCAGTTAAGGAAGTTGTGCAAGACCCTAATATGGCTATTTCACCAGATCAGTTGGATGATAGCGAGGTTGAACCCGAGGCGGTTGAGAACCGCAAGTCTATGCGTATCGTTGGGAACGATACGAAGCAGCTTCGAAGGAAGGCGGTGAAACTAGTCAAAGTTCGGTGGGGTGAGAATGAAAAAGACGGTACTTGGGAAACAGAGGAGGACATAAGGAAGAAGTATCCAGAACTCTTTGCCTAGTAAGGTTTTAGTAGTGATAGTTCCTTCCCTTGTTAGTAAACCGCATGCAAGGATAGACTTGTTTTGCATGTTGATTGTTGTTTTATGGTTGATAGGCATGCGGGACCCTTTGTGTGTTCTGGTTAGGGAATTTCAGGGACGAAATTTCTTAAGGGGGGAGGATGTAACAACCCGCATTCTACGCATCGAAGGATCGTAGAATATTTATTTCTTTCTCATATGAAGTCGTATGGTCATGTAACTTTGGGAAACAACCACTAGAGTCATTTCCCATGTTCATGATTTTTGACGATTTTTAAATGACCATTTTACCCCTAGTTGGTACTGTTTTGGCCATAACTTTTGATTGGAAAGGAATTTTGACCAGAAACCACTTCCATTAGATTCGTTTGATGGTTTACCTTTCCGTAGAGTGGTCATAATATTCAAACTGACTTACCATTTGGGAGATATGGCTGAAATAAAGTTTGGAAGGTGAAAAACTGCTTAACCGGGCCAAATAGGGTGATTAGTGAATAGGCCCATAACCCATTTCGGGATTAGGGTTATGGGGAGGCTGAAATGAGTTAGAGAATCATTCCATTTCAGTTTTCTAGCCTCCACTTATCTCCAAGAAACCCTAGAAATGGCCTCTAACCTCTAAATCACCTCCAAATCATCTTTTGATCAAGGATTGAGCTTAGAACCATCAAATCAAGGGAGATCTACACCAAAGCAACATTGGAGCTGCTGTTTAGCATAGGGATTGGATCCAAATCAGAGATTGTTTCAGATTTAAAGTTTGTTTGTGGCTAAGGTGAGTGATTTGCATTGTTTTTCACTAATTACGGCTAATTATGGTAATTAGCGAAGATTAGCGAAATTATGGCTTAGAAAAATCTAGAAAAATTCCTAAAATTCTAAAACATCATTTTATGCCTCTGATATGAATTTGGATTAATTTCGACTAATTTTGCAAATCCCGGAATTTGGGGGATTAAGGGGTGATTAGTGGAAATTAGCGAATTTATGCATGATAAAATTCTGGAAAAATGTTCATAAATTCTTAAATGATGTTTTATACCTCTGATATGAATTTGGGTTAATTTGGTTAAGTTTTGCTAATCCTATCATTAGTTTCACCTAAACATACTTAAGGGGAAATATGGGATTTTGGGTATGTTTGATCCATTTTAACCTATCATGTTGATGTTTTGATGTTTGTGGTTGATTATGCATGTTTCTATGACTGTATGAAATGCTTTGTGATTGATTTCAATAGTTAGAATGATCGAAAACGTCGTCGAATGGCGTAAACACTTGCTGGAACAGTTTCAGAAAACAGTGCAGGTCTCGGATCGGATCGGATATGGGGCTCGGATCGGATATGTTGAACTGAGCAAGGAACCCGATCGGATCGGAACCTGACACTTGGAAAAATTGGCAAAAAGGAAGGCCACGCCAGCTGAACTGGGATCGGATTAGAGAGTAGGGATCGAAGCGGATAGAGGAGGATGGATCGGATCGAAGCACGTAAAGGATAAGGAGGACGGATCGGAGCGGAAGCATGAAAACGGATCGGATAGGAGCATGTGAAGGGAGCATGGAGACGGATCGGAAGCACGAACTGGAGGGGAATAGCACTCGACCCGAACCGAGAAGAAGACCCGACCCGAACCGATGGAGGACACCCGACCCGAACCGCACCAGAAGGAGACCCGACCCGAACAGATGGAAGATACCCGACCCGAACCGATGGCTTGAAGAGGAACCCGACCCGACCCAGTATTGATCAATAACCCGAGATGCAAAGGTAGTCCAAATGGAAGTTAGAGCTCAGGATCCAGATGGGAACCAATGAGTTCACTTCATGGTTGGGCTTTGCTGCGGGACGTGTGCAAAGGGGTTGTAGGTATTCATAACTTTGGTCCACCACTTAGAGATGGATAGTGGGCTTGTAGTGATAGTTACACGGGATTGGATTCCGTCATGGCCCAAAGGATTAGGTGACCAAGGTAGTGGGTATCATATGCTTTACGCAATGAGTGAGAGATGTGAGGATGCTTGCTATGTTTGATTGTTTGACATCACTATGACATGCACACCCCACCTCCGTTATCTTTACACCACTTGAAATGGCACCTTAGAGTGTTGTACAGTATGTAGTGCTAACTCTTTGGTTGCAGGTCCAGGTTCAGGTATGATTGGATTATATCTATTATTGTTTTGTTTAGATGCTTATCGCTCACACCAGGCTTTATGTCTGACCTAGAGTTTTATGTCTCCTCTTATTAGTCTGGGTGCTCACATGAGCAGACTAGAGACAGGTTATAGTTAGCTGGTGATGTGCGAGTAGCTGATTCGGAGGCGAGCAGGAGGCTTCCACGTATGATATATATAGTATTCTCCCAGTGTTGTTGAAGATCACTGCTTGGGCATTAGTCGTGCATCTTCTACTTTACCTTTCTTTTGTTTAAGAGACAGTAAATTTGGAAAGTTGTAATAAGCTGTATTTGGATTTCCGCTACTCTGATGTTGATGTTGGTTTTAGTTATCAGCTTATGCACTGTCTCACCTTTTTTATGTCAAGTATGTTATTATTATATTTTATCCTATGCGCTGTGAGACATTTTACAGGTTCCTTGTTGGTTCATTTCCTTCTTCCTTTTTCCTTCTGACGACCCGTTCCTTGCTAACTGGACATGTGTACAGCGCACCGGTGGAGATAATGTCGGTTGGTGCGGGGCGGGCCGTCACACTTGGTATCAGAGCCAGGTTGCATATTTAACCTAGGGAAAGACACTAGGGAGAGATAGTACGTATACGAGAGCGCATATTTATGACTACTTTGGTTTTTAAAAGCTATATATATATATACTATTGGTAGTATAAGAATGAAGTCGTACTGCACTAGCACCACTATGGGATCGTTAATCGTTTCCCCTTTTACAGATTAACGATGAGCCGATATCCTGGAGGTGCTGGTAGAGGGACCAACCATGGGAATGCTCCTGACATGAGGACAATGTTCACCAACTTCATGAGAGACATGCTTAGAAATGTTCAGGGAGAAGTTCCCAATCCCGGAAATGGTGGTGGTCCAGTAGTGCAGGCGCCTAGGGCCGATTTCGCCAAGTTGTGCAAGGATTACACTAACCTTGGTGGGAAGCCGTTCCACGGAACGGAGTCGGCCACAGATGTTCAGGATTGGTTGGATAGCTGTGATCGTATCTTCGACGACTTGGGTCTTGAGGATGCGATGAAGAGAAGGCTAGCGTCTCGTCAGCTGCAAGGGCGAGCGATGAATTGGTGGAATGCCATTAGAACAGCTACTCCAGAAGATCAAGTTACTTGGAATCAGTTTAAGACTCGCTTTTGTGATAAGTTTATTCCAGCCGCTCATAAATCAGAACTGTTCAAGAAGTTCTTGGAGCTTGTGCAGAACGATAGAGCAGTCTCGGAGTATATCGCTGAATTCGACACTTTATCGAAATATGGATGGTCCCTTATCGATACAGTCGAAAAGAAGAACGAGAAGTTCATAACTGGCTTGGATGGGTACTTGGGGGAAAGACTTATAAACCATATCGATGAGACGTTCGAGTCTATTGTAGGAAAGGCATTAAGGTCAGAGAGCCTTTTCCCTAAGTCGAAGACTGAGGTTGCTACAGCATTTGCAGAGGAGCCAAAGCCGCAAGCAGGCGGTGAAGGAAAGAAGAAATCTCAGAACAAGAGGAAGCAGAACCCGACCAAGGATAGTCAGAATAAGAAAAATAAGAAAGATGGCGAATGCTTTAGTTGTGGCAAGAAGGGCCATTACGCCAGAGATTGTCGAGAAAATCCTGGGGAAAGGAAGTGCTTTAACTGCGGCCAGGTGGGACATCACAAGGATGATTGCCCACAACCTCCTAGGGAGAAGCAGATTGTGAAAGCGTATGCTATCAATGCTGTTCCTTCTTCATCAAATTCCCCAACTGCGGCGCAGAAGGAAAAAGGTGTCTTTATTCGAGGTATGCTTTCTATTTAAGATGTTTTGATCGGGTTTTTTTTGACAAACCTGAGTTAGTCGATAGACCTTTAGTAGCGACGAACCCGATTGGGGGTTCGACTAGTTTTGGCATGATTTGTTAATGTGGTCTTATCGAGTCATGGATATATGTTTCCTTGTGATTGCTTTGTTTTGGGCTTTACTGGGTTTAGCATTATTTTGGGGAGTCGATTTACTCCAAAGGAATAGGGTGGTATTAGGTACCTACCTAGTGATGGCGATAATAACTGGAGTTAAGGAAGCTAGGAGGTTATCGTTGTAATAAGTTCTAGTTGTCTCTGGGAGGCAAATGAGTACTCCAGTTCTAGATTGTTTTGCTAGTATCACCTCATGTGGATTGTCTGAACTCGGAGGAGATGTTCCTTGGGTGCTTGTCTGATATTGGTTTAGGCCTTTGGGGCTTGTGCTTGGGGATTGTCGATTTCGACTAGGATGGGTTGCGTGAGGGGTAAATAGTTGTTGTGATTTTTCATTGGATGATATCTTGGTTTACTCGAGGAGTGATGGGCATACGGAACATTATGAGACTGTTCAATGGTATAGACTTCCTAGAGTTAGACTCGATAGGGTTATGAGATTGCTCGAGTGGGACTCGAGAAAGATGCAAAGTAATGGATTGTTTAGGACCCTATGTTGATGTTCTCTATTGGATAGTAGAACTTTGAAGGAATAGGATGTGTTCGTTGATCATGGAAGATACAACGAAGATTAGGGCGATTCAAGTTGGACTTGAACTCGTAAAAGAAAATGGGTGTTCGCTGATCTTGGAGATGCAACGAATAGGGAGACGACTCACGTTGGACTAGAGTTTGTCACTAATGGATACTCAAGACTGGGTCTGAGTTATAGATTGACTCGAGTTGGACTCGAGAAGGCTGCAAGGAATTGGATTCAGCTCGAGTTGGACTCGAGAGGGCAGCAAGATAATGGATAGACTTGGGTTGGACTCAAGTATTTTAGGAGGACTAAAAGCAGGGGTATCTGGGGACGCCCGTTACCTTGGATTCGTTGGACGTGATCTAGTTATCCTTGGAGGATAAACGTACGTTGGACGTACGGTAGTCCGAAGGGAGGCGGGGCTTCCATTGGCCTGGGATTGGTTGGACCAGTCAAGTAGGCATCGGTGTATGTATGGAGGCTGGGCTTCCATTAGTTATTGATGTTGGTTGGACCAGACATACTAGAATCGACATATTGGGATTGGTTAGACCAGTCATGTAGGTGTCGATGTGTTTATGAATTTAGCAGGTGATAGGTAGGACTTGTTTGATGGATGTTATGCTTGCTATGTTGTTCCTATTTTTCTTCCCTTGAGTAGACTATCACCTGTAGGGTTCCGGCGATGGGGAACAAAGTGATTGTAGTAGGACTATGAGCCAGTGCAGTAGAGTCATTGTGACTCGAGGGGCAAAGTGGACATAGTAAAGGATTAGTAAGGCTATGAGCCAGTGCAGTGGAGTTGTTATGACTTCATGGGGCAGAGTGGACATAGCGAAGGACTAGTGGCTATAGATCAGTGCAGTGGAGTCGCCATGGCTCCATGGGGCAGAGTGATTATAGTAAAGGATGTGGGTGCGGTAATAGTTGCATTGAGTAGGAGACATGCCAGTCTAGAGGTTATGTATCTGGGATGGAAGCAACTAGAGTATATCACAGGATATGATTTCAGGCCCAAGAGTGAATTGGATTCAGAAACACTAGTAAGCTTGACGATTAGATTGATTTTGATTGAGTGGATTGGTTCCAGTTAGAAGGACGATCCTAATCTATTGGAAACCATCTCTAGGGTAGAGATGGGTATCGATGGAAAGAGAATGATCAAATAAGGATTTGATCGACAAGGGTGGCTTCGAAAGAATAAGGGACTAGTTGTACCCAACGTAGATGAACTGAGAGGTGAAGTGCTTAAAGCATATCATCACTCGAAATTGACTATACATCCCAGTGGTAACAAGATGTATTGAGACATAGAGAAGATCTACTACTGGGAAGGGATAAAGATAGGCAGAAGGCTTGTCTCGGTAAGAAACGAAGAGATTTGGAATTCTTCGTTAATGACTTGGTGTTCGTCGAGATCTCTCCATAGAGAATGTGATTCGGATTGGTTGGAGAGGTAGGTTAGCACCAAGATTTGTTGGCCCATTCCCAGTCCTCGAGCAAGTTGGGAATTTGGCGTATGAAGTAGAGCTACCTGACAAGATGGCGGGAGTTCACAACGTATTTCATGTTTCCCAGTTAAGGAAGTTGTGCAAGACCCTAATGTGGCTATTTCACCAGATCATTTGGATGATAGCGAGGTTGAACCCGAGGCGGTTGAGAACCGCAAGTCTATGCGTATCGTTGGGAACGATACGAAGCAGCTTCGAAGGAAGGCGGTGAAACTAGTCAAAGTTCGGTGGGGTGAGAATGAAAAAGACTGTACTTGCGAAACAAAGGAGGATATAAGGAAGAAGTATCCAGAACTCTTTGCCTAGTAAGGTTTTGGTAGTGATAGTTCCTTCCCTTGTTAGTAAACCGCATGCTCGGATAGACTTGTTTTGCATGTTGATTGTTGTTTTATGGTTGATAGGCATGCGGGACCCTTTGTGTGTTCTGGTTAGGGAATTTCAGGGACGAAATTTCTTAAGGGGGGGAGGATGTAACAACCCGCATTCTACGCATCGAAGGATCTAGAATATTTATTTCTTTCTCATATGAAGTTGTATGGTCATGTTACTTTGGGAAACAACCACTAGAGTCATTTCCCATGTTCATGATTTTTGTTGATTTTTAAATGACCGTTTTACCCCTAGTTGGTACTGTTTTGGCCATAACTTTTGATTGGAAAGGAATTTTGACCTAAAACTACTTCCATTAGATTCGTTTGATGGTTTACCTTTTCGTAGAGTGGTCATAATAGTCAAACAGACTTACCGTTTGGGAGATATGGCTGAAATAAGGTTTGGAAGGTGAAAAACTACTTAACCGGGCCAAATAGGGTGATTAGTGAATAGGCCCATAACCCATTTCGGGATTAGGGTTATGGGGAGGCTGAAATGAGTTAGAGAATCATTGCATTTCAGTTTTCTAGCCTCCACTTATCTCCAAGAAACCCTAGAAATGGCCTCTAACCTCTAAATCACCTCCAAATCATCTTTTGATCAAGGATTGAGCTTAGCAATATCAAATCAAGAGAGATCTACACCAAAGCAACATTGGAGCTGCTGTTTAGCATAGGGATTGGATCCAAATCAGAGATTGTTTCAGATTTAAGGTTTGTTTGTGGATAAGGTGAGTGATTTGCATTGTTTTTCACTAATTACGGCTAATTATGGTAATTAGCGAATATTAGCGAAATTATGGCTCAGAAAAATCTAAAAAAATTCCTAAAGTTCTAAAACATCATTTTATGCCTCTGATATGAATTTGGATTAATTTCGACTAATTTTGCAAATCCCGGAATTTGGGGGATTAAGGTGTGATTAGTGGAAATTAGCGAATTTATGCATGATAAAATTTTGGAAAAATGTTCATAAATTCTTAAATGATGTTTTAGACCTCTGATATGAATTTGGGTTAATTTGGTTAAGTTTTGCTAATCCTATCATTAGTTTCACCTAAACATTCTTAAGGGGAAATATGGGATTTTGGGTATGTTTGATCCATTTTAAACTATCATGTTGATGTTTTGATGTTTGTGGTTGATTATGCATGTTTCTATGACTGTATGAAATGCTTTGTGATTGATTTCAATAGTTAGAATGGTCGAAAACGTCGTCGAATGGCGTAAACACTTGCTGGAACAGTTTCAGAAAACAGTGCAGGTCTCGGATCGGATCGGATATGGGGCTCGGATCGGATATGTTGAACTGAGCAAGGAACCCGATCGGATCGGAACCTGACACTTGGGAAAATTGGCAAAAAGGAAGGCCACGCCAGCTGAACCGGGATCGGATTAGAGAGTAGGCATCGGAGCGGATAGAGGAGGATGGATCGGATCGAAGCACGTAAAGGATAAGGAGGACGGATCGGAGCGGAAGCATGAAAACGGATCGGATAGGAGCATGTGAAGGGAGCATGGAGACGGATCGGAAGCACGAACTGGAGGGGAATAGCACTCGAACCGAACCGAGAAGAAGACCCGATCCGAACCGATGGAGGACACCCGACCCGAACCGCACCAGAAGGAGACCCGACCCGAACAGATGGAAGATACCCGACCCGAACCGATGGCTTGAAGAGGAACCCGACCCGACCCAGTATTGATCAATAAACCGAGATGCAAAGGTAGTCCAAATGGAAGTTAGAGCTCAGGATCCAGATGGGAACCAATGAGTTCACTTCATGGTTGGGCTTTGTTGCGGGACGTGTGCAAAGGGGTTGTCGGTATTCATAACTTTGGTCCACCACTGAGAGATGGATAGTGGGTTTGTAGTGATAGTTACACGGGATTGGATTCCATCATGGCCCAAAGGATTAGGTGACCAAGGTAGTGGGTATCATATGCTTTACACACTGAGTGAGAGATGTGAGGATGCTTGCTATGTTTGATTGTTTGACATCACTATGACATGCACACCCCACCCCCGTTATCTTTACACCACTTGAAATGGCACCTTAGAGTGTTGTACAGTATGTAGTGCTAACTCTTTGGTTGCAGGTCCAGGTTCAGTTATGATTGGATTATATCTGTTATTGTTTTGTTTAGATGCTTATCGCTCACACCAGGCTTTATATCTGACCCAAAGTTTTACGTCTCCTCTTATTACTCTGGGTGCTCACACGAGCAGACTAGAGACAGGTTATAGTTAGCTGGTGATGTGCGAGTAGATGATTCGGAGGCGAGCAGGAGGGTTCCACGTATGATATATATAGTATTCTCCCTGTGTTGTTGAAGATCACTGCTTGGGCATTAGTCGTGCATCTTCTACTTTACCTTTCTTTTGTTTTAGAGACAGTAAATTTGGAAAGTTGTAATAAGCTGTATTTGGATTTCCGCTACTCTGATGTTGATGTTGGTTTTAGTTATCAGCTTATGCACTGTCTCACCTGTTTTATGCCAAGTATGTTATTATTATATTTTATCCTATGCGCTGTGAGACATTTTACAGGTTCCTTGTTGGTTCATTTCCTTCTTCCTTTTTCCTTCTGACGACCCATTCCTTGCTAACTGGACATGTGTACAGCGCACCGGTGGAGATAATGTCGGTTGGTGCGGGGCGGGCCGTCACAATCTCAGTTGTCTGTCCCGCGATACGATGACAAGTTATAACTGCTTTGATGAACTGTGGAGAGAATATGGAGATACCTTTAGCCGACTCCTCGCCCGGATTCGTGATAACAGCTCCGACAACTGAAGGGGTAGGAGCCAAGGGGATCAACCGATCATCAGCATTGTATTCCTCGACTTTGGAGGCCTTGGGATCCACAACCGAGCTAGAGCCTTCCTCAATTTTATCCTTTCCCTTGAGTTTTGTTCTCTCTTTCTCGATTTCCTCTTGGATCAGACGTCTGCCTATCTCCAAAACCTCAGGCTCTTCACCTCTGAGATAAGTCTGTATGAGCTATTATTCATCAACTTCTTCGGTTTTCAATCGACTCTTTTCGCACTCAACGATTATATCCCATACATTGGCCAAAGTAATGTGATAATCCTGAATCCACGAGATGTCTCGGGTCTTAATAACTTGGCCAAAGAAGTCGAATAACAGTTCTTTGAAATCCTCTATCTATTTTTTGGTAGTAGCAAGCTTATCAGCAGTGGCGGAGGCCGATTCAAGAGCATTGTTAGCATTACTTTCAACGAGAGTTGCATGCTCTTCGGCTTGGACAAGGAGATCCACAACACCAAATAAGCATTTTTGCAACTCTCAAATGCGGAAAATTCGCAACGGCTTTGAGCCATTGCGAAATAGCAACGGCTTAAGTCCGTTGCAAACTCGTACAATACGGTCAATGTTCATTCTAAATTCTACTATGGCTTACATCCGTTCCGAATTTGAATACGCGCATCAGTACACCCCTGTCCCCACCGTATAGCTCAGTTCATCCCCAATTTGTTAATTCACGCAGAAAAAAAGGGCGCTAGCCCTAAATCATGAAAACTCGATCTCTCCTTTTCATCTCCACCGATCTCTTTTGTTCATCTCCTCCATTCTAAAATCGACCGTAACTGCAGGCATGGACTTGGAGGACTAGAAGGATTTCGCAACCTCTGACCTTTGCGTGAAACAACCATTTGAAACCCATCTAAATCAATGGAGGATAACTTAAACACGCCTTCTAGAATCTAGAATCTTCATCCTTGAGCTATACCTGCACCGCGTCGTTCCTAAAACCCCCATCCCGCCTCGAAACACTCATCGCCACCGCTTGCACTTAGCAGTGCGTACCGTCTCAAACACGTCAGATTTGATGCCACTTAAACAAATCCTTCTCAGTACTGCTTAGATTTGATACCGAGTCTGATTTGGATGAAAGAAAAAGGAATTTTGATAATTGTAAGAAGTTTCGCGTCCGTTCTATCTAAGATCGATAACTTATGCCCTATTGTTTAACTTATTATGTTCTTATTCACATTTTTGAAAACCCTTCTTTGAATTAATTTTTATGTTTTATTACAAAAGAGAATTGAACTAATGAGCTAATATAACGAGTTAACTATTATTATCTATTGGATCCTTTTCTATATGATATTTAGTGTGTAGTTAAAGGTCATTTAATTTGCAGTTGGAGGTTAGTTCTAGTTCGCAGAGATATTACATACATTTGTAGCTCAGAGGTATTTTTATTTGCAGATCCCGTTCTGTCCATTTATGGTTACATGTTATTTACGATTTGCGCAGATATTTTACAATTAGCTGAGACTTAGTTTTATTAACTATTTTATCTAGAGATGAAGGGGGAAAAAGGAATACGGAGGGATCCTGGCCCCTGTGTTTAGTTTTGAGAAAATTGAATCCAACCGTACATCACACAAATCGAAGAGATTTTTTTAACTTTTGTGAAATATTTATGGATTCATAAATTTCATTGTCGATTTCATCATGTTACTGATGTTTCTAGCTTCAATTATTTAGGGCTCAATTTGGCACATTCTTTACAAAGGAAAGCAATCCAATATATACCTCCTAAAATTCACGAGTGCACTACAATTGGGATTGCTTCGTGCAGTAAGATTCACTTAGTCTGTGAACCAGCCCCTTTAACCTTATGTGGTATGTAATATATCAGATATGCTTTCAAGCATTTGTTTTACTATGTGTGCATTTAGTTGTAAGATACAATATAATCATGGAAATTAAACTGAATTCTAAACATGCTTGTTTGTAGCCATAAAATTTGAAAAAAACCAAGCAAATGATTATGCACTTTCAATATCTTATTTTATGATTTTTTCGGACCAGTCTTTTAATTGTTTGCTCAAATGGATGAAAGGTTGTAGTGTTCGGAATTAGAGAATTTTGGTTATAAGTCTTGCAGGTTTTGAAAACATGATCCGCCTCGCCATTACCTCACCCAACTTTCTTCTTTAAGCTGCGCCCTCACTCCTCACGTTACCGCTAATGCAACAGCTCTGAGCTACCTATCACAGCCCACCTACATGCCCCAGTTAGACCGAAATCCTTTAACCTGACTCCACCTCTCCGGCCTAAATCCCACCTTCCGAGCAGCCTGAGCTTCCTCCACGTCACATCCCCTTCCATTCGCAGCTACGTCATTCACCCTACCCTCGGTCAACGGTCCACCACCTAGACAATTACCAACGCCTCTGCCTCCTCCTGCGCATACACCACCAACCCAGTGTCGATTCTTCCCCTTTTTCCATACAGTTGCCTTGTCGAGCCCGACAGCTTAAGCATGTAGGTAAGGGAAACATGAATTTGTTATGAAATTTTAAATTGTAGCATTCATTAAGGGTAGGAAGTAAAGATGACGAATGGTTTGGGTTTCTAGCTATAGACTTGAGGATTTGCGTTAGCTACTGAAACATGACGAGTGCGTGCAGAGAAGGAAAAAAAGAAAAGAAAAAGGATGTCCACATGGGGATTAGGTATAAAGCTAGGTTGGAGAGATGCTTGTTGGTGCAGCTTTGATGGATGAGGCAAATCGGACAACTGTGGTGAAAAATAATCTTGCAGCATTCCTAGCTATATGTTGGTACTGGGCAACGGGTGGAATTGGATTAAAGGATATGGTTTTTCTTCTTTACAAAGAAAAACCACCTTTAGCCTATGGTATTTGCTTAGATGATTCATTAATTGCAGTATTAACAAAGAACAACCAATATTTGTTATACAAACCTTGCCTTCACCACTGTAGCATTGGTTATACAAAATTATATCAATACCACCATACCGTAATTTTACTTAATCATATATAACAAAGTGATTATACAATAAATCAATGTTAACGCTTATACATATATGCTAGGCTTCATTCTATTAGATCCGATACGACATGGACTAAAGAAAAGTTCACAGCTTACCAAACCAATCCCATTCGAGAAAGAGTACGAGGCAACACTCCCACTAGCAAGGCCTTTCGTACATAGAGGTTCAATACAGAGTTGTATTTCCCATGGTATATTCAAGGAATTTTAATGAAGTAGTATTTGATTTCAAAGCTGAATATTCTAAAAGACAAATGGAATCCTACTTTGCAGGTTTGCAATTTTAAGGTAATAATTTGGTTGCTTACTTGCTTACTCTTAATTTTGTGTATATGTATTACTAGTTTTTGATTGTTCCTTAAGATTATGATTGCATCTTTATTGAAGGACATCACTGATTTTGTATTTCAGACTTCTGAGCAACTACGGCCAACACTTGCATGTTGCTTAGTCTTAATTTGGTGTATATGTATTACCAGTTTTTGATTGTTCCTTAAGATTATGATTGCATCTCTATTGAAGGATATCACTGATTTTGTATTTTATACTTCTGAGCAACTACGGTCAACACTTGCATGGGCAGAAAGGTCATTAATTGACCAATTCTATAAGCATGTCGATCAAAATTCTCCATTAGGTACATTTTCTACTATGTGTTCCACTCTATTTTCTGTCAACTTGTTCACCTCCTTGTTACTCATTCCATTCTTTAATAAATTAACATGCTATTTTCATTGGTAAAGAAAATGATGTGTACATATATAACCATTGAATTACAAAACTGCACAGTTTTTTCAGCAATGGTAGCAGAAAGGAATAATGTGAAATTATCATCCTTTTGCTAGATGCATATGACCGTGATCGAGAATTGCTTTTGACCAAAAGAGTACTTCTGCATTTGGTGCATATAATCATTTAGAGTTGCTTATATAATAGCTTATTCCTTACCTTATTTTTATGGGGATTGAGTTATAAGTTGAACATTATATGCACTAATGCTTTATTATATTTAATTTTAACTTAATATTTCCTAATATTCAATTCAGATGTTGGCAGGTCCACACCTCCATGATAAATGAAGAAGTCATCAAATTCTGTCTTTAAACTTTGAACCACCAATGCATCAGCTGCAGCTTTTTATTGTTTTTCAATTTTTGCTGTTGTATTAACTTATACATGATACATGAAAGAAGTTAGTGCCACATTTATGAAAAATTATATTAATATTCTTCTCCAATAATGGTTTACTAATGATATGTCAGGTTTTGAAAAATTTGTATACTGTTTTGCTTGGCTAGGTTTCCTTACATTTAATAGGTTTAGCTTGCTTAATTTCAAATTGATTTTGATTTGTAATTTGTAAAACAAACGCAAGGCGAGGTGGAGTAAAATTTCGATCATAAGTCTTGCAGGTAACTAATTATCGCGTAAGAAATTTGTGCATATGCTCATTATTGATTTTCTTTGCTGGGCATTGGTAATCACCGAATATGTTTTATCTGATGTATTTTTTTGATAGGTATGGTACAAAATTTAAGAAAACCGGTGCAAGTGGAAGCTTCTATCTTCAATCGAAGGTTCAAAAAAATGGAGGCAAGACGTCCACCTAGAACAGTGCTTCACAGCAGCCACAAGTTATACTATGACTCGATTAATATGTTTGAGAACTATGTATCGTATTCTGTAATATTTTTATTGCTATTGCTGTTGAACTTTAAAATGAAACATATCATTTTTGAACGTTGTAATTTTAAAACTTGCAAAGTTTTGTCTTAGCATTGAATCTATAAAAAATATTTAGTTTAATGATCTTTCTTTTGTGATATTATGTTAGATTTTTAGGTGTTTGTATTGAGTACGAAAATTAAATAAATTTGGTACTATAGGAGAGATCAAAAATTAAGTTTTTTTTTAAAAAAAAATTGATATGCGAATTCGCAACGGTTATAAATCATTGCTAAATCAAAAATAGCAACAACTCTGAGCCGTTATAGAATCAAAATTTGCAACGGCTCAAGGCCGTTGCTAAATTTTTACAACTCCTGATTTTGTAATGTCTAATAGCCGTTGCTAAAAGATTTTGCAACGGCTCAAAGCCTTTGCGAAATAGCATTTCTGGTGTAGTGATCATTCACAGATGCTTTCTCTTTTTAATCCTTTAAGCTCGGTTTCTATTTCTCCCAGAAGCCTTCACAGCGGAAAAATGTTCATGTGCTGTCTTCAATTCCGTATAGATTGTCCTGAGATCCTCCGCTTCTTTTTTCAAAGCCAAATATTCTTGGCTATTTGAGTCAATCTCAATGTGAAAATGCTTCCTAGCACTCTCTAGCTCTGATTTATAATTTTCCGCATCCCGCCAAGCTAAAGCGAGCTGGGCTTGTGTATCCTCTAGTTCCTTTTCCATTCTGCCCCTGGCCCTACGATCATTATCAATCTTCACTCTGATTCTGGCTGCTTCCATCTCCAGGTGGAGGATGGAAGCAGAAAGAGTGGCAGCATGCTTCTTCATCGCCCTATATTGTTTGGCGACATGACTCACCTGCCCTATGACTTCTAAATCCCAGTCCTCAGGAACCGGTTCAGGATCTGGAACAAACATCATCCTTTTGAAGAAAATATCAGGAAACTGCTTCGGCAAACGCTCCAGCTTGACCTGATTCTCGGAAGTGTAGACAACATCCTATGCAGCGGCAGTATATAAATCGCGCTGGCTAGAGGGGACAATAGCTATTTTCTCCTTTTCTCAATCCTTGTTCGGATCTTTTCTTTTATCTTTCGGCTCATGGTGTTTCTTGGAAGACTTGCTATGAGAGGTTGTAATTTTCAGAGGAGTCAAATCTTTAGGAAGTTGCTTACCCTCTGCCGGTGGCATTGGACGACTATGGGACTTCCCAGCATCTTGCCTTGATGGAGAACGAGACCGTGTAGAATGAGTTTGATAAGAATCATGGGGTCGATGACTATCCCTCCCCCGGCTATCACTGCGAGCATGCTCAGAATCAGAAAGAAGCCTCGGTGTGCTTCCTCGGAGAGAGCGATAAGAGTAGGATTGTTTACGAGGCATTTTCCCTGCAAAGAAAACAAATGTGTATCAGAATCATGAATACTGGTGGTGTAGAAGTGTTGTGACGAGTGGTGCAAGTGATTCGTGCATCCCATATAATCCCCCCAACAGACCAAGGCCCAGAGTCTGGCTCGTCTGTGTGTTTTCTTTTTTCCAACTGGAACATTCACTTCCTTAGAGATGGGAAAGAATGGTTCCCCTTCGAAGTCTTCTTGTGTGTAAATGTCATCTGGTAGAGGTATCTGGCTTAGTTCCCCGAATATCTATTCCTCTGTTAATTCATCATGAGCAGGAGGCTCAGCTGGTGGTGAAATCCTTAAGAGAGATTATCCCTCAGAGTCTGGGACTTCGTTTGGCTCATCAGCTCGGACCTCGCCTCCTTTATGTACATTCAAATCCTCATCATCCTGATCGATCATTGGTGAGGGGCTCTTGCGAAGTTCAGTGGTTTTCGTGACCCCCGAGGTCCCTTCACCATCAGTCGGGGGCACATATTTATAAGGAATACCACCCACACCAAGTCCGAACCTTATATCCGGAAGACGGTGCTTGTGGAGATTCTCGTCGGTGATACATTTCTTAATTTTTAAGAAGTCTGGTTTGCTCTTGAGAAGGCGGGACAGTCGATCATCAGATACTGAGCCTTTCGTTTTTGGGAAGCTATGATCTGTATAGGGAAAAGAAATATGTCAGTGCTTTGGTTACGTAATCTGGTCACACATCTAGAGGCTTGAAGCTTACTTGATTTTAGCCACCTCCTTACACACCCGGCTTGGTGTTTTATATAGAACCAATCGGCTTTTGGGATCCCCTATGCTGCTGTGACCCTCCGATAAAGCCTTCCTATTGGCTATCAATTCAAAGAAAGAGAAGTTTGGAGTCGTTGTGGAATGGTGCTTGAAGAGATAATAGAATTTCAAATCTTTGAAAGTGAGCTGAGTCTGTAGAATCTCCGCATACGCAATGCATAAAGTATACAAGGCTTCATAAGCGTTAGGATGAAGCTGCATAGGGGCAATGCGCAATCGTCTCAAGTTCTCAACAACAATTGGTGGAACCAGAGGAATAACGCCTACCCAGCACATTAGCCTACTGACAGTCATATACCCTGGCGCGACAGAATGAGGTCTATCTTCGCTTCTTGGAGACTTAACATCGTCCCAGGGGATCCCATGGCTTATGCATATTTTCTTGTGCTTTATGTCATCTTACTTGGAAGTCAGGGAATCAATGAGCTTCTCCTCCTCCACTTCCTCAACACCTGGGATCTCGTCAGGAGTCCGATCATCTTCTTCTCCCTCGTCTTCAAGAGATGTACTTTCATAAGTCGTCGATTCGATATCGGTGTCAGTCTCATATTCGGGGCTGAAAATTTCCCAATCTGAATCTGTGGGAAGCACATCGGGATCATAATAATTTAATGACTCGGATTTTGTATCTCTCTCTGACATTTCAGTTGACTGATTATCTGACATAACTGTGTTGACGAGAAAACGTGAGAAATTAGAATACAATTACCCATTCCCCGTGTGTGTAAGGGTAACTGTGTACCTGTGCAAACATTAAAGAAAAATATGAAGTTAGTTAGATAAACGGGATATTGGTCGTTGTATGCTGTTGAATTATGTTGTTGTCCAGTTCAAAAGGTTCATCTCGAAGGCTCTAACCTATGTCCATTGGTATATCACAATTACATTGTATTTTCTAGTCAACATGTATATCGGATCGTTGGTCAAGTTGGCTCATGAGACAGGGTTTGGCTCGTGATACGCCATTGGTTCGTGAAGCAAATCCTGGTTCGTGGGGAAGTATCAGCTCGTGGAAAGGCATCAGATCGTGGGACACGACCCATTCTACTTCACTTGATCAGATTGTGACAGACCCTGCCCCCCTCTCCCCACCACGATCCTCTTTACTTCCTGTTTCCACGAACCGATGATCCCCTAATACTACGACCCAATCCGTTATCAAGAACAACACTACGACTTCCTCCTCGGTCCCTTCATCTCACTGTTGCCATGAAACAAGTCGTCATCTTATCCACGAATCGGCCTGCTCAAACTCGTCTTCCTCCTCATACACCCTTATCTTCCACCTAAAGACTGCACCCTCCGTCTGAATCAAAGCCAACCACGTCTTGACCTGGCGCTTGATGTCGGCGATTCTCACCACCAATGTCCGACTCCGGCGACAACGCTAGTGGCGCGCTCACAACTCACGGTGGCGGAAAACCCACCAAAAACCAGATTTAAGTCATGCTAAGAAAGGTTAAGTTAAATCGGATTCAAATTACTACCTATTTGAAGTGGTTGGATAATCTCAAATGTGTAAAGGAAACCACGATTTAGGGTTTGTAAAGGAAAGAAGCAGCTGCAGTGTAAAAAGAAGAAGGAGGGGAGCGGATGAGAGAGCCCAGCTTATATATCCATCGAAGTGACTCTTGGTCTTCCCCTTCTTGTCACGACTCGGTCCACGAAGATCCACGGGCCACGAGTGTTCGTGAAGGCCCATCGAAGCTTAGATGGCGGTCCTCTCACCTGATTAGTCCGTGACACGTACCACGGTCACGAACAGTGTGGAATTCCAAAGACCCAGACACGAGAATGATGGCGAGATAAGAGAAATGGAAATACTTATAAACATCTATAAACTTACTCGACTGAATGATCACTATATTTTCTGGAAGTTTGAAAGATGGGAATCAGCCGACGAATAAAGAAGTGGTTGAAGGATTAATCTAATATTTATACTCCTCAAGAGGTGTAACCATTTGAAACAGTGCGACGTTGTAATTGGATGTGACTATCGATTCATATTGTTTCGTGAAAAGGTCCATTCAGAATCTTCGAAGCATGTTCCATCCTTGATAAAACATACTTCGAGGGGGCAAATTGTTGGCTAGCTTTTGGACCAAGCCACCAAGCTTCACACACAAAGGAGTTAAATTTGATGTAATTGGCATAACCCTTTATTCCTGCCATGCATATTTGGCTAACTCTTTACTTCTTGGAATGCGTATTTGAGATTTCCTTATGTTGTCTTGACTGAGATGATACTCTGATTTGTTTCGCAAAGGTAAAATTTTATCCAATGATTCAAATCTAGCAATGATCATAACATACTTTTATTAAAATAACTAACAATGTAATATTTAGAAATTCATTGCTAGCAAACTTTATCAACATACTACTGGATTTCGTAAATTTATCGGTTTGGTATAAAAATAATTTTTTTTATAATAATTTACTATTACTTAGCCATCTATCTTTTGAAAGGCAAGTATTATTAATTTTCACAGAAAGCAAATACAATGATTACAAGAATATCCAACAAGATACCTGTGCTATACAATCACACAAGACATCTAATTCAGCAGTATTGAGAAAAAAATATGAACATATAAAGCAAGCACAAAAAAATTCAACACTGCTTAATAGCTAACCTATACAAGACACTTACCATGCACTATTTCCTTGTAAACCAAATTGCAATTAACAAAAACTTGATTAGCCAATCACTTCAATTAAACTGCAGATGACAAGTATCCACAACGCATAGTTAAACAAAATCCATTATGCAAAAAGCACCAAGAAGGAGTTTGCAAAACTCACAAAGTATCTAAAATCTGGAATTTCCTTGTGTGTTTCTTGTCTGATTTAGAATGAGTACTAGAAGGGAATACATCCTCAAGATCATATTCTATTCCCTCATCTAAATCATCAATATTCACAGTAGCCTTCTTAGCCTTTTTTTCTTACCTCTACCCTTGTTCTTCAAAGAAATGTTAACTGGAGGCTCACTATCTTTAGTATCTTCCCAAAACTTACCAGTAAGCTTAGATGTAGAAACCAAACCACACTGAGATGAAGAGCAAGGCGGAGGAGGGTGAGGTAGAACAACATGAGAAGGAAGACGTAAGTGAGAATAAGGAGAAGTAGAATTAATACCAGGAAATGTTAAACCAGCACCCGAAACAGTCTTCAACTTAGAAGAATGCGAAGCATTCATGGATGACATGGCAGGTAAATTGGAACTGATAGAAGACAAGGTGCTAGCAGAAGAGGATGTACTAGCATTATAGAAAGATGCTTTCCCAGAAGAAGATGATACCATGAAAGAATAAGAATTACCTATAGCCGGAACTGATGAACTAAAATTTGAAGAACATGAAGTAGTAACTGATGAAGACCCTGCTATCACACTTGAATTAGCATCAGATGAAGTAAAATTGGAGGTACAAGGCATGAAAGAAGTGGATGAAACCACATTAATAGATGCAATGTTTGGAGATGAACCTTATCACCATTAGCATTTTCCGCGAATACATTGCTATGTAAAGAATCATGCTCAGCATTTGCAATCTTAGAAGACTGAACAACAACTGAATCTCTCCCACTACCTTCATCAAATAACTTTCCTAAAAGATTATCTTCTCCCAAACCATGCTTAACACAAGAAATTGAGCCAGCTCCAATTCTACCATTACAAATCATTTCATCAGCTGATAAAGCTTCAGCTTGATTAACATTCACATTTATATTAATACCCGTATTCATATCAACAGAATTTGAACAATCTTTATCTCCAGAATCTATGTCATTAGCATCCGTTACAACTTCAAAACCCAAAACATCATAACGATTTGCATTCTCCTTACCAGTTCCAGCAATATTATTATTATGAGGGTTATTATTCAGACCTTTCTTTCTCTATTCCTTCTTGTATCTAGGCTGTAAGTAATTCCATTGATTATTCTTAGTGGTAGTATGTATATTGTTTTGATTCCTATTCATATTTACAAACTCAGATCCCTTAACCCCCTCATTATAACTCTGAATATTTTCAACCTTATCCTGATTAGCAACACTTTCACACTAACTAGTATCATGGCCAAAAACTTTACATGAAGAGCAAATCCTAGGTCTCCAGTCATAAGAAATTTTTACTGGTGGACACTTATCCCCTAAATCATTGATTACAATGTTTTCAGGGAGATCATAGTCTGGAGGAATTTCTACTAGAGCTTTAGTGTAACTAAACCTATTTGACCTCTCTGTACTAATGTCAAAACAAGTTAATCTTCCAATATGATTCACAAGCCAATTAATACCCATTAAAGTCCACAAGATCGTTGGAATCCTGTATAGTTGAACCCAAATAGGCACTTTCTTGATTAGACTTTGTGCGCATCCAATAGATGGTTCCCAAGTAGTTATGATAAACATTCTCCCACGAATGAAAAGAAGATCAGCATGTAAAACTTTATCTCGATCAGAATCATTGGAAAAATTAAAGTAAAATTTATAACCATCAGATTTAATGTCCGCTGAATCAAGAAGTCTCCATTTGCTTTTTACGAAATTCGAGACAATAGTTAAGGAGAGAGTACCATCATGAAAAAAACCTACCAACAAGCCGCTCCAATATTTCAATCCCTCAGATTTAACCTGATCTGGAATATGATTCTTCGATCCGTCCCTATGAATCATAAATTGAGGAGGCTGATAAGAACCAGCATTACGAGGCTTTGAATTGAACAGCGACGCATAGTCAAATTTCACAAACAATGGAAAAGAGGTGCTCGAAGGATTCCCCAAATTAACACCAGAAGCTGATGGATCTTGCTGAGAAGAAGTATTAGCACAAAAAGGTGGTGGATATGGAGGTTTAAGAGGAGAAGATTGAGATGGAAGAGGGGGAAATGAGGAGGCATAGAAGGTGGAAGAAGAAAAGGAGAAAGTCACACCCGCCATTTTCTAAATCCCCTAACTCGTGTTCAAACCATCTATCTTTTATATTTACATGTTTCTGTTCTTTGAATCTTAAAATCCAATTAATAACCAATGATCATGACATGTAGATGCATAACGATTGAATAAAATTCAATGTTGTGTACCATTAGCCTAAATAGAACAATCACCTTTATATCTTACGAGAATGGCCCAAATTTGGCAGTTTAAGATATGTTTCCAATTACGACATTGATCCACAGTTCATATTGAAATGCTTGCCTGTTTTGATGTTGGGAAAAGTAAAATTTTAGTACGATTGGCATAATCCTTTATTCTTGCAATACAAATATGACATAGTCTTTTATTATTGCAATGCATATTTGGCACTTTCTTATGTACTCTTGAATAGGATCATATATGATCATTGCATTAAACTGAACATTTGTTTCCTGCTATATGCACTTACTGCCAGAAAATCACTATTGTCTGTTTTCTGACTCGAAAACAATTAGAAAAAGGAAAAAAAATTGATGAAATGTAAAACAAAATCTATTAATTTATAGCTTTCATAAAGGTTCCTAGCATAGAACCTTGATCTAACATAGAAACCTCTGGGTACGTGTGTTATGCATAATCCAAAGTATCTTAGGATATTACTGATATAATTGTTACATGAAGTTTAAAATGCTATTCACATATGGAAACTTTCAGTCACAAACTTATAAATTCATTGCTATTGTTGAAGCATGGTAACTGCCTTTTTTTTATTGCTTACCTAGATGATTGTATCAAGTTAAAGATTACTCAAAGCATAAAAGAATGCAAAATATTCAAAGTAATAAATCCATCTTTCTTTGTTCTTGATGGCGCAGGTGGTCTAAATATAATATCAACTAAAAAATAGAATGAAGTACATAACATAAATAGTTGAAGAGTTGGAGGAATTTGTGATTTTGGTAAGTAAGTATTATTTCAACCATACAGTGGAAGACATCTTATTTTATTGCGGAAACAATCCAAGAAATATAACTGCTTCTAAAGCATGGATGTTGTTTTAGACATTATATGTTGAGTTTGAGTAAGCTTATTTACTAATGGTGGTAGTAAATATCATCATATATATTGATGGTGTGAAGGATCCCCTATTTTTTGTTCCTTCATATTAACCTTTTCACGACCTTCCACATTTTAATATATTGTTTTATAGGTTTCCAGCATAAAAATTATGATATAAATTAGAGCTGAGAATTAATTTTGATAAGAAATGGATGGAAAGTGAAGTCAGACGATTCAACCCAGCATGCAACATTCATGTCTACGTACACAGAACTTTTCCAATTATGACCACGTACAACTTATACGAAAAGGTACACAACATACCACATTCATTTTCTACATAATACACATAATGCAATTCAAGCTAGTGTGAAACTTTTTTCATATGCTAATATCAGTAAAATGATCATACAAAATCTTCCATGTTTATTCTAACACATTTCTCAATCTTAGAGGCTTTTTCCAACCTAGAGAAATTTAGATATTTGCATCGGAGACAGAAGGAAAATGGTACAATTAATTAGAAAAGTCTGGTGGTGCCTTAAATTTATGTATTCGTACAATTATCCTACATATGGTATAGTTTCTTTGTCTGGAGAACAAATAATTTTGCACATCATTGTTCGATGCAATCATATATTAGGCTTTTGTATGTTTACTTTGTTTATGCCTTTTGGAGCAACATTTAAATCTAAATTCTGTCATTTAACATCTTTGTTTGCTTTATGTATGTAGGTGGTTTAAGCGTGCATTGCTTCATTCATATAAAAATTGCTGGTGTGCTATTATTCTTTTACTATTATAGATATGGAGTTGCTTCAAATGAATTTTTCTGCTGGAGAAAGCGCCAAATGCCATTTTTTTCACGGTATGCCGATGTTTAATAATAAGATGATATTTGACGATGATCCAAACACAAAAGGATGTGGTATATAGTTTCAATGAACTATATTTTACCTATCATGAATTATAAGACATAAGAAAACCAACTTGAATCAATACTTCGGTGTACAGTGGCTCTTTGCTGCCATTCTTGCTTCTTCAATGCCACTTAATGCAGGTGATTTCATTCATCGTTTTTTTTAATTCTTTTTTTTTTTAAATGTATAATGAGTATCCTCTCTATGGACATTATTCATTATAATAACTTTTGGACTAATCAACTTATGAGTTTTTTCATAAGAGTAATTTGCTGTTTTGTGATGTAAGATATAACCCAATGGAAAAGTGGAGATAGGAATGTATAATTATGTTATTGGTCGTGTTATCAGCTATGTCCAGCAATGTTATTAGTTATGTTATTTGTAACATTACATTTGATCAACAACTATACTTAAACGTATCATTATTAGTTATGTTATTGGCGATGTTACATTTCAACAATTATATCTAAACATGTCATCGATATTACAAAAATTGCATTTAATTAAGGATAAAAAAGTTGTACAATTGTTCAGAGCCAGACGTGAATGAATTGTTCTTCATTTTTTGCATTATTTAATTTCAAATGTCAAATACTGACTTTATTTCTTATGTTTTTCTTATTTTTATTTGATTTTTCTCCATTGATAGCTCCTCTTGCTTTATTTTGATATGTACCTTAGTTTTCTCTTCTTACATGATGTTAACACCGTTATTAAACGCGGTCCAAAAATTGATAGTCAACTGTCCGGTGAAGTGATCTCTCATATGTCGTTCCTTTCGGTCATGCATTCGAACTGGTCGGTCAAAAGAGTGTGAATCGATCGGTAAAAAAGAGTGTCTGACCAGTCGGTCAAAAAGAATGTGAACCGATCGGTAAAAAAGAATGTATGACCAGTCAGTCAAAAAAAGTGTATGGTCGATCGGTATAAAAAGTGTGTATGGCCGATCCGTATAAAAAGAGTGTGGACCGATCGGTATAAAAAGAGTGCATGGCCGATCGGTATAAAAAGAGTGTTTGGCCGATCGGTATAAAAACGAGCGTAACCGACCGGTATAGAAAGGAGTGTAACCGACCTGTATGAAAAGGAGTGTAACCGACCGGTACCACTTTCTAGATATCGCCAGCTGTACTCAGTGGCAAATCTGTAAATATTTCCAGGATCAACCGGTTCCCTGCACTGCATATTTTTGGCTTTCTCCTCACTTTCTCCACACCTATAAATAGAGGTCCAACACCACTTTAAAGGAGACCGATTTTCATCATCCCGAAGGGCCATCAAATCATTTCTTCAACCTCCAAGCTCCATTCTAACTTCATTAATGGCTTCCATGAATCAAACAACATCTCTCCAACAACAAGAAGATCAAATCAAGTCCATCATCCATTCACAGTGGCTCTAACTCGATTCTAGAGCACTCCAATTGCTATTAGTCTTCTCAAAAGCTCAGATCTACCACTAATTTCACGGAAAAGTTAAGAAAAAACATCTTATCATGTGATCTAATCCATTTCTTCCTGAATTCAAGTGTGATCTAGCAGAAAAGAAAGATCCGTCATCTCCAAGCCGAGATCCGTCCTTCCATCTCTTTACAATCGCAATCAAGCCTCCTAC
Organism: Allium sativum; assembly: GCA_030737875.1. Classification (NCBI taxonomy): domain Eukaryota; kingdom Viridiplantae; phylum Streptophyta; class Magnoliopsida; order Asparagales; family Amaryllidaceae; genus Allium; species Allium sativum. The sequence goes on along the minus strand of CM060916.1, from coordinate 1,054,283,243 downwards.
AAGTTTTGAGTCATATCTCAACCGCCATGGATTCACCAACAATTCTCTAAGTGCTCAAATCATTGAAGACAAGCTCTCACGATCATTGCATTTCTAGAGATCTTGCCATTTTCACAACGGTGAAGGGAGAATCAAGCCATTAAAACAAGGGATAATAAGCGTTAATGGAATGTATGAGAGATTTTCATGCAAGTTGTAAACGAAACTTCATAATGAGAAATGATTGGAAAGTGAACGTAGATTCATCCCGAATCGAACCGCTATAAAAATTCCTTTGTCTTTATTTTATATTTTTTTTACTTTTGTGACTACGGCCTCGCAATTTTTTTCTCTAACCATAATAGGTGAAGTGCACATTTGCACCATTTGGTGTTTGTGTCAATTTTGACGCAAACATTTGGCGCCCACCGTAGGGCTGCGTTCGCATCTCCTTCCTTCACATTGAAGTTCTAAATCTACTTTAACAATAGATTCTGCAAATCTAAGAGCTAGGCCAGTCGACGAACTATCCTCCAAATTGAAGGCCATATCCGAGATCATGGCAAAGCCTAAGAAGACTACTAGCAAGACCGTGGTAGAAGCCGATAATGTTGCTAATGAAGAAACACCTCTCGCAAATCACTTTGAAGTTGGTGAAAACTCAGAAAGCGGACCTGGTGTGACCAGAAATGAATTAAAAATCGCTATTGCCAACGTCAACAGCCGAATGAATGCCTCTACTAAAATGATGATGGAGAAACTTGAAGCTATTCTTAACGCTCGATCAAATCCAACCCCTCCGAAAGTGCATGTGGATCTCAAAGAGAATGATAAATCGTCCGCTTCCGATCGTAACCACAACGACAATATGGAAGACGATTATGATTGGGCAAGTGACAGGGACGAAGCTAACATCGAAGAATTGAGATCAAAAGCTAAGAATCATTCCGAAATGCATGCTCGAAAGATCGCTAACCCTATCACGGGGGCACCCCCTCCTCGAGAAGGAAAAGCACCTAAGCTCTCTAATCGAGATCATATGCCTAGACGGACATTTGGTAAAGAGCTCAGTTTCATAGAGTGCCATAACACTGAAGAATACATATCGGATATAATAGAATGAGCCATGAAAAAGAATCAAGCTAGCAAAGACGACGAAAGAGAACGGGACTTCTCCCCCGATAGGACTCCGTTCACCGAAAGGATCCTCGAAGCAGAATGTCCAAAGAAATTTAATCCTCTGACTTTGCCTCCATACAATGGCCTTGTTGATCCAAACTACTTCTTATTCAAATATGAGCGGCATATGAGTGTGGCTAAAGCAACTGATGAAATGATAAGCACGTACTTTCCTCTCTGCTTAGAAGGTGCTGCATCGTTATGGTTCACAAAGCTGCCACCTAAATCCATTGACCATTTCTCTGACCTAACCAAAAAGTTCAAAGAGAAATTCCGCTTGTACGCTACCGAAGCCAAGGACGCTCTAACTCTCTTAGCCATGAAGCAGAAACCAGGGGAAATGGTCAAAGCCATCCTCAGCTGATTCAATGTTGTCTTGTCTGAAGTGAGAAATCCAGAGCCACGCATAATTCTCAAGGATTTACTCGATGCTATAGACAAAAAGCGACTTCGGAAGAGGATAAAGATGAAGGAACCAACAACGCTTGACAAGTTCTATAAGAAGGTAGAGGAGTACATAAGTGTGGACGATAATCCTATACCTCTTCAGATCATTAGAGTAAACCAAGTCCTAGAAGCTCCTAAGAGTGTGGCTATTCAACCTAATCAGAAGAATACTCAGGGGAAAAAGCGGGTTAATGACCGAAATGACAACAAAGCTAATAAAAAGTTTTTCCCTCTTGACTCGTCTAATCTAACGCCTCTTAATGACACTCCTGAGAACATATACCTTGCTACAAAGGATGAAGAAGATTACCCAGAGCCTCGGCCAATAAGAATGAATGGCCATGTAATGACCCGGATTCTTATGGGTTAATTATAAAATATTTAATACGGATTTAAAATATTGGGTGGATAATATAAATGGAATTTTATATTAAGTTATCGATTTAATAATCAATTTCGATTTAATATCGAATATATTAAAATAACAGAATACGAAAATGGATTTAGATGAATTCAAAATTTAATTTGAATTAAATACGGTTCAAATAATTAATGGGAAATTTTATTTGAATTTATAACGATAATAATATTAATTTATTTTCGAAGAAATTAATTGGTTTGAAATTTAATTTATATCAATTTAAATTAATATCTGTTCCGGATGATCGAACTGGACTTCGATACTTATCCCAGTGGCTTCAGAATAGCGGTTTTACCCTAGGAATGGCAGTGGTTGGGTTCAAAAAGGAGTTCGGAGTCAAGGGGTGCTTTATTTTAAAGGATACCGAAATAAAATATCTTCTTGGGTGGATGGAAATAAAACACCAAGGCAAGAAATGTCGGCCACTTAAATTCCAAACCAAAACCCAAATGAAATCCCCTTTATAAATTAAAATGGCCGCTCCACTACTTTTCAAAAATCAAATAGAAATCGTTCTCTTCTCTTAAAATCAACATAATGCAATTCGTGACCATCGCGACAAGGGGGGACAAAAAACACGATCTGAAAGTGGAAACCGCGGTCTTCTTCCTGAGCTTGTGGACCTCGTGTACGAAGACTGGAAGACTGCGACCTCGATTTGTGGTTCGGCGAGTTTCAATGTGAGTTTAGGGTTCGAATGGGGTCATCGCGATGCAGTATAGAAGGGGGATTCGCGATTTGGGGTTCCAGAGTTCAACTCTGAAACACCCCACCTCCGTTAGGGTCACTCTCAAAGGGAATGCCCTAATTTTGGTGGAGGTTTATAAGTATAAGTCACGGATATACAAGACAGATATAAGAACACATATTTTTGAACAGCGGAAAACAACAACTTTTATTTCAATAAAATACGTGTTACACCAACCATACCATAATTGTCTTACAATACTTCAAAAAAAACCATAACATCTTCATAACTGCCTTGATTACATTATTTAAAGAAGCATAAAGAAAACATAAATAAACTGCAAAAGTCCCATAGTTGTTGTCCAAAGCCATAGTCCAAAACGAAAAGATCCAAGCAATACATTCTTTCTCTTCAAGCTGGATATGAAGGCTGGTCAAGCTGCGGTATTCCCTCCCTGTGGACCTGGGGGGGGGGGAACGGAAGGAAAGAAGACGAAAGAAAAGTAGAGTCAGACATAAAGCCTGAGTAAGTCTAGGACTATTCAGTCTATGAATAAAGAACTGGGTATGATAAGTATAAACTAGAAATGGGAAAGCACCATAAACTTAGTTGAGTTGTCTAGGGTCGAATATACTATCGTACCCCATATTAATCTCTGTACCCATATAAACTAGTTCCCAACAGGAACCCCATAATCAGGGTGAAGTGATCCATTTTATGATGATCGGCTCCTACTCGCATAGTTACATGTGTCTTACGGCCCCCGATGTTATAGTTACCTATGCTGGTCCCACCATGGGGTGTATCAAGTCCTATGGTGGCGGCCTGACACAATCCTTGAATGCACAGGTATGCTACTGGTGCCCAGTGCCTTATTTTTCTGCGCCGGAGTGTGTACACGCCCGCACCCCGTTAGAACCTACACTGCTGCACCACCGCCGTCGATTTGACCTCTTACAGTCAGCCCAGTAATCGTGCCCCACCCTGCCTAGTTTCAGGATATCATGATACCTTATAGGGTTACTGCTGAAAAGGGTCCCCCGCTACTAGGTTTTTCTATTTCTAGCCAACATGCTAAGTTGGTTAAGTGTGTTATAAACCTAACCCCCAATCAGTCTGTTTAGCATGTTCCATCTTGATTAAGTATTAATATAATTTACTTAATCCTATCAATCCTGACTCAGCCTTAATTGTCTTATTAAATCCTTGACCTCTCACATTAGACAGGTATTGTTGTGGCTGCCTGTTGCCGGTTGGGTCCGGGCAGTCTTACGCCACAACTCAGTCTAACCTCGGGTCCTTATTGGGCTCCATGTTTAACCACCCATATTGGATAGGTATTGTTGTGACTATTGGACAGCCGGGCGGTTCCGGGCAGGTTTACATCACAACTCAATCCAACCTCGGGTTAAACACATCGTATTTTCTACATTTACATATTTTGTCTTTCTTCTTTTTATATGTAAATATTTGCGGCCCATTATTCAAATTCATCTTTATTGGTTAAATTTCATTTATGCCACTTAATTGTTCTTTCAAGGTTGTTGGCATGCGTTAAACATGCCAACACATATGTTCTATATTTTAGCCCAAACGTCATTACCCCCGTATTATACGTTCGCTCCAACGTAAGGTGTGTTGGGTTTAATACTTAAACCCAATTTAGCCAAGTGAAAAGGGGAGGCTTATAACATGATGTTTATAAGATAACATGAAAAAGGGGAGTGTGAACGCATGAGCTTGCAATGAACGATTCAATTAACATAAAATAGGCACATGTGAACTTGCAATTTTAACATCATATAATCATGGCATAACATGAATCATTTTATCCATATAATCATAGCATAAACAATACTTAAACATAAATCATTCTATTCATATGGTTAATGCATAGACAATACTTAATCATGAATTATTTTACTCATATGATTATGGCATAAGCAGTACTTAAACATGGATTATTCTAGTCATATGATAATGGCATAAACTTAAACATGAATCATAGGTTCAACTAACCATGTAAACTTGAAATTAAGAATCTAACTAAATTAGATATCATTATTATTGGCACGGGGTCTTGACTAGAAATATAAGTCTATTTTTTATTTATTTAGGCATAATATAAACTAATCATGTTCATAAAATCACTATATGTTAACAAAAGGTACTTACTTTTGTAACTAATACAAAAGTATGGTTCAACTAGAATTATCCCAACCTAATTCTTATATGAATCATGGTTTTTGATCCATTTATAAAATTATAGCATAAACATATCTAAACTTACATCATGGTTTTCATTTTTATCTATGTAAACTTGCAAGAGGAATGTAATTCTAACGTAATTCTAATGTAACTTATGATAACAACATGAGCCTAAAAACATGTTTTTCAATTGGGCATAATAACGAACATAGTTTAGTCATGTTCATAAAGGTGCTTACTTTTGTTTCTAACACAAAAGTATGATTTGCCAATTTTCAACATAGATTCATATAAATCATAGTACTTAGTCGGTTCAATTAAACACTAAAAGTGGTCATAAAAGTATGTACATCATATTAGCATAACAACGAATCATATACTTGCATGAATTAAAATATCATAACATATAGTTGTTAACATGAATCATATACTTGCATGAATCTTAAATAAACTATTACAACATATAGTTGTTACTTTCAACATGAATCATATACTTGCAATGATCAAATGGGTGTTGTAAATAACTACCACAAACATGTAGTTTTCAATATGAATCATATGCTTGCATGAATCCCAATTAAAATTCCACAACATGTGGTTGTCAACATAAATCATATACTTGTATGAATCCAATCGTACACCATAGTATTGCCAAATCGTTTAGAATCAAAATAACATACAAATATAAGTCATTATCGCCACAATTCCATTTCGTTTCCAACGCAAATTGCGTACTTGCAAATATCCAATCGTATACCATAATATTCCCAAATCGTTTTGCATTAAAGCAACATACAAATATAGATTATTATCACCACAATTCCATTTCTTACATTACACAAATCAACACAATTATTTAATTCATATCGGAATAGCACTCTACTTACAGCGTATGACGACTCTTCAATTCAGAAATCTGAATTCTGAATTTGGAGATGCTATCCTTTGTTGTAGGCATTGTTTTGATTGATTTGACGTTGCTTTAAGCTTTTGTTTATTCTCCTAATTGCCTCTCAATTTCCGACGGCTATCTTTAGTCTCTCCTCAGCAACATGACGGTCTCAGCTCCATTTTAGTTTGTGTGAATTAGGGTTAGTCTTAGGTCCTTTTTATAGAGTTTGTGAGTTGATTTAGACCGTCGATGAAGCTTGGTTCAATGATAGCCGTTCGTTTGAAGGAGAGACCAACCAGGAGCTGACACCTAGCCCTAGTGACAAGGCAAGGCTCAGAAAATCGACCAAACATAGACCAGGTCAGCCAGGGTGGGCTGGGTTCGACCTGGCTCTGGGGCCAGGTCGATAGCCCAGTCGACACCGTGTCGACTTGGCAGTCGACACGGGTTACCCAGGTCGACAGCCCTGTCGACCTGGCTAGCCCAGGTCGACTGCCAAGTCGACCTGGGTGCCTTAGGCGGGAATTTTCCTGCCCTGGCCAATTGGGCCCGATTTTGAATTTTAAACTTGTTTTTCTGAGCTGTTTTCGTCTGTTTGAATTTTAACCTGAATTCTGAAACTTCCGGAGGCCATGTCTTCTTCATACGGACTCCGTTTTTCGAAAACTCGGACTCTATTTTGTGTATTTTTCCGAGACGAACACAATGTCGTATCTCGTTTCCCTTAATTCTTTGATTTGAAATTAGTTATGCTTTAACTTATGAATTTCACTGTTATAGAATACACGGGGTGTTACATTCTCCCCCACTTAAAAGGATTTCATCCCCGAAATCTTCAAGTTCAGGAAGAATGTACATCCTAACATCCAAACATCCATCTACTCATCCATCAAACACGAGCATCCATTGTCCTTAAAAGACTTCTAATGCTTCATGATCATATGCGAAGTGTGTGTGTGTACATGTACTTATCTAATGCAAAATCAGGCGGTCTACTGATTCAGTTGACCTCCTTAATGCGAATTATGTAAGTGCCATGAATCCATTATGTATGCAAATTTTTCCTATTCATGATTCTATATGAGTGCACAATCATTCATACAAATGCAACATCCATATGATAACACATTAAAGTTCAACCATATACGAATGCAAACATATATGCATATGCAATATGAAGTGACTGAGCCGATCTAAAACCTAGATTGTGTGTGTATATGCAACCACGAGCAACCACTAGCAATCACTTGCAACCACTTGCAACCATCATCCATAACATGTTTCAACTACATGTTTTCATCCAAAGAGTTTCTACCTAAATGATAGGGTCGAGGAGATATACCTAAAAAGATAGATAAAAGCGCAACTTAAGGAAAAAGGAAAGATCAAAGAAGTACCCTCGAAAAAAAAAGGGTAGGCTGCGCGTATTCTAGCTTCAGTTTCCCAAGTTGCATCTTCTTCGGCGTCGCTCCACTGAACTTTGACGAGCTTGACTTCGCGGTTGCGTAGCTTCTTCACTTCTGTTACTAATATGCGGGTTGGAACTTTCCTTATGGTTGCTTCGCGTTCCACTTCAGCTTCTTCTAGGATATTTGGCTCTACCACTTCAGCAGACTCATGTAGACATTTTCGGAGATATGAAACATGAAAAACGTTGTGGACTCCGGCCAATTTTTCGGGTAGCTCTAATCTATAGGCCATTTTCCCAATTTTCTCAATGATTGGAAATGGTCCTACCTAAAGGTATAGTCGAATGATAGAAGCAAGTAAGAACTTTGTGCCCATTAGGCAATGTCAAAACTGGAAATCTATGCCACATATATATTGATTAGGGGAAGAACTCTTTAAGCATCAGCCCCGAAGACCGAAATCAACATCATACTGACACCCAAAGAATTACTCAACCCAACCACCATATATGATTCTAGGAAACTAAGCATGATGGACTCCTTTTAGGTCACAAGGGAGTCCCTTCCTAAGACCAATCCGTATCCTATAAAACCCAAAAACTTTAGTCAAACCAACGAACACCCTCGAGCCCCAACATGTGTTACTAACAGATGAGTCATACTCCCTATGGGGTTTGCAACAGAAATTGGATTGAGAATGGGAGCGAGAGGATATACACAAAAGATAGCATGCAAGTAAGCTCTACAGGAAGAGAGGGATCAAGGATATACTCTTAAGAAGAGATATGATGCACGAATCTAGTCTTCAATCTTCTAGGTCGCATTTCTTGAGCTTAACTCCATTATGCTTTGTCCGTCTTTAACTTCACAATTTCGTAGCTTCTTAATTCTTGTTTCCAAAATATGAGTTGGAACCTATTTCATTGTTGCCTCTCGTTCCACTTTCACTTATTCTCCTTCTAGTATACATGGCTCAAGCATGACGGCATACTCATGGTTTCATGCAAGCTCTCCAAAATTCACTAGTGAATCTTGGATCTTGTTCACTTACTAGAAGGTATTCCACATAGATGAATTATCTCTTGAAAATAAACCAATGTCAACTATGTGGCCAAATGTATTTACTAAGGTGATACTTTGCAACTCATGCATAAGCGAAATGAATCCTTCTGCCTTAGTGGCGAATACTACTGGAGCGCCCCATTCTGAAATGCTCCTCCTAATGAACCCCTTTTCTAGAAGCTCCTTAATCTGTTTACTGAGCTCTTTCCTTTCCCGTGGAGCCATGTGTCTAACGGGCAACGCAACGGGCTTTGCATTATCTACAAGGTATATGCGGAAGTCTATCTCCCGCTTCGGAGGCAAGCCCTTCACCTCTTCGAAGACATCCGGATATTCCCGGACCACTCTAATCGATTGCAAATTTTTCAACGGAGGCATCTAGCGATTCAGGATAACTAAGCATAACCGCATACGAGGGATTACAAGAAATTTCCAAAGTGTTACCGAGCTGGGTCAGGAGCCTAACAACCCTTTTCTCACAAATCAAGGATGGCCCCATTACTGGATAGCCAATCCACGCCCAAAATCAAACCAAATCCCGAAAAGCCCAACACAAAGGCACTACATTGAAATTCTACGCTTAGAATAGAAATTTTCAATCCCAAACAGATCATAGACAAATGAGCTGGGCCCCCAATTGGGTTTGAAACAATTAAGGAGTCCTCTATCATACTAGTTTTTAGGTGCAGAGATTCTACTAAAGCAGACGAGATAAAGGAGTTTGTCGCGCCGGAATCAAATAAAGTGCGAACGGGGTGATCATAAAGATAAACTACACTTTCTACAGAAGTATTTATACCTCGCTGTTGCAGAGATGGCGCTTCTAGCACATGAACTTGTGCCCCTGAGGTGGATCCAGCCCTCTGCCCCTGTCCTCGTTTCTTTGGGCAGTCCTTAGCCATGTGGCCTGTCTCACCGCAAGAAAAGCACCCACCATTCTTCTTGGCCTTCTTTTTCCGGCAATCTTTCACTAAGTGCCCCACTTTGCCACAGAAATTACACTTTCTTTTCTCTTTGTTGTCTTTCCCGCCCTTCTTAAAGTCTGTCTTCTTAGGCTGTAAACCCTCTTTCTTCCCTTGAGAGCTTTCTGTCTTTGTCTCCTTCATGCCCTTATCCTCTTCGTTTAGCAATGCCATTTGTACAAACCTTTCATATGTAGCTCCCATGGGTATATGGGTCATGGCCGAACTATGTAATGGCTCATTCAACCCTTTGACGAAACGGAGAGCCTTCTTGTGCGGGGTGTTGACTAGGTCCAGCCCAAACCTAGCCAGCTCATCGAACTGATTAACATACTCTTTGACTGTCTTGTTCCCTTGCTTAAGAAATAAGAATTTTTCCAACTGCAAACTCCTTTCCGCATCTGAGAGAAATTTAGCCCCAAACCTTGCCCTAAAGTCCTCCCATGTCTCCACTGGTCTTTCTGCATTAGTGACTTCCCACCAGTAGGAAGCCTCACCCTTTAGTAGCCATATTGCCAGTTGTACTTTCTGTCTATCTTCTACCTCAAAGATGATGAATAAGTCCTCGGTTTCTTTCAGCCAATTTCTAGCTGCCACGAAGGACTCAGTTCCATGAAAATCCTTTCCTCCCATAGCTTTAAAATCTTTACATATCTTAGCAAAAGTGTTTCCCCGCGGAGGAGGTGGAGGAAGAGGTGCCGCTGCAGCTGGATGATTTCCTGCAGCTGGGGGAGGAGGAACGATAGGACCTGGCTGAGTGGCCCTTGCTTCTAAGAACCGTCTAAACCAACCAGGTATTGGTACACCCTCTGGCAAGTTAAGTTCTTCGGACATGCTGAAACAAAAAGGATAGATTCAAAACGAAGGATAAGAGATAGTACCTATGGCTTTGGGGGGACTTTGCCTTTTAAAATAAAATAATATTTTATCTTTTTTTTTAAAAAAAAATGCTTCTTTAAATTTCCTTTTTTGAAAATAGTTTTTCAAAACTTTTTATCTTATCTGGTAAACCTATGCTCTGATACCAAGTGAAACACCCCACCTCCGTTAGGGTCACTCTCAAAGGGAATGCCCTAATTTTGGTGGAGGTTTATAAGTATAAGTCACGGATATACAAGACAGATATAAGAATACATATTTTTGAACAGCGGAAAACAACAACTTTTATTTCAATAAAATACGTGTTACACCAACCATACCATAATTGTCTTACAATACTTCAAAAAAAAACATAACATCTTCATAACTGTCTTGATTACATTATTTAAAGAAGCATAAAGAAAACATAAATAAACTGCAAAATTACCATAGTTGTTGTCCAAAGCCATAGTCCAAAACTAAAAGATCCAAGCAATACATTCTTTCTCTTCAAGCCGGATATGAAGGCTGTTCAAGCTGCGGTATTCCCTCCCTGTGGACCTGGGGGGAAACGGAAGGAAAGAAGACGGAAGAAAAGTAGAGTCAGACATAAAGCCTGAGTAAGTCTAGGACTATTCAGTCTATGAATAAAGAACTGGGTATGATAAGTATAAACTAGAAATGGGAAAGCACCATAAACTTAGTTGAGTTGTCTAGGGTCGAATATACTATCGTACCCCACATTAATCTCTGTACCCATATAAACTAGTTCCCAACAGGCACCCCATAATCAGGGTGAAGTGATCCATTTTATGATGATCGGCTCCTACTCGCATAGTTACATGTGTCTTACGGCCCCCGATGTTGTAGTTACCTATGCTGGTCCCACCATGGGGTGTATCAAGTCCCATGGTGGCGGCCCGACACAATCCTAGAATGCACAAGTATGCTACTGGTGCCCAGTGCCTTATTTTTCTGCGCCGGAGTGTGTGCACGCCCGCACCCCGTTAGAACCTACACTGCTGCACCACCGCCGTCGATTTGACCTCTTACAGTCAGCCCAGTAATCGTGCCCCACCCTGCCTAGTTTCAGGGTATCATGATACCTTATAGGGTTACTGCTGAAAAGGGTCCCCCGCTACTAGGTTTTTCTATTTCTAGCCAACATGCTAAGTTGGTTAAGTGTGTTATAAACCTAACCCCCAATCAGTCTGTTTAGCATGTTCTATCTTGATTAAGTATTAATATAATTTACTTAATCCTATCAATCCTGACTCAGCCTTAATTGTCTTATTAAAGCCTTGACCTCTCACATTAGACAGGTATTGTTGTGGCTGCCTGTTGCCGGTTGGGTCCGGGCAGTCTTACGCCACAACTCAGTCTAACCTCGGGTCCTTATTGGGCTCCATGTTTAACCACCCACATTGGATAGGTATTATTGTGACTACTGGACAGCCGGGCGGTTCCGGGCAGGTTTACATCACAACTCAATCCAACCTCGGGTTAAACACATCGTATTTTCTACATTTACATATTTTGTCTTTCTTCTTTTTATATGTAAATATTTGCGGCCCATTATTCAAATTCATCTTTATTGGTTAAATTTCATTTATGCCACTTAATTGTTCTTTCAAGGTTGTTGGCATGCGTTAAACATGCCAACACATATGTTCTATATTTTAGCCCAAACGTCATTACCCCCGTATTATACGTTCGCTCCAACGTAAGGTATGTTGGGTTTAATACTTAAACCCAATTTAGCCAAGTGAAAAGGGGAGGCTTATAACATGATGTTTATAAGATAACATGAAAAAGGGGAGTGTGAACGCATGAGCTTGCAACGAACGATTCAATTAACATAAAATAGGCACATGTGAACTTGCAATTTTAACATCATATAATCATGGCATAACATGAATCATTTTATCCATATAATCATAGCATATACAATACTTAAACATAAATCGTTCTATTCATATGGTTAATGCATAGACAATACTTAATCATGAATTATTTTACTCATATGATTATGGCATAAGCAGTACTTAAACATGGATTATTCTAGTCATATGATAATGGCATAAACTTAAACATGAATCATAGGTTCAACTAACCATGTAAACTTGAAATTAAGAATCTAACTAAATTAGATATCATTATTATTGGCATGGGGTCTTGACTAGAAATATAAGTCTATTTTATTTTTATTTAGGCATAATATAAACTAATCATGTTCATAAAATCACTATATGTTAACAAAAGGTACTTACTTTTGTAACTAATACAAAAGTATGGTTCAACTAGAATTATCTCAACCTAATTCTTATATGAATTATGGTTTTTAATCCATTTATAAAATTATAGCATAAACATATCTAAACTTACATCATGGTTTTCATTTTTATGTATGTAAACTTGTAAGAGGAATGTAATTCTAACGTAATTCTAATGTAACTTATGATAACAACATGGGCCTAAAAACATGTTTTTCAATTGGGCATAATAACGAACATAGTTTAGTCATGTTCATAAAGGTGCTTACTTTTGTTTCTAACACAAAAGTATGATTTGCCAATTTTCAACATAGATTCATATAAATCATAGTACTTAGTCGGTTCAATTACACACTAAAAGTGGTCATAAAAGTATGTACATCATATTAGCATAATAACGAATCATATACTTGCATGAATTAAAATATCATAACATATAGTTGTTAACATGAATCATATACTTGCATGAATCTTAAATAAACTATTACAACATATAGTTGTTACTTTCAACATGAATCATATACTTGTAATGATCAAATGGGTGTTGTAAATAACTACCACAAACATGTAGTTTTCAATATGAATCATATGCTTGCATGAATCCCAATTAAAATTCCACAACATGTGGTTGTCAACATAAATCATATACTTGTATGAATCCAATCGTACACCATAGTATTGCCAAATCGTTTAGAATCAAAATAACATACAAATATAAGTCATTATCGCCACAATTCCATTTCGTTTCCAACGCAAATTGCGTACTTGCAAATATCCAATCGTATACCATAATATTCCCAAATCGTTTTGCATCAAAGCAACATACAAATATAGATTATTATCGCCACAATTTCATTTCTTACATTACACAAATCAACACAATTATTTAATTCATATCGGAATAGCACTCTACTTACAGCGTATGACGACTCTTCAATTCAGAAATCTGAATTCTGAATTTGGAGATGCTATCCTTTGTTGTAGGCGTTGTTTTGATTGATTTGACGTTGCTTTAAGCTTTTGTTTATTCTCCTAATTGCCTCTCAATTTCCGACGGCTATCTTTAGTCTCTCCTCAGCAACATGACGGTCTCAGCTCCATTTTAGTTTGTGAATTAGGGTTAGTCTTAGGTCATTTTTATAGAGTTTGTGAGTTTATTTAGACCGTCGATGAAGCTTGGTTCAATGATAGTCGTTCGTTTGAAGGAGAGACCAACCAGGAGCTGACACCTAGCCCTAGTGACAAGGCAAGGCTCAGAAAATCGACCAAACACAGACTAGGCCAGCCAGGGTGGGCTGGGTTCGACTTGGCTCTGGGGCCAGGTCGACAGCCCAGTCGACACCGTGTCGACTTGGCAGTCGACACGGGTTACCCAGGTCGACAACACTGTCGACCTGGCTAGCCCAGGTCGACTGCCAAGTCGTCCTGGGTGCCTTAGGCGGGAATTTTCCCGCCCTGGCCAATTGGGCCCGATTTTGAATTTTAAACTTATTTTTCTGAGCTGTTTTCGTCTGTTTGAATTTTAACCTGAATTCTGAAACTTCCGGAGGCCATATCTTCTTCATACGGACTCCGTTTTTCGAAAACTCGGACTCTATTTCGCGTATTTTTCCGAGACGAACACAATGGCATATCCCATTTTCCTTAACTCTTTGATTTGAAATTAGTTATGCTTTAATTTATGAATTTCACTGTTATAGAATACACGGGGTGTTACAATCTCGATGGGGCGTTTGGGAATTCGCGATGCTGTTTTGGGGCCTGGGCGTTTAGGGCTAGGTTCGAAGTCGCGATGTTAGACTGGAGTTTTTGGGTACGACAGTTGACATTTGGGAAGCTTCGAACTAGGATTGAAGCTGCTGAGTTTGGAGGAGAGTTGAACAAAGGGTCATGATTTGTTGTGGATGGTGGAAAGGCATGACAAATGGCAATGAGCAAACCTGGGCGTGATATTTGATTAGGGAAGAAAGTGGTTACAGTAAAGTGAGGTTAGAATTTAGCTATGAAACTGTTTTAATTTGACTTAATTAATTTGTTTAAACCTTTATAATTCGCTAGTAAAATGATATAATTTGTAAGCCAACCATTTAGTATGAGATTAAGGAAAGTTAGACTTTTAATTTTATCATTTAAAAATCATGGATTAAGTGTGTTAAGCAATAAGGTCGTTGATGGATTGATTAATAAATTAATTCATTCAACAACTTATAAAAAAATCATAAATTTATTTTTTATTAGATTTGAGCAAGACGAAGTACGTTGGGACCAGAACGACGGATACTTTGAAATAAACTTGGTTTGGAATTTATTGGATACTCGGCAAACGGAAAAATGGTGAGTAAACCTCACTCACCATTTAATTAGAATTATTTCTAGTTGTTAAAAATAATTGTTATGCTTGTTTGAATGCTTTCTGATTGGTTGAAATATTTTAGTTATTTAGCGTTGACTATTATATATATATTGGGTTGATGATTGGTTGGATTCCCGCAGTATCATTAGCGGATGCTCGCGGTTTCATAGCGGATGATTTCCCTATACGCCCCACGCTATGATTAGTGGATGACCTTCTATACCGCGATATCCTGCCTCGAAGCAGGATGGGTATTACTATGTTGACCAACGTCTGTGGATGCAGGAAAAACAGGTTGGAGGAATCCAACTGGATTCCTCAAAATATATATATATATATCTGTTGTTTGTTTGTTTGTTTGATATTATATATATTCATATATGATGTTATAAAAATCAAATGATTGAAAATTGGTTGATTTGATTGTTTAAAATATCCCTGGGGTTTGAATATTGATTCATAAAAATATCGAAAAGTGTATTTGATATTTAAAAAGGGAATTCTATTTTTATAAATAGAATTTGAATTTATAAACTCTGTTTATAAATTTAGATATGGGATTTAAATGGAATTTAGAAACTCTGTTTATAAATGAAAAGGTGGGATTTGAATTGAATTTATAAACTCTGTTTATAAATATATAATGGGGGATTTTAAGCGAAGTTATAAACGTTGTTTATAAATAATGCAGAGAATTCAAATAGAATTTGAATATAGAATTCAAATGGACTTTAAACTATAGGATTTGAATATAGAATTCAAATGGACTTTAAACTATAGGATTTGAATATAGAATTCAAATGGACTTTAAACTATAGAATTTGAATATAGAATTCAAATGAAGTTTAAATAGGGAGAATTCAAATAAAATTGAATTGGAATTTGAATAAGAAGTCGATAAGGAAACGAGAGTATGAGTATAATTAGAATTTGTTAATATGCAGTTAAAATATGTTTGAACATGTCATGTTCAAATATGAAGGTGAAATAGACCAAAAAGTTAAGTAACAGATTTGATTAACAAATTGAGTTAAAACGATTGGTATAGTTAAAATAGATTGGATAGGCATAAATATACAGGAGACAGGTATGGAATAAAGTATAGAAGTGAAATAAATAGAATGCCCGACAAAAAGGTATGTATTTAATTCATATATGTGATTTTGTGCGCCTTATCGGCTAGCCGCTTGGCTTTTCTTTTTCTTTTTGATTGGAGAAGGCCTGTGTGGCAGTTTGGGGATTTTCCCGATGCTCCCGGTACAAAGGAGGTTATGGCGATTTTTTCCGGGAATTTAAGGAGATTAAATATTTTTAAGATAATTTGATAGTTAGAAATCAACGTATCGATATATATAGAAGTCGATAAGAAAACGAACTTAGAAATAGAATAGTATAATCAAAAAGGAAGTATAAGAATAAAATCTAGTAAGAATAGAAAGAAAAAGTATATATGTGTTTAAAGGTAAAGAAGTAGTTGTATGTTATTGATTGTTCGAGTAAGTAGTCATATCTGTTTTGACGTTATAAATGTTATTCAGTCAAGGTCTGAGAGGGAGTTATACCCCAACTTGATTGATTGCATTATTAACAAATGAACAGTAAGATTTCAGGCTCGAAGATCAATGTTAGATAAGAGTTAGTTGAATATAGTATTTGGGTTGTCGTAACGATGTTTTACACAACATCCGTTTTAACCCAAATAAGTGTAAGCTGGGAAATAGAATAATAAATATTTCGTAAGTATAGGAATAAACGAGATTGGAAAAGAGATAAGTAATTGGAATATTTTCCAATTATAAATAACATATATTTTCTAAAGTTTAGAAAATAAAAGAAGGCGATATATGGAAATGTTTTCCAAATAACGTAAAAGGCCAATATGGTTATTGAAAATATTTGGTTAACAAATATTGATAAGAAATAGAGAAGAGATTTAATTAATGGAATATTAATTAAAGGCTCAGTGATTGTTAGATGTTTGGATGAACACTTGTTTTATTCGATAGTTAAATCATCGACTATCGAAACACTTGTTTTTATTCGATAGTTAAATCACAGACTATCGAAGTTTTGACCATCGTTGTCAATATGGAGAGACCGGTTGGATTATTATCCGAAGAACCACTCCATATCGGCAGTAGCGTGCGAATCAGATTATGTAAAGATAATCGAAGATGGAGTAGAGTGCAAGGACTTTTTCTATTAATAGGAATAGTACCTTCAGTTCATCCTGTTCCTGGGTGACTTGTATGGATGAATGTCTGACAGAGTATTTCCAGAAAGGTCACGTACATTGATTTCTTCAACTGTACCAAGAGTGGAAGCGGAGGAGGAAACTTCTTTTAGCTGACACGTAATGTACTGTTGTAGACGTAAATTTGTGATTTTCGATGGATTTGACAATGTGGCATTCGAAGTGAACCTGATGCGATGATGAAGCGTAACCTCAAGCCTCATCAACCGGTAAATGACAGAAATTGGGCAGGCAGCATGGCTATGTAGGTCGCACCTATTAGGCTGTATAATCACCTGATCTAGAGTTTCATTTACTTCTAAAAATCTATTGTCGATGCTGTCCCATTAGGGAAACTGTTGCTGATCCCAACCGTTGGTGATATACATTCGATACACTCAAGCGAAATGGGTGGTCGGTCATGTGTGGCTGAGTTGCAAGATGTTCTTGTTGAACTCGGTGTATTCTCCTCTAGAGATATACCAGCGGAAGGTGGTTCCATACCTTGTCATAGTTGAAAATCAAATACCCAATACGTGCTTGCGGTTTATAATTGTATATTACATATGTGGAACGTGAGATGCAAACGTTCCACTAGATTGTATTTACTTGATTTAGACACTATTATAATATCAAAAGAGTTTTGATATAAAGATTATCGTTCCTTTCAAAAGGGATTTTGAAAGTTAAATCAAGTGTTTGGATTCTCATAAGGAAAAACCCGTTCCGTGTTATACGGCGTGGTCTTATGAGATATCATTTAGTTTTCTGAAACTGTTTTTAAACTGTTTACTCGTACCAGTCCCATGACCGACCTGGAGTTATTTGTTTTGTTTTACCTAAACTCTTGGGTGCCTAAATTTGTACGGGCAGTCAAGTAGTTCAGGATTTTTCAGATATATCTAAAGGAGCTTGGAGCAGGAGGCTTTAGCGTTATCTAGTTATAGTGGTTCCGTTGTGTTGTAAGTGTTGTACTCTGATAAGTGTATGTTATACAGTTGAAATTTTGTATTTCAAAAGTTATGATATATTATATTTTGTTCCGCTGCGATGTGAGATTCTGTGTTGTTATTTCTGTTCTTCTTCTACCTCTTTCTTCTAAAAAAATTGTTTCGTATTTCCATGATATTTGGGTTGGACGTATGATGTATATAGTCAACTCAGATGTTGCGGATTTGCGGGTCATCACAGTTGGTATCAGAGCTTAGGTTGAGCGAATACCTAGGCTTGTTGGAATGTGCTCATTAGAGATAGGATCAGTAGTATCCTAGAATGAGTTGAGTGTATATATATACGAGAGAGCGTATTTGTTATTATATATAAAAACTGTTTTATATTGTGTTGACTAGTCTGTTGAGTGGATTATGAATTCTGATCGAATTGTGGGACGCCACGATGTCGATAGGAGTTTATAAACACTTGAACAGAAGATTGGACACGATATTGTTTTTAAATAGTTGAGTTGATTGTTAGGATTATAATCGAATTAGATTATAAAAACAGAAATAGTTATATATAACCAATAGGATTTGTATATGAAATCAAATATACAAATGTGATAAATTGAAATTGAATTCCAACCAGAATTCAGAATTTAAAATCCTGGGAGTTTGGGAAAATATTTTTTCAAAGTGAATGTCAAGTGATATAGCACTGGACTCACTTCAGTGGCTGGGAAATAATTCTGATGATGGTCGCAACATCACCAGTGTTCATTTTCGAGTTTCTAAGTGACGAATTGCTGCCTTAGAAAAGTTTTGATGGAAATTTGTTTGAAAGAAACAAGTTGTTTGAAAATTCAGATGTTTTGAATTTGAGATAGATATAAATATATGTATATATTTATATAACTTCAAAGGAATTTTGAAATGGGAATTGGAATATAGATTTCAAATAGAAGTAAAATAAAGGAATTTGAATATATATAATTCAAATAGAAGTGAAATAGAATTTGAATTCAAAGGAATTCAAATGAATTTGAATAGAAGAAAATTCAAATAGAAATCGAATTAGGATTTAATTGAATGTTGGTTATTCAATTAAAGTGATCGAATATAGTTTTTGAGATAGAGTTAGCCAAACATAGTTACTCAGGATAAGTTGCCATTTCGTACGACTTCTAGCGTAATTCGCAGGGCTGCAGATAGCCTAGGGCGGTCGGATGTTTCCTGAGGGAATCAGGCGTAACCATTGTGATCGCTGCGATCTAGAGTCAAGCGAATGGAGTTAAATCAAATATTAGTTATTCGAATAAAGTTAAAAGGAGTTATCGAATATTAGATATTCGAATAGAATTAAAGGAGTTAATCGAATATAGTTTATTCGAATAGAGTAAAAGGAGTTATCGAATATAGCTTATTCGGAAGGAGTTAAGTGAAAAGAGCTAATCAAATAGAGTTAATTGATAAGAGTAAATTGAATAGAGATTATCGAATATAGTTTATTCGAAGAAAGGTTTTTGAATCTAGTTATTCGAAAGAGAGAATATCGAATATAGTTATTCGAAGGGAGGAGTTATCGAATAGGGATTTATTCGAAAGAGAGTTATGTAAAGAAGTTTGAAATGTTGAGTATCAACATAAATAAGTTTTGAAAAGATAAATGGGTTTGTAGCACTTTTTCTACCTTAGCAATTTCGAGGACGAAATTTTTTTAAGTAGGGAAGATTGTAATGACCCGGATTCTTATGGGTTAATTATAAAATATTTAATACGGATTTAAAATATTGGGTGGATAATATAAATGGAATTTTATATTAAGTTATCGATTTAATAATCAATTTCGATTTAATATCGAATATATTAAAATAACAAAATACGAAAATGGATTTAGATGAATTCAAAATTTAATTTGAATTAAATACGGTTCAAATAATTAATGGGAAATTTTATTTGAATTTATAACGATAATAATATTAATTTATTTTCGAAGAAATTAATTGGTTTGAAATTTAATTTATATCAATTTAAATTAATATATGTTCCGGATGATCGAACTGGACTTCGATACTTATCCCAGTGGCTTCAGAATAGCGGTTTTACCCTAGGAATGGCAGTGGTTGGGTTCAAAAAGGAGTTCGGAGTCAAGGGGTGCTTTATTTTAAAGGATACCGAAATAAAATATCTTCTTGGGTGGATGGAAATAAAACACCAAGGCAAGAAATGTCGGCCACTTAAATTCCAAACCAAAACCCAAATGAAATCCCCTTTATAAATTAAAATGGCCGCTCCACTACTTTTCAAAAATCAAAATAATGGAATTCGTGACCATCGCGACAAGGGGTGGACAAAAATCACGATCTGAAAGTGGAAACCGCGGTCTTCTTCCTGAGCTTGTGGACCTCGTGTACGAAGACTGGAAGACTGCGACCTCGATTTGTGGTTCGGCGAGTTTCAATGTGAGTTTAGGGTTCGAATGGGGTCATCGCGATGCAGTATAGAAGGGGGATTCGCGATTTGGGGTTCCGGAGTTCAACTCGATGGGGCGTTTGGGAATTCGCGATGCTGTTTTGGGGCCTGGGCGTTTAGGGTTAGGTTCGAAGTCGCGATGTCAGACTGGAGTTTTTGGGTACGACAGTTGACATTTGGGAAGCTTCGAACTAGGATTGAAGCTGCTGAGTTTGGAGGAGAGTTGAACAAAGGGTCATGATTTGTTGTGGAAGGTGGAAAGGCATGACAAATGGCAATGAGCAAACCTGGGCGTGATACTTGATTAGGGAAGAAAGTGGATACAGTAAAGTGAGGTTAGAATTTAGCTATGAAACTGTTTTAATTTGACTTAATTAATTTGTTTAAACCTTTATAATTCGCTAGTAAAATGATATAATTTGTAAGCCAACCATTTAGTATGAGATTAAGGAAAGTTAGACTTTTAATTTTATCATTTAAAAATCATGGATTAAGTGTGTTAAGCAATAAGGCCGTTGATGGATTGATTAATAAATTAATTCATTCAATAACTTATAAAAAAAATCATAAATTTATTTTTTACTAGATTTGAGCAAGACGAAGTACGTTGGGACCAGAACGACGGATACTTTGAAATAAACTTGGTTTGGAATTTATTGGATACTCGTCAAACGGAAAAACGGTGAGTAAACCTCACTCACCATTTAATTAGAATTATTTCTAGTTGTTAAAAATAATTGTTATGCTTGTTTGAATGCTTTATGATTGGTTGAAATATATTAGTTATTTAGGGTTGACTATTATATATATATTGGATTGATGATTGGTTGGATTCCCGCAGTATCATTAGCGGATGCTCGCGGTTTCGTAGCGGATGATTTCCCTATACGCCCCACGCTATGGTTAGTGGATGACCTTCTATACCGCGATATCCTGCCTCGAAGCAGGATGGGTATTACTATGTTGACCAACGTCTGTGGATGCAGGAAAAACAGGTTGGAGGAATCCAACTGGATTCCTCAAAATATATATATATATCTGTTGTTTGTTTTTTTGTTTGTTTGATATCATATATATTCATATATGATGTGTTAAAAATCAAATGATTGAAAATTGGTTGATTTGATTGTTTAAAATATCCCTGGGGTTTGAATATTGATTCATAAAAATATCGAAAAGGGTATTTGATATTTAAAAAGGGAATTCTATTTTTATAAATAGAATTTGAATTTATAAACTCTGTTTATAAATTTAGATATGGGATTTGAATGGAATTTAGAAACTCTGTTTATAAATGAAAAGGTGGGATTTGAATTGAATTTATAAACTCTGTTTATAAATATATAATGGGGGATTTTAAGTGAAGTTATAAACGTTGTTTATAAATAATGCAGAGAATTCAAATAGAATTTGAATATAGAATTCAAATGGACTTTAAACTATAGGATTTGATTATAGAATTCAAATGGACTTTAAACTATAGGATTTGAATATAGAATTCAAATGGACTTTAAACTATAGAATTTGAATATAGAATTCAAATGAAGTTTAAATAGGGAGAATTCAAATAAAATTGAATTGGAATTTGAATAAGAAGTCGATAAGGAAACGAGAGTATGAGTATAATTAGAATTTGTTAATATGCAGTTAAAATATGTTTGAACATGTCATGTTCAAATATAAAGGTGAAATAGACCGAAAAGTTAAGTAACAGATTTGATTAACAAATTGAGTTAAAACGATTGGTATAGTTAAAATAGATTAGATAGGCATAAATATACAGGAGACAGGTATGGAATAAAGTATAGAAGTGAAATAAATAGAATGCCCGACAAAAAGGTATGTATTTAATTCATATATGAGATTTTATGCGCCGTATCGGCTAGCCGCTTGGCTTTTCTTTTTGATTGGAGAAGGCCTGTGTGGCAGTTTGGGGATTTTCCCGATGCTCCCGGTACAAAGGAGGTTATGGCGAATTTTTCCAGGAATTTAAGGAGATAAAATATTTTTAAGATAATTTGATAGTTAGAAATCAACGTATCGATATATATAGAAGTCGATAAGAAAACGAACTTAGAAATAGAATAGTATAATCAAAAAGGAAGTATAAGAATAAAATCTAGTAAGAATAGAAAGAAAAAGTGTATACGTGTTTAAAGGTAAAGAAGTAGTTGTATGTTATTGATTGTTCGAGTAAGTAGTCATATCTGTTTTGACGTTATAAATGTTATTCAGTCAAGGTGTGAGAGGGAGTTATACCCCAACTTGATTGATTGCATTATTAACAAATGAACAGTAAGATTTCAGGCTCGAAGATCAATGTTAGATAAGAGTTAGTTGAATATAGTATTTGGGTTGTCGTAACGATGTTTTACACAACATCCGTTTTAACCAAAATAAGTGTAAGCTGGGAAATAGAATAATAAATATTTCCTAAGTATAGGAATAAACGATATTGGAAAAGAGATAAGTAATTGGAATTTTTCCAATTATAAATAACATATATTTTCTAAAGTTTAGAAAATAAAAGAAGGCGATATATGGAAATGTTTTCCAAATAACGTATAAGGCCAATATGGTTATTGAAAATATTTGGTTAACAAATATTGATAAGAAATAGAGAAGAGATTTAATTAATGGAATATTAATTAAAGGCTCAGTGATTGTTGGATGTTTGGATGAACACTTGTTTTATTCGATAGTTAAATCATCGATTATCGAAACACTTGTTTTTATTCGATAGTTAAATCACAGACTATCGAAGTTTTGACCATCGTTGTCAATATGGAGAGACCGGTTGGATTATTATCCGAAGAACCACTCCATATCGGCAGTAGCGTGCGAATCAGATTATGTAAAGATAATCGAAGATGGAGTAGAGTGCAAGGACTTTTTCTATTAATAGGAACAGTACCTTCAGTTCATCCTGTTCCTGGGTGACTTGTATGGATGAATGTCTGACAGAGTATTTCCAGAAAGGTCACGTACATTGATTTCTTCAACTGTACCAAGAGTGGAAGCGGAGGAGGAAACTTCTTTTAGCTGACACGTAATGTACTGTTGTAGACGTAAATTTGTGATTTCCGATGGATTTGACAATGTGGCATTCGAAGTGAACCTGATGCGATGATGAAGCGTAACCTCAAGCCTCATCAACCGGTAAATGACAGAAATCGGGCAGGCAGCATGGCTATGTAGGTCGCAACTATTAGGCTGTATAATCACCTGATCTAGAGTTTCATTTACTTCTAAAAATCTATTGTCGATGCTGTCCCATTCGGGAAACTGTTGCTGATCCCAACCGTTGGTGATATACATTCGATACACTCAAGCGAAATGGGTGGTCGGTCATGTGTGGCTGAGTTGCAAGATGTTCTTGTTGAACTCGGTGTATTCTCCTCTAGAGATATACCAGCGGAAGGTGGTTCCATACCTTGTCATAGTTGAAAATCAAATACCCAATATGTGCTTGCGGTTTATAATTGTATATTACATATGTGGAACGTGAGATGCAAACGTTCCACTAGATTGTATTTACTTGATTTAGACACTATTATAATATCAAAAGAGTTTTGATATAAAGATTATCGTTCCTTTCAAAAGGGATTTTGAAAGTTAAATCAAGTGTTTGGATTCTCATAAAGAAAAACCCGTTCCGTGTTATACGGCGTGGTCTTATGAGATATCATTTAGTTTTCTGAAACTGTTTACTCGTACCAGTCCCATGACTGACCTGGAGTTATTTGTTTTGTTTTAACTAAACTCTTGGGTGCCTAAATTTGTACGGGCAGTCAATTAGTTCAGGATTTTTCAGATATATCTAAAGGAGCTTGGAGCAGGAGGCTTCAGCGTTATCTAGTTATAGTGGTTCCGTTGTGTTGTAAGTGTTGTACTCTGATAAGTGTATGTTATACAGTTGAAATTTTATATTTCAAAAGTTATGATATATTATATTTTGTTCCGCTGCGATGTGAGATTCTGCGTTGTTATTTCTGTTCTTCTTCTACCTCTTTCTTCTAAAAAAATTGTTTCGTATTTCCGTGATATTTGGGTTGGACGTATGATGTATATAGTCAACTCAGATGTTGCGGATTTGCGGGTCATCACAGGCCATCTGACCAAATCTGGGAAGTTTTGTCAGTATCGTAATCAGCTAGGGCATAACATCAACAAGTGCAGACAAATAAGATTATTGATCGAAGAGCTGATTAAGAAGAATCATCTACAACAGTATGTGAAAAATTCTCAAGATGCAAATCCTTCTGCGACTACCCAGGGGCATCAAATGACCAATCCAGTCCAAGCAACGTAGCTTCTGCTCACACTATGCCAAGGCTGATAATCAATTGACGAATGTTGATGATCTAATATTTGTGGCTCAGAATAAGCAATCACTATCGCCTTTACTTTACTCCCTGCATTACTTGTTATGTTCTTCTTTCTGTAAATATTCCGTAGCGATTTACATGCGTTGCACCAAACAATAACACTTTGAATGAAGTATTACCTGCCTGTATAAATCTCTAACTTGCCAAATTTACATAAAATTTGCTCGCAAATGGTTTCCTATTGCAGGTCATCCAGCGGGCGCTTGCTTTCTTACAACCCGATTAAGTGAGATAACTCCAATAATTCCAACTCAGTGGTTGATCAAGGGAGGCCCACGAGTCAAATGCACAATAAGGAAACAAGCAATCCTAGATTCGAAACCTCATCCCCCAAAGGTTTGCGGGAGTTCAGGGCATGTCAGTCGGGCAGCGATTATTTACCAAAGGTAAGTGAGCTCTGACCGATGACTGACGTTTGCTTTGTGGATCGATGCAACCTTAACCTATACCTCACGATTCATGGAGGTCCAGGATGCTTCAGTCGGGCAACGATTGCTTACCAAAGGTAAGTGAGCTCCCACTGAAGGCTGACACACGCTCCATGAATCAACCTTAACCTATACCTCATGGTTCATGGAGGTCCAGGATGCCTTAGCCGAGCAGCAATTGCTTACCAAAGGTAAGTGAGCTCCGACCGAAGGCTGACACCCGCTCCATGGATCAACATTATTCCCTACCTCATGGTTCATGAAGGTCTAGGATGCTTCAGCCGAGCAGCTATTGCTTACCAATGGTAAGTGAGCTCCGATCGAAGGCTGACACGTGCTCCATGGATCAACCTTAACCTATATCTCATGGTTCATGGAGGCCCAGGATGCTTCAGCCGGGTAGCGATTGCTTACCAAAGGTAAGTGAGCTCCTACTGAAGGCTGACACCCGCTCCATGGATCAACCTTAATCCCATCCTCTCGGTTCATGGAGGTCCAAGATGCTTCAGCCGGGCAGCGATTGCTTACCAAAGGTAAGTGAGCTCTGACTGAAGGCTGACACCCGCTCCATGGATCAACCTTAACCTATACCTCATGTTTCATAGAGGTCCAGGATGCTTTAACCGGGCAGCGATTTCTTACCAAAGTTAAGTGAGCTCCGACCGAAGGTTGACACCCGCTCCATGGATCAACCTTAATCCCTACCTCACGGTTCATGGAGGTCCAGGATGCTTCAACCGGGCAGCGATTGCTTACTAAAGGTAAGTGAGCTCCGACCGAAGGTTGACACCCACTCACGGTTCATGGAGGTCCAGGCTCCTTCAGTCGGGATGCGAGCACTTATGACGATCGGTGACTACAGCCGATGACTGATGCCCGCTCCGTGGATCAACACCTTTATCTTAAATCACATGGAGGTCCAGGCTCCTCCGATCGGGATGTAGGCACTTACCACGGTAAGTGACTTCAGCCGATGACTGATGCCTGCTCCGTGAATCAATATAACCTCACCCAAACCTCGCAGGAGTTTGCACTGCAAAACAATGCAACAATCTAAAAATCCTCTTCATAAAGAAAATAACCTCTCCTCATCAGAGATTATCAACATTCAATGAACTCTACAATGTCTGATCAGTCAATCAAAGAAGGCTGAATGTCAGATTAAAATGACCTCTCCAAAACCGGGGCATCCAACGAAGTTTCCAACGATGAAGCTAATCATTATATGAACTTTGAACAATAAAATCTCTATCCATAATAAAGACTAACGAAGACCTTCTAGGCGAGGAGCATGAATAATTGGAGACTTCTTAGAAAAGAAGCACCAAAAAAATCTCTCAGAGGTGACCTGAAGCTTACAAATTTGAAGCATGATTCACCATAGCATACAAAAAGCTGCAACTGGATCTCAATGCAAAATATATCAAACGCAGTGTTTATTTCGAAGCCCGCATTTCTCACAAGCACAAAAATGCAAGCTTCGAGGTGCAAGTGTTAACACCGTTATTAAACACGGTCCAAAAATTGCTAGTCAACTGTCCAGTGAAGATATCACTCATATGCCATTCCTCTTGGTCATGCATTCGAACTGGTCGGTCAAAAAGAGTGTGAACCGATCAGTAAAAAAGAGTGTCTGACCGGTCGTTCAAAAAGAGTGTGAATCGATTGGTAAAAAAGATTGTACGAACGGTCAATCAAAAAGAGTGTATGGCTGATCGGTATAAAAAGAGTGTATGGCCGATCGGTATAAAAAGACTATATGGCCGATCGATATAAAAAGAGTGCGAACCGATCGGTATAAGAAGAGTGTATGGCCGATCGGTATAAAAAGAGTGTACGGCCGACCGGTATAAAAAGGAGTGTAACTGTAGCAGCCTGCACCTCCGTTCACACAAGATATTGTCCCCAACTTAGCCACTGTATAGGTGTGGGGTTTTGTTCTCAAAAGGCCTCGGCGTTAGTAAGGGATGGGCTCTACTATATAAGTATCAGCTTCACACCGGCTTCCACGATGTAGGACTTAGGGGTGTTACATTCTCCCCTCCTACAGAGCCCAACGTCCCAGTTGGCTCACAAATACCTCACCCAGGCGCTGTGGTCTACACAAGAGCCACAATTCCGGCTGGGTATTGGCTCTAATACCTCTTAAACAGCCCTCACCTCCGTTCACACAAGATATTGTCCCCAACTTAGCCACCGTATAGGTGTGGGGTTTTGTTTTCAAAAGGCCTCGGCGCTAGTAAGAGATGGGCTCTACTATATAAGTACCAACTTCACACAGGCTTCCACGATGGGGGACTTAGGGGTGTTACAGTAATCGACTGGTATAGAAAGGAGTGTAACCGACCGGTATGAAAAGAAGTGTAACAGACCGGTACCATTTTCCAGCTGTACTCAGTGGCAAATCTGTAAATATTTTCAGGACCGACCGGTTCCTTGCACTGCATATTTTTGGCTTTCTCCTCACTTGCTCCACACCTATAAATAGCGGTCCAATCCCACATTAAAGGAGACCGATTTTCTTCACCCTGAAGGGCCGTCAAATAATTTCTTCAACCTCCAAGCTTCATTCTAACTTCATTAATGGCTTCCATGAATCAAACTACATCACTCCAACAACAAGAAGATCAAATCAAGTCCATCATCCATTCAAAGTAGCTCTAACTCGATTCTAGAGCACTCCAACCGCCATTAATATTCTCAAAAGCTCGGATCTACCACTAATTTCATGGAAAAGTTAAGAAAAATCATCTTATCACGAGATCTAATCCATTTCTTTCCAAGTGTGATCTATAGCTAAAATGAAAGATCCGTCATCCCCAAGCAGAGATCCGTCATCTTCAAGCCGAGATCCGTCCTTCCATCCTTTACAATTGCAATTAAGCCTCCTACAAGCTTCGATTCATATCTCAACCGCCATGGATTCACCAACGATTCATTAAGTGCTCAAATCATAGAAGACAAGCTCTCACGATCATTGCGTTTCTAGAGATCTTGCTATTTTCAGAACGGCGAAGAGAGAATCAAGCCATTAAAACAAGGGAGAATGAGAGTTAATGGAATGTATGAGATATTTTCATGCAAGTTGTAAACGGAACTTCGTAATGAGAAATGATTGGAAAGTGGACGTAGATTCATCTCGAATCGAACCTCTACAAAAATTCCCTTGTCTTTATTTTATTTTTTTTACTTTTGTGATTGCGGCCTCGCAATTTTTTTCTCTAACCATAATAGGTGAAGTGCACATTTGCACCATTTGGTGTTTGTGTCATTTTTGACGCAAACACATGATAGTTTGACTAGTGATTAACATGAAAATGTGTTTATTTAATGCTCTTATATCTCATCTTATGTATATAAATAAATATTACTTGGGTATTGTTTTGTCACTTTTGCAGATATTCCAAACCAGCCCGCATGCAACCAGAAAAGTAGAGAAATGGAGATCATATTGCTATATATTTACATTTGGAAGAATTGTAGATGAAGATCTCACATCTAGTTGTTGTTGGACAAGAAAATGATTGGTAAAAGGCCATGCACATCTCAAATTAAAGGAGGCTTGCAAGAGAAAAGGAGAAAAGGCCTAGAACTTGTTCCATGTGACAAAAGGCCTAAAACTTACTTGAAATAGCTAGGCCCATTTGTAATTAGGGTTAGGGTTTAGTTATCTCCTATAAATACCCTTGTAATATCATTGTAGCCACCATCCTATTTTCTCTTCTTCTCCATTAATAAAGTTTCTAGTTCTCTTTTATTTTTCTGTATTTTGTATTTTCTTAGCAACTAGTGCCATCTACACAATTAGATTTGGTAGAGTACTAGTTGTATTTTTCACTTATTTTCATTAGCGATTGATTGTCTGATTAGATTCAGTGGTAATCCAAATTTTATTTTCTGTTGTTATTTAAATTTCTGCAATTTAAATTGTTTTTCAAACCAACCTCCAAGATTTGTCTAACTCGCCCAAGAATTATATAAATAATTTAATTTAATTTACCTCCTTGTGATTCGACCTGCATACTACATGATCTGTGCACTTGCAGTATTATTTTATAAATTGTGCTTTTCTAATTCATAGGAAGGCATCGAATAAGTTTTTGGCACCGTTATCGGGGAGGTAACGATTAAATTTTATTATTTATTTAATTTCCGATTCGTGTTAGTTTTTTATTTTTATTTTGTTTTATTGTATATATAGAAGAAAAAAATCTTGATTGGTTAGATTCGGTATTGCTCATTGATACCACAGTCTCTAAATCAAGAAAGAAAAACATCTTGCTAATTTTGTTTTTTTTTTCTTTTATTTCTTTCATTCCTTTCCCAAATTCTCTTTCCAATTACTTTCTTTTCCCAAAACAAAAACAAAGATAAAACAAAAAAAATTACTTCTAATCTTCTCTCGTCTTTCTATATTTCTACCGCTAATTCCCAAATTTCTGCCATGACATTCACATCCATCTTCATCCTCATTATAACAGCCTCCATTCATTAAGTCCTTCACCTGAATTCACTCCATCAATCACATACAAACCCCATCCATCCTTCATCACCCTCCACCACAGTCAACAAAACTCAGTCCTTCACCAAAGTTCTGTTCTTCCTGTCAAACACCAAGCCAGTCACACAAGACCCAATAGGTTTACCATCAGATCAATTTCAATGCACATTAGATTATTTTAATTTTTTTTTATATATTTCCTCTTGCTATTTTTTCTCCACCGCCTCATCATCCTCTGTTCAAAAGTTTCATCTCGCTCCACTTTTTTATCACCACCTCCTTAGCAACTTCGCACACTTTCAACGTTAGGTGCACCTTCTACCAGCAAACTCCAATCCAACAAAGCCATCCAAATAGTTCGAACACCTTCTGCCCCCCTCTACAAACTCAGTTGAACCATTAACCCAAACCACCACTAACAAATAAATAAAAAATCCTTCAGCACTTCGACCAACCAGACAACATCAAATTCAAAACTACTCATCAACGATCAACAGATCCAACCGAATCATCACTCCGACCTTATAATCATCGCCATACCGTACCCAGTCCACGATCCCGTCCAATTCTGCATAGCAAAACTCCCTGACCACCCAATATCATCGCAGCCTCATCCTTCATCTCAAACCCTGAAACTTCCTCCGCAAATTCTTTGATCCGAACAATTCACACAGCTTCTCCCTGTCTGCCACGATTCACCCTATATCGCACAAGCACCATATCTCATCCCCTCGCAAGTTCAACAGCCTCACGCCATTTTTCAAAACAACCATCAATTCACAAGATCTGAAACCCAAAAACCCTCAAATCAATTACAACGAACTCTCATAAACCTTACATAATCCGAATCGAACTCGTAGTAACTTTAAACCCGAAATCGAATTTGAATAAACCAAAATTGAAAAATCCAATTCGAGAAAAAAGGGGTTCGATATCGAATTTTCGTTCGTTTCTTTCGTTCAATTTTGTGAAGAGCACTTTGAAATTTTCTATGTTTTTTTTTCTAATTTGAGAAGAGGGTCTTAGTTTTCTTTTACATTGAGGGATTTTTGAGGGATTCACGTGAGAAAAGAAAAAAAAACGCTTTGGGGGTGGGTGTTTATAAGGCATGTTTCGATTTTGAGCATGCTTGTATCTGTGGGTTTTGAGAAAATCATTTTGTTTCTTGAGTTTTTTAGGTAGCTTTTGACTCTTGCATGGCATTCAGCTTCGTGTGCGTGAGCATTGCCTCATAGTTATCTCCATATTTTTCAATTAATCGGCTACCCGTCTTTTTTTGTTTATTGGGAATAACGGGGTGTGTTGTTATTTTGGTCTGTTTGCTGAGTAAAGACATTGGAGTTATATTGGGTTCTGATTTCTTTCCAATTTTTGTACGGCCATTTTATGTTTTAGACAAAAAAAGGAATCGAAGAGAAAATCGAATCAGTTCAAAAGTTAAGCTGTGAAGCAGGAAATTCAATAGTCAAGTGATTTGCAGGCAGTAGGATTTTAATAGCTCAAGCTACTCAAATTTACTGGTCGAACTGCCATACCCCACTGTAAAATTCTCTAAACTCTACAGGTGCTGCAGTTGTTTAAAAATATAGAAATTGCTTGTAAAAAAATTCTGCACTGGCAGCGGCTTGCTTGTAAAAAAATTATTTCTGCATCTATTATTCTCTAATTGTTGTGCGGCTGAATTTTCTGAATCGTTTAGTAATTGGTTGAAATTTCTATAATTACTGTCATCATTCTCATTGTTGTTGAATAAAGAAAATAATATAATTGAAAAGTGGTGCTTTATGAAGTTGACTGTCTCGTATAATTGGATCGCGGATATATAGCATTTCAATTTACTGAACTATTGGCAAAAGAGGTTGCATACTACCCGTAAAACATTGGTCGTATCCCTTAGTATTCATACTATACGTGAATGACCATAAGACCCTCTTCCCCCTTCTAATTGAGTCAGTTAATTAATAGAGCACAACTCATTCTTTTATATTGTTTTGAACTAAAAATAATTTCGATCTTTCCGTGACTTCTTTAAAATGTTTGATTCAAAAAAAAATTGTTGAGAGAAATGTGGGATAATAATCGGAGTAGACGTCCTCCTGAAGAGTATGATTATGAATTACAACTCATGAGGCATGATTTTCCAAAATTCGTGGGTCCAATATCAACAATTTTCAAAATTTTCCAATTGACCAACATTTTCAAAATCATAGAAATAATCGAAATGGCGACTTCAATTCAAATTTCAATAATTTCGATTATGGGCCACATCCACATCAAAATAGCTTTGAATCCCAATATAACTTTGAACAACGGCAATATGGGATTGTAAACCAAAATTTCCAAAGTTATAGCCTATATCAACATCTTGAAAATAATCAAAATTCTAATTTTCCTTGAAATTCCAACAGTTTTGGGTACGAACATAATTTTTATGATCAAAATGATTTCCAATATCATTGCCATTTTTCTGAAAATTCAAACAACCACCACATTGGAAATAATTTTGATTGCGAAATTGATGTGGATTATAATTTTGAGAATCAAGAAATCCAAAATGAGAGCTCTCAAATCTACGATTCTGAAGAATATCATCTTAACATTTTTAGAGAGAGGGTAGAGAGGCAAGATATATAACTTGATGAAAAAGATAGGAAGATGGATGAACTGCTTTATTTAATGACGTCTTTTAAAGAACAACTCGAATATCAAAATCAAATTCAAACATGCGATGAATCAGGAAATAGTTCATTCTTTACTGATAGTGAAAATTTTCAAATAACAACTTTGGAAATTCAGTAAATGATTTTGACTTCGACTATTTTCAAGAAAAAGATTTAAGATCGGATTTTGATCTTCCTCTTTCAGGCTATGAGAAATTGAATTTTCATAGATTGAACAAAATAAAGATGTTGAAATTTTTAAAAAACTCCAAATTTGAGAGGGATTTTAACGAACATGAATTGCCAAATGAGGATGATTCTCTAAATGAGGATGAAATAGAATCAAGCCACCAATCCAAGTTTAGAAATTTTGATTTTGAGGCTTTCAACGAGCTTGAAATTGTCAGTGTCAAAAATACGTTGTCAATGAATGAAATTAAGAAACGTGATCACATAGTCTTGAACAACACTCTAAATTTGAATTTCACGATTGCAACTGAGATTATATACGATCACAAATTTTTGAACAATTACATTGATAAATTTGTGGAACACATGAATTATTTTTGAAATGTTGGCTTGCTTGAAAACTTCATGTCAGGACGACCCTGGATATTTATGTATTGGACTATAAATCTAGGTATAAAGATCAAATGGTTTTCAAAACCTTTGCTTATTAGAAAACATGCCTAGACATAGTGGGAATGGGATTCATCGGGGTAGAACCAAGTGTAGGGGGAAAAGTTGGTGGCATTCTTTGCATCGCATCCATCGTAAACACATATATCATTGCACATACGATCCGTTCTTACATATAGTTAGACTGCATTTCATTCTGCAAATAATTTTCCATCTCATCCATTTTTGGGTTTTATCTTTCAAAATTAGGAAATGTTTACAGTGTGGACACTGTTCAGCTCTAGTGTGGGGGTCATGCATTCTAATTGTAGTAACATGCCTTTTTTTGAATATGACACATTTTAGATTGATAAAATAAACTAAGTTATATATTGTTAGTCATCTGATAGTATTTTTTTTCTCTCAACTTAGATCGAATAAGAAATACAATGAAAAGTTTAATTTTGAGGGATAATAGTGTAACCGGTACATAGGGAGATTCTTAGGTGATGGTCATGAAATCTATTCTATATTATAATCTTTGTTTAAATAAGTGGAGGACTTAAAATACTTATATTGGCTTTTCGAATCTTTAAAACTAAGTTGTGTTAAGTTGAATTCGTGTAACTCTCTTTTGTGCTTATATTTTCAATAATAATAATAATAGTAATCGATGGGTATCCAACATTGCTTGTATATCAAGCGTTGGTGTGCAAACCCGCCAAGCTCTATCTGACATGTGGTTGACAAAGTCAGCGTTGGAATATCTTGGTCTCATTTTATGACATTGGACACCTAAGGATTACCGACATATTGTTGAAAAAGTCAGCGTCGTTCTGCACAATACACCAAGCTCTGTCCCAACTCTCCGTCGGTTCGCAAGGCAGTGTATGGGTGGTAAACCTTGGTCTTTTAAGTTAGGTGCATGTAACACCCCACCTCCGCCAGGGTGGCTCTTGCAAGCACTCTGACTTTGGAGGGGAGTTTGAATCAGGTAAACATGCATAATGATATATCAAGGCAGAACAAGAACATATGTATATATATAAACAGAGTAAATAAGATAAGTAAAACAGCGGAAGATTTCAAACTATTTCAAAACAAGTTTGGTACAACATAATGTCAACATTCCAAATACACAAGTCTAGATAAAAACAACATTACTGAAAAACTGAAATACATAAGTACTATCCCCAAAATAAGTGACAACCATAGCTAGCTTCATGTCAAGACCGTACATGAGCTAAAATCCCACAAGCAAGCGATCAGAAATCCAAGTTAAGCTCCAATATTCCCACCCTGAGAACCTGGGGGGGGGAACGGAAGAAAAGAGGCGAAAGGAAAACAGGTCAGTCAAAAAGACTGAGTAAGCCCTACTACAATCAATGTAAACTGATAAAGTTAACTAGCATGAGAAGCAGGGATGATCATAAGGATAACAACATACTAGCATGATGATTAACTAACAAGGTAGATAAAGGTGTCATCGCATAATCAGGTTTAAGGTTTTGCACCACAGGTGTACTAGCAAACTAACATGACTTGAATATACAAGTATTGATCCCTTGGCCCAAGCTTTGGCCCAATAACATGAAATGACCCTAATACGCGGTCCAACCAAACGGTCTAGTCGATCGGCTCCCTACAAGCCTAACTCGTCACGTGTTGGTGTACATACGGCCCAAACATAATTGTAGTCAGACTGTGTCGGGTCTCCCGTCGGGTGTATCAAGCCCTAGGGTGGCAACCCCTGGACACCATAAACATGCGTGCACAGTCTCGATCTACTGGTACCCGTGCATGTTTTCCCCGGCTTTGGACTATGTGCACGACCATAAGTCCGCCCGGAACTACACCGGCGTACCACTCTGCCGTCGTTTTTGGTCACTTACCTCCAGTCCAGTAATCGTGCCCCACACCCTAGCCTAGACCCTAGGGCCATGATGATACAAACTTGGGATTACTGCTGGAGTGGACCCCCATTGCTAGGATTTTCTAGTGGGTTAAGTACGGTTTAACCCTCTTGCTAATCATTGATTAACTTGGTTAAGTGTAACGATGAGTTCATGACTTAACCCTGATTAATCTACCAAGCCCAAATTGGTTAAGTATTAAGTGGACCATGACTTAACCCTAATCACGAGGCATTAATTAATTTAATGCGTCTTAACCTCTCACATTAGACCTTGTAGTGGTTACTAGTTAAGCCGGGCGGGTCCGGGTAGCTTTACACCACAACTTGGTCTAACCTCGGGTTCAAGGTACAACATGGCCAACTTCTCACATTGGGTCCTATTGTTTGTAGCAACTAGTTAAGCCGGTCGGTTCCGGGTAGGTTTACGCTACAAGCTCAACCCAACCTCGAGTTGGTCACACTTATCTTTTCTAAGTGTCATGTCCATCATGTTTCCTAAACATGTTACAAGTTTTCAAGCATTTGGGTAGACCTAACTTAATAGGTAAATTCCCAAAGGGTAGACCTAACTTAATAGGTAAATTCCCAAGCTTATGTTTTTATGTCTTTTAAGTTTACCCAACCCCAAACGCAATCCCATCGCTTACATATCGCAATAGCGCATAAAGGATAGAAAGAGGGAACTTGGCATAATCATGACATAAAGGTGTTGAAGCCACAAGTTTAACATGGTGGCATATGAAATGTACATATGTTCATATACTTGCATATTACATTTTTAGGCCTCAAAAGCATGCATAAAACCAAACTTAGCATATTGGTAATACATGGTGATAAATGACATGTAGAAATGGCCATAAGTTCGCATTTAGCCTCACATGCAAGTTATCATAAGAGATATGATAACTTACATGTTGCTAAAATGCAACCTTTAGCATAAAGCTTGAAGCTTTATGTTCATATACTCAAGATAAGCTTGCATAACATGATAACATGAACAAAATGATCACCCCAAACTTGCATAACATACATGGCAAACTTGCATATCATAACATAGCAAACTTGCATAACATAACATGGCAAACTTGCATATAAACTTGCATATCATAACATGATAAACTTGCGTATCATAACATGATTAACTTTCATAACATAACATGGCAAACTTGCATATCATAACATATCAAACTTGCATAACATGACATGGTAAACTTGCATAACATAACATGATTAACTTGCATAACATAGCATGGCAAACTTGCATATCATAACATAGCAAACTTGCATAACATGATAAACTTGCATATCATATCATAATGATCAAACACAACTTGCATCATTCATTAACTTTAGAGTTTAAGTATGAAAGTAGAATAGGGCTTACAATATTTAAGAAGTCACAAAAATATGACAAAGCCCTTATGAAATCAATTAGACCCAAAATGCAAGTTCTAACAGAAAAACCCTTGAGCCAAAATGATCAAAACTCTTTCTTTATGATGCAAATATAGAAACTTGACTTGAATGCAAGCTAATGACACTCATACAAGCTTGAAAACACTTGTATGCATGGAAAATCTCATAGAAATTTATTTAGAAATTTAATGAAGAGAGTGGAGGCCATGAGAGGTAAAATTTTGCCATAGTTTAGTTGTATGAATGAATAATGATGATTTAGGGTTAGGTTAGGGTCTTATTTATAGATTAGGCAAGTGTTTTAGGCCATAGGATTAAAACCTAGTTGCAATCTCAGCCCTTAAATCCGAATCTGGCCCCCAAACTCAACACAAACCCAAAATGGTGCACCAGGCAGAACTGCCCGGCTGGACCAAGTCGACAGCCAAGTCGACAGGGCTGTCGACTTGGGTCCAACCAAGTCGACTCCCAAGTCGACAGGGCTGTCGACTTGGGTGCTCTGGCGGGAATTTTCCCACCTGGCCCAAACTGGCCCAAATTTCCAAATTCAAACTTGAATTTGAAATCTGTTTTTACTTTGAAATTTTATGAAAACTTCGTTGGGCCTTAATCGGGTCATACGGACTCCGATTTTCGAAAACTCGGACTCTATTTCGCGTATTTTTCCGAGACGAACGCAATGGAATAGCCCGTTTCCCTTGATTCAGATTTTAGAATTAAATTCTGCCTCGATTTATGTTATAATAGGTTATTGAAAATACGGGTTGTTACATTCTCCCCTCCTTAAAGGATTTCGTCCCCGAAATCTTCAAGTTAGGAAGAACGTATCCTACCATCCAACATCCATCTACTCAAAACATCATCCACGAGCAATCATTGTCCTTACAAGATTCTAAATGTTGTATGAACATATGCAAAGGTGTGTGTATATGTACTTATCTAATGCAAATATCATCAATGCAAATTATGTTAGTGAAATGAATCCATATGTATGAAATTCCTAACATAATGTGTAACATCTATATGTGTGCACATCACATACATCCATATGCAACATCCATGTGATAACACAAAAATTTTCATTCATGAATAAGCATAAACACTCATGCATATGCAATATGAGGAGTGTGTGAGCCGATCTAGTGCCTAATGTGTATAATGCATCCACGAGTAACCACTTGCAAACACTTGCAACCACTTGCAACCATCAAGCATAACATGTTTCAAACACATGTTTCATCCAAAGGGTTTCTACCTAAGGTTCTCATGACAAGATTAACATGTATAGCAAAAGATAGGCTACAAAGAGATCGGGAAGATAAGCAGGATATACCCCTTTCGGATTACAAGAAATCCCTTCCTAACCCCAATCCTATAAAAGCCCAAAAGGTTTAGTCAACCTAACGGACTCCTTCAAACCCTAACATGTATTACTAGCCAATAAGACATACCTCCCGACAGAAATAGGACCGAGAATGGGACCGGGAGGATATACGTAAAAAGATAACATGCGACTAAGTTTCACCGGAAAACAAGGATCAAGGATATACTCTTAGAAAGAGATATGATGCGCGTATCTAGCCTTCAGTCTTCTAAGTCAGGTTTCCTTGAGCTTAACTCCACTGTGCTTTGACCGTCTTTTACCTCATGATTTCCTAGCTTCTTAACTCTTATTTCCAAATATGAGTTGGAACCCATTTC
Source organism: Allium sativum (assembly GCA_030737875.1). Lineage (NCBI taxonomy): Eukaryota > Viridiplantae > Streptophyta > Magnoliopsida > Asparagales > Amaryllidaceae > Allium > Allium sativum. Next base: position 1,054,245,245 of record CM060916.1, on the reverse strand, counting down.
ATTGTCGCCTCTCGTCTTCCTCTTTCACTTACTTTTCCATCATTCTTGGCTTAAACATAACCATGACCTCATGGTTTCATGCAAGCTCTCCAAAATTCACTAGTGAATCCTGGATCTCGTTTACTTACCATAAAGTATTCCACGCAGCAAAACTTTGGAAATATCAATCCACGTTGCCAATTGCTCTTACCAACGTGATTTTCTATAACTCATGCTTGATCGAAATGAACCATCCGCCTGCGAATGATAGGCCGTACTTAGATTCAGTCGTTTGCTCATGACTTCCCGTAGACTATCCCAAAACTGGCTAGTGAAGATTAAGTCATGGTTACTAACTATACTTTAGGGAACCTCGTGCAACTGCTTTATTTCTTGAAGGTAAACTGTCGCTAGCTATGATGCAGTCCTTTCGCTCTTTACCAGAGTGAAATGAGCACTCTTCGTGAGTCTACCTACTATGACCCACATGCTCGTATTCCCTTTCCTTGATCTAGGCAGTCCATCCACGAAATCCTTCGTGACGCTCTACTACTTCCATTGCGGGGACCTCCAATGGATGTAATAGCCCACCGGGCTTTTTATGACTTGGCCTTAATCTGTTGGCACAACATGCACCTTGGGACAAACTCGGCCACCTCCTCGAGTGATGTGCATCTTCAAGAGCCTTCTTACTTCGGTTGCATTCCTTGGAGTCTTCCAATCCTGAACTGCAACTACCTTAGCGGGATCCACCGCTAAGCCTTGCTTAGATACTATGTGCCCAAGAAATCTAACTTCTTTTCTCCAAAATGACATTTGGAGGACTTGGCTTTCAACTGATGCGCTCTAAGCGTATCCATCACCTCCTTGAGATGTCTAGCGTGTTCTTCCTCATCAGAATATCATCTATGAAGACCACGACAAACTTGTTCAAGAACTCCCTGAACACCCTACTCATCAAGTCCACGAAGTAGGCGGGTGCATTAGTCAAACCGAATGGTATGACCAGCCATTCTAAGAATCCATCTGGAGTTCTGAACGCAGTTTTGCCTATACTATCCTCAGCTATTCTGAGCTGATGGAACAGATGTTCCTAAGCTGATCAAACAAATCATCGATCCTTGGCAATGGTTGTCTATTCTCCTTGTTTAACTCACGATAATCAACACAAAGTCGAAGAGAACCATCTGCCTTGGTAGTAAATACTACAGGCGCTCCCCATTCAGATATACTTCATCTAATGAAGTTCTTCTCAAGCAACTCCTTGACTTGCTTTCTTAACTCTCATCTTGCGGGGCCATGTGCCTAACCGGCCACGAAACTATCTTGGCATTATCAACCAGATAAATGCGGAAATCTATCTCTCGTTTAGGGGTAACCCCCCCTTCACTTCACCCAAGATATCAGGATATTCTCGGACCACCCTCACCGATTACAAACTATCGATAGACGAGTTGAGGGATTCAAGACAACACAACATGACGAGACTTATAGGGTTACTAGAAATTTTTAGGGTATTACCGAGGCGAGTCATAAGCCTCACAACCCTATGCTCAAAAATCAAGGATGGCTCCACAACTGGACAACCCATCCATGCCCAAAATCAACCCATACCCCATGAAACCGAGAATATAAGCATCACACGAGAACTCTACACTAAGATAGAGATTTTCAAATCCACGTAGATAATAGACAAATGGGCGGAACCCCCAATTGGATTTGAAACACACACGGGATCATTAACTAGACTAGTACTTAGGTGCAAACTTTCAACTAAATCAGACGAGATAAACTATGCGATGCACCACAATCAAACAAGGTACGAACTGGAAAATCAGAAATATATACAAGGCTCTCAACAGAAATACTACCTCGATCGGGAACTGGAGCGGTATTGAGAGCATGAACTTGCCCTCCTGAGGGTCCAGCACGCTGAGTCTGACCCTGGCCTTGCCCTTGCTTCCTCGTGCAATCCTTACTGAAATGTCCAGTCTCACCGCAGAAAAAGCATTCACCATTCTCCCTTTTCCTCTTCTTACAATCCTTAATAAGATGCCCAACTGAACCGCAATAATGGCACTTCCTCTTTTTGTTCTTGCCCTTGTTGTTGTTCTCCTTGTTGCCTTGACTCTTGTTCTTGTTCTTATTGCCTTGACTGCTCTGACCACTTGGATTACCCTGATTTCCTTTCCACTGAGAATCAGTCTTCTTGGCTTGAGTATCATTCCTCTTGATCTCCTTCTTGTCACTCCTATTCTCTTCATTGAGTAGGTCCATATTCACCAAACTCTCAAAAGTTGCCCCCAAGGGTATATGAGACATGGCCAAACCATGTAATGGCTCGTTTAATCCTAGAGCAAAGTATAGGGCCTTCTTCTGAGCTGTGTTAACCAAGTCTAAATCGACCCGAGTCAGTTGATTAAACTTATCTATGTATTCCCTAATAGTCATGTCCCCTTGCTTCAGTGATAGGAACCTTAGTCCAAACTTTCCCCGAAAGTCATCCCATGTCTCAATTGGCCTAGTAGCGGTGGTGACCACCCACCAACGTGCAGCTTCTTCCTTTAGCAACCATACTGCCAATAAAACCTTCCTACGGTCATCTATATCAAAGAAGGCGAAAAGATCTTCGGTTTCTTTCAACCAATTCCTTGCCTCTACATAAGTCTCGGTTCCATTGAAATTCTTGCAACCCATCGCCTTAAAGTCTTGGCAAATCTTTGCGAAGTCAGCTTGAGGATGCTGAGGGGGAGGAGGAAGAGGAACCTCAGCGACATGAGGAGGAGGAACGTCAGTGACAGGAGGAGGAGGAACATTAACTACTGGAGGAGGAGTAACATTTGCGGGGCCAGCTTCGGTCGCCCTAGCCTCCAAAAGTCTCCTATACCAAACAGGTACGTGTACTCCCTCCGGAATGGCAAAGTTATTGGCCATACTGAAAACGAAGAAAAAGATAGATTCAGAATGGAGAAAAACGAAGGAATTTTTGCTAATGGCTTTTTGGGGAATAGCCATTAAAATAAACTAGACTTTTCTTTGGAAAATACTTTATACTTGGTTTTGAAAATAGTTTTCCAAAAGTTTTCTAAAAACCTTTTTGTTCCTTCTCGTAAACCATATGCTCTGATACCAAATGTAACACCCCACCTCTGCCAGGGTGGCTCTTGCAAGCACTCTGACTTTGGAGGGGCGTTTGAATCAGGTAAACATGCATAATGATATATCAAGGCAGAACAAGAACATATGTATATATATAAACAGAGTAAATAAGATAAGTAAAACAGCGGAAGATTTCAAACTATTTCAAAACAAGTTTGGTACAGCATAATGTCAACTTTCCAAATACACAAGTCCAGATAAAAACAACATTACTGAAAAACTGAAATACATAAGTACTATCCCCAAAATAAGTGACAACCATAGCTAGCTTCATGTCAAGACCGTACATGAGCTAAAATCCCACAAGCAAGCGATCAGAAATCCAAGTTAAGCTCCAATATTCCCACCCTGAGAACCTGGGGGGGGGAACGGAAGAAAAGAGGCGAAAGGAAAACAGGTCAGTCAAAAAGACTGAGTAAGCCCTACTACAATCAATGTAAACTGATAAAGTTAACTAGCATGAGAAGCAGGGATGATCATAAGGATAACAACATACTAGCATGATGATTAACTAACAAGGTAGATAAAGGTGTCATCGCATAATCAGGTTTAAGGTTTTGCACCACAGGTGTACTAGCAAATTAACATGACTTGAGTATACAAGTATTGATCCCTTGGCCCAAGCTTTGGCCCAATAACATGAAATGACCCTAATACGCGGTCCAACCAAACGGTCTAGTCGATCGGCTCCCTACAAGCCTAACTCGTCACGTGTTGGTGTCCATACGGCCCAAACATAATTGTAGTCAGACTGTGCCGGGTCTCCCGTCGGGTGTATCAAGCCCTAGGGTGGCAACCCCTGGACACCATAAACATGCGTGCACAGTCTCGATCTACTGGTACCCGTGCATGTTTTCCCCGGCTTCGGACTATGTGCACGACCATAAGTCCGCCCGGAACTACACCGGCGTACCACTCTGCCGTCGTTTTTGGTCACTTACCTCCAGTCCAGTAATCGTGCCCCACACCCTAGCCTAGACCCTAGGGCCATGATGATACAAACTTGGGATTACTGCTGGAGTGGACCCCCATTGCTAGGATTTTCTAGTGGGTTAAGTACGGTTTAACCCTCTTGCTAATCATGGATTAACTTGGTTAAGTGTAACGATGAGTTCACGACTTAACCCTGATTAATCTACCAAGCCCAAATTGGTTAAGTATTAAGTGGACCATGACTTAACCCTAATCACGAGGCATTAATTAATTTAATGCGCCTTAACCTCTCACATTAGACCTTGTTGTGGTTACTAGTTAAGCCGGGCGGGTCCGGGTAGCTTTACACCACAACTTGGTCTAACCTCGGGTTCAAGGTACAACATGGCCAACTTCTCACATTGGGTCCTATTGTTTGTAGCAACTAGTTAAGCCGGTCGGTTCCGGGTAGGTTTATGCTACAAACTCAACCCAACCTCGAGTTGGTCACACTTATCTTTTCTAAGTGTCATGTCCATCATGTTTCCTAAACATGTTACAAGTTTTCAAGCATTTGGGTAGACCTAACTTAATAGGTAAATTCCCAAAGGGTAGACCTAACTTAATAGGTAAATTCCCAAGCTTATGTTTTTATGTCTTTTAAGTTTACCCAACCCCAAACGCAATCCCATCGCTTACATATCGCAATAGCGCATAAAGGATAGAAAGAGGGAACTTGGCATAATAATGACATAAAGGTGTTGAAGCCACAAGTTTAACATGGTGGCATATGAAATGTACATATGTTCATATACTTGCATATTACATTTTTAGGCCTCAAAAGCATACATAAAACCAAACTTAGCATATTGGTAATACATGGTGATAAATGATATGTAGAAATGGCCATAAGTTCGCATTTAGCCTCACATGCAAGTTGTCATAAGAGATATGATAACTTACATGTTGCTAAAATGCAACCTTTAGCATAAAGCTTGAAGCTTTATGTTCATATACTCAAGATAAGCTTGCATAACATGATAACATGAACAAAATGATCACCCCAAACTTGCATAACATACATGGCAAACTTGCATATCATAACATAGCAAACTTGCATAACATAACATGGCAAACTTGCATATAAACTTGCACATCATAACATGATAAACTTGCATATCATAACATGATTAACTTGCATAACATAACATGGCAAACTTGCATATCATAACATATCAAACTTGCATAACATGACATGGTAAACTTGCATAACATAACATGATTAACTTGCATAACATAGCATGGCAAACTTGCATATCATAACATAGCAAACTTGCATAACATGATAAACTTGCATATCATATCATAATGATCAAACACAACTTGCATCATTCATTAACTTTAGAGTTTAAGTATGAAAGTAGAATAGGGCTTACAATGCTTAAGAAGTCACAAAAATATGACAAAGCCCTTATGAAATCAATTAGACCCAAAATGCAAGCTCTAACATAAAAACCCTTGAGCCAAAATGATCAAAACTCTTTCTTTATGATGCAAATATAGAAACTTGACTTGAATGCAAGCTAATGACACTCATACAAGCTTGAAAACACTTGTATGCATGGAAAATCTCATAGAAATTTATTTAGAAATTTAATGAAGAGAGTGGAGGCCATGAGAGGTAAAATTTTGCCATAGTTTAGTTGTATGAATGAATAATGATGATTTAGGGTTAGGTTAGGGTCTTATTTATAGATTAGGCAAGTGTTTTAGGCCATAGGATTAAACCCTAGTTGCAATCTCAGCCCTTAAAACCGAATCTGGCCCCCAAACTCAACACAAACCCAAAATGGTGCACCAGGCAGAACTGGCCGGCTGGACCAAGTCGACAGCCAAGTCGATAGGGCTGTCGACTTGGGTCCAACCAAGTCGACTCCCAAGTCGACAGGGCTGTCGACTTGGGTGCTCGAATTTTCCCGCCTGGCCCAAACTGGCCCAAATTTCCAAATTCAAACTTGAATTTGAAATCTGTTTTTACTTTGAAATTTTCTGAAAACTTCGTTGGGCCTTAATCGGGTCATACGGACTCCGATTTTCGAAAACTCGGACTCTATTTCGCGTATTTTTCCGAGACGAACCCAATGGCATAGCCCGTTTCCCTTGATTCAGATTTTAGAATTAAATTCTGCCTCGATTTATGTTATAACAGGTTATTGAAAATACGGGTTGTTACAGTGCATGTAATTTATCATAAATTTTAACTTTTATAGAGATAGAGAATAAGCGACGATGCCTAAACATTTCTTGACCTTATTGATTTAACTAGCCATACACAAGCAAATTAGAATACCACTTTACAAACTGTGCCAAGCAAACTAAGAATTCATTTCATGGTTGCACTATGTTATCAACCGAACCAACTGGCCAAACTGGAATTTTACATTTGAAAACTTGAATTGTAATGAAAATTTATGACAAGTGGAGGTATCTAAAATAAAATCAACTGATTAGAAATTGTTAACTTAATTTGTTGTACCACTTTCGTGAAACAAGTCGTGTTTTCATTTTTTGTTTTCAATTGCATAAGTCCTCTGCATTCATGTAGTTACATTAGAGCCATAGCATACTGCATGTAACACCCCACCTCCACCAGGGTGGCTCTTGCAAGCACTTTGACTTTGGAGGGGCGTTTGAATCAGGTAAACATGCATAATGATATATCAAGGCAGAACAAGAACATATGTATATATGTAAACAGAGTAAATAACATAGATAAAACAACGGAAGATTTCAAAACATTTCAAAACAAGTCTGGTACAACATAGCTTTCCAAATAAACAAGTCTAGATAAAACAACATCAACTGAAAAACTGAAATAAATAAGTGCTATCCCCAATTAAGTGGTAACCATAGCTAGCTTCATGTCGAAACCGTACATGAGCTGAAATCCCACAAGCAAGCAATCCGAAATCCAAGCTAAGCTCCAGTATTCCCTCCCTGAGAACCTCGGGGGGGGGGGGGGAACGGAAGAAAAGAGGCGAAAGAAAACAAGTCAGTCAAAAAGACTGAGTAAGCCCTACTACAATCAATGTAAACTGATAAAGTTAACTGGCATGAGCAGCAGGGATGAACATAAGGATAACAATATACTAGCATGATGATTAACTAACAAGGTAGATAAAGGTGTCATCGCATAATCAGGATTAAGGTTTTGCACCACAGGTGTACTAGCAAACTAACATGACTTGAATAAACAAGTATTGATCCCTTGGCCCAATAACATGAAATGACCCTAATACAAGGTCCAACCAAACGGTCTAGTCGATCGGCTCCCTAAGCCTAACTCGTCACGTGTTGGTGTCAATACGGCCAAATCATAATTGTAGACGAACTGTGCTGGGTCCACCCTTCGGGTGTATCAAGCCCTAGGGTGTCAACCCCTGGACACCATGAACATGAGTGCACAGTCCCGATCTACTGGTACCCGTGCATGTTTTCTCCGGCTACGGACTATGTGCACGACCAGAGTCCGCCCGGAACTACACCGGCGTACCCTCTGCCGTCGCTTTTGGTCACTTACCTCCAGTCCAGTAATCGTGCCCCCACCCTAGTCTAGTCCCTAGGGTCATTTCATGTTATTGGGCCAAAGCTTGGGCCAAGGGATCAATACTTGTTTATTCAAGTCATGTTAGTTTGCTAGTACACCTGTGGTGCAAAACCTTAATCCTGATTATGCGATGACACCTTTATCTACCTTGTTAGTTAATCGTCATGCTAGTATATTGTTATCCTTATGTTCATCCCTGCTGCTCATGCCAGTTAACTTTATCAGTTTACATTGATTGTAGTAGGGCTTACTCAGTCTTTTTGACTGACCTGTTTTCTTTCGCCTCTTTTCTTCCGTTTCCCCCCCCCCCCCAAGGTTCTCAGGGAGGGAATACTGGAGCTTAGCTTGGATTTCGGATTGCTTGCTTGTGGGATTTTAGCTCATGTACGATTTCGACATGAAGCTAGCTATGGTTACCACTTAATTGGGGATAGCACTTATTTATTTCAGTTTTTCAGTTGATGTTGTTTTATCTAGACTTGTTTATTTGGAAAGCTATGTTGTACCAGACTTGTTTAGAATTGTTTTGAAATCTTCCGCTGTTTTATCTATGTTATTTACTCTGTTTACATATATACATATGTTCTTGTTCTGCCTTGATATATCATTATGCATGTTTACCTGATTCAAACGCCCCTCCAAAGTCAGAGTGCTTCCAAGAGCCACCCTGGTGGAGGTGGGGTGTTACAATTTGGTATCAGAGCATATGGTACGAGAAGGAACAAAAAGGCTTTTAGAAAACTTTTGGAAAACTATTTTGAAAACCAAGTATAAAGTATTTTCCAAAGAAAAGTCTAGTTTATTTTAAAGGCTATTCCCCAAAAAGCCATTAGCAAAATTCCTTCGTTTTTCTCCATTCTGAATCTGTCTTTTTCTTCGTTTTCAGTATGGCCGATAACTTTGCTATTCCGGAGGGAGTACACGTACCTATTTGGTATAGGAGACTTTTGGAGGCTAGGGCGACCGAAGCCGGCCCCGCAGATGTTCCTCCTCCTCCTCCGGTAGTTAATGTTCCTCCTCCTCCTCCTCCGGTGGTTAATGTTCCTCCTCCTCCTGTCGCTGAGGTTCCTCTTCCTCCTCCCCCTCAGCATCCTCAAGTGGACTTCGCAAAGACTTGCAAAGATTTCAAAGCAATGGGTGGCAAGAACTTTCAAGGCACTGAGACTTTTGTAGAGGCCAGAAATTGGTTGAAAGAGACCGAGGATTTGTTTGCTATCTTTGGGTTAGAAAATCAGAGGAAGCTCTTGTTGGCGGTTTGGCTTATGAAGGATGAAGCCACTTATTGGTGGGAAGTCACCAATGGTACTAGGCCTGTTGAGACTTGGGCCGATTTCAGGGCAAGGTTCATGCTTAAGTTTCTATCTTCTGCTGAGGAGAATCTGCAAATGGAGAGGTTCATAACTTTGAAACAAGGAGATATGTCTGTCAAAGAATATGTGAACAAGTTCAATCAGTTAGCTCGTTTTGGCTTGGATATGGTGAATACTCCTCAGAAGAAGGCTCTTCGTTTTGCAAGAGGATTGAATGAGCCGTTGCAGGGATTGGCTATGTCACATATTCCCCATGGGGCCACGTTTGAGAGTTTGGTTGATATGGCGTTACTTCAGGGAGATGTCAAGAAAGAAACCAAGATGAATGATACTCAAGCCAAGAAGACTGATTCCCAGGGAAAAGGAAATCAGGGTAATCCAAGTGGTCAGAGCAGTCAAGGCAATCAGAACAAGAACAAGAGTCAAGGCAACAAGGGGAACAACAACAAGGGCAATAACAACAAGGGCAAGAACAACAAGGGGAAGTGCCATTATTGCGGTTCAGTTGGGCATCTTATTAAGGATTGTAAGAAGAGGAAAAGGAAGAATGGTGAATGCTTTTCTGCGGTAAGGCTGGACATTTCAGTAAGGATTGCCCGAGGAAGCAAGGGCAAGGCCAGGGTCAGACTCAGCGTGCTGGACCTTCAGGAGGGCAAGTTCATGCTCTCAATGTCGCTCCAGTTCCCGATCGAGGTAGTATTTCTGTTGAGAGCCTTGTATATATTTCTGATTTTCCAGTTCGTACCTTGTTTGATTCTGGTGCATCGCATAGCTTTATCTCATCTGATCTTGTTGATAGTTTGCACCTTAGTACTAGCTTGGTAGATGATCCCGTCTGTGTCTCAAATCCTATTGGGGGTTCCGCCCATTTGTCTATGATATGTGGGGATTTGAGGATCTCTATACTGAGTGTAGAGTTCTTGTGCAGTGCTTATGTTCTTGGTTTTAGGGGATACGGATTGATATTGGGCATGGATTGGCTGTCCAGATATGGAGCCATTCTTGATTGTGAGCATAGGGTTGTGAGGCTCGTGAGTCGCCTCGGAAACACCCTAGAGATTTCTTGTGATCCGAGAGGTCCCGTCATGTTGTGCTATCTGGAATCACTCGACTCGTCAATGGAAACTCTTCAGTCAGTGAGAGTGGTTCGAGAGTATCCGGATGTTTTCGATGAAGTTAGGGGGTTGCCCCCTAAGCGAGAGATTGATTTCCGCATTTATCTGGTGAATAATGCAAAGCCTGTTTCTTTGCCCGTTCGGCACATGGCTCCGCGTGAAAGGCGGGAGCTAAGTAAGCAAGTGAAAGAGTTGCTTGAGAAGAACTTCATTAGACGAAGTATATCTGAATGGGGAGCGCCTGTGGTATTTGCTACCAAGGCGGATGGTTCTCTCCGACTTTGCGTTGACTATCGAGAGTTGAATAAGCTGACTAAGAAGAACAGACACCCGTTACCGAGGATTGATGATCTCTTTGACCAGCTTGTCGGTGCTTCTGTTTTCTCTCAGCTTGATCTTGCTACGGGGTTACATCATCTCAGGGTAGCTGAAGATAGTATAGACAAGACTGCGTTCAGAACTCCAGATGGATTCTTCGAATGGCTTGTCATGCCGTTCGGCTTGACTAATGCACCCGCATATTTCGTGGACTTGATGAGTAGGGTGTTCAGGGAGTTCTTGAACAAGTTTGTCGTGGTCTTCGTAGATGATATTCTGATCTTCTCTAAGGATGAGGAAGAGCACGCAAGGCATCTCATGGAGGTGATGGATACGCTTAGAGCGCATCAGTTGAAGGCCAAGTTCTCCAAGTGTCACTTTTGGAGAAGGGAAGTTAGATTCCTTGGGCATATAGTATCTAAGCAAGGCTTAGCGGTGGATCTCGCTAAGGTAGTGGCAGTTCAGGATTGGAAGACTCCAAGGAATGCAACCGAAGTGAGAAGTTTTCTAGGTCTTGCGGGTTTTTACCGGAAGTTCATCAAGGACTTCGCAAAGATATCCGCTCCTCTCACTAAATTGACGAAGAAGAATTTAGTTTTTGCTTGGAGCATAGAATGCGAGCTTGCTTTTCAGAAGCTCAAGAGAGCCCTCACATCAGCACCTGTTCTAGCTTTGCCCGATGGAGGGAAGTTATTTACCGTATACACCGATGCATGTGGCACGGGGTTAGGAGCTGTTCTTATGCAAGAAGGAAGAGTGATATGCTTTGGCGGTAGACAACTCAAAGTGCATGAGAAGAATTATCCCACTCATGACTTAGAGTTGGCAGCAATAGTATATGCACTCAAGGCTTGGCGCCATTATCTTCTGGGAGAAAGATTTGAGCTTTATACCGATCACAAGTCATTGAAGTATCTCTTTTCTCAGAAGGATCTGAATCTGAGGCAACAAAGATGGATGGAATTCTTGGCGTCCTACGATTTTGAGATAGCTTATACCCCTGGCAAGGGGAATGTGGTAGCAGATGCATTGAGTAGAAGAAGGTTGACCCTAAGTCCTCTATTCGTTGAGATGAAGAATTTAGAGTATGTGGCAACCTTTGATTTCTCTTTGGCGATTGAGTTGATGACCGGTTCTTTAGCATCTCTAGAACTCAGACCTACCCTTCTTGATCAAGTTGGGGCTTCGCAGAGAGAAGACCCTCAAATAGTTGAGATTATGGATAAGCTAATTCGAGGAGAGACGTCTAGTCATCTCGCTCGATATTCTATTGATGACAAGGGTTGGCTGAGGAGAGACGGAAGGTTATGTGTTCCAATGGTAGAAGATCTAGTAAGAAGAGTTCTTGAGGAAGCGCATCGCTCTAAGTTGACTATACATCCGGGCGGAGATAAGATGTATAAAGATATGAAGCGCATTTTCTTTTGGCCTGGGATGAAGAAGGATGTGGCAGAATTTGTCTCTAGATGTATCATTTGCCAGCAAGTTAAGGCCGAGTCGAAGAAGCCCGGTGGGCTATTGCATCCTATAGACGTTCCACTATGGAAGTGGGAGAGTATTTCCATGGATTTTATCGATGGGCTACCAAGGTCAAGGAAAGGGAATACGAGCATTTGGGTTATTGTGGATAGACTTACGAAGAGTGCTCATTTCATTCCGGTGAAGAGCAAGAGGACCGCATCTTGGCTAGCGTCTGTATATCTTCGTGAGATTGTGAGACTACATGGAGTCCCTTCTAGTATAGTCAGTGACCGTGACCCAATCTTTACAAGTCAATCCTGGAATAGCTTGCAAGAAGCTGTGGGCACAAGGTTGAATCTAAGTACGGCTTATCACCCACAGACGGACGGTCAAACCGAAAGGGTGAATAGGGTACTCGAGGATCTGTTGAGGCTTTGTATTCTGGATTTTGGTGGTACTTGGGAAGACCATCTTCCTCTTGTTGAGTTTGCATATAATAACAGTTATCAGGCAAGCATAGGGATGGCACCATTTGAAGCTTTATATGGGAGGCCGTGCAAGTCGCCTACATGTTGGTGGGAGACTACAGATGAGCTTATACTTGGGCCTGATATGATCAGAGATACATCCGAGAAGATCGAGTTGATTCGGAGACGGATGAAAGCGGCCCAAGACCGACAGAAATCCTATGCTGATAAGCGAAGAACGGATTTGGAGTTTGATGTTGGGGATATGGTTTTCGTGAAGGTTTCTCCTTTGCGGAATGTGGTCCGATTTGGAGCTGTTGGGAAGTTGGCACCGAGGTTTGTTGGACCATTCCCTATTATAGAGACGATCGGGCAGATGGCTTATAGAGTGAAGTTGCCCGAGAAGCTTGCTGGAGTACACGATGTTTTTCATGTCTCGCATCTCCGGAAGTGTTTACATGAATCGGCAGAGGTTGTTGAGCCAAGTGTTCTAAAAGATGTAGAAGTGGAGAAAGAGGCTACCTTGAGGAGAGCTCCGATTCGTATCTTGGGGACGGAGACCAAGAAGCTAAGGAATCGAGAGGTCAAATTGGTGAAGGTTCAATGGGGTGAAGCCGAAGAAGACGCAACTTGGGAAACCGAGGAGAAGATGCGTGGGCTTTATCCATTCCTTTTTGAGGGTACACTCTCAATCTCTTTTCTTTGTTAGCATATCTTTCTCTTTTCTATCCATGTTTGTCTAGTTTATCGTGTTAATCTTGTCATGAGAACCTTAGGTAGAAACCCTTTGGATGAAACATCTGTTTGAAACATGCTATGCTTGATGGTTGCAAGTGGTTGCAAGTGTTTGCAAGTGGATACTCGTGGATGCATAATACACGTTAGGCACTAAGATCGGCTCACACACTTTCATACCGCATATGCATGAGTGTTTATGCTTATTCATGGACGAAAACTTGTTATGCTATCACGTGGATGTTGCATATGGATGAATGTTATGTGCACTCATGTAGAGATTATAAATTATGTTAGGAATTTGCATACATATGGACTCATTTCACTAACATATTTTGCGTTAAGGGGGTTTACTGAATCAGTAACCTCCTGATTTTCGCATTAGATAAGTACATATACACACACCTTTGCATATGATCATACAGCATTTAGAACCTTTTAAGGACAATGATTGCTCGTGGATGATGTTTTGAGTAGATGGATGATGGATGGTAGGATACGTTCTTCCTAACTTGGAGATTTCGGGGACGAAATCCTTTAAGGAGGGAAGAATGTAACAACCCGTATTTTTGAATAACATGTTATAACATAAATGGAGGCAGAATTAAACTGTAAAATCTGAATCAAGGGAAACGAGCTATGCCATTGCGTTCGTCTCGGAAAAATACGCGAAATAGAGTCCGAGTTTTCGAAAATCGGAGTCCGTATGACCAAGATATGGCCTCGCGAAGTTTCACGAAAAATTCCCAAATTAAAGTATACTTAATTAAGTGAAATGATTTGCGCAGAGAAATATATATATATTGATATATATATATATAATTGAAAAATAAATAAATAAATATGCAAAAATGTTCAAAACAGCGAATTGGGAGAGGGGAATAACCGAACCGGCCGATTTTTGAGGTCGACCCGAGCCTGCTGGGTCGACTAGGGGTTAATCCAGGGTGTTTGGCTGTCAACCCGTGGGCCGATTCTCTCAAATGCAGATTTTGCATTTGAATGGTTCTCATGGTTCATCTTTAATCTGAAGGCCCTAGATGGTTCCTACACTTGACTTCTTCCCCAAGACATGCTTTGATGGCTTGGATTGAATCTAGGTTTAATCCTATGACCTAAAACACTTGCCTAATCTATAAATAAGACCCTAACCTACCCTAAATCATCATTATTCATTCATACAATTAAACTATGGAAAAATCAATCCTCTCATGGCCTCCACTCTCTTCATAAAATTCCTAAATAAATTCCTAAGTGATTTTCCATGCATACAAGTGTTTTCAAACTTGTATGAGCATCATTAGCTTGCATTCAAGTCAAGTTTATATATTTGCATCATAAAGAAAGAGTCTTGATCATTTTGGCTCAAGGGTTTTGCTTGCATTTTGGGTTTAATTGATTTCATAAGGGCTTTGTCATATTTTTGTGACTTCTTAAGCATTGTAAGCCCTATTCTACTTTCATACTTAAACTCTAAAGTTAAATGTATGATATGCAAGTTTATATGCAAGTTTATCATGTTGTGATATGCAAGTTTATATGCAAGTTTATCATGTTGTGATATGCAAGTTTATATGCAAGTTTATCATGTTGTGATATGCAAGTTTATATGCAAGTTTATCATGTTGTGATATGCAAGTTTATATGCAAGTTTATCATGTTGTGATATGCAAGTTTATATGCAAGTATGCCAAGTTATGTTATGCAAGTTTGGGTTGAACATTTTGTTCATGCTATCATGTTATGCAAGCTTATTTTGGGTTTATGAACATAAAGCTTTAAGCTTTATGCCAAAGGTTGCATTTTAGCAACATGTAAGTTATCATATCTCTTATGATAACTTGCATGTGAGGCTAAATGCGAACTTATGGCCATCTCTACATGTCATTTAGCACCATGTATCACCAATATGCTAAGTTTGGTTTTATGCATGCTTTTGAGGCCTAAAAATGTAATATGCAAGTGTATGAACATATGAACATTTCATATGCCACCATGTTAAGCTTGTGGCTTCAATACCTTTATGTCATGATTATGCCAAGTTCCCTCTTTCTATCCTTTATGCGCTATTGTGATATGTAAGCGATGGGATTGCGTTTGGGGTTGGGTAAACTTAAAAGACATAAAACATAAGCTTGGGAATTTACCTATTAAGTTAGGTCTACCCATTGGGAATTTACCTATTAAGTTAGGTCTACCCAATTGCTTGAAAACTTGTAACATGTTTTGGAAACATGATGGACATGACACTTAGAAAAGATAAGTGTGGCCAACTCGAGGTTGGGTTGAGTTTGTAGCGTAAACCTACCCGGAACCGACCGGCTTAACTAGTTGCTACAAACAATAGGACCCAATGTGAGAAGTTGGTCATGTTGTACCTTGAACCCGAGGTTAGACCAAGTTGTGGTGTAAAGCTACCCGGACCCGCCCGGCTTAACTAGTAACCACAACAGGGTCTAATGTGAGAGGTTAAGGCGCATTAAATTAATTAATGCCTCGTGATTAGGGTTAAGTCATGGTCCACTTAATACTTAACCAATTTGGGCTTGGTAGATTAATCGGGGTTAAGTCGTGAACTCATCGTTACACTTAACCAAGTTAATCCAGGATTAGCAAGAGGGTTAAACCGTACTTAACCCACTAGAAAAATCCTAGCAATGGGGGCCCACTCCAGCAGTAATCCCAAGTTAGTATCATCATGACCCTAGGGACTAGGCTAGGGTGGGGGCACGATTACTGGACTGGAGGTAAGTGACCAAAAGCGACGGCAGAGGGTACGTCGGTGTAGTTCCGGGCGGACTCTGGTCGTGCACATAGTCCGTAGCCGGAGAAAACATGCACGGGTACCAGTAGATCGGGACTGTGCACTCATGTTCATGGTGTCCAGGGGTTGACACCCTAGGGCTTGATACACCCGAAGGGTGGACCCGGCACAGTTCGACTACAATTATGATTGGGCCGTATTGACACCAACACGTGACGAGTTAGGCTTAGTGAGCCGATCGACTAGACCGTTTGGTTGGACCTTGTATTAGGGTCATTTCATGTTATTGGGCCAAAGCTTGGGCCAAGGGATCAATACTTGTTTATTCAAGTCATGTTAGTTTGCTAGTACACCTGTGGTGCAAAACCTTAATCCTGATTATGCGATGACACCTTTATCTACCTTGTTAGTTAATCATCATGCTAGTATATTGTTATCCTTATGTTCATCCCTGCTGCTCATGCCAGTTAACTTTATCAGTTTACATTGATTGTAGTAGGGCTTACCCAGTCTTTTTGACTGACCTGTTTTCTTTCGCCTCTTTTCTTCCGTTCCCCCCCCCCCCCAGGTTCTCAGGGAGGGAATACTGGAGCTTAGCTTGGATTTCGGATTGCTTGCTTGTGGGATTTCAGCTCATGTACGGTTTCGACATGAAGCTAGCTATGGTTACCACTTAATTGGGGATAGCACTTATTTATTTCAGTTTTTCAGTTGATGTTGTTTTATCTAGACTTGTTTATTTGGAAAGCTATGTTGTACCAGACTTGTTTTGAAATGTTTTGAAATCTTCCGCTGTTTTATCTATGTTATTTACTCTGTTTACATATATACATATGTTCTTGTTCTGCCTTGATATATCATTATGCATGTTTACCTGATTCAAACGCCCCTCCAAAGTCAGAGTGCTTGCAAGAGCCACCCTGGTGGAGGTGGGGTGTTACACTGCATTTGGATTTTATGGGTAGTATCCGCTAAAAACCCTCATGAGACACCACTCGTCCTACTAGGGACACCTAGAGGTTTGAAGGCTTGTTGCATACGCTCAATGCAATCGTGTTTCCAATGAAAGTGTGACTTATCTAGTTTAGTTTTTCATTTCTTGTTTTACTCGAGGACGAGTAAAAGATAAGTGTGGGGGTATTTGATTAACATGGAAATGTGTTTACTTTATGCTCTTATATCTTATTTTTTGTATATGAATAAATATTACTTGGGTATTGTTTTGTCACTTTTACGGATATTCCAACCCAGCCCGCATGCAACCAGAAAAGTAGAGAAATGGAGATCATATTGCTATATATTTACATTTTGAAGAATTTTAGATGAAGATCTCATATCTAGTTGTTGTTGGAAAAGAAAATGATTGGTAAAAGGCCATGCACATCTCAAATTAAAGGAGGCTTGCAAGAGAAAAGGAGAAAAGGCCTAGAACTTGTTCCATGTGACAAAAGGCCTAAAACTTACTTGAAATAGCTAGGCCCATTTGTAATTAGGGTTAGGGTTTGGTTATCTCCTATAAATACCCTTGTAATATCATTGTAGCCACCATCCTATTTTCTCTTCTTCTCCATTAATAAAGTTTCTTGTTCTCTTTTATTTTTCTGTATTTTCTATTTTCTTAGCAACTAGTGCCATCTACACAATTAGATTTGGTAGAGTACTAGTTGTATTTTTCACTTATTTTCATTAGTGATTGACTGTCTGATTAGATTCAGTGGTAACCATAATTTTATTTTCTGTTGTTATTTAAATTTCTGCAATTTAAATTGTTTTTCAACCCAACCTCCAAAATTTGTCTAACTCGCCCAAGAAATATATAAATAATTTAATTTAATTTACCTCCCTGTGACTCGACCTGCATACTACACGATCTGTGCGCTTGCCGTTATTTTTTTAAAATTCGCTCTTTTCTAGTTCATAGGAAAGCGGCGATCAACTAGCTTCACAGATGATGATATATGTCAGAGTTTACATACTTAATTGTCATGAGAATATATCATCTGTCATGTGTGTACATATATATATTAAATTCTCTTTCTAGGAACTACTATAAGTGAAATTATTATTAGCATTTCTTAGAATTTGAAGCATAAGGAGGTGATTTGAGAGTGACAGTATCTGTGCATTTTGTTGAGATGAAACAAACTTGCAGTTGGACGCAATGATGACTGATGAGCTACCTAATTGAAGATGACTATGCAGGCTTCTAATTTGAGCTGATGACAAAATTTAAGATGTTGTTGGTTGCTGATAGAACAAGCTTTAAATTGGTCTCCAACATAGTGTGAATGGTAGCATAAGATTGTAGCGAAAGGCAGTAGCTGATGGTGAATTTTCTTTTGAGGATGCAAGCCATTTCCAAACAGTCAGTTCTTGCTTTGATCCAACACATGGAATAATGGAAATCCATGTTGCATTTATGTCTGAGTGGAAGAAAAAGTAAGTCGATTGTTATTGAACTCATGTCTAGAATCTTTTCTCACCAAATATTGCACCTTATATTTTTGGTTTAGTGTAAATACATGAACATTCCAGTATCCCTATGTTCTTTATTTAAAGTTGATGGTATGGTAACCACTATGTGTTACAGGGTAGCTGAAGCATCCAATTTGCTAAAGGAGTATTGTTTTTTTCTCAACATTCGACGAGTTAGAATATTGTCCGGTTATTTTCCATCTTTGGAACAAAGTTATATATAATTTGAATGACATGGACCATATGTCAACGGTAGTATAATGATGAATTTACCAATCCTGAAATAGTGAGGAGATTTCATGGAAATAATGAAGATGATTAACAGTTAAGGGGAATTTTAATTTGTTTGATGGGATTATCAGTACGAATTGATTCAGAATTTGCTTATAAATGCTTTGAATTAGTAAATAAGGTTATATAGTAGAACTGTTTTATTGTACAGTCATGGCTTGATGTGTGTTTGTCTTTATGCAAAACATATGCAGTAGTTAATGTTAAGGACAACAACATGAAAAATAAATACGGCTCCAAGTCATCTAGGCACAACTTATAGTTGCGTCTAGGTTTTTTTTCCCCTTAATGTGAACTTATTTTCTTTCTTAATTTAGAAAAAACCCTGAGTTGCACTACAATCAAATTATTTTGTTTAGTAACAATAGTAAAAAAAAAAAAACTTAATGGATCTATGAGCTGCGCATTAACGAGACAGTTACAAAACTACTGATTTTTACAGTTGAAGAATGGTTAAATTACAAAGACATGTTATTTTAAAACTGTAATATATATACATATATACATACACATACACATATACATACATATACACACACACACACACACACACACACACATATATATATATATATATATAGTAATTAACCATTGCATAGTTGAAATTTGGAACATAAAGTATTGTCTTCAGATGGCATACATTTTTACTTAAAATTCTTCGTTACTTATTACCTTCTGTTGTTCATTGCTTTTTTTTTTTTGGTTAATACGACATGCTAAGTAAGAAAGATGTTGGGTCATGCAGTTATGTAGGTATTTCACTTTTTAGGGAGATGCTATGGTCTGCAATCGCTTAAATTCTTAAGGAAGCTTTCAAGGCTTTGATTATTGCAATGAGGAAAATACTTTCCAATTGGTTTCCATATAAACCTAAAGGCATTCCTGAGGTAAAGAATAATTACACTACATTTCTTTCGTTTTAGTATCAATGGTAAATGATATAGACTGATACAGAGTTTAATTTGTATATAATTTGCTAAATGCTTCTATAGCTTAATTTGTGTTTAGATTTGTATTTCCACCTTATATCCAAAAGCACTAGATGGTTTTTTTGGCAGGCCTCTGTTAGCAAAACGAAAAGTGATAGAACTATAGTTTGCTATTATTTTGCCTCACATCTTCTATAAATCGCTGAAAGTAGAAGTCCGCACCATAAAATTCTTGACTATGTCTCAACAATGTCCAACTGTCTAAAGGGGGTAACCAAAGACACTGAAAACTACTTGCTGGTAGCTTTTAAATTGAGATGCCACTGACTCTGTTGATTGTTCGTTGATGTATTTACCCTGTACATCGATATAAATACGGCATCAAAATTTCCATCTCTACCTGAATATTCATGATGATTGTTCTGCTGCTTGCTTGGGTTAACTTGAAAACTGTTGTGTTGTATGATCCAGTGACGGACTATTTGATTACTATATTGTTATGTCTGATATACAATGTTCTGACATGATATTTTCTGTACCTATTATGTACATGTAAGGATTGCTTCTCGATTTGGACTAATATTATCATCGTACTAAATGGTGTGCTTTATCTTGACATTTTTTACTGAATGACATCATCACTTCCAAACATTTGTGGCTAAGATAAGTGACTTGGATTACTTTATAATATTCAATTCTTTTTCACATGTCTGTTTATATATAGCATTTCTTATGAACTGAAATGACCTTTTGTGGCCGAATATATGAATAAAACAAGATATCATGTTCTCTCTTTGTATTAAATGATATGACCTTAGCATGATTTTCTTACGGGACTATTTTTTTTGAAGTTTCAAGAACTCTTGGTTATGTGATCAATATAATGAATTGGTAATGTTTTTTTAATCAAACTTAAATTCATTCTGAAGTCTTTAATTCTCATCACAGAATTTGTTTGATAAGTTTGAGTAAAGAAGCCTGCCTTATATTCTTTCCACTTGAAGATTGACTAAACTCATGTGTGATTTTTCAAGATCGGGTATAGAAATATTGTCATCATTATTATGTCATTTTTTACCTCTAACGAGAATACTTGGGTGTTTGATATCTCTTCGCACGTATGTGGTTGTATTTGTCTGTGACCCATTGTTAATTTTCTTTAAAGTCTCCAATACAATAAGAAAACCTTTTGGAAAAATTGAAGTGTGGTCAAATTTACAACACTTTTAACTTTTTTGTTAATAAATTAGTTCTTCTCTAACCAATTCTCTTTATCTTAATTGTAACTTAATTCTAATTGACTAACTGTTATGGCATATATCTTAATATTACTCTTGATTTTTTCCAAAAAAAAAAGTTATGATTTTTAATTTTTACTTCAATCAATTTCGTATTACTCATTATGCTTCATATTTCCTATTTACATCAACTTTGAATTTGGCTTCAAATTTCCTTTTTACTTTCTTATCAACCTTGCAAAAATATAATTTACATAGTAGTAGGTTGCAAGTTCTATTTAATAATGGAAAGAATCATTTGATTTTCAGCATGGTATCAATTTATACAATTAACACATACAAGAATACCACATGGGCCTGATGGAGGGACGGATCTGTAGTGTTGCCATGGCTAAGTTTGTCTTCATAATGTTGTGGAGAAATTTTGATTCAAGACAGCTCAAATCAAAAATCCCTAACGCCGCAGAAAACTAGTGTAAAAACAACCAGTCAACCAATTTCAATCTTATCCAAGCCAATCACAATCACCAAACAATGGAAATAAAAGAGCAATAACGAGAAATTACATCAAACCGAGATTTACAGTGGTTCCACCGACGTCTTGTCAGTGTACGTCCACTTTGAGAGAGAAACCTTTATTAATATCGATAAAAGAGTACAAGAGATTGATTACAATGATCAAATTTACTAGAAAAATTTGATTTTATGGAGAAAAGAATTGAAGAAGATTAGGATTGCCTAAACCCTAATTAGAATAAACCTTGATCTAATTTCTTGATTTTGTTATACTTCAACCCTTTTGGATCCGATGTAGCTTATACAGACATAGGAAGTATATGGAAATTCCCAAAATTTCCTCTAGATCCGAAATATCCTCCAGATCATAAATATCCTCCAGATCCAAAATATTCTCCAGATCAGAAAATATCCTCCATATCCAAAATATTCGAAATATCCCGAAATATCCTCCTCAATCTAACACATAGTATCGCATACTTCAACACTCCACCTCGATACTATATCCGTCTACATCACAAACTTCAATGCACCCAGGCATTTCCTTCTATTTTCAATCAAGAAAGCCTGAATGTTTCCCCAATGAACTCTGGCATAGCCACCGCCCATTGCGCTTCACTAACGAGTTCAAGCATAGCCCCCACTCGTCAATGAAGTGTTGAAACATCCAACTCATAAACCAATCTCACCAAAAGACAATGTACTCGGGAGTGAAAACAAGTACTTACCATGAAGACAGAACACCAACCTCTCACCGATACTTTTCTACATCCGAGTTTCTCTCTCAACTGTGCCACCACGTGGCACCTAGCATCTCTCCAAGAGAATTAAGTTCGAGCAATGCTCGAACTTTCCAATCGGCAATGCCTTAGTGAACATGTCCGCCGCGTTATCCTTTGTGTGCACTTTCCGAAGCCATACTTGCTTGTCTACTAGAAATGACTCTCTCACTTCAATATGCTTCGTTCGTGAGCTAAATGCCAAATTCTCTGCCAAATGTATAGCACTTTGGCTATCACATCGAACATCGATACTCTCATGTTCGAAACCCAAGTCACACAATAGTCGCTTCAAATAGAGTGCCTCCTTGGTTGCTTCCACGGCGGCTATCAACTCCGCCTCCGTAGTGGATAAAGCAACTACGTTTTGCAATCTCGATCTCCAACTAATGGTCGTACCACCAAGTGTGAAGACATACACGGAAGTTGATTTCCTCCGATCCCTATCACTGGCATAGTCCGAGTCACAGTAACCAACTAACTCGCAACTCAATCCATCACTACCATCAAAAACAAGACCATGAGATGCTGTGCCTTTCAAGTATCTCAATATTGCCTTCACGGCATCCCAATGTGATTTCCCCAGATTAGCCATATACCGACTAACCACCCTGACGACATTCGCAATATCGGTTCTTGTATACACCATAGCATACATCAAACTTCCAATAGCACTAGCATATGGCACCTTTGCCATATAAGCCTTGTGTTTCTCCTCGATAGGTGATCCCTTACTCCGAAGCTTTATATGCAAAGGTAAAGGTGTATTTAACGCCTTTGCATCCTCCACGCTAAACCGACAAAGCACCTTCTTAATGTACTCCTTTTGAGTTAATTTCAACTCAAAATGCTTTCGACCTCTTTCAATTTCCATGCCCAAAATCTTCTTTTCTTCTCCAAGGTCTTTCATTTCGAACTCCGCCTTTAATTTCTCTTTCAACTTGTTGATTTCTGCCTTGTCCTTAGAAGTAATGAGCATATCGTCCACATACAAGAGTAAATACACCCCAAAATAATTTCCTAACCTCTTGAAGTAAATTCAAGCATCCTTGATGCTTCGATGGAAGCCACTTTCAAGCATGAAATGATCAAATCTCTTGTACCATTGCCTAGGTGATTACTTCAAACCATATAGTGATTTCTTCAACTTGCAAACTAGTTCTAACTTACCTTCTACAAAAAAACCTTTCGGTTGCTCCATGTAGATGTCTTCATCAAAGTCTCCACGCAAGAAGGCGATTTTCACATCTAGTTGCTCCAACTCCAAGTCGTAAATAGCAACTAATGCAAGTAATATCCGGATAGAAGTATGCATCACAACCGGTGCGAAGATCTCATCATACTCCTTTACTTTCCTCTGTGCAAACCCCTTAGCCACTAGCCTAGCTTTGTATCTTCCATCGTACTTCACCTTATATATCCATTTGCATCCAATAGCACAGTTTCCTTGAAGAAGTGGAACCAACTCCCAAGTATGGTTCTTCATCAACGATTGCATCTCTTCCTCCATGGCGCAAATCCACATCGATCTATCACTCGAATCCATGATGTCATCAAGGTCCATTGGCTCATCATGGACTACATGAAGAGCATAGTCCAAATTCTCACAAAAGCTAAGATAGTTCCGATCACCATATCTTGCAGGTGGCCTTGTAGCACGACGACCAACCCGAGTAGCAATGCCATCACCTGGTCTTTCTTCAGCTCCACCTTGAACTGAATCTTCACTAGGCTCGTGCACATCACCAACACTACTAGAGGAATTTTGTGGACTATGTGATGTAACATCAACCGCATTCACCTCGCAAGCACCTCCAACAACTCTACTCTCTCTAGCCCTGAAAATGGGAATAACTTCCTTCTCCTTTGATTCACCATGAACCAAATCTGGAACATTCGATGAGCCTTCGTTCTCCTTGAACATAGCCGACTCATCAAAAGTAACATGACAAGAAACCATAGCCTTCTTCGTTTCCGGATTCCAAATCTGATAACCTTTGACACCATCCATATAACCGAGAAAATCCCTTAGAAAGCTTTAGGTGAGAGCTTATCATTCCCTGGATCATGCACATAAACAGGACTGCCAAATACATGAAGATAACTCAAGTCAATGCTCTTCGCCTTCCACACTTCCTTCGGAATTTTGTTATCAATAGCCGAGCATGGAATCCAATTAATAATATGCACCGCGGTTGACAAAGCTTCGGCCCAAAATCCCTTAGACAAAACCGATGTCCATCTCAAGCATCGAGCTTTCTCTAATAGAGTTCGGTTCATTCTCTCCGCCACTCCATTAGATTGCGGATCTCCCGGTGTAGTAAAAAGCCTCTGAATACCACGATGCTTGCAAAAAATTCAGAAATTCTCCGGAAACATATTCGTTGCTATTATCGGACCTAAGAACCTTCAAAGTCTTTCCACTCTCATTCTCAATAAGAGACTTCCATTCTTTGAATCTTGCAAATGCCTCCAACTTGACCTTCATTACATATAACCAAACCTTCCGAGAAAAATCATGAATGAAAGAAATATAATATCTTGCTCCTCCGAAAGAAGCTACAGGCGTTGGTCCACAAACATCCATGTGCACATACTCAAGAATCCCTCTTGAATCATGTCTTCCTTCACCGAATGATACTCTAGTTTGCTTCCCCATGACACATTCCTCGCAAAACTCCAACTTGATGAAACTCTCACCATCAATCATCTCCCTTCGAAACCCTCCAGCTATCACTCTCAATGGTGATCTTACAACCTAAAGAATCCAACTGTCCCAAAGAGATAAGTGACTTCCGTAGTCCCGGAACATAGCGCACATTAGTTAGAGTACGAATCACTCCGTCAAACATCCAAATTTGCACGGATGTAATGCCATTCGACTTGCAAACTGCACCATTTCCCATAACAATTGATTTTCCTTCCCATTCAACATAAGAAGAAAAACAATTCCTATTAGGCGTCATGTGATATGAAGCCCCCGAATCAAGCACCCAATCGCTGCCCGAAACATCTGACACTACTGCTGACAAAACATCTATGTCTCCCACACCAACATCTCTCTCCATCGCAACTGATGAAGATGCTACTTCCTTCTTCCCCTTGTCTGGACAATCATTCTTCCAGTGACCAGGTTTCTTACATATAAAGCACTTGACATTTCATTCCTTTGACTTTCCTCTTCCACAGGGCTTCTTAGACTTAAAACGCCTCCAGTTTCCTTTCTTCTCTGACTTTTCTTTCTCTGCAAATGAACATTGACCATTACTAGCACCACTACTACCATCACTCAGCTCCTTCATCTGATCTTGCAATTCCTCACTAGGAAGACCCGTTTTGACATCATTTAGAGTCAATGTATCCCGACCATAGATCAAACTATTTGAGAACCCAGTATAGCGCTCAGGCAATGAACATAACAATATCATCGCCTTCTGCTCCTCCTCAATCTTCAAATCTACTGCCTTCATCTTCATTAGCAAATCATTAAACACATTTAAGTGTGCCTTTAGCGAAGTTACTTCCTTCATCCTGTAGGTAAAGAAAGTCCGCAACAAGATCTGTCGATTTGTGAGTGACTTCTTCATGTACAACTCCTCCAACTTGTTCCAAGTACCTTTAGCAGTCGTCTCACCACTAATTTCAGAAATATCATCCTCCCCCATGGCAAGTTGAAGTGTACTGAATGCCCACATTTTCATTTCTTCTCTCTCCATATCTGAGATGTCCTCTTGCAATAAATGTGTAACAAACACCCCTCTATATACCCGATTCCGCCTAAGAACCGCTATCATCTTCCATTGCCACTTTCCGAAATCATTATCGCCATTCCACTTGTCGATAACCAATTGTGAACCAGCAGCTGCATACGACCCACATACATAAGGAGCTACACCACTTGGACCAACTGTTGATGGATTATTTGAACTTGATTCCAAAATTTCTTCAACTATCCACCAACACCAATGCTCCGATACCAAATGTTGTGGAGAAATTTTGCTTCAAGACTGCTCAAATCAAAAATCCCCAACGCCGTGGAAAACGAGATCGTGGTAACAGTGCAAAAACAACTAATCAAACAATTTCAATCTTATCCAATCCAATCACAATCACCAAAAAATGGAAATAATAGAGCAATAACGAGAAACTAAATCATATAGGGATTTATAGTGGCTCCACCGACGTCTTGTCAGTGTACGTCCACTTTGAGAGAGAAACCTTTATTAATATCAATAGAAGAGTACAAGAGATTGATTATAATGATCAAATTTACTAGAAAATTTTGATTTTGTGAAGAAAGGAATTAAAGAAGATAAGGATTGCCTAAACCCTAATTAGAATAAACCTTGATCTAATCTCTTGATTTTGTTATACCTCCTCCTTTTGGATCCGATGTAGCTTATATAGACATAGAGAAGTATTTGGAAATTCCCAAAATTTCATCTAGATCCGAAATATCCTCCAGATACTAAATATCCTCCAGATCCTAAATATTCTCCATATCTGAAAATGTCCTCCTGATCCTAAATATTCGAAATATCCCTAAATATCCTCCTCAATCTAACACATATTATCGCATACTTCAACACATAATTCTTCACCAAATAGCCTCTTTTATATTGTGACTTCAGAAGAGGTAAATATTTCGAATGTAGTGTTAATAAAAATGCAGATGGAATATATACCATTTTCACATAACCATGTGTTTTGGACAAGAAAAAAACATAGATTGTTACCTTTTACTGTACAGCTTAATTTGTATAGGTTATTCTGTGCATTAACTCATTTATCTGCTCAATTATTTGGTTGTATTTAATTCGACTTACATTGATCATACACAATTTCTTCCTTATTTTATAATATTTTGTGCTATTGTTTTTTCTCTATTGTAGTTAACACTCGGTTTAAGTTGTGGACAAATTTTGTAGGAATAATTCTGTAACATCAAACATGTAATTTCATGGTACGACAAAACTAAATTTATATAAGCAGAAAAATGGTGTATGACACGTAGTATTAAATTCTTTTCTTTCACTGATTTTGGGAATGCATAATTCACCGTGTATGTAGTTATTTATCATGTTGAAGTGTTTATGTAGGGACGAAAGTTTATTGTTTGTGAAATTTGCGGAAGTTACCATGTGTATAATAAATCACTGTGCACGTACTGTGCATATAATCCTTTACTCAGCATATAAGTACCTTTTGTAGGAGCATGGGTTTTATTTTGTGAATGTTTTGAAGCTATCAAGGATGTGTATTTGGGAAAGTTTTATGGCGTCTGTGTTGCTTTCAGATATGATTTTGAGATTGTGTTTTTGTGCACTATTTCCAAAAACTACTGGGAGGGTAATTTTTTTTAAATGTTTAATCCAATAAAAATTTGTGTTTACATCTATATTACTGGCTTTTAGGATTTTATGATTTATATATTATTTGCGATCATAAAAAAGTTAAACTACTCCTCACTAGAGTTGTAAAACGAATGCCATGTGCGTAGCACGGGTTCACGCTTGTTTAGTAAATGGGGTGCTGAGTTCCATTACTCCCTCTTATTAGGACTGAGCTTACTGCATGTTCTGAAACAACCATATATAGGTAAACATCTTCTCCCTTCTCAGGACTGGACAAAATCGAAGGCGTTCCCATATAAACTTTTAACTCTTGGAACACCCTCCTACATTCTTCTTTCCACTAGAAATTCTTCTTTTTCTTTATAACATCGAAGAAATGACGCATTTGTCGGTGGCTTTGAAATGAATCTACCGACGGCTGCTACTTCCTCGTTCAGGCTTATGACTTCTTTACATGTCTTAGGTTCTTCCATGTCTCTTATAGCTTGGATTTGGGCATGGCTAGCTTCAATCCCTTGCTCACTTGCCACATACCTCAGGAACTTTCCAGATTGAGCTACAAAAGAGAACTTTTGCGGGTTTAACTTAATTTGGTAACTCCTTAAGACATTGAACATTTCCTCCAAGTCCTCTAGATGGTTCTCTGTTTCGGTGAACTTCACTAGCATGTCATCACCTATATTTCCATATTGCGCCCTATTTGTTCTTGCAGCATTCTGTTTACCGGTCTTTGGTATGTTGCTCCCGCGTTCTTCAACCTGAAGGGCATCACTTTATAGTGGAATGTTCCCCAGTCAGTGATAAAACTGGTGTGCTCCTCGTCAAGTTTATGCATCGGAATTTGGTTGTAACCTGAGTAGGCATCCATAAGGGATAGTATATTGTGACCACTCATTACAACAACTAACAGGTCAATCCTCAGAAGGGGGCAGTAATCCTTCGGGAAAGCCTTGTTTAAATCCACATAATCAACACATGTTCTCCACTTCCCATTGGATTTCTTCACTAGCATGATATCTGCTTACCATTTCGAGTAAAGAACTTCTCTGATAAACCCATTTGTTTCTAACCTTTTAACCTGCTCCTTCAAAGCTTCTACCCGATCTCTATTATATTGTCTTTTCTTTTGTCGAATCGGGATCACTGAGGGGTCAATGTTTATGGTGCGACTCATAATAGAAGGATTGATACTGATCATGTATGAATGGGTCCAAGCAAAAACATCTTTGTCGAGTTGTAGGAACTGAATTAGGTCGCTCTAAAGGGGCTCTGTCAGCCATTTTCCTCTGTTGACGACCTTCGATTTATCCTTTGATTCAACGTATACCTCCTTCATGTCTTCTGTTAGTTTCATCCTTTCAATGTCCCACATAGAGTCTAGATCCATGATGATTTCTCCTTCTTCAGTCGAGTTTACCTCATCGGATCTCTTCCTCTTTCTTTTCCAAAATGTGTACCTACCATTAGTACGTTTTTCAGCCTTATTAATTTTTATCTTAGCCTCGAATGCGGGATGTAAGAATCCCCTATCCGAAGGTATAGAATCATTAGAAGAATCAAAGCATGAAGAAAACTCCCTTTTGTATTTTTCAATCATTGCGAAGTACAATTTTACGGGAACTAAATTGTTCTCCTCTGATGGTAACCCATCCATGCTTGGTTAATAATTTTAACGCAAGATACTTGGAAGAAACAAAAGCGCCCATCTCCTCCAAAACTAGCTATCCAAAGAAGGCGTTGTAATAGGATGATTATTCGATCACAACGAAGAATGTTTTGAAAGTCATATGAAAGGGGACAGTCCAAGTTGAACCGAAAGGTCGACCTGCCCTACTAGAGTCAATCCCTTATTGGTGAAGCCGAAGATGGGTTCATTGCTTGGCTCCAAATTCTTCTCATAAATTCCTATCTGATCGAAAGCGTGATTGAAGAAGACATTTATAGAACTCCTAGTATCCATAAGGATTTTGGAAACAACAGAGAGCCCTATTTTCACTATTATCAAAAGGGTATCATTATGTGGGTGTTGGACCCCCTTCTTCATTTCTTCTGGAGAGATCACTAGGTTGTGCATTCTGAGAGCATAACACGCGTTCTTCAACGATGGTTCTTATTGAATGGAGAATATTACCTTCATCGCTTCCTTTATGCATTGACCCATGGCTCTCAAACAGCTTTCTGCAGGGTGTGGCCCTCCATGCATCACATTGATTAGATTTATGGGTGGACCCAAGTCTAGGTTGCCCTCCTCCATTATAGGTCCTATCACATTTACTTAAACCTTTTGTTGTCCACTTGTATTCTAAGCTGATGTTGCCTTCTTTAAAACAAATTCCTTCAGATGTCCCTCTCGGATTAGCTTCTAAATAATCCCATCCAATACCTTGCACTCATCAGTCTTATATCTGTTGATTTTGTGGAGTTCACAATACTTACCGCTGGAATAAGTTTCAGGGCAATTCTTGGCATCGAACAAGATAGGGAAGTTATTAACCCTTTCTCTTGTGACAACATACACAATTGAGATGGGCTTGTTTATAGCAACCGAGTGGGTATTAGAATCTTCCCAACTTAATCTCTTTTGATTTCCTTCTAAGGGTTTTTATCCAAAGTTCGGCCATCCAACTTCCCCTCGAGGCCCGAATTTTCTCTTTATGAAGTACAATTCGTCCATGTGAATAAACTTGTCGGCTTGGAAATGAAAGTATTACAAGACTTTACAACCATGGATTTATAATCTTTTCCAGAAAGGGGTGTTTTCGATTGATCCCGAATGCATGTGATCAACTTGTCGCGATCGTTCATATCTTTGGCCTTTAATGCCTCGACGTTGAACATTTTCAGACAATGTCCGAGTGATTCCCTTTGCCTCTGTTTGATGTTATAGATGATCATGTCGTCTACCGTTGAATCTTTACAAATGCAAAACTATGCGGAAAAGTCGTAGTAGAACTGTTTTCTTGAGTAAATGGTGTATTCTCTATACCGGCGATACCATTTTGCTGCCGCCCCTTGAAAGGTCACAGGGAAAAGGCGACATTGGACAACTCCGGAAGCATTGTAGAGATCCATATGGCTGTCGATAGCCGTTAGATGATCACTGGGCTCAGTTGACCTAATATACTTTGTGGTTAGAACCTTCACTCTCGATGGAATTATGGTGTTCATAATTTCATCGATGAAAGGAGCTACCCTTTCATTTTCATCAACTCTATCATTTTGGGTCCTCTTCCCTTTGCTTCCTAGCAAGTCTTTGACGGTCTTTTGAGCGATGCCTTTAAGATAAGCTTCCATGTTGTCATAATTTTCTCTCTTAAAATCATAACCTTTGGAAGTGGAACTCTCGAATTGCTTCTTCTCGCATTGATTTCCTCGATGGTCAATTCTTGGCAAATAGGACTTCTTCTTAATGGAAGTCGCCTTGAGCTTCTCCTTTGCTTCCGAGTGTTGAATGGGGGCTTTTTTTCGGAGACTCATTCGTTTATCTTTGACTAGTTTTGGCGTGTCTTGAAGATTTCTGTATTCGAGCAGCATTTATCTGAGCTTGCATCTCTTAGAGTTGCTTCTCCAAGGCCGTAATCCTTGCGACACTATCTTTCATGGCATTTGGTGGTTGTGTTGGGCTGGATGTGGCTCCCCTTTTGTTATTGTTCATATTAAGCGTCCGATCTATGTTTTCTTCAAGGATCGCATTAGGAGCCAGTTCCTAGTTTCAATCTTCCAGCCTTTTTGATTTCATCTTTACTTCCATGGAGCAATAAATTTACCAAGTTAATTTTTAATAGATTAACCGTAAGGACGGAGGTTCAAGCACCTCTTTCTAGCGCCAAAATGTTAACGTTATTTTCCGTCAACAACTGGAGTAAGTTATACAGGACATGTGTTTAAGAAATTTGGTGCGGTCATGATCCTGGGTTATTGAAGGATGCTCGAAGACCAATATTACTCAGCTAAATCTACTTTTCCTTAAGCGTCAGAATCTCTGTTCTGAAGATTAGTCATCCTTCCCTCATGGGACAAATATCACACTTATAGTAAAGTGGAGTTCCGAAATGACATGAAGGGGGTTTACCTAGCTTGACATAAATAAGGTCTTATAAAATCAAATACTCCACAGATAATGCGTATGATGATTCATGTTGTGATAAGAAGAAAACAGGCTAATGCTTCTTCTAGTTCGGGAAGGAGGGCATCGCAATGCTTATTAACTTAGATGATAATTCCATATTGAACTGGCCTCAAAGAGCCTTGGCTGTGTCAGAGATCAAGATATAAGCCTGCATACGACCTCCTTTCCCAAGTCAGGAAACATTAGGCTCATTATGAGAACATTGATCAGCATTGCAAAACCCTCAAGATAGAAGGAGGAGGACATCGAATTCCTATGAAGCCCTTCCACTTTCATGGAGGTACCATGACCAACTTTCTCATACGAAAGGTTAGTGGTAGCTCCCTGTTCCATCATAATGGCACTAGAAGATTATTAAATAGCAAGATGTTTAAGTCTCGGAATTCTTCAATCATAAATTATAGATGTATTACAAGAGTTGAAGAAATCCTCAATCTAATCTGGGAATTAGGATTTGCTCGTTTTAAAGAAGAAACAACAAGATTGAGAAATGAAATTTTCTTCCCCCTCCTTATGGCTCCTGGGTTCTTAGTTATAGAAAATTCAGGGCCCCTTCTACTGTTAGGCTATTGGGCCTGCGGGGCCCTTTGCCAGCCGCTTTTTCCCTTGGTCCTGGACATTAGGCTTCCAAACGTCTTTGAGCTGCTAATTATAGTCTTCAAAGTGAGGGTCCCGGTCAATTGGGGCTATTTGGAGATTGATATGGGCTGGTCGATGTGGTTACTTTCGAATGGTATTTGAACTCCCGGTAGCAGCTCTCGAGTGTAGGCTCTCGGACATAAGCTTCTGGATATAGGCTTTTAGCTTTCTCGTGAATACTTAGAGGAGCTTGCCCTTACGATGTACGTAGATAGCTACTAGTTTAAAACCGTTGTTGGTCTCTGTACTGGGTAAATTGTTATGGATATCGGTGGAGCTTTTGGGATAGTTTGGTTTTTCGGAATGTAGCTCCCGGTGATGTTTCTAATGTCTATCAATGTGACCTTTCGTCACCTATGCTATAAATGTTTCGGTAGTTTGTTCTGGATAATCTTTATGTACTTCAGCATTGATACCCTTGATACCTTCGCCTTCTGATGTGTTGGTATTAAGTAGATTAATATCGGCAGCCCTTCTAGATTTCAATAAGCAGAGCTCAAGTCTTCCTCTTTCTTGATATATGTCCTAGGTGACCTTCCACTGCAGAACTCCACGTTGGGTAGAACCTGTCGGATGGACCCTACCGGATAAACTTCACCGACATTCTTTAGGATTTGATCTCCTTTCTTTCTGGAAGGTACTGGTTTATGATGCTCTCAGGTCATTCTTTCCTTCTTTCGGTCTTTTCTATCTTTTGGCTTATTTTCTTTTGAAAGATTCTTCCGTGCTTGTGTTCCTCGGATATCCTTCCGTACCATACACATTGGTTCAGATTTTAATAGTCGATTATTTAACCATCAAAATAAGCAATCATAAAAATAAAATAGTTCCATTGGTTCAGTAAACAGTGTCACTTGGACATTTAAAATAGTATATCAGCTGTAATGCCAAAATAATGTGTCAGCTTTAATATATTAATACTTTAAAATCATTTTATTCTAATACTTACAAAAATATCTTAAAATCCTATCCAATTCTTCCTTTAAATATCATTCAAACATTTGCTACTAATTATGTATCATTGTAGAATCGATTCAACTTATCATCGTAAAACAATCTTTACGTAATCTCCTTTTTGTTTCATTATTTAAACAAAA
Organism: Allium sativum; assembly: GCA_030737875.1. Lineage (NCBI taxonomy): Eukaryota > Viridiplantae > Streptophyta > Magnoliopsida > Asparagales > Amaryllidaceae > Allium > Allium sativum. The sequence goes on along the minus strand of CM060916.1, from coordinate 1,054,211,971 downwards.
TAATCGTTAATTGTTGTTTTAGATTAAATTCATTGTAAATATCATTTCTTTGTATTGAAAATATCATTATATTTTAACAAATCTCCTATTAATCCTTTCATTATGGAAATATAATTTCATATTCTCAAGCCCTTTTTAATTCTTTTTCTACTTGAAAATCCATCATAAATGTATTTCAAAATTCTTCAAATAACGTTACACTATTATTTTTCAAAATAAATTTCTTCTAACATCTTCGGCATTACAACTAATATCATTCTCCGATAATCTGAAGTCGTTCAAGTTGGGGTATTTTAATTACCTCTCAGACCTTGATCAAAAACGTTCTTATATTAAGATAAATATCAGTTGTAATACCAAAACACGATATTTACCAGTATCAAAACAAATTCCATTTCAATTATATCTTGATGAAATATCATCTCTCATTTAAAATACTAGATCTATATCGCATCTTTATAAATTAACTTATTTAACTACTCTAATTCAACTTGTTCTTTCGTTTGATTTCCATTTCGTATCTCCATTAGTTTCTAACCGTACATCAGTCAAAAAATAACTCCCTAAATATTAACCCCAAAGGCCGTAACAAACATCAAATCAATACTCAAAAAATCATTTATCTCAACTAATTTCTAGTTAGGTTATAATTTCTTAATTTCATATCCCATCTTTTATTCCCATTCCAATTTCATTTACATATGTTGGTCTATGGGGCATGCATCATAGAGGTCAGTCGTGCATAGTCCACTCCAATCTAGTTCACCCAGGTAGTTTTTGAAGAGCAAGGAATGATCACACAAAACAAAGATCGACCACCAACTTAAGGTTAAACACGATAAGTAAGGTCGCATACATCGGAACAATTTGGGTGGTCCAGTCAACACAATCAGGATTGGTCACACAACATAATACAATCATACAGAGAGACCACGCATGCCAAGTTAGCTCAAGGATGCTACTACTCAAGGACGGTGAGGCCCATATATCCTGCAAAGATCGCACACACTAAGGAAGTCGCTCATTCTTGTATCAAAGGAATCGGTCGTACAAGATGAAGAGAAGAATTAGTTCCGGTCGCATAATCTGTTCTGCAATTGTTCGTCCATATTACTTCGATCGTTCGTGCATAGCGGGGGACACAAAGAAGCAAGGAATCATGCACACGTCTCATGTCCGCTCATGGATCGTAACCCCATCCATTCGATCATTCCTCAATCAATCACTAATGTTATAATTGCATGCCACCTACCGACCCAACATATATCAACTCCAAAGCGGTCACTCAAATGCCTGCTCTATGAATTTTGATTGGTTGCCCATCTACCATCAGACACAGGAAGCGTTGACAAGTTGCCTGTACACTTATCGCCTGTCCACCCATTCAATATGCTCAGACTTATGTAGTTGCTCGCTCCTATGAAGCCGCTCGCTCCCTTCCAGGACAATTGAATACAACGGTTACCAGTTGGCAACAGCTAAGTGATGGCATATTCGTAATTAATGAGACAAGCGAACCATAGTCTGCATATATGATTTTCAGATCATTTCTTCAGGGAGGCACACCGGTAAATAGGCCATGGCTCCCACCAAAAAGGGGAGTGATTTCTTCCCACCACGAAGTGCTGCTAAATCCTTCCCTCCACCCTTCCTCAAGCATTCTCAACCATCGTCATCATTTCCATTGGAAGATCTTTCATTCATTTGGCCATGGCATCCATTGAAATCATCGAAGTAGCAAAGAGATTGAAGATTCTCCTTCATCCTCCTCACAAACAAGGACACTCTCCCTCTCCTTCACTGACTTCCCCTTCTCCTCCATTGATCTTATCATTTCTCCACTGAATTCCATGAATTTAAATGAGATTTATATGTAAGAGAGGGAATATGTTGTAAAAGAGAGAGGATGCATGTACAAAAGAGAGTTTATATGCTTTGTAATCATTATCGTGATAATGCAAACCATCTCCATAGCGGATGAGGCCTATCTTACGGCTGAACCACTCTAAAACCTTGACTTCTTTTGTTTTCCCTACATTCTTTACTTTTAACTTTTGTTGTGTGTGACTCCATTTACATACTAACCGTATCGTGAAGTACGATTCTCGTACACTTTGTGTTTGAGCCACTTTTGGTAAAAACATTTGGCGTCCACCGTGGGGCCGTGTTCGTATTTCCTTCCTTCGCACTTTCTTCCAATTTCGATAGCCTACCCGTGAAATCCTAAACCGTCTCATTCAGCTAAGCCATGGCCGGTTCGAAGAAAAATAACATGTCCGTTAGAGCTACTCCGATTGTTGAAGAGATTCATGGTGATGAAGCTACACCGCAGACTTTGAATTGAGAAGCTAAGGAGACCTCTAGGCCATTTGTAATGAGAGATGAATTGAATGTGGCGGTGAACGGCTTGAATGAAAGAATTGATGCTACAAAAAAAATGGAAAGGCTTGATGCCCTGATTAATGCTTAAGCCAATCTACAGCCACCAAATACTGTAAATTATTATGACAAAAAAGGGGGCTCTTTACCCTCAGACCATGGTCGATCCCACTTCTTAGTGGAAGACAACGGAGGGGATGGTGTTGAGGACTCTAAGGTCAAACCCCAACAGCTTGAGGGAAAACGCGCAACTTAGAGCGTCGCGAGTCCCACCAAAAGGATACCTCCCAAAAAAGGTGCAAGGCATCAGAGCTTGAATCGCAATCACACCAATAAAAGCATCAATGACAATCCTATGGAACAAGCGAGCAATGAGAAGTGCATTACAGATATGATCCAGCGAATAATGAAAGAAAAAACGATCCGAGAAGATGAAGAGAAAGAATAGGAATTTTCACCCAGTAAAAATCCATTTATAGAAGGAATCCGTTAAGCAAAGTTTCCTAAGAAATTCACACCCTCGACAATAGAACCTTATGGTGGAACTGGAGACCCAAACATCATCCTATTCAAGTTTGATCAACATATGAACGGCGCCAGGGCAACTGATGAGATAAAATGCTTGTACTTTCCCGCATGCTTAGAGGGTGTGGCCTCACTGTGGTTCACTAGACTTCCACCTAAATGCATTGATTATTTTTCCGATTTGGTAAGACGATTTCAAGACCAATTCTGTCTTCAAACAACCAAAGCAAGGGATGTGACGTCGCTCAGTGAGATCGAACAGATGCCTGGAGAAACCATCAAAGCTTTTCTTACACGATTCCATGCTGCGGCAGTGGAAGTCATAGAACCGGAACTTTGGTACTTATTGGCAGCTTTGAAGGGTGCTACTGATAAGAAATTGGAATTCAGGAAGTGGCTCAAGATGAAGAAACCAAAACTCTAAAGAAATTCTACAAGAAAGCCAAAGAATGTACGAGTGTGGAAGATGATGCGCCGAATGTTTAGAAGGTCGTAGAAAGTAGCATTATCAAAGAAGGGAAAGGCAACGAGTTCCAAACCGTGTAGAAGAATGATTCTGGGCAGAAGAGGGGTAGTGATGAGAAGTATTGCAAAGCCTATAAGAAAACGTGGCTTTACAAGCATTCAGAATTGATTCTCTTAAATGTAACCCCAGAGAAGATCTGCTCCGCCACAAAGGAATTGAGCATCTTTCCTTAATTGAAGGCTCAAAAGATTACTGAGCAACAAACCAACTCCGATAAATTCTGTCGGTTTCATAACTAACCAGGGCATAGCACTAATGAATGTCGGCACCTGGAAAGTTTGATCAAAGAACTCATTAGAAGGAACTAACTTCAACAGTATTTGAAGAATCCTCTAAACACTCCAACTACCCAGGGACGGAATAATACCACCAATCAATCTGGTTAAGGAGAGAAAGCTTAGGCACCCGTCGATTCAAGGCTAGTGAACAACATGTTCTTCGGTGGGCCCCACCCAGCCGGACGTAGCTGGGCAGATATGGAAAGGTACACTAACGAGCTGAAGGGTGCCTCGAAAAAAGAAAGGTGCATGATCCTGAGTAACGAACTTCCATTGAAGATGCCCAGAACTTCGATCGATGATGTGGTATTCAAAGATAGAGATGTTGACGGATTACTTAAACCAACCATTGATGCCATGGCAGTCACAATTGGTCTTGACCCTGCAGTTGTGAAAAGAGTCCTAGTTGACACAGGGGCATCCATTAATGTGATCTTCATAAATATGTTCCAGAAAATGAACCTTTTATGACAAATGTGCGAGCCCATCCAAACAAAATCCATGGATTTACTGGACAACCCACGCAACCCATTGGCACAATCGACTTGCTCGTCGAACTGCCAGATGGGGAATGCAAGGTCTCTATGATTCAAACCTTTATCTTGGCGGACGAACTCTCCGCCTACAATGTGTTCCTTGGGCGACCGACGCTCGCAGGCTTTAAAATTGCGCTAGCTCCATGGTGTTTAACTATGAAGTTTCTAACTGAGAATGGAATCGGTGTAATTAAGGGAGATCAGGCCACTGCAAAGGACTGCTACGTGACAGAGCTGCGGGAGGCAAAGAAGTAAGACTTAGGAAGAATGCAGAAGCTCCGCCCCGCATTCACAAACTCCCCTTAAAGCAATTAAGGAATGCTCTCTGCACTGGCGAACATAGTGGAGCGCAAATGGAAATCGATCCAAGAAAAGTGAGTGTAGAAGACGAAAGAGCAGTCCCAGCTGAGATTACAATTCCTATAGCTGTCAATCCGAAGAACCCAAACCGTGTGTTGAATATAGGATCTCAATTAAGCCCTGAATTGATGAGTCAAGTAATTATCTTTTTAAAAGATAATTTGGATGTGTTTGCGTGGAACCATTCTGACATGAGCGACATATCTCCAGAGGTTGCAATTCATAAACTTAATATTAATCCATATGATCCACCTATCAAACTGAAAAGAAGGACCCAGAGGCCAGAAAGATCGAAGGCCTTGACGGAGGAAGTTGATAGGCTAATGTAGAACAACTTCATCAAGGAATCTACCTACCCAAACTGGGTTTCCAATCCTATGTTTTTAAAGAAAGAAAAAGACAAATGGCGAGTCTACGTAGACTATTCAGATCTTAATAAAGCTTGGCCAAAACATAGTTTCCCTCTTCCCAGAATTGATCAATTGGTGGATTCCACGTATGGGCAGAGTTGCTGTCTTTTATGGATGCGTATTCTGGCTACAATCAAATCATGTTGTACGGACTGGATCAATAGGACACACGTTTTATCACTGATCTTGGTCTATATTGCTACAAAGTGACGCTATTTGGCCTAAAGAATGCAGGGGCAACTTACCAGCGATTGGTAAACACTATATTCGAAAAACGAATTGGCAAGACAATGGATTTCTATGTCATTGATATGCTGGTAAAGTCCAAAAAGGCAGTTGATCATTTGTAAGATTTAGCCCAGATGTTCGATATTCTACGGCAATATAGTATGAAACTAAATCCTTTAAAATGTTCCTTCGGGGTCGGTTAGGGAAGGTTCATAGGGTATCGTTAACGCTAGGGGCATAGATGCCAATCCAGCAAAGATATCAGCCATAAGGGAAATGCACGCCCCAGGAACCAAGAAAGAGCTTCAGCGTTTAAACGGAAAGATTGCAGCTTTGAATTGATTCATATCAAAGGCAACGGACAGGTGTCTTCCCTTCTTCGATGCCATTAGGAAAGGAAAGAAAGTGATACAATGGACTCCCGAATGCCAGAAAGCTTTCGAAGAGCTAATCCAGCATATGGCGACGCCCCTAATGTTGTCAAAGCCTAATAATGGAGAAGATTTGTTTATAGAGCTGGCAGTATCCGCCCACGCTCTAAGCACTACATTAGTAATGGAGGATTCGAAGGTTTAGAGACCGATTTATTACATCAATAAGAGATTATCCAGGGTAGAACTGAATTACCCAAAACTCGAGACGCTCGCTTATTGTTTACTTATCGCATTAAAGAAGCTTTGACCATACTTTCTGGCTTACCCCATCAAGACCCTCACGGAGCAACCTCTGAGGCAAGTTTTGTTTCGACCAGAGACTTCCAGAAGGTTGTTAAGTGGAATATTGAGCTTAGTCAATACGACATCACCTACCACCCCCAAAAGGCAATCAACGGACAAACACTTGTAGATTTCATCGTAGAATTCACTGACTGAGCAGATATAAAAGAGGAGCCTGATACTGAGACCAACATCCAATGGAAATTATTCATTGATGGATCATCGTACCATTACTGCTCTGGGGAAGGAGTAGTCTTATAAACCCTTGAAGGAAGATCAATATGCTATGTACTAAGACTAGAATTTTCGTCAACAAATAACGAAGCTTAACATGAAGCCCTCATCATAGGAATAAAACTAGCGAGAGAATTACGGCTAAAAACCAAAAAAATCTCTAGTGACTCCCAACTAGTGGTGTGTCAGATCCGGGGAGAACTCCAAGCCAAAATAAGTAACTTACCAGCTTATCTATCTAAGGCCTAGGAACTGCTAGAAAGCTTCGAGCATTATACCATATCTCACATTCCGAGAGAAGAAAATACCAAAGCGGATCCATTGGCAAAGTACGCAAGCACATGAGATGAACAACTTACAGGGTTAGTCCTAGCAGAGTTCCTCTCCAACCCCATCACAGAACAAATTGAGATGGATCGAGTCGTGGAGGTGGATGATAAGCCAGACTCGTGGATGACACCAATCAAAGAATATCTCATGACCGGTGCACTCCCGGCAGAAGTTAAGAAGCGAAGGAAAATCTTACGAAAAGCGCCTATATATCTCATTCAGGATGGACGGCTATACAGATGAGGATTTTCTATGCCTTTACTTCGTTGTGTCACAAAAAAGGATTCAAAAGCAATCATGATAGAATTACATGTGGGTGAATGTGGAGGTCATACTAGTGGCCAGACATTGGCCAAGAAAATTCTGCGATATGGATATTTCTGGCCAGGCATAAATAAGGACTCTGTTGCATATACTAAAAGATGTGATAGATGTCGGAGGTTTTCCGAAATTCCAAGGATGCCATCAACAGTGATGACCCAAATGGTCAGCCCATGGCCATTTGCCATCTGGGGCATCAACCTTATAGGAGCACTCCCCACCGCAAAATCTGGTTTTAAATATGCCATTGTCGCTATTGATTATTTTACAAAATGGGCTGAAGCAGAAGCATTGGCGACTATAACCTCAGAGAAAGTTATTAACTTTGTCTTGAAAAAATGTCATTTATAGGCTCGGAGTGCTACAAAAAATAATCATAGACAACAGAGTCCAATTTGAGAGCGAAGAATTACAAAATTTCTATGCCAAATATAAAATTCAGAAAACTTTTTCTGGAGTAGCTCATCCACAAGAAAACGGGCAAGTGGAAGCAGTAAACAAGATCATTAAATCTAAGCGATTAGAGAAATATAATGGTGGTTGGGCAGATGAGCTTCAACTAACACTATGGGTGAACTGTACCAGTCATAAAACTGCGACTGGGCACACTCCTTTTTCCTCAGCTTTCGGCTCTGAAGCCATGATCCCTGTGGAACTGGAAGTTCCCACAAATAGGAGGATTCACTTCAACCGGGAGGAAAATGAAAGGCTACAACTTAAGGCCCTCGGCTAACTCGAGGAAAAAAGAAAGGAAGCAGAACTCAGGGTGGCTGCACATCAGAGAAGGGTGGCTAGGCATTTCAATTCAAAAGTCAGACACATGACTTTAGAGATCGAAGACCTTGTGTTGAAGAAAGTAATAACTGAAACCATGGTTTTTGGATCAAATTGGGAAGGTCCCTGTATTATAAACCAAAAACTTCAGGATGGTACTTTCAAACTGGCCACTACAGATGGAGTCCAGATTCCTCGAGCTTGGAATAGCGAATACATCCTCCGTTACTTTCCATAATGCATTGTTCAAAGATATTGTAAGAACTGTGAATATTTGCAAGAAACTTCGCATTCGAACTATGTACATATAAAGAAACATGAGTGAGAAAATCCATTTTCTTACACGAATCATATATTTGCAAACTTTTGCTAAAAGTTGACTTCTTTATGTAGGCAAACAGGAACGATAATTCTCTCAAAATCGAATCGTAGTTGGAAACTTCTCAAGCATATCTTGGCCAAAACAATTCATAAACATTGAGTGTCGGAGCATCATGCAAACAAGGCAATGAGTGGATGACAAATCAGAAAGCTACATCTATCATCGCAAAAACACAAGATCCTTAGTAAGCATCGATCAAATGAATTGGTGTCAAATAGCGAAAATAATGCAAAGATTGAGACAGTCAAATTTGTACCACGGATAAAAGATTGCTAGTTCCAAAAGAGGCGCCTTATCAGGGGCAAGATACGAATTTTTCAAATCAAAATAAAACTCGATAAGATGAATTAGCGTCCACCTCCCAAGATGAAGCATAAAGTCGGAAGAAACGACAAACCTAGGATTGGAAGCACTGATTCTAGTGTCGAAAGGACCGGCAAACTTACTGGAAGGACCAGCACAAATAGAAATCCTAGTTGAAAGGGGGTAACAGAAATACTAGCCGAAAGGTGGTAATAGAAATCCTAGCCGAAAGGAGGTAACAGAAATCCTTGCCGAAAGGGGGTAACAGAAATTTTGGCCGAAAGGGGGTATCTAATTTAGGTCTTTTGTGATTCTGAAATAATCTAATCAAATAGGGCTTAGAATGGATCGAAACTTGAAACCAAAGTCCTCCCTTAGGGGCACGTATTCAAAATCAGTCTCCGAAGGGCTTGGGTGACCGAGTCAGTGAGATATGGGGTTGAATACATTCTAATAAACAATAGCAAAAAATATATGCATATAGACGATTTGGTTAAATACATCAAAAACCAAAAACATACATTTAAACAAAATCTCTGAAGGATTTGGGTCACCAGATTGGTGAACATGCAAATAAATGAACGATCACCAAAATGAAAGAAAAGCGGCGTATAATCAGCCAACTAAATTCTAAGAAGCTGATTATGTCCAGTCAAACGAAGCTATAACAAACAACCATATCATCCAAAAGTGAGTCAGTAGCATTAAGGTTACACAACATAAACGCAATACTAACGCACGGTCGTCAAAGAAAATTGTAACGCAAGGTACAAATAGAAAATAATGCCAAGTAGGATGAAAGACCATAACATAACAAACAAGAGCATCGTCTTGTACTAGCAAAGCAGGGCACCGAAGCATCACAACGCTTCAAACCAGTCACAGAGCCCCCAAAATAAGCATAAGTCGCAACACAGACCAACATAAAGTTAAATGCGAGGATCGGCGCCCACATATACAACCAATCTAAAAGCATAGTTTGCACAAGAAACGGCTAAAGGCAAGATAAAAGTGCTACAGATCCTTGTTCTTCCTGGGCCTGCCAACCTTCCTCTTAACCTGACTGGAGCAGGATGTAGTTTCATCAACCAAGGACTCTTTGTGCTTTGGAACTGCAAACTCGACATCTCCCAGAGAAAAAGAAGAAACCACACTATCCTTGGACCTAGAGCTTGAATCAACTTCACCATGTCATCCTTTAAGGAAGAAATACGCTCGAGATTGTCCCTATGAAGCTTTTGGAGATCACAAGCCAGTGTTTGCCAACTGCTCATTTGTTTTGTGGAATGTTCCTTCAGTGGATCCATCTGCTTCCCAAAATGATACATAGCAGTCTCGAAACGGGCAAGCATTTGACCCTTCGCAGCAATCATATCACCAGAAAAAGTTTGATGACCAGATGGAGATTTGTCCACATTAGAAGACACTCCTTGCAAGCTCCGATCTTTGAAACATTTAGCAAGCCTGGGATTGCATGGCCTAAGGGCATAACATGGCCTATTAATGATGGTTTGAAGTTCAACATGAGTGGGACTGAGGGGAGAGTTCAACGACGATTGACTAGTCGATTGAACGTCGGTAATCTGAACATCCACGTCCAAGAACTTTTCCAGCCGACGTCGCTCCGGAGACGAACCCATCCTGTATGAATGAACTAGTGAATGGCTGTGCAATTCAGGAATTTAAAGAGTCAATCAAGGTTAAACAATTAACGCAACCAAAAGCAGAACCATAAACAAACGATCCCTCTGACCCTGGTCGCACAAAACAAGTTCATGTTATCCTCGCATGCTTCACTCAAAAAGGTTGCTCATATTTAATCAAGTCAGGACCGTTTATGATTAATTTTGAAGAAAGGGAGGGGAACGACCTTCTGTCAAATGCACTTGGGCAGCCATAGGAGCCAAACTAGATGTATGGATCATAATGGAAAAATTAAGGCCGCATGGTTTATGCATTCCACCGAACATCATATGTGTAAAATATATAACTGGGGACAAAATATTGGCACATGGTCACAAGGTTAGGAATTGTGCAAGATGTGAGCTTATCTTAAGCATTTCAGTAAACGTTGTACGAAATTCAAAATCAAAAGAAAAAAGGAATATCGGAGTTAAGTGTTCTCAGACCAATGCATGCATAAATAAACCCAGATTCAGTCAAAAAATTCCAACTATTGTCATCATAAAAGACCAACAACAAACTAAATCGCATCTAATGATCATTAGGGTTTCAGAAAGCGTAAAAAGTACTTATTTCCTATTAATGCATATGTTATCAATTCTGAAGAGGAACAAGCATAAGAAAGAACGACAAAACTACGCTTTACAGATTAATGATAGGAAGGAGTACTGGATTTTCTGGCTAGAAAATCGAAGCAAAAATCAGGGTTTCTTTTTGAAAATGAAGTAGCTGTTACTAATGAGCTTTATCTCGGAAATAAAAGTGAACTAAAGAAAGAAGTAGGAAAATGACAGGGAAGATTAAAAGACACACACATCCAGATCATTCTCGCCATGTCATCTCAATACTCGATTGCGCAAGTATAGGTGGACCATCAAGCCCAGCTGGCTTGCCCGCGTCCCAATGATTTGATTGATCATGATGATACTTTGACTCAAAGGAAATTGTGTGACTGACTTAGGACTCTCACCTACGATAAAGAACAATCCTAAATATCTTTACCCTAATGATCCTGAGCTCTATGCGATTGTTCCTTGATAAACCTGACTTAATACACTAAACTATATCATGATCAGTTATTATGAAGCCTGTAAGTTTTTGCAAAATCAAAATTACAAACTTCGAGAGTCAAATGTTTATCCCCTATACATATGCTGGTATATGGGTCAAGCGTCATAGAGGTCGGTCGTGCATAGTCCACTCCAATCCAGTTCACGTAGGCTGTTTGTGAAGAGCAAGGAACGATCACACAAAACAAAGATCGAGCACCAACTTAAGGTCAAACACGACAAGGAAGGTCGCATACATCAGAACAAATCGGGTCGTCCACTCAACACTTTCAGGATCAGTAATACAACATAATACAATCATACAGGAGGACCGCGCGTGCCAAGCCAGCGCAGGGATCGTACTGCGCAAGGACGGTGAGGCCCGTATATCCTGCAAAGATCGCCTACATTAAGGAAGTCACTCATTCTTGTATCAAAGGAATCGGTTCTACAATATGAAGAGCAGAATTGGTTCCGGTCGCATACTCTGTTTTGCAGTTGTTCGTCCATGTTACCCCGATCGATCATGAATAGCGGGGGACACAAAGGTGCAAGGAATCGTGCATACATCCCATATCTTCTCATGGATCGCAACCCCAGTCGTTCGCTCATTCCTTAATTAGTCAATAATGTTACAATCGCATGCCACCTACCGACCCGACATATATCAACTCTAGAGCGGTCTCTTATATTCCTGCTCTACGAGTTTTGATCGGTCGCCCATCTACCATCAGATACAAGAAGCTTTGACAAGTCACTTGTGCACTCATCGCCTGCCCACCCATTCAATGTGCTCAGACATATGTAGATGCTCGCTCCTATGAAGCCGCTCGCTCCCTTCCAGGAATACTTAATACAACTGTCACCAGTTGGCTACAGATAACCGATGGCATATTCGTAATTAGTGAGAGAAGCTAACCATAGTCTGCATATATGATTTCAGATCATTTCTTCATGGAGGCACACCTATAAATAAGCCATGGCCCCCACCAAAAGGGGGATCGATTTCTAACCACCATAAAGTGTTGCTAAATCCTTCCCTCCACCCTTCCTCAAACATTCTCAACCATCGTCATCATTTCCATTGGAAGATCTTTCATTCATTTGGCCATGGCATCCATTGAAATCATCTAAGTGGCAAAGAGATTGAAGATTCTCGTTCATCCTCCTCTAAAACAATGACACTCTCCTTCTCCTCCGCGGACTACCCCTTCTCCTCCCTTGATCTTATCATTTCTCCATTGAATTCCATGAATTTAAATGAGATCTATTTGTAAGAGAGAGAATATGTTTTATAAGAGAGAAGATGCATGTACGAAGAGAGTTTATATGCTTTGTAATCATTGTCATGATAATGCAAACCATCTCCATAGTGGATGCAGGCATAACTAAGGGCTGAACCACTCTAAAACCTTGTCTTATTTTGTTTTCCCAACATTTATTACTTTCAACTTTTGTTGAGTACGGCTCCATTTACTTATTAACCGTATTCGTGAAGAATGATTCTCGTACTCTTGGTGTTTGAGCCACTTTTTGGTAAAAACACATTTCTAATAACTCGTTCTAAAAATATTCAGTAAAACTCGGGTTCCTGTAGCTTTGTCAAAATCTTGGATTTTATAAAATCCAAAAAGAATCTAATCTAAAATTTCAATGTAAACTTTACTTGTACTATTATAAACCTTAGATCATTTAACTATTCATTAAACTATAAACATGGCTTTGAAACTTCACAAACATCCATTACTAATTTTACATTCCCAGGTTATCACTTCGGTTATTATTAAACAACCAATAACCAAGTTTAAACATTTATTAAAATAAAACAGGGTTACTTCACCATTAAAATTCCATTAAATTAATAAACTAATTTAAATAAACAATCTCAGTTAACTCAGCCTATGAACATGATTTATTCGTTAGCCCTTTCCATTTTAAATAAATTAATAATATAAATAAATATTAAAATAATTCCATTTACTTTGATTATTATTAAATTAATACTAATAAAATCCCAATATAATACTATTTTAATTGTTTCTTAAAAACAATAAATCTCATTTATTAATCGTCACATTAATTCCCACTTACTTGCTTATCAATCTTATTAATATAAGAACTTACTTTATAAAATCGTTTAACAATCACTTATAAACTTGAATAAATAAAAAATATATTTAATTCCTTTTATAAACTTCCATTTAAAATAATAGATTTCTAAAAATTCTTCTTCGGTTATAAAAATAATTCTATTACTTCATTTTTATCGATTTACCTAACGATAAATCTATCTTTATAAGATAGCGTATGTTTGGCCATCTGCTATTAATTATTCAACCAACACTACCTATTGGTTCATATAAAACAATGTTGAATTTGGATTCAACAATCAGTAAACAAATCAATAATCCAATTATATTGATTAAATAGTTCATATAATGACCATATGAAAAATAATTTGAGTAATCCAATTGGATCCCTCCAACCTATTTTTTTCCCTGCATCCAAATAGGTTACCTCAAATAAAAAAATCCATTCGATATGATAATTTATAATTAATAACGGTCAACTAATAACAATAATATAAGCACCAAATTTACTTTAATACGTTTATATTATTATAAACGTAACCAATAAGGAAAGTTACCTCGTTTGGAAATAATCTTTAAAAATAATGATGTCGTTTCATTTAAATAAAATAAACGTCTAATTAAATAAAGGATATAATAATCAAATCAACCAATGATTAGCAAATATGGCATATAAATAACAAAACCCGAAATATAATAATTATACATGGGAGAACTTAGTGAGTTTAACCAACCTTGGTTTTATTAGTCCATTAAAATTCTTGTTTTTAATTAAATTAAACTTGTGTTTAATTCGATTATAAAGTACAACTGCTTCCCATCTTGATCAGACCAACTCCATCTTGTAAACTCTGTCCATATGGTTCAAACGACACTGACCGCACTCCTTTGTATGGTTCCATCGCTTTTGGTTTGATCTGATTCTATGTACGTAGGGACAAGTCATAACATTATACGTGCACGATTTAATTAATATTATCTGATTCTTAATTAATAATTATTTATAATAAGTTAACGATCATATTTAATATCATTAGGGACGTAAACATAGTAACGTAGGGTCTAGCTGTTCCTTTAAAGGATCATCACAAAACCTATGCTCACATATTTAGCCCACTTTCCAAGGCCCAAACTCTTTCTCTTCGACTTTCTTCGTTTTGAACTAAAATTGCTGTACGAAAACACTTCACAGCCGACTTTCTTCGACTTTTCTTTTTTTTTTTAGACAAAGCCCAAATTACTTTTATAAATAACAACAGGCCGAACCAGATTCCCTTGTTAATTATGTACCAAAATGTCCAATGATATATCTCCACCAATGTTTTTCTAGCCCACCCTTGGTTTGTCTTCCTCCTAAAGCCTTTCCTTCCGTTCGAAACAACACGACTTCACACAACTCCCCCCACCATCATGCCGAATCCCGACTGCGCCGCCATCCCATCGCCACCCTCAGTCATACCATCTGCTCCGGTAACCCCACTCAATAGTGCCGAACTCCACTACATCCCTTCGCCACTGCCAGAAGATCGGACGTACGTCCGATGCCACAGCCACCGCTCACGAACTGATCATGCACAGACCCCCGTCCTCTTTCCTCTCACCGCTCTTTCCCCACTTTCCCATGTTTGCACTATACCCATTTTTATACCCACAAGAAAATAGCTAATCACCTTCACATCCCTGCCACCGATGTCTGTCAATGCCGGACCCACTCCCTCAGCCTACGACAAACGATTGACCTCCCCTCACCATGCAGTGTCATCGTTCTATATGTTGTTCCCTGGCAATGCTCCGCCTTCCAGAAAATACAACCAAGTCTAACTGCATTTTGAAACCACAAACGAAAATGTTCCATTGTTCCATGAAACTTTTGCTGGTCGAAGAGAGAGGATATATTAGCGTATAGAAATTTGTTTGACGATTTTTATTTAAGTATATGAGTTGGAAATATTTTCCGAAGACTAGTTGCATTTTTATTTATTGTATATTGCTTCAGTATGAATGATTATCGCATTTATATATATATATATGTGTGTATGTATGTATATATATGTATGCGATATGCCTTGGCAGCCATGGCATAATAGTTACGGTAGGTCGGTTGTAGTACGAAGGTAGGTGCTTATTTAATTTCCCTTCTTTCCTTTCGACATTGCGGGCATCTTACTTTTCTTTGCTGCAAAAGAAAGAGTTCTGTTGAGCTTTAAATCAAGTATAGGCTGTTGAATGGGGATGCGCGTTGCTGTGAATTGAAAGTAGACAGTAACTTTCAGATGTTAGGGTAGGTAGATAGTTATTCTATGGGAAGAAAATAAGGGTATGGTGAGACTAGAGTCTGGTGTAGAGTATGTGCTTTCATTTCCTTCAACAACATTATAATGCAGACTAAACAATGTAGTATAGGGCAAAGGTAAAAAAATCAATGTAAGCATGTGCGGACTTAATGAGAAGGATTTGTTAGGGGTAGCTGCTCACAATGGATCCTAGGGTAGGCTATAGTTTTGTTTTACTTAGGGTACAAGCAAAATATATATTATATTAATTTTTTTTTTTATTTTTAAATGCTCAATTAAATTATACCAACATTTCCGTTGTACACCTTATATTCGTACCGACATTTACGAATTCCAAACACGACGAAAATAGACGCATTGCTTTGTTTTGATATTTCGGATCCAATAAAATTAATTTTATCGAATTTCGACTCTGATTATACCACGACGTTATTTAAATTTTAATTTATTTATCGGTTCGTTTTTAAATTGAACGCACGGATAAAACAACTCCGTTTGGCTCCAAGATGGAAAACTAGCAATAATTAGCTATACGTGGTCCAATTAAATTCGTTTCGTCGAAAATGGAGGTCGTTTTGAAAAATATCTATTTATACAGTTTATATAATGTAAATAAATACCAAAATAAATAAATTAAATAATAATAAATTATTATCGTCATATGTATCCAAATAAAATAAAATACAACTCCAAATATAAAACAATATGGAATTATAACTCAATGTTATATTTTCGAATTAAACGATATTCACATATATAAAAATTCCTTTTATATTTATTAAATAAACGTTATCGTTTATTAACGATTTCCACAACTACTATTTTTAATTTTGATTTGGGCATAACATATAGTAAATAAGCTAAAATATCGATTTTTCTCTTTCTACGCGCTTAAACTATAATCATGTTCAAAACAAACCATTTCTACTAATAGCAAGAAGTATTAAAATTTCCTACAAGAATAATTTTTTATATTTAATAGAAAAAGAACTGCAAGAAGGTAGTTGAAACATTCCAAAACAAATTCTTTTTTCATTCGATTTGTCATAGAAAATAGGATGCATACCTGAAATTCTTTTAGCATTTGTCAAGTGTTTATAATTTATCTATAGCAGTGTTTAATCTTGTTCAAAACATTACTTAAGTGTAATTTATCATGTTTATTTTTTAACATAGCGTGTTTATGAATTATTATATTATTATTGCTGCAACCATTATTACTAAGAAGAGGTGGAACATAAAGCACATTTGTCAATAATGATAAAAGTAATAACCTTCTACTTTCTTTTTTCATTTTTTCCAACTTCTTTGTAGACATTTGTTAACCATTGTATACTGTGATTCCCGAAAATAATTTTTATTGACCTCGACTGTTTTGGTTGACTTCAAAATGTATTAACATTTGATTTTAGCTTTGATTTCAATTGGTTGTGATTTATTTTTTAATCGTTCCTTATAATTTACTGCTAACGCTGATTCAAAAATTACTTTCTCTACATGAAAGTACAAATTTGGAATGTGAAAGTATTATCAATTATCAATATAAAATTGGCATACTCCCATATAATATAAATAGTTCATTTTAGTGTAGTGAAAATTGATAATTACTTCTATAGTTGATACATATCATGAAATTATTGATGGGTATCAGTTGGATAATGGGTAAAAATCAGCATTTTATTATAAATATAAAGTTGGTGAATTGGTAAAAGTCGGTATTGTATTAGAAGATGCTTTGAATTAAATTATAAACCAGTTGATCAAACAGACAAAACCAAAATTCAATTCAAAAATTCAAAAGTCAGTATGGTATTAGAAGTTTCAGTGACTTAAGTACAGCATGCAATCTTTAGCTCGTATGGAGACTAATCAACAGAAAATCAATGTGGGCTAGATGGATTACAAACAAGAAAATTAAGGAGTAACTTAATGGAATATAACAACCAAATCAGATCAGTCAAAGACTCAAATAGCATGAAACAAGAACATAGATAGAACCAAAAAATGTTATCATAAGTATGGGATAATAATGAGTGATATTTGGTTTGATACTTGATGTAATAATGAGTGATAAACATAAGTACGGGATTGGAACTTTAACCAATTACAAAACCCAGTGCAAATTCAGTGCAAACAACGAACTTTAACCATTACAAACTCAGCTGATATCTAAAAGTTAATTTTAAACAATTCAAAGTACCAACTTTAACCAATTACAAAATCGGTGCAAAAAGAAAGCTCATCAAATGATTCTAACTCAACTCAAACAACAGAGTGAAACTAATTTGATTTTCAGATTACCTTTTCAGAACTCCAGATGTTAAGTGGAGGATGAAGTCGGCGCTGAAGAGGTGATCAAGCCACTAGATTTTTGAGGTACAAATGAAGTGAAATCTACAGCAATCAAAATCGGTAATAAGATGTTAAACCAATATCTCCATCAGTGCTACCCATTTATAAAAAAAAAACCTACATAAATAATCAAATTTTAGAAACCACATAAAAAATTTACCTCGTCATTATGCTTTGAAGATATGGTGAGCGAAGATTGCTGAGGAATCAGTGATAACTGGATACAGCAAGAATCGTGGGAAAGAGGGAAAATTTCCTTTCAGCGCGAAAGAAAACGAATTCATCGCCGACTTGCCACTAAGATCGGATCTGTGATTTCGTGAAAGGGGGAAATAAGAGATCGAGGGCAGATACATTACTAATTCGCAAGTGCATCTAAATACCTAATATTTGTAATTTACTTTTTTGCACCTCAATATTTTCATAACTATCGTGTAAATATTGTTTATTGTTATTACTTAGCGAGTATGGGGCATTGTATTGGTGTAGATATACTTCAATATCGGATGGTGGCCTTGCAGTAATTCGATATTGGGGTAGATGGGCGGTGGTTTATCCGGAGCTCATCTATCTACGATCCTTTACATCTACAGAGCCGTGTTAGGATTTATTTTGTATTCTTATGTACTATATTCGGACTCTGTATCTTTATATTTTATTATATATATGTGTGCTCTCTTCTCTTCTGAAGACCACACATTTTTGTTTCAAAAAATATACTTTCATAACTATTTACTTTTTTGCACCTCAATATTTTCATAACTATTTACAGAAGTACCAAACATCTATTTTGGTATATCTCACATGCAAAATTAATGACCATCAATATTGTAATGTTTAAAAGCACGCAAACAACGTTAATTAGTTATTTGAAATGCAAAACTAAGGGATGTAGCTCAAAGTTTATAAGTTCATGAGCGTTACAACACGCGTGCGACCCGCCATGACATATGTTTTGCGTCTCAATTATACTTCTAAAATTTTTATATGTTTAAAAAATTTAAGAGAATAATTTGAATTTTTAGTTATTTGTTTGAGTTGAAATCATAAGTACTTTTAATTATTTTTAGTTATTTGTTTAGCTTGAAATTTATTTCGAAATTCTAAGTGGCAACATCTTTTTTTTTTTTTACTTTTAATAGTGTCATTAATTAATGGAGAATAGTATTATAAAGAATTTTTTTAATCATATTTTTAGTGACATTAAGATTCCTTAATATTTGCAGAAATTAAAGTTGAATTTGTAAAAATGGTTTAATTGGTAGATCCTAAATTTGAGTGATGCACAAACACAAATCAAATACGAATATCTAAGATAATTTCCGAAGTTCACTGTTAGACCAAAAGGTTTATGCTTCGAAGGCAATTATTATTAAATACGTAAAAATTTAGTGTGAACTTACAAGAATTGTTTGACTACTAGATTCTAATTTTAAGTGATATGAAAATAAAAATATTTAAGGGAAAATTCACAAGTTCATGGTTGGATCAAAAGTTCACGCTTCGAAGGAAAATATTAATAACGAGTAGTATAGCACGTGTTTCGCATGTGATAAAGATAGGTGCTCTGCTCTTGTATAGTTTCCCTACAAAGTGTATATTTACACACATTCAAGAGACAATGAATTGTAAAAATCTTTAACTATGTTTTGATGTCAAAATCATTTTTTATTAGTTCAGATTTTATTTTTAAATTACAACAATATTAATTGGGCACGAATCTTTTATTTAAATTATTAATTAATAAATGTCATATTTTTAAGCAATATTAACTTTGTTGATGAAAATTTTGGAATTGTAAAAAAAATAAATTGTTAGACCATATTTTAAATGATTTTAAGATATAAAGTATCTGTAGGAAGACATTTTGAATTTATAAAAGAAATTAAATTGTTAGATCCTATTTTCTTGCATTGAAATCATATTGTTAGGTTAAAATTTATTTTGAAGTTTGCATTATCTTTCTTTTCTCAAGTTTGAATTTTATTTATATTATTAATCAATAATTTTTTTAATAGATTTTATTTTAAGTGATTTTTAAGTTTTAATGGCATTTGTAAATGAGAGTTTTGAATCTGCAAAATAGTTTTATGTTTTAGATCGTAATTTATAGTGATGCTATGATTTAAAAATAATAGTAGGTGATCATTTTGAATTTGTGATTAAAATCTAACTGGTAGATCCTATTAGGGAGGAGGATCAATGATCTTAATGCAAAACTAACACTAGAGGAGGTGAACAGTGCTTTACAGAATTTATAGAAAGCTAAAACAATTAACAATTACTCAAACAACTATATGAATCACAGAATGAATATCACAACAGAAACAATCACAGATGCGGATATAATCAAAAGTAAAATGCAGAAAAGGAAAGAACACAGCGGATTTATATATATATAGTTATATATATTAGGACTGGACATTTTTACCATATTACTACTTACCAACCATTACAACTTCTACCAACGAAAGTGGTACCGAACAATCGGTAACCAATTTGATCGGTACAGTATGCCGAACCACATGAAAATATGCGGTACTGTAATGGTAATTGAGCATTAACAATGGTAATTACCATACCTACCACATATCTTAAACAATACATATGTATATTCTTATATTTCATCATATATGTTTATTACATAACAAAGAACTTCTAATATGTAATGATTTAATAAAATACCTAGGAAAACACTATTACGATACAAGATTAAATGCAATTTTTATCATATATCTTAGGAATGGTATAATTTATATGATATTTTCGTTCATCCATAAAGTTTTAATGCATGTTTGACTATGTAAAATAAGATAGATAAATAATAATATAATAACAAAAAAATCAATTTTTTTGTTATTATATTTGGGCACTCTCTCCCTCTAAAGGTTTTTCTGTTGCTTCTTGCTATAAGTTTTTGAATCACTCAGGGAGATGTTATGCTTTCGCTAGACTTTGGAAATGCAAAACTGCTCCTAAAATGTTATTTCTCCAGTGGTGTTTAATTCATAACAGAATCAATACTCGAAGCAAATTGTTTCATTGCAACATTATCTCCAGTCCCAGCTGTGTTTTCTGCAATGAGCATGACGAAACTGTCCATCATTTGTTTTTTGATTGTGATTTCTCTTATCCAATTTGGGCAACAGCTAGCATTCTTTTGCTGGGTCACACTCCAATTATTACATCCTTGTATGATTATTGGCAATATGAACCAGCGGAGAATTTGAAAGACATTTTCATAGTGATTTATTGTTGGTGTATTTGGAAGCATCGCAATGATTTCGTTTTTAACAATAGGAAATGCAGTGTTATGAACGTTTGCAGACAAATTGATTACTTCTATCGTCTCTGGACAGGAACACAGGCTATCCCTCTCAACAAGGTTCTGCCTCAGCCATCTCCGGCTGAATCAGTGGGGAGCAACTCGGTTAATTCAAGTCGTGAACTGATATGATGTTGCCTGTTGCACTTGGTATCTAGCTTATGATGTTGCAGTCTATGTAAATTATATTATGTTATGCTTTCTATGATGTTGTTGCTTGTTTATCTGTCTGTGTAGTTGTATGTTGGTTGCTGTTGCCAACATCTTGAACAACTTATTTTGGCTATCAGTTGGGCTTGTCAACTAAATATTACCTATATTAATATATTATTAATCGGCTGTGTAGCACCATTCTACACATCCGTCTGCTCAAAAAAAAAAAAATCAATTTTAATATTTAATATTTTAATGTAAAATATTGTAAATAAAAAGATCTCATACTAGTGAGCGGTAAAAACTTATTACCGATCTCTACCAACCATTTCCAACCATAAACCGAACTGTCGGTAATTGATTTCTTTAGTCGGTAATGGTATGATTTTTCAATTACCATATAAAGTCGGTATGGTAATGGTTTTGAATACAAAGTTCCGGTACCGAACCGATTCCACCCCTAATATATATATATATATATATATATATATACACACACACACACACATTCTAGAAATTCTTGAAACAAAACTAGTTGTTTAAAATATAATTTCTAAAGTATAAAAACATATAAAATAATATTTAACCATATGATATAAAAACCATATATATAAATGATATAAAACTACATAATACAATTATAAACACATATATAATATAATTATACAATTTTATAATATATATATATATAAAAACTATATAAGAAACTTATATATACTTGTAATCATAAGTAAAAAAATCTTTGGATGATTTAAAATCAATTTGAAAGGAGTTTGAAATCAATTTAAATTTGAACAAAGAATTTGAGTGTGCTAATCAGAGTTTTACATACTAACTAGACTCTATTATTTTGATAATCTTGATCTCTTGAAATCTTGATATCTTAATACTCATGAGTCTTGAATCTCTTAAATTGTACAGTATTCAAAATGTATTTCCTGCATATATATATATATATATATATATATATATATATTCTTACAATACACCTATTAATACGAGCGTAACGGCACACGCTTCACGCATGGATTGTTATTTCTAGAATATTGCGTATTTTATATATGTTTGCATAAATTGTATAAATATTGCATAATTTATAATAACTCAAGAGAAAGAAATAACAAAATGTAAATAGTGATATATCTCATAGGGTTCTAGCAGGTATGTTGGAAATATGATGACCCTGCATTATAGAAGAAGTAACATATCAACACATACATAAACTGAAGATTTCAGGAGAAAAAAAAATCAGGCACATAGATGTAAGTTTGGCAGATATATTGACCCATTATTCAAGGGCCAACGAATACATAAATGAAGTTTTAAAAAGAAAAAAAATAAGCCACACATATCCTACTTTTATGGGATAGTTTTTAACTAGTTAAAGGGCAATTTTTGAAGTTCGCGGTCGAACTAAAAGCTTGTGTTATCAAGACAATTATTAATACAAATAAAAATATAGAAATTAAATATGAATTTGTAAAACTTGTTTAATTACTAAATCTTAATTTTAAGTGATATTAAAATTAATTATGGTTGTTTTAAAATTTCAAAAACAAGAAAACTTGTCCACGATTGTCATAAATATTTGCAATGAATTTAATTCAAATCACCAATAAGATGGCCGTTACTATTGAATTACAAGATTTTACATGATTAATATTGAATTCATACACTTAGCACTCCTCAAATCAATATTGAATTACATGATTTTGAAATTGAGTTTTGTTTATACAATTAAACACTTAGTTGATTTTATATAATATTGAGACGAAGCTCATCAAATGGTCCGAAAATAGCAGGTCGTGACCCCGCTAGGATGAATCAAAGATCATCAATAAAATCAAATGAACCAAAGTTCCTTAGATGATCCGAAGATCATCGATATAATCAAATGAACCGAAGTTCCTTAGGATGATTCAGAGATCAT
Organism: Allium sativum; assembly: GCA_030737875.1. Taxonomy (NCBI): domain Eukaryota; kingdom Viridiplantae; phylum Streptophyta; class Magnoliopsida; order Asparagales; family Amaryllidaceae; genus Allium; species Allium sativum. The sequence continues at coordinate 1,054,188,793 of CM060916.1, read as the reverse complement.
CGATGTAACCAAATGAAATGAAGTTCCTTGGGATAATCCGAAGATCATCGATATAATCAAATGAACCGAAATTCCTCGGGATGATCCAAGATCGTCAAAATGATCCAAAGATCCACTAGAACCAAAGTTCTTTGAAGGATGATCCGAAGATCACAGAGGATCAAAATTTATCAAGCGTAGAGTAAAATACGCCAAGCTAATAAATATAAGATTCAAGCTACATGTCTCATAACCACTTGTTCTACTCAAATAGTTACGAATAAGTTGTATATTCCACTAGAAATACAGAATGATAATTATCACCATTTTCATTTGAACGAGTCAAGAATTAACCGTCGAAGCAAACACAGGGTTCATAGTCCTTGTTTTTACTAAGGCTTTTAATTGGATTATTCATACGAACGAGGAAAAGGTTTGTATAAATATATACTAGTAGATTGGAAAACAATTTGTAAAATAACTTCACATAATGAAGTAGGATTGTAAACTATTTTAATAAAGGATTATCAACCCTCGTTTCGGATAACTTGTTTCCTTTTATTTCCTTTGTTAGGAAATATTCTTATATTTCATAAAAACATCTTTATTCTCTTTTAATCTTGAAACATCGTTTTAAATTATCGAATCATTTTCTATATTTCCTCTCTTTGCAAATATCACTATAGTTCATAATCCTCTTTACATTTCTATTACCATTTGAAATATGGTTATACCTTTAATTAGATTATATAAGAAAAATCATATTTCGTTAATATAACACTTTAAAATGTCGAATAAATAAGGTCAACCAATCAACCAGCAATAGTCAATAGCAACCATAGCATCCAATCAACCAATATATGTGATACGTTAAATTATATGGATTTATCTCATCACAGCAGTCCAAAGAAGTGTGAGAATTCACTCACCGTGGTGACAGTTGATGATAGACGTGTTTGTTCCTTTTAAATTGCAACGAACATTCAAATTTTGCTGAAATTTCAACTGCGTCAGATCAGTGCCTAGTCAGTGCCATCGTCTAGGTCTTGTTCCTACGATCCCAATGGATCCAGTTTCGTCTGATTTCGTTAAAGTATGTAGGAGTTATCGCAGCTCGAAGTTTTATATAAATTAACGATATTAATTAATTAAATTAAAATTAACCTTAACAACCTTTTAACCTCTTGTCCACGTCATCAGTACTTAAGCCCCACGCGTTTTCTTCTGTAGCACTCGTTCAAGCCCGATCCTCTTTCTGGTTACCATCGCTTACCTTTAACAAAGCTCCACCGCAGTTGATAGGCGCCACCGGAACTCCGACAAAGGGTCCCACCAGAACCGCACCACCCTCAACCCCCATCGCCCAGACCGCCATCCCCCCTAACGCCCTGTTCGCCGGAAATTGCCAGATGAACCGGTTCCGTTCATGGACCAAATTCGCCGCCGCCAGACCCTGATAGACGACCACCTACCTCTCCCCTGTATTTTGCCCTTCCCTTCCCTTCAGATCTCCGACCCTCTCGTGAACCACGGCTGCTGGAAATGGACCAAACCCAACGGCCATAAGTGAAAACGAACCCGAAAAGTTCACCTTCGATCACCCTGCTCTTTCTCTCACCTCCGACCACCAGATAAGCTCTGGTTGGTGCCTAATCTAAGCTGAATCTCACCACTTCCATTCCTCAAAGGTCTCATCCACTGAAATCGGCCACTGCTCCTCAATTTGACCAAAGAACAAAACTTAATTCTTCACTTTAAACCCCGATTCCGGCCCCCACACGCGACGAAACTTCCCCAACATTTTACTGAAGCTTCCCCTCCTCCCGATCTACAACTTTCCTTCGGAACCCCATAGCAAAAACTTCACGGATTTGAAGATAAAATTGATTTTGTAAAGAGGGGCTTATTTGCAAATTGTATGAGAGAATTTTCTGGTTGGCTGGAAATTTTGATGGAAACGGTATATATAGGTGAAGTTTATTATGTTTTAATGTGATGTGATGTTTGACAACGACCGACGATTTTTATTTCGTGTCTATCGCTATTTTGAATACTGTTTATTAGCTCATGTGCTCACATACAAGCTCTGTTCGTGACACAACTGGACGATATAGTAAAATTTGACGATACAGTCCTTACGAATCTTTTTTCGTCGAATTCCGAGTCCGTTTGCTCCAACTGCACATGTTAACATCTAAATAGTCGTTTTTATTTTGCCATGTTCACAAAATAACCCCGATTGACGCGCAACTTGAAAATCTAGCAATAATTTGTCATTACGGTCACAACAAAATTTGTTTCGTCGAAAACAGAGGTCGTTTGAATAAAGTCCCTTTTAAACGGCCCAATTTGAATTAAAATAAATAAATTTTAAAATACTTCAATATCAAAATATCAAAATATTCATTCGTATGCAAAAAGTGATTTTTCGGACATAGACTCGACTAACGATGTTATATTTAAATATATTATTGTGAAATATGCGGGTTGTTACGAAATAATATATAAAAAGATATTAAATATATATTAAAAGACGTTAAATATATATTAAAAGATCTTAAATATATATTATCATGCGTAAACAGAGTTGTTATTTAAACGATGATAAGTTTAATGGCATTCACATGAATTATCAATTAATCATTGAGTTTTCATACGATAATAATGTTTAATAGTTTTTAAGACTCATTTAATACTGAATTAAAGACCGAAATAAAGACTGACGTTTGGTCTTTAAGTAGTCTCAACGATTACAAATAGATCTGAGATTGAATTTCAGTCTTAAGCGTGAAATTTTAAAGACTACATTTTTCGGTTTTTATACAGTCTTTATTTAAAGACTGAATAATTTCAGTCTTTATTTTACAGTCTCCATACGGATGTTTTTTAGTAGTGGTAGTTTTTTCTTTTTCTTTTTAGCTTGTTTTTTTTGTGATTATGACCTTCATTTTGGTTTATGCAATTTTGATCTCAAAAAAAATATATTTGTGCTACTGCAAAAAGAAATTTAGTTTTTTGTTGTTGGCAAGTTTAATATTTTTTGCTAAGACTGAACTGATTTTTCTCATAATTTTACTGAGTTTCAATTGGTTTCTACTCGTTTAAATTCCATCTAATTTTTTCTAGATTTAATTTTTATTTTTGGAATTGTCTGTACGTGTATTCCTGGGCAAGTTACATATTAGCCATATTCAAAGTAAGAAATTGATGTTTGTGGCTAACAAATATGTTGATATTACAAGTCATGCACCGCTTGGAAGGAAAGCATTTATGTTGGAATTTGATAAAGCATCTATTTAGATTATTTTTTAAATTCAGATTAATCATTTTATAGTGGCATTACAAGGAATTTTTTTTAAAAATGAATTGATCAAAAGTAGGTATTAACTCCTCATTTCTCATAAACAATATCAGACAAGGTATTAAATCCATTTACGTTCAATGCTTGTGCAACTGTTTTGGATGCAGTTTTGAACAAAAACTTGATTTCCATCTATTTCTGACAAACCGTTATTTTCATTAACGTTATCAAACATTGCACTAACCAATGAATTGCGCAACAGATTCAGATACTGATATATTTGTCACTAGTTCATCAATAGCACCAAAAATGGTGTGGTTACCCTCAATAGAAGGCCACAACTTTGGGGCTGAGGCTAACATGGAGGTTATTGGAGACTCACCTAGACTAGCAGAGCATGGATCAAGACACTGGATTGCATCTGTTGGCAGGTCTTTCAACAAAGATGTGGGTTTGATCAGAGATAACAACTATTGTGGCTGGCAGAGATCATTTGGAGCAAGCAGAATCCGCGTCGGAGACTGGGTCAAAGGATTTCATTTTATATAGTTGGTTGAGTCGGGAAAAAAAAAATTTCAGTGCATCTCTCCTGCAGTTTCAATTGATTTTTTATTTTATACATTTTGGCATTTTTTTTAGGGGTTGTTTTTATAATAAATTAAATACTCATGGCTACGTTGAACGTGCTTCAGTTACGTTTTAAATATAATTCTGCATTCACATTCGTATTGACTTGTATTTGCATTATACAGTTAATAATAATCTTCTGTTCTTCATATTTGTTGATAAATTTCATAATTGATTTGGATAATGTATCAATAGACGCAAAATTCTAATGTTTTGTTATACTAAAAGATTCTTTGAGCCTGTTGGAAATATCAAATCCAGTTTCCAGGAAAACCCAAGCAATCAAATCCAAATTTCAACAAAAAACATGTGTCCACAATTCGAATCATTCCTTGTGATATGTCATTACAAAATTTTCTTAGATCCAAATCATCTTCATATCTATGATAAATGGTGTATCCAGAAGCAATTTGTTTTATGAGAACTATTTCCAAATCATTAAGATCATAAGAAGTTATTTATCTAGTTGATTTTTTTGGATACTGATCCCGGAAAATCAAAGGAAGTTTATTTTTAGAAGCTACGGTGGCTATGTAGAAGATACTGACTGCGAGAATCACTTTGTTACGGATTGGTGCAATATAGTACTATAAAATAAATCATATATCAAATGATAATATCAAGACATTATACAAAGTGTATCAAATAAAAATGTAACATAACATAATCTTAATTATTCAATCGCATTGTCAACTAATCATTGATGCTTTTTGACGATTCACGAATACACTAGAATGTTAATCCATTTACATGTACCTTCAAATTAATTTTATTTTCAAAAGTCAAAACCTCAAAGAATGTATTCCATGTGGCGTTCTAATTATAACTAAATTTGTACTAAGCAACATTTTCCACATTTAGAAGCAACTTTATAACAAAATTACATATGCAGAAAGCACGTGATGCATAACATTTTGGTTTAAGTTCGCAAATTGTGCTGCTCCTTGTATTTTCTTTTTTTAAGCAAATGACTTAACTGCTTTAGAAGACAAGCTGGATTCTATCTACCGATGAATAGCTAAAGAAGCAGAGACTTCAAAATGTGAGAACGACAATGCCTGCTCTGCTCTAGATACTTTGAAATTAGAATATTCTAAACAGGATTCTTTGGGTGATATAGTCACCGCTACAGCTGCTGAACTACAAACCATTCATGATGATGGAGCCATTGCTATCACTTCTTCAACTGCTGTATGTAAAGTTCCCTATGAAAAAAATGCGTAGGCATATGACAGCGGCACAAAGAGTAGTGATACCAGTAAAGATGAAAAATTTACTAATTTTGTAGGATATAGTTGAGGAGGAAGAAATTGGTGAAGCGGAAAAGCACACATGCTCCGAAAAAGACATGGATTCCATTGTTTCGACCACATCATCGTCATTCGAACCATCTAACCCTGCTTTCGAGGGGGATACAAATCCATCTAATGTTTTTGTACATTACGGAGATGATGAACATGTCACTCTTAAACAGGAAGATGTCTGCGACTTAGAAGCAGAAGAAAAAGATGACATTAAGGAAAATTAGTAAACTTGTTCTGTTGGTGATAGACCTGCAGTTAATAAAGAATAGAACACTGATTTGCACGAGCTTCCTAATGTCAATATTCCTTCGGATGATGCATGTAGGTCGGATGATAATGAGCTAGAAATTCTTTCCAAATGTGAGGCTAGCATCTTTTCTCTTCTGCAGGCAGTTTAAAACCAGATTCAGTGGATGACAATACCACCATTTCAGGTGATGAAATTACGGCTCTTTGGCCTCCTTTTCATTCCAGATTCACCAAGATAGTTGGTAAATGGTAGTTGAATGTTTTATCTTATCATAGACTGTTTCAATATGATCTCTAATATGTTAATCAACATTTATCAAAAAAAATTGTATACAGGTAAAGAATGGTCAAGATTATGAGTTTATATTGGCATTGCAGACTCTGCATGGAAACGATTATGACATTTTCAAAGAATCTGAAAGGATTATAGTAAGTTCTATTTTTCAGTACTCATATAATTTTACAACTCCGATACAATGCCAAAATTTGGACTTATATTATTTTGTTCCATAATAAGAAATGATGGCATTCGGTTTTCTATCTTAGCTAGGTCAAAAGAAATTGTATACAGGTTAAGAATGGTCAAGATTATGAGTTTTTTTTTTTTTTTTTTTTTGCATTGCAGAAGCTGCTTGGAAATGATTATGACATTTCCAAAGAATATGAAGGGATTAAAGTAAGTTTTATTTTTTAGTGCTCATAATTTTACAACTGTGACACAATGCCAAAATTTGGACTTATATTATTTTGTTGCATAATGAAAAATGATGACATTCAGTTTTCTTCCTTAGTTGGGTCATGTTGAGGTAGCCCTTGATTGCCATAAATTTGATTTGCACATATAAAGCAAACTATGTGATAGTTAAAATATGTAACTGTAAACTTATCCTTTTAGTACACTTTTGGAATAAACATTGCATGAGTCACTATATTGAGTTGACTTATGAAATGGAATATAATGTTAACTGTTTGGAAGGACCAAATATAAGGTTGTTACTTAAACAAGTCAGTTTATCCCTATCGGATTTAGATCAAAATGCATTTTAGATATATAACTATTATAGGCACATAGCAATAAGGCACTATATGAGTAGCGTTGTACAGGAAATTTTCTTTGTCACATTAACCATTATAATAATTTTGTTTTAGTATCATGAAAAAATATCTCCTCGAAAATAACATCTGACTTTGACTTGGCATTAACAATTTAGTTTGATACATTATGATGTATATGTTGTCAAAATTTTGTGCGACAAAACATATTACTTTTAATGAACAAAACACGTTGCATATATCAATTATTTTCTGATTCAAACAAAACTGACAAGTTTAGTCCTTAAATTTGCAAACATCAATTATTTCATTGATTTAACAGTGTAGGCTGAGTTTGTGTGAAGTTAAAGGAAGGAATAGTTAATATTTTTTATGTGCAGATCCGAATTTTGCAGTGGAATAAATTATTCATGGTCAGGTTCTTTAAATATTGCTTATGTGCTTGTTTTAATAATAACCAATTAATATTGTGTACAGGTAATTGGCATTTCTGGAATGAAGACCATCAAAAACAATGGACATGACTTTAATTGTTGTATGTATTATGGTATATGTTAGTACTTATTGTGTAAATTTGTTTCTGAATGCTTGTGGTGTGTTAGTTTGCTGATTTTGTCAAATGACTATTATGTAAATGGTTATGGAAAGTACTTATATAACTAATGTGTTTTTAGTTATTTGAATATGATGATTATATGATTGATTGTTATTTTAAAGCAGACTTTAATATGATCGTTGATGATTTTAATATGGCTATTATATAACTAGTTGCTGAAAATAATATAAGCCATCAATAGTATATAGTAGCATTTAAAATATGTTACAAAACAATCGATACCTTTTTGTAGTGTTTTAGAAACGCTACATAACATGCCACCTAAATGTTTAGTTGCATAGAATAAATGCTATAGAAAAGCAAAAAGTGACCCACGTACAGACTTTTGGTAGCGTTTGGAAAAAGCAATTACGCTGAGGACATGGTAGCGTTTATGAAAACGCAACCAAAAAAATCAGACTTTTAGTTGCGGGACCTATAGTAGCGTTCATTAAAACGCTACCAAAAGCTTTGGTAGCGTTTTTTAAACGCTGCCAAAGGTCTTTCCTGGTGTAGTGAAATGCTATCCCATTTCCACTATGGGACCTCTACCGGATGAAGCGGACCACCAGGCTTCTTCTGCTCCGCTTTGATTTGCTGGCATATCAAGCACTTAGTGACAAACTCAGCTACATCCCCCTTTATGCCATTCCAAAAGAAAACCATTTTTATGTCTTTATACATTTTGTCTCTGCCTGGGTGTATGGTCAGCTTAGAATGATGTGCTTCTTCGAGAACCGTCTTCACTAAATCCCTTGCTTTTGGGATGCATAGCCTTCTATCCCGTCTTAACCTTATCATCGATGGAGTATTTATTGAGGTGACTAGAAGTCTCACCCCTAACTAGCTTATCCATCATAACAACTGGCTAAGGGTCTTCTCGTTGCGCGGTTCCTATTGAGTCCAAAAGAGTAGGTCGCACCTCTAGTGATGCTAACAGACCAGGTACAAATTCAGGGGAGGGTCTAAAGTCAAAGTTTGCCATGTACTCCAAGCTTTGTCTTTCTACAAAGAGAGGACTCAAGGTCAGCTTCTTTCTACTCAAGGCGTCCGCTACTACATTGCCATTCCCTGGGGTATAGGAAATCTCAAAATCGTATGAGGTCAGAAATTCCATCCACCTTTGTTGTCTTAAGTATAGATCCTTCTGTAAGAAAAGGTACTTTAACGATTTATGGTGAGTAAATAATTCAAACCTTTCTCCTAGTAGGTAATGACGCCATGACTTTAGAGCGAAAACAATGGCAGCTAGCTTCAAGTCATGAGTTGGGTAGTTCTTCTCATGTACCCTTAACTGTCTTCCCCAATAACAAACTACTTCGCCTTCTTGCATCAAGACAGCGCCTAATCCTTTACAGCATGCGTCTGTGTATACATTAAACATTTTGCTCCCATCAGGCAATGTCAGAACTGGGGCTGTTGTAAGAGCCCTTTTCAAACATTTGAAAGCAGTATCACAATCCAAATCCCATGCGAAAGTTAGGTTCTTCTTTGTCAATCTTATGAGTGGGGCTGAGATTTTCGCGAAGTCTTTGATGAATTTTCATTAAAAGCCCTCTAGCCTGAGAAAGCTTTGGACTTCGGTTGCATTCCGTGGAACCTTCCAATCTTGCGCTGCAACTACTTTTGCGGGGTCCACAACTATCCCCTCTTTGGACAACACATGTCCAAGAATCCTCACTTCTTCTCTCCAGAAATGGCATTTGGAGAATTTGGCTTCCAACTGATGAGCACGAAGAGTATCGATGACTTTCTTAAATGCAAAGCATGCTCTTCTTCAATCTTTGAGAAAATCAAAAGTCGTCTATGAAGACCACCACAAACTTATTAAGGAACTCCCTGAACGCCCTGCTCAACAAGTCAACAAAGTAAGCGGGTGCGTTTTTCAAGCCGAAAGGCATGATAAGCAATTCGAAGAAACCATCCGAGGTTCTGAATGTGGTCTTATGAATGCTGTCTTTAGCCACTCTTAGCTGATGAAACCCGGTAGCCAGATCTAGTTGGGAGAAAACCGACGCACCTACAAGCTGATCAAACTAGTCGTCTATTCTTGGAAGCGGGTGCCTATTCTTCTGGGTCAGCTTGTTTATCTCCCTATAGTCAACGAATAGCCGAAGTGAACCATCCTCTTTGGTTGCGAATACTACTGGAGCACCCCATTCAGAAATACTCCGCCTTATAAACCATTTTTCGAGCAGCTTTTTGACTTGCTTGCTGAGCTCTTTTCTCTCCCTTTGATCCATGTGTCTAACGGGTAGAGCTACGGGTTTTGCATTCTCAATAAGGTATATGCGGAAGTCTATCTCCCGCTTCGGAGGTAAGCCCTTCACCTCTTCAAATACATCTGAGTATTCACGGACTAATCTAACAGACTGTAAGTTTTCAACAGACGCATCAAGAGATTCTAGGTAGCTAAGCATGACAGAATGTATGGGATTACAAGAGATTTCGAGAGTGTTACCGAGGCGAGTCATAAGTCTAACCACTCTCTTTTCACAATTGAGGATGGCACCATTACTAGATAACCAATCCATGCCTAGAATCAACACATTGACCGTGAAGCCCAAAACATAGGCATTACATCTAAACCCAACACTTAGTATAGAAATTTCCAAATCCAAACAAATCATTGACAAATAGGCCGAGCACCCAATTGGATTTGAAACAACCAAGGGATACTCTACTATACCGGTGTCTAGGTGCAGAGATTCAACTAAAGAAATGGATATAAAAGAGTGCGATGCGACATAATCAAAAAGTGTATGAACATGATGATCAAAAAGATAAACTAAACTCTCAATTGAAATACTTCTACCTCATTCTTGCGGAGGTGCCATGAGAGCGTGAACCAGCCCTCTAGAAGTAGATCCAGTTCTCTGCCCTTGCCCTTGCTTTCTTGGGTAGTTCTTAGCCATGTGTCCTGTCTTGCCACAGTGAAAACAACCATCCATCTTCCTCTTTTTCTTTCTTCAATCCTTAATCAAATGTCCAGGAATGCCACAAAAATTACACTTCCACTTGTCACAGGGTTTGTTGTTCTTCCCGCCCTTCTTTGAGTCTGCCTTCTTATTCTGGGATCCCTCCACTTTTTTATTTTGAGGTACTTCCACCTTTGCCTCTTTCTTACCATCCTTCTCTTCCTCCTGTACCAGTGCAATGTCCACCAATCTCTCATAAGGTGCACCCATAGGTACATAGGACATAGCTAGGTTGTGCAGTGGCTCATTCAACCCTTTAACAAAACAGAGATCCTTCTTATGGGGAGTGTTCACTAACTCCAGTCAAAATATAGCCAGCTGGTTGAATTGGTTGACGTATTCCTTGAACGACATACTTCCCTATTTGAGAGCTAAGAATTTCTCCATCTGTAGGTTACGTTCCGCTTGTGAGAGGAATTTCATTCATGTTGTATATAACATTGTTGAATACACAATTATATGATTTTTGTTTGACGATATCAATTTTTTTTTATTATGATTGTGTTTGTTACTGTACTGTTTTATATATACATTACAGAAAGGAATATGATATTTAAATTTAAATAGAATACAACTACACATGAATTCAAATATTCAACGGTATTTTATTTAAACATAAATATTTTATTTCATACATTCAAACAGTACAACTCATGTAACTCCAACTATTTGTACACTTCACTGAAAATTTTCATTTCAATACATTTCAGTACATATCAAGTCCTCAGTACAAGACTCAACACTCATACAATCAATCAGTCGTACGTTTTCATATATACATTTTTTTACATACATTGCTTCTTTTTTTGTCTTGTATCTTCATTTTTTTCTTCACCGTAGTCTAGTTTTCATACCTGTCATGTATAGAAACATACACACAGAGTATCTAGAACATAAATAATTTCTAAATTCTAACAGGTATAATTTTAATTTAAAAATATTGTTTACCTCAGATTTATGGTGTATTTCTCATCATTTTTCATGACTTGATCTGTTATGTGAACGTAGCACTAGCACGATACATGTATACACACACATGTGTCTGATGGCTGCATGTACACACGTGCATATATATACACGTATGCACTACCTCGCCAATCAGAATGTTGCGAGCAACCGAGGAGCGGCCACATGGACCAACTCGACTCGGTGTAACCCAAGCAATAAATACATGGTTGAGCAAATAATTTTCAGCCCGAACAGCAAATAATTTCAAGATTAAGGCCTCATCAACTCAGGTTTATATGTTTGGTTCGGCAAAAAGACGTACATGTTACAGCTAGCAATGGAAGCATGAATTTGGTCATCAACATGAAACAGTCACAAGAAAATGGAGCACAACTCAGCATGAAGAAAACTGAAACTAGTCATATAGCAAACTTACAAGTCAAGAATGATTTCTCTAAGATGGACAAAGCATGCAAACAAGCAATGGTAGAGTCAATCAACACATGCACAAAGTGGTCGAGGCAAGCATCAAGTGTCAATCACTCAAAATGACCGAGCATATGGAAACAGGGCAAGCCACAGAGGAGACCACATGGAAATGTACATGTGCACAGGAATGAGAGTAAAAATCAATTCAGTACATCAATACATGGTGGCAGCATATACGTGAAGGAGATCAAGTGGACAAAAATCAGCATGTAGCTGATTCATGAATGCAACAATATTGTCAGTGGTCATAACAGTGTAGATCAGATGTATATACCCAAGCAACATGAAAGAAACAACAGTTATGAGGTTCAGAAATACACATATGAAGGTGCACAAGTGTCCTTGCACAAATATGGTGAAACATCTGAAGTTCAAAAGTGAAGCAAGTTCATAATTTTCCCGACCCACATGGCATAATAACATGCAGCAAAACTCATATGGAGCAAGCAACATGATGATCATACACAATCAACAAAGCATCAAGATCATGTTTGGTGCAACATGGATAGCAAAAAGAGAACAGTTAGAATACATGTCAATATGTGTTAACAAGCAAGTCATAAAGCTACATGTAGTATGGTGACACAAGCACAAATAGCAGCAAAATACGATTCGGCTCAAAAGTTCAAAGTAAAGTTGGCCGAGGCAACCAACAAATGCATGTTTTTAGGGATCTAAAATGATCACAGCAAAGAAATGGAGCATCATGGGTGAAAACAGAAAATGATCAAGTTCCATGCATTATCAATGTAGTAACATAACATCGTGGATCATGTTCATTGCTCAAGCAAATCTACACAGCTAATACACATACATATGTTCTCAGTCAAGCTCAACATGGGCAGATAAATATGGAGTAATAGCATGGATCATGAAATCTACAATTGATTCATGTTTCCAAATTTGACAAACTTTAAATTCAAAAACCAATTGTTTGATTGGGAAGAGTTTAAAATATTTCCAGGAATCGACCAATCATGTGTGGAATGTTCTTTCAATAGCATTTTTGGAGAGCTAATTTGTCTTGGCAAAGAGGTTCAACTAATGAAATTCATGGTATCCAAATCAGGAAAGTCGAATTCATCAATCAATTATTTTTTGGCAAGCTAATTCAAATGTTTCCAGAAATAAAAAATCAATTTTGGCAATGTTTTCAAATCAATTTTTTTGGGCAAGAAATCTCTGTAAATCAGCAATCAATTTTGGGAAGAATAATTCAATTTTTATGGCTTTTTTAAATCGAGCAAGTTATCAAAAATTAGCTAGAGCCATTTTTTTCAATGTAGAGAATTCAAAAGAAGATTTTACACGCAAGAACGCAATCAAAGTCATTTCATCTATTAAAATCGAGAAAAATCAAAAAGGGGTAACACACAATACATCAGGCCAAGTCATATAATTGAAATCAGATAACAAATATAAGAATTTTTCTAATCCTATTTTAACACTTATCATCACAGGCAGTTGTATATCGAAAACCAAAATCACAAATTCGAAGAACAGAAATAAAATGCAAACAACTTATGATTTTCTATCGCAAGACAAATCCAAATCCGACGTCAAGAATGTCGATCGAGAAAGAAACTCAAAGCACTGGAGCAGTCAGAGAAACCACAACATCATTTCATCAGCATCGATCACGATTTGGGTAGTTTTCAGAAACCCTAGTTCAAAGTGTCGGCTGCCATTTTCAAGGAAAAAGAAAACGGGAATCGGGTTCAAACAAATAAACAAAGGGGTGAAACCCTTCTCAATGTGGCTGGCCTATTTTATATTAGTGGAGTTTAATTTTCTACTAGGGTTTCCATTATTTTTCTTGTTTAAATTTGTATTGTTTTTTAAGTTATTTGTAAAACGAATCGAACAGTTGCTAGGTCTGTAAAATCTAGGGGATCCAGTCAAGATGTTGACTGATAGTTGATAGAATCTATAAAATCTAGATTACTCGTTACAAGATTGTAATCAGCGAAAATCTGATCTAGGAAATTAGATTAGTCTAGGGTTCTGAGCGTAGGGTTAGTACAGGTGTAGGGAGTGCGAATTTACAGTGTCTGTAAGCAGGATCTGTTATTAACTCCTAGTAGAAACCTCAGGAATGCAGTAGTAGGCAGGATTTTGCCGAAGCTGGGTATCTTTGTGTGTTATTTCCATTCTGCTTTTTATTTCTGCTGTATTCTGTGATTTGAGCGAAAAACTGTGAAAAACCCTACTCACCCCCCTCTAGGGTTATTCTAGATCAAACAAGTGGTATCAGAGCCTGGTAATTACATTAACCCTAGAATCATGGATCCTTGTTATCAGTCATCTAAGAATCAGTCCAGTCGTTTTCCATTTATTTTCAACGGTATAGATTTTTTAAACTGGAGATTTGAAATGGAATTATATTTAAAATCTGTTGTTATTAAACGTTGGGATACTGTTATTAATGGTTATGATATGGTCAATAGGAACGATATTGGATTTAATTCTTGTGCTATTCACACTTTGTATTCTTATATTGATGATGTCCAATATAACCTCGTTTCTCATTGCTTGACTACATAGGAAATATGATATTTTCTCGATACGAAGTATGGAAAGATTGTCAGCAGCAGCTCAAAACCCAAAATGGTCAACTGAGATTCTGATCTTTGCTCAGGAGAGGAATCAAATGAAAATTCAAGCACATCAGATGATGGAGACTCGACAAACAATGAGACCGAAAGCTTCTCATATGAAGAGTTGGTTTATATGTGTACTGATTTAACAAAATTCGTTGATATCCTCCATCGTAAAAACAAAATTTTAAAATCTAAAAATCACGAGTTAAATAGCAAAATAGACTATTTGGAATCAGAATTTACAAATGTCATGAAATTAGAAAATTCTGATTGTGAAAATTGTTTGAAATTGAAAACTGACCTCGTTCATCTCGATAAAAATATTCAAAGGCTTAAAGAGGAAATTCTGATTTTAAAAGATAACGAGGTTGATCTTAAAGATTCCAAAAATTCTTTGCAAAAAGAATTTAATTATTTTAAGGCCAACAAAAATTCCAAACATGAAATTGCTGAAACAGAATGCTTGTTGAAAAGTGATTTAATATTAAACGAGCTTGAAAAGGAGATTGAAAATTTCAAGAAACTTGAATTTGAAAAAAAATTAAATTTGGATCTGAAATCTTTGAGTCCAAGACCAAAATCGAACTTCTTGAAAACGAAAATTTGTTTTCGAAACAAAATGATACTAAAAGGAGAAAGATAATCATTAATCATTGTTTAAAACTGATAAAAGAAAATTATGATCTTAAATCCAAAATTCAACGATTAGAATCAACTTTGGATAAATTTTCTAATGGGGAAAAACCGTTAAATATGCTGTTACAAAACCAATTTTCGGTTGGTCATAAACGAGTTCTTGGTTTTAAAAAAACAAGTGGTGTTGAAAAAGAGAATTCTTGTGATTTTAAAAATCATTCAAACTACTTTGAAAATAATCGGTTTGAAAATTTAAACTCTAATAATTTCAAAGGATTTTTAAATCATGAATGAAATAAGATTTTGTTTGATAACAATATGTTTAATCCTTTTTGGACCCCAAAACGAAATAAAGTGAATTCTCCTAAAGTCAAACCGATTTGGGTTCCTAAAGGTACGAAAATAGATTCAAATGGATTATTATGTAAACAGGTTTGGGTACCAAAACGTACAAATATAACTGTGAGTGGTTTTACTACTTTTGTTAGACCACTCAATCCTCTTAACAGTTAGGTACCGAAGGAGGATGAGGAACAACATAGCTAAAATTGGATCCAAACGGCTTCATATCACAGGATCATTCATAGTTCCTTAGCCACATCTGTTGAGTTAGAGATTTATTTGCTTACACGGATTTCAGGTATAATCTCTAAACTCATCTTTGTAAATATTCTCAGTTTTTTTCTTCTTCTTTTATTCCTCCTTCTACCCGCTTTATTTACTTACTTTATCTCTTCTATTTCAATTTGACACTACCATGTTTTTTTTCTAAGCTTCATTAACTTCAAATTGCAGAATTCATGATTTTCTGGAAATTCACTTTGATTAAATAAATCTCTGATGTTTTTAATCATTTCAAGATCTTGAGTTCATTTTTATAAATATATGCAATTGACTTGAAGTTTGTTTTCTGATTCTCTGAATTCGTAACAGTGTTGATGCATTCTTGTCATATCCTGAACACTATTGATTTGAATTCTAAATTTTTGAAGATCTAAAAGTTTAAAGGAATTTCATACACTTCTGCTGTTTTGAGTTTCTTCTAATTCAGTTTAGAAAAGACTGAAATATTGTACTAATTACAGCACACTACTACTTATTAGTCGTGATAATTTCATTATTTTTTAGATTGGCTTAGATATTCCTGAATCATTGCTTACATCTTGAAATTCTCTGTTATTCATGATCATCTGGTTTGGGTTTTTGTTTGTTTAAGATCATTTGAAATTTCTTATATTTTGAATCTCACACACCTCTCAGATCTAGAATTATTAATCCTGTGTGATTGATCTCAAGAATTACATTTATTTCAAGTGATTTTGAATAAACAATTTTTTTTGGATCATGAATTATCTTTCAAACTTGATGTAAATATTCTTTGGGCTTGTCAGATATAATTTGGAAAAATTCTTTGAAAAATCAGTCATGAAACTCTTTGTTATTTCATGGTTATTTGATTTAAATATTTGTTTGTTTAAAATCATTTGATGTTATTCATTTATTTAATCTCTCACATATCTTGAATCTAAAATTAATAATCTGGTGTGATCGACTCATTGAATCTTGAGTTTTTTTCATATCTCTCAAATGATTTCAAATAAACGGTATTTTTTATCATTGGATTATGAATTATCTTATGTGACCGTCATCTTGAAAGTATGATTTGAAAATATTTTTTGTGCTGCTCTGTTAAAGTTTTTTGAAAAATGTTTGTTTCGAAATCATCTGTTTGCTGCTCTGATACATATGCATAATCTGTTATCTTGTCTGCTTGGGCTTTGTACTTATAATTCTATTGTTTTTGATATCCTTGTTTGTCTCCAGTGTCTCCTTAAATCCTCATTAATAGGGACACCAAGTGGTATTTGTCTCACTCATTTATACTTAGATTCTAATCTTCACCTTGTATAGATCCACACATTCCTTTTGCCTTGTACAAATTTATCCCTCTTGGCATGTATAGATCTTCATATCCCACTTGTAATTGATTTTCAATTTTAAAATTATTTATTGATTATTCATTTAGAAATTGAAATCAATATACAAATTTAACTGTATTTATAATTCATCAAAATTATTATCAGATTTTGAAATTGTGATGAATTGTGGCTGTAGTATATTTCACAACAAGAGGAAATTTTATTTTCGTGATGGTTGAACATTTATTATAATATCTTTGAATTGACCATTATTTCAAGACCACCTTCATTATGTATAATCCTTCTGCCATCCATTATGATTTTATTGTAATATGGAGAGTTAATGTGTTTAAAATCTTTTTGAATAAACGTTGGAAATATTGGTGATAGAAATGGGACTATATTATTTTTTCAGAATTAGTGACAATTGAAAATTTTCAATGATCTTGGCACAGTTGATTATATTTCACAATATAATTAATTTAGAAATTTATTTCACAGTCCATTTCTGTATCTGCCCTGTTTTCTATTATCCATATATTGGATTTATATACCGAGGAGTATTTTTTTAAAGACTGAAATGATATATATATAATAAATATATAAGTGTGTCTCTAACCTCATTTAAAAATCCAAGCTCTGGTCGTGCATGGTTAAGAGACAACTTATAATTTAAGCTGCGACTGACCTCATTTAAAAATCCAAGCTCTGGTTATGCATGGTTAGTGTGCTCTTAAATACAAAAAAGGAAATAATGTGCTATAAATTGAAATTAATTTGAAATTCTCCTTGGTGCATAAGAACGAGCCTATCAATCCATCTTTCTAATCTATGAAGTGTGTTAATATTTTATGATGTATCATGATTTGTTGTTTGATAGGCAATGGGATTTGAGATTATTCTATTTTGTCACTTAAATTGATTTGTTAACTATAGTCCAAATCCATCACTGTTTTTTGTGCTCATTTTTATAAAAATCTTTTGAAAATAATTGGAAATCATATTTTTTTATAACTCTCTCCATTTGTATAAAATTCATCGTAAATCCGCCATTCTCTACAATGTGAAATATACCACATGTTCTCAGTTTATTATGATTTTTGTTTGGCTGATTGAAATTTGTGATGACCGTTCTTCCTCTTCAGTTGAAGTTATATTGTTTAGTCATTATTCATATATTTTTTAAATTCTAAATCCTTTTGATGTTAACAAAAGGGGGAGAATTGGTTAAGATTTTTATTTATGAGTCAATATTTTATAAATATTATTAATTTTGAAAAATAATTATTATTTATATCATTCATTTCACTCATGCACAGTTGTAGGGGGAGTTTTCTGTTGTAGGGGGAGCATTCGAATAGGTCAAATGGGGGGAGTTCTTTTCTTCACTGTCAAACACATTTATTTAATTGAAAATCTTAATATTTGTTTGTCATCATCAAAAGGGGGAGATTGTTGTATATAACGTTGTTGAATACACAAATATATGATTTTTGTTTGACGATAACAAACAAATATATTTTATTATACATATGTTTGTTACTGTACTGTTTTATATATACATTACAGACATGAGTATGATATTTAAAATTAAATAGAATACGACTACACACCAATTCAAATATTCAACAGTATTTTGTTTAAATATAAATACTTTATTTCATACATTCAAACAGTACAACTCATGTAACCCCAACTATTTGTACACTTCAGTGATAATTTTCATTTCAATACATTTCATTACAAATCAAGTCCTCACTACAACACTCAACAATCATACAGTCACTCAGTCGTACATTTTCATATATACATTCTTTTTACACACATTGATTCATCTTCTGTCTTATATCTTCAGTTTTTTTGTCCTCACAGTCTGTCCAGTCTTCATACCTGTCATCTCTAGAAACACACACACAGTATTTATAACTGAAATAATTTCTAAATTCTAGCAGATATAATTTTAATTTTAAAATTTTGTTTGCCTCAGATTTTTGGTGTATTTCTCATCATTTTCCATGACTTGATCTGTTATGTGAATGTAGCACTAGCACGATACATGTATACACACATATGTGTATATATACACATATATCGGTGCAGGGATAGGAAAACTCGTCTAATGGCTGCATGTACACACGTGCTTGTATATACACGTGTGCACTGCCTCGCCAATCAGAATGTTGCGAGCAACCGAGGAGCGGGCACATGGACCAACTCGACTCAATGTAACTCAAGCAATACAGACATGGTCGAGCAAATAATTTTCAGCCCAAACAACAAATAATTTCAAGATTCAAGCCTCATCAACTCAGGTTTATATGTTTGGTTCAGGAAAAAGATGTGCATGTTACAGCTAGAAACAGAAGCATGAAAGTGGTCATCAACATGAAACAGTAACAAGAAAATGGAGCACAACTCAGCTTGAAGAAAACTGAAACTGGTTATATAGCAAACTTACAAGTCAAGAATGATTTCTCTAAGATGGACAAAGCATGTAAACAAGCAATGGTCGAGTCAATCAACACATTCACAAAGTGGTCGAGGCAAGCATCAAGTGTCAATAACTCAAAATGACCGAGCATATGGAAACAGGGCGAGCCACAAAGGAGACAACATTGAAGTGTACATGTGCACAGGAATGAGAGTAAGAATCAATTCAGTACAACAATACATGGTGGCAGCATAAACATGAAGGAGATCAAGTGGACACAAATCAGCATGTAGATGAGTCATGAGTGCAACAATATTGTTAGTGGTCATAACAGTGTAGATCAGATGTATATACACAAGCAACTTGAAAGAAACAACAGTGATGAGGTTCAGAAATACACATTTGAAGGTGCACAAGTGTCATTGCACAAATTAGGTGAAACCTCTCAAGTTCATAATTGAAGCAAGTTCATAATTTTCCAGACCCACATGGCACAATAACATGCAGCAAAACTCATATGGAGCAAGCAACATGATGATCTAACACGATCAATAAAGCATCAAGATCATGTTTGGTGCAACTTGGATAGCAAAAAGAGCACAATTAGAATACATGTCAATATGTGTTAACAAGCAACTCATAAAGCTACACGTAGTATGGTGACACAAGCACAAACAGCAGCGAAATATGATTCAGCTCAAAAGTTCAAAGTCAAGTCGGCCGAGGCAACCAACAAATGCATGATTTTAGGGATCTAAAATGATCACAGCATAGAAATGGAGCATCATGGGTGAAAACAGAGAATGATCAAGTTCCAAGCATCATGAATGTAGTAACATAACACAGTGGATCATGTTCATGGCACAAGAAAATCTATATAGCAAATACACATACACGTTTTCTCAGTCAAACTCAACATGAGTTGATAAGTATGGAATAATAGTATGGCTAATGAAAGCTACAATTGATTCATGTTTCCAGATTTGACAAACTTTGAATTCGAAAACCATTTTTTTGTTTGGGAGGAGTTTAAAACATTTCCAGGAATCAACCAATCATGTGTGGAAAGTTCTTTCAACATCGTTTTTGGAGAGCTAATTTGTCTTGGCAAAGAGTTTCAACTAATGCAATTCATGGTATCCAAATCAGGAAAGTCGAATTCATCAATAAATTATTTTTTAGCAAGCTAATTCAAATGTTTCCAGAAATAAGAAAACAGTTTTGGCAATGTTTTCAATGCAATTTTTTTGGGCAAGAAATCTCTGCAAATCAGGAAGCAATTTTTGGAAGAATAATTAAATTTTTAAAGCTTTTTTAAATCGAGAAAGTCATCAAAAAATAGCCAGAGCCATTTTTACCAATGTAGAGAATTCAAAAGATGATTTTACACGCAAGAACGCAATCAAAGCCATTTCATCAATTAAAACCGAGAATAATCAAAAAGGGGAAATACACAATGTATCAGGCCAAGTCATGTAATTGAAATCAAAGAACAAATAGAAGGATTTTTCTAATCCTATTTTAACACCTATCATCACAAGCAGTTGTGTATCGAAAACCAAAATCACAAATTCGAAGAACAGAGATCAAATGCAGAAAACTTATGATTTTTGATCGCATGACAAATCCAAATCCAACGCCAAGAATATCGATCGAGAAAGAAACTCAAAGTACTAGAGCTGTCAGAGAAACCACAACATCAATTCATCAGCATCGAACTCGATTTGGGGAGTTTACAGAAACCCTAGTTCAAAGTGTCGGCTGCCATTTTCAAGGAAAAAGAAAAAGGGAATCGGGTTCAAACAAATAAATAAAGGGGTGAAACCCTTTTCAATGTGGTCGGCCTATTTTATATGAGTTGAGTTTATTTTTTTTACTAGGGTTTCCATTATTTTTCTTGTTTAAATTTTTATTGTTTTTTAAGTTATTTGTAAAACGAATCGAACAGTTTCTAGGTCTGCAAAATCTAGGGGATCCAGTCAAGATGTTGACTGACATTTGCTAGAGTCGGTAAAATCTAGATTACTGGTTACAGGATTGTAATCAGGGGAAATCTGATCTAGGGAATTAGATCTATCTAGGTTTTTGAGCATAGGGTTAGTACAGAAGCATGGAATGCGAGTTTACAGTGTCTGTAAGTAGTATCTGTTATTAACTCCTAGTGGAAACCTTAGGAATGCAACAGTAGGAAGGATTTTACCAAAGCTGGGTATCTCTGTGTGTTATTTTCTTTCTTCTTTTTTTACTTTTGTTGCATTCTGTGATCTGTTTATTATTAAATATCCTATCATATTTTCAACTCAGCGAAAAACTGTGAAAAACACTACTCACCCCACCTCTAGGGTTATTCTAGATCCAACAATTCCAAACCTCATTCTGAAATCCTCCCATGTTTCAATTGGTCTCTCTGCATTAGTAACTTCCCACCAATAAGAGGCTTCGTCTTTAAGCAACCATATGGCCAACTGTGTCTTCTGCCTATCATCTACCTCGAAGATAACAAACAAGTCCTCGGTTTCTTTGAGCCAGTTTCTTGCTTCTGCAAATGACTCAGTCCCGTTAAAGTTCTTTCCACCCATGGCTTGAAAATCACTGCATATCTTGGAGAAAGCATTTGCACAAAGAGGAGGAGGAGAAACAGCTGTAACTGGGGGAGGATTAACATCTGCTAGGCCTGCATCATTAGCCCTAGCCTCTAGGTACCTTCTGAACCAGCCACGTACCGGTACACCCTATAGAAGGTTAAGATCCCCAGACATGCTGAAACGGAAAAGAAAAAAATCAAAACAAAGGACAGAAAAGGTTGTGCATATGGTTTTGGGGTGAATTATGCCTTTTAAAACAACACTTTTTCATGAAAATGCTTCTTTAAACTTCTGTTCGAAAATTAGTTTCAAAAATTTTATCTGATCTGGCAACCATCAGCCCTAATACCACGTGAAACACCCTACCTCCGTTAAGGTCACTCACAAAGGGAATGCCTTAACTTTGGTGGAGAATTATAGGTAAAAGACACAGATAATTTACAAGACAGATTTCTGTCTTGAATTAAAACATAAAGAAGCATTAAAACAAAAGTAAGGCAGCATATATCCCCAATAAGAGAGTATCCAAAGCCTTAATACATCTACTCTCTTCAAGCTGGAAATGATCCAAACTAAGCTGAAGTATTCCCTCCCTATGGACCTGTGGGGGAATGGAAGAAAAGAAGACGAAAGAAAATGGGTCAGACATGAGTCTGGTAAGTCCAGTGATTATTTAGCATGTAAACCAGAAAAGGGATTATGAAATGAATAAACTGAATCTAGGACAGTACCCTAGAAATAAGATAATAAGACTGAATATGCTATCGCACTCATTTCAAATTTTCTACACCCCCTTGCAAGTGTTTCTACTAGCACCATGTGTTCAAGATAAATGATCCCCTTTTTATTGATCGGCTTCTACTCGTATACGTTTACCACTTGTATCATTCGGCCCCACATGATCGTAGATACCTGTGCTGGTCCCACCACGGGGTGTATCAAGTACTATGGTGGCAACCCGACACAATTAAATATGCACAGAGTATAACTACTGAAGCCCAGTGCCTGGTTTTTTCACTCCCGAGTACGTGCACGACCGCACTTCATCAGAACCTACATTGACGCACCACCCGTCGTTGTTTTGACCGCTTATAATCAGCCCAGTAATCGTGCCCCACCCTGCCTAGTTCAGGGTACCATGATACATCTATGTGGTTTACCGCTGAAATGGGTCCCCGTTACTAGAATTTTTAATCAACATGTTAAAATGGTTAAGTGTTCTCAAATTAACCTAACCCCACCCATCAATTTAGTTAACATGTTGTATTGGTTTAGTGTTGCCTTAACTAACTTAAACCTACCATTCCAATGTTAGCTTTAATTCATTCATTAAAGCACCAACCACTCACATTAGATATGTATTGTTGCGGTTGCTGGATGTGCCGGTCGGTTCCAGGCAGTCTTACATGGTAACTCGATCTTACCTCGGGTTCTTTTGGGCTTGACGCACTAACCTCTCACATTAGATATATATTGTTATGGTTGCTGGATGTGCCGGACGATTCCTGGCAGTCTCACACCATAACTCAATCTAACCTCGGGTTAGGCATATTCGTCTTTTACTTAATTTACATATTTATCTTGCATATTTATATGTAAATTATCCATAATTATTGCCATTCAATTCATGCCCCATTTACCCTCTAAGTCATATTCAAAATTTTTGGTATATAAATTATACCATTTTTATGCCACCAACCATTCATATATTTATGGCCAAATTATGCCAATAATAATAATTTTAAGGTTTTCCTAACGTTACCCCCGTCATACGTTCGCAAAATTCATATAGAATGTTAGGCTCATAACTTAGCCCAATTTATATACAAAAGGAAAAAAAAGGAAGTATGCACCATTTCTACAACATAAAGTAATAAGGAACTAACTAAACATGTGTCATGTAAATTTGGCATAAACAATGAACTTGCATTTCTGGATCCAATTAACATGAGTCTTAAGCATGTGAAATTACAGAAATTCTAATAGTCATGTAAATGTAAACTTGCAATTTGGATCTAATAAATATGAATCTTAAGCATATAGAATTACACAAGTTCAACTAGACATGTGAATGCGAACTTTTATTTTGGATCTAATAAACATGTATCTTAAGCATATGGAATTACACAAGTTCAACTAGGCATGTGAATGTGAAGTTTTATTTTAGACCTAATAAACATGAATCTTAAGCATATGGAATTACACAAGTTCAACTAGGCATGTGAATATGAACTTTTATTTTAGATCAAATAAACATGAATCTGAAGCATATGGAATTACACAGATCCAATTAGGCATGTAAATGTAGACTTTTATTTTGGATCCAATTTTCATAGATCTAAATGTAGATCTTAACATAATACATGTATTAGCCTAACAATTTGCATGTAATATAACATGAAAAAGTCACAAAATTTACATAATACACGATTGGTTTAACATCAACCTAATAGCCACAATAGTCTCATAAGCATATACGGTAGAATCATTACGAGAAAAGACATGAATCAGCATCACCATTATCTTATAACTTGGAATAACTCTAGTTTTCACTTTATTACAAATCATAACTTTTATCATTCACATCTAAATAATAACCGGACATACGAACAAAAGAAAGTCTTTATTTCTGGGATTTTTATTCTGAAACAGAATAGCAATCCCTTGACGTAGACTATTTACTTTTGATTTGATTTGTAGCTTCTAACTTGCTTTCTAGTTGAAGAAGAAATGGTGGTTGGGCTAGGACGGTTATAGATAGCATGGTGGCTCCTTGGAATGAACTTGTATGATTTAGGGTTGAGGAATAGGGTTGCTTTTATAGAGGTTTAAACTTATGTGAGCCGTTAGATCATCCTAGGAGCAATCACAACCGTCAGACTAGACAGAGTTATCCAGAATTGCCACATAAGCCCTAGTGACTCAGCAACAGGTCAGAAAAGACTCAGCAATAAGTAAGAATAGTCACTGTTTTCGATCTGGGCGAGGGGGTTGGTCGACCCCCAGGTTGACCTACATAGGGGAGGTCGGCCCCGTGGTCGACCTGGCCAGGGGCGGGAGAAATCCCGCCCAGCCCGCTTCATTGATTTTCGTTTGAAATTTTAATTTTAAATCCAAGCTGTTTTAATTTATTTAAATTCCTTAAACTTCCGAGGGCCATACTTCCCCATACAAAGTCTGATTTATGAAAACTTGGACTCTATTCCAAGCAGAATTTTCGAGACGAACACAATGGAGTAACCCATTTCACTTAATTGTCACTTTAAAAATTAAGTATTCTTTAATTAGTTCTTTTAATAGACATAGAAAATTTAGGGTGTTATAATAATACTGCTTTTAGAACTCCCGACGGTTTTTTTAAATTGCTCGTCATGCCTTTTGGTTTGACCTATGCACCCGCTTATTTCGTTGACTTGATGAGTAGGATGTTTTGGGTGTTTCTAAACAATTTTATGGTAGTCTTTGTGGATGACATCTTGATAATCTGTAGAAGCAAGGAAGAGCATGCCCTACATCTTAGGGAAGTCTTAGAGACTCTTTGAGAACATCAACTCAAAGCTAAGTTCTCCAAATGTCATTTTTGGAGAAAGCAAGTGAGGTTCTCAGGGCACGTGGTCTCTAAGGAAGGGATAGTAGAGGATCCCGTGAAGGTGGCAGCAACCCAAGATTGGAAGGTTCCTAGAACGCAATGGAAGTAAGAAGTTTTCTAGGGTTGACGGGCTATTATAGAAAGTTCATCAAGGACTTTGCCAAGATGTCAGGCCCACTTACACGGTTGACGAAAAAGAATTTGACCTTTTCTTGGGATGTTGACTATGATAATGCTTTCCAAAATTTGAAAAGGGCATTGACGATAGCTCCATTTTTAGTTTTTCCCGATGGGAGTAAACCATTCACAGTGTATACCAATGCTTGCGGGATAGGGCTTGGCGCAGTTTTGATGCAAGAAGGAAGGGTGATATGCTATGGTGGAAGGCAGTTAAAGGTCCACGAGAAGAATTACCCTACCAATGATTTAGACTTAGCTGCCATAGTTTTTGCGCTTAAGTCATGGC
This sequence comes from Allium sativum, assembly GCA_030737875.1. Lineage (NCBI taxonomy): Eukaryota > Viridiplantae > Streptophyta > Magnoliopsida > Asparagales > Amaryllidaceae > Allium > Allium sativum. The sequence goes on along the minus strand of CM060916.1, from coordinate 1,054,163,044 downwards.
GCCACTACTTGCTTAGTGAGAGGTTTGAGTTGTATGCAGGCCATTAGTCACCAAAATACTTGTTCTCTCAAAAAGATCTGAACTTAAGGAAACAGAGGAGGATGGATTTCTTAGGATCCTACGATTTTGAGATTGCATATACCCCAGGCAAGGGTAACGTTGTAGCTGACGCATTGAGTAGAAAGAAGTTGACTTTGAGTCCTTTGTTTGACGAGAGGTAGGGTTTAGAGTATTTCTATAACTTTGACTTTAGACCCTCTATCGATTATGTACCCGGTTTGTTGGCATCATTAGTGGTGCGACCTACGCTTTTGGGTCAGATAGGTGCAGCACAACGAGATGACCCAAAACTGATAGAGATAGTAGACAAGCTCATAAGAGGGGAGTTTTCGAGCCATCTTTGTAGGTATACTATAGATGACAAAGGTTGGTAGCGTAGAGATTGGAGACTTTGCATGTCACGAGATGAGGGTTTGAGGAGGACAGTCCTTGAAGAAGCACATCGTTCTAAGATGACCATACATCCCGGTGGTGACAAGATGTATAGGGACATGAAATGAGTTTTCTTTTGGGCCGTAATGAAGAAGGATGTGGTTGAGTTCGTTTCTAGATGCTTAGTGTGCCGGCAAGTCAATGCTGAGCAAAAGAAGCCCGGTGGTTTGCTTGACCCTTTAGAGGTTCCACAACGGAAATGGGAAAGTGTTTACATGGATTTTGTCAACGGGTTGCCGAGGTCAACGATGGGTAATATGGGGATTTTGGTAGTAGTAGATAGACTTACCAAGAGCGCCCATTTCATTCCCGTTAGGAGCAAAAGAACAGCGGCATGGTTAGCATCTGTTTAACTCTGATAGATAGTTCGTCTACACGGCATACCTTCTAGTATCGTAAGCGATCGAGATCCCATTTTCACTAGTGATTTTTGGAAGAGCTTGCAAGAGGCGGTAGGAACGCAATTGTGTTTGAGCACCGCTTATCACCCTCAGACGAAGGGCCAAACAAAAAGAGTGAATCGGATTCTAGAAGATCTTTTGAGGTTATGCATCTTGGAATTTGGAGGGACACGGGAGGAACATCTTCCATTAGTAGAATTCGCCTACAACAACAAATATCAGACTAGTATTGGCATGGCACCTTTTGAAGCTTTATATAGATGACATTGCCGATTACCGACTCGTTGGTGGGAATCTACATTTAAGATTTTGCTTGGGTCCGAAATGGTTACGGAAACTTCAGAGAAGATAGACTTGATTCAAAAACGCATGAAGACAACACAAGACCGGCAAAAGCCATATGCTGATATGAGGTGAAAGGATCTTGAGTTCGATGTTGAAGACATGGTTTTTACTAAAGTGTTACCATTGAGGAATGTAGTTCATTTTGGATTTATAGGGAAATTGGCACCAAGGTTCATAGGGCCATACCCGATTACTGAAAGAATTGGACAGATGGCCTACAGAGTGAAGCTGCTTGAGAAGCTTAGTGGTGTTCATGATGTATTTCACGATACCGCGGAGGTTGTAGAGCCGAGCATGCTTAGAGAAGAGGAAGTAGAGTGAGATGCCAGGTTAGACGAGTTCCTACATGCATCCTTGGATCGGACGTCAAGAAATTATGCAACCGAGAGGTCAAGTTGGTTAAAGTCCAGTGGGGAGATGATCAAGGAGATGCGACCTGGGAGACTGAAGACCAGATACGCGCGTCATAACATTTCCTTTTAGAGTGTATATTCTTAACTTCTCCTTTTTTACCGCTTTTTTTATACTTGTTTTATCATTTAGTGTATCCTCTCGATTATATCTTCGACCCTTAGGTAAAAAATCCTATGGTTGTAAACATGTGTTTGAGACATGTTATGTTTGGTGGATGCAAGTGGATGTAAGTATTTGCTAGTGGTTGCTCGTGGATGCATTTACACATACATTAGGCTCTAGATCGGTTCAATCACTTTGATATTGCATATGAATGAGTGTGCATATTTAAGTTAATGGATGTATATTGAACGTGTTATCATATGGATGCTACATTTGAATGAATGGTTGTGCACTCATATAGGAATGATATGTATCATTAGGATTCTTTTGCACACATAATGGACGCATGGCGCTATCATGATTTGCATTAAGAAGGTCAACTGAATCAGTAGACCGCCTGATCTTTGCAGTAAGTAAGGGACATATACACACACTTTTGCATATGTTCATATAGCATTAGAAGACTTTTAAGGACAATGGATGCATATGGATGATGGAAGAGAAAATGGATGATGAATGGTAGGATACATTCTTCTTAATTTGATGATTTCGGGGATGAAATCCTTTAAGGAGGGGAGAATGTAACACCACGTAATTTTAAAACATGACATAAGGGCCTACTCAAAAAAAAACATGACGGAAGTGATAATTTAAGAATACTTAATTTCCATAAGAAGAATTAAGAGAAATGGGTTGCGCCATTGCGTTCGTCTAGGAATCTGCTTGGAATAGAGTCCGAGTTTGCGTAAATTGGATATAATATGAAGAATTTATGAAGCTTTGAAGATTTCAGTTTAAAATAGAATTTATTTAAATAATATTTAAAAATAAAAAATGAATTCGAAATTCGAAATCAGCGGAAAGGCCTAAGCAAGAAAATTCCAGCTCATGGGTGTCGACCCCCCAAAGGGTGTCGACATGGGTGTCGACCCCCATAGGGGGTGTCGACTGGGGTGTCGACCCCCTATTGTTATGTCAAACCCCATCTGCCCAGATCTGGCCAGCGTGTTTTGGTGGTCTAAAGCCGATGTGACCTTCTGAGATTGACTGGATGACGTTTTTTTTATGGTTCAAATGGCTCCTAGTCCAATCTAAAGGTCATAATACACCTAGTACTCCTATAAATAGACACCTGAACCTAACCCAAATTTCATTGTACTAATCCATGGCGCCTCCATGCTACTCAAATCTAAATTAACCTAGCCTTTCTTCTCCACCAATGCAAATCTGAATAAGAGTGTTCAAATTGGAAGATAGGAATTAAATTCTACAACAACAGTTTAGCTAATCAAATTCAGAAATCAGAATTCAGATCTACCCTCTCTCATTAATCCTGTCGGTGTGAGTCTATGTTACTTTCACATATAATTAAAAAGTAATTGTGATAGGATTGTAAATCGGATTTAATGATCATGCCTGTAAGTAAGACGAATCATATCAAGTTTTGTAGATTTCTCGTCTTTCAGATTCATACCCAAATTACTGTTATCATATACCAATTGGATCTATTTTATTGTTCTATGACAGTACATGTTTCATATGCCTATTTTATGCCAATTTTGATGTCATGATTCTCTTCCCTTCTTCTTTTCCTTTTTCTTTATGAGATTAGGCTATCTTTGAGCCTAAAATATTGCGTTGAGATTTGCGTACGAATAACGTTGGAACGATTGGGAAAATATTGAATAATATGTAATTGGGCATAAATTCATTTGTAATCATGTAATTGATTTAGGGCATAAATTGGTACAATTTATATACATTGAATTACAGGCATGACTTGGATTGGAATTATAAACGTAACTTGAATTGGAAATTATGGGAAATTGGAACATATGTAATAAGTCAGAACCTGATTTTGGGTTTGTAGAAAAGAAGAGATAATGAATGCCTAAGACACGAGGTTAGACTTGGTTTGCGGTAGGAGTCTGCTCGGAACCGCCCGGCATATCCAGCAACCGCAAACAACTGTCTAGTGTAAGAGGTAAAAGGTAGAAATTAGATGCGTAATAATTCAAAGACTCGAGGTTAGATTCGATTTGCAGTATATGCCTTCCCAGAATTGCCCAACATATCCAACAACCGCAAAACGACAATCTAATGTGAGGGGTCTACTAAGATTACGGTTACAATAAATTAATGAACACTTAACCAAGATAAGGCATGTGATTAGACATGGGGATGATAAAGGGTTAAGTATGGAACATGGGTAGCATGTGAAACATAATAAAAGCTCTTAATGAAGATGGGATATGTGATTATACATCGGGATAAAGAGGGGTTAAGTGGGAATTCCTAGTGGTGACCAAGCTTAGGAGGGAAGCCTGTGTCAAGTGAGTGGACCCTTTTCAACCAGTAACCCATTTATTTATCTATATGAGCTCGAACTAGGTCGAGGATAGGGACACGCTTACTGGGGTTAATCGTTAGAGTCCAAGAAAGAGTTAGCGATGGCAGTGCAAGTCCAACGGAGTCATTTGTGTGCGTGGGTCCGGGATGGTAGGTAAGACGTTGTTGCATCGTGCAGGTATAAGCTGTGCATTTCAGTAGTATCGAGGTTGCCACATTAGGGAGTGATACACCCTATTGTGGGACCAACACAAGGTTATGGGTAAAACTAGTGGTGGTAGGAGCAAGTGGGCACCTACGAGAGTAGCTAAGGGTACACGAAGCTACAATTATTATAATTAGCAGCGAGGGATCATCTTTTAGTATGTATCTAGTGTGTGGCACGCTGAAGAGCATATCTTATAGTGGTTAGAAGCGCAGTCGATGTCCTATCTTACCGACCCTGTTTACCTTGTCATATCTGCTTATGTTACAGTCATTTCTTATATCCAGTTTATTGTCTTATCCTATTACTTTACTGATTATATTGTTAAAGTCACTAGACTCGCCAGAATTATGTCTGACCCTTTTTGTTTCACCTCGTTTCTTTCTCTCACTCCCCCCAAGGTCCTCAAGGTGGGATTAGTGAAGCTTTACTTGGACCTGTTTCTGCTTGAAGTGCTTGCAAGTGTTGAAAGTAACGCTCATCTTTATCTCTTTTCCATTATGTCTATTTTGAGCGGGACTATGGTTTTACTTTTATGTACTCTGATAATAATTTTGTTCAAGATGGATATTTGTGTACTTGGCTCTAGTATGTGGATTTGATGTTGTAACCAAACATGTTTTGCTTTTCCGATGCAATGAATACATTTTAAATTTTCTTAAGTACCATACGTATTTCTTGTGATATTATATTCTTTACTCTTATAATACTCCATTAAAGTTAATGCATTCCCTTAGTGAGTGACATTAATGGACATGTGGTGTTATAGTTGTTGTGAATAAATTGGTCTTCTAGCTCAGGGTTATATGTACTAGATTGCATCTATGAAAACTTTTAGCTCGTTCCATTCTTTAGATTGTTGCAAACAAATGATGTATATTTCCTGCTAACGTTAGTACTAGGATAAACACATGTCAGAATGTGTACAAAGCTTATAGCAGGTCGTTATTGTATAACATAACCTTAGGTCGTCATTTACATGCTGTAGCATGGAACATCACGTTAGCACCAGCATGATGGGAACAACAAATAACATTGACAAAGTTGTAATTATTAATCCCATTTTTGTGTAGCACAAGCCACGCATGTATTTGGGTCAAGAATCTATTTTGGACTGTCCACAGCAAGTTTAAGGTCGTTATTTTTGGACCGTGGAGCATGTTGTTAGTCTCCATATTGTCAGGATGAACATTACAACTCTTAGATCAATTGGCATATATAACATGAAAACATAGGGACACACAGTGTAGAGTACAAGTAGCATATGTATATAGGGAATAGTGAGCATAGTAAATTGTGGACCAAGTGGCTTGTAGTAGTGTTAGGTAGTGACTTTCTTTTAGTCCGTAACTTTTAAGAATGTTCTCATGCTTTTGGACCGCACTAGCTTTAGGTCACTGCTTTCATTTTAGAACACGGGGACCATTCCTTTAGACCGCAAGATCCTTTTAGACTGCAGCTTCTTGTTGGCCGCTCACATACAATTGACCGCCAGCTGTAAAGCATGAAGTGCGAGCTGTCAAAATGAGTTGCGTGCCCATTATTTAGACCGGGGGCAAGGCTCTTTAGGTCGCAAGTGTGAAACATTTTTAGAACGCTCAAGACCTGATGCCACATATTACAACCGTGCCACTCGCCCTAAGCTCTAAATATAAATACCCCTCTTCACAATCATTTTGGGGGATCCAATTTCATTCCTACCACGAAGTGCCGCCAAATTTGAAGCTTTCCTCCAACTTCGTTAATGGCTTCCAAGGATCAAACAACTTATTTCCAACATCATATTGATCAAATCCATTCCAATCAACATAGAGTTCTCTCCAATACAATCAAAGCATCTCTAATCTTCTTCATGCATCATTGAAAATATCTCTAGCACGGTTCAAGTGATCTAGTAATCCTCTCTAAAACCTAGATCTAATTCAAAATCTCAATGGAATCCATGAAAATCATTCACTTGTCAAAGTGATTGAAGTTTCATATATCCATCATCACAAAGAAGAAGATCTCACCAATTCCTTAGCGAATTGAAGTCTAATTTAACTTATAAAGAGAGAGAAATCAATGTAAAGAGAGAATTCATGTGTGTTGTAAAACGAAATATCACAATGAGAAATGATTCAAAAGTGGACGTAGATCTATTCTAGATCAAACCACTATAAAAACTCTTTGCCATCATTTTTATGCTCTTTATTTTGTGATTACGTGGCTCCATATTTTAATCTAACCATTTGGTGAAGTGCTTATAAAGCACATTAGGTGTTGAAATCAAATTTCGGTTTTAACATTCACACCCATCCGATGTTCACTTGATCGGAAACTGCTTTTCTCCATTTTAACACGCATTGATCCAAGCCTCTTGAACGTTACGCCGGTCCGACGTAGTTTGGCATATCGACTCGGAGTTGCTGCACATGCCTATCTAAACTCCTTCCTGGAGTATTTCCATTGTTATCCAATTTTCGATCTCCTATCAGAGCAATTCTGTTTGTCAATATTTCAAAATCTTTGTCCGTGGTGAAGTTCAGGCCATTCGATCATCTTTTTGGACAATTTGTCACGTTGATTAGGTAATTTACATATTTATGTTCAAAGTGTAATGGTCTTGCGAAAAGGTAGTTTAGCAATTGTGTTTGCAATAAGTAGTAATTTTAGCAAGCTAACATGCACATGTCGTTGGGGATTTGTCAAGTAGTATATATTCCCTAAGAGTGTTGTTTTTGATCAATTGGTATGCCTAACTAGTTAATGATATAGATTACTTGCTAACAAGAGTATAAGTCAAGGATCACAAAAGTAGGCACATCATGATTTGAAAAGCTACCGATAAATAAATATTAATTATCAAAGCAGATATATAGAAAAGTAATATTTTTCCATCAAGAACAGCATATATAATTATTTCACCACCTCCTCCGCAGTAGTCTTTGCCAGCTACTTCACTTTGCTTGTCCGCCATCATCTCCCCTATAAAAAATACTCAATTTAAATACTAAAATACGTTAAAAACAAACAAATATTATTTCATATCGCACTAATATGGAAAATTTTGATTATGCCTTTCATTTTTTTATGTAGTAGATCAATTTATAATCCCAGTGGAAGTATTTAATATTTTCATTCCTTACAAATTGACATGATAGCAAGCACGCATTACAACAAAATTAAAAGCCTGCTATTTCACATTCATATTATTATTTGAAAAAGAAGGATAGTCAAAATAAAAAAAAACTCTTCCTCTCGTAGCGATGGCTGCTAATGTAATTCCCCCTAATTTCTCTATTGATGATAATCCCAATCCATCTGGGATCTCTCCTTTTCCTCCTCCGTCCAGCTCTCCATCTGATTCGGGCTTTAACCGCAAGACAACTCATCTGGATTTCATTGCGGATGAAGACAAATTCATTATGGTGGGAAATCGCAAACACAAAGCAAAACCTGATCAAAACATGCAGAATTCTAATAAGTTTAGAAAAGGAATCGGCAAAGCTCAAGAATACCTAATGAGGGTTAACAAAAAATCTTACCCAGCTTCGAGCAGGAATTGTTTTCAAGGTAAGAAACTCATCGATCAAGCCAAGAAACCCATTGAGCAAAACAAGAAACCCGCTGATGATGTTCAACATCGAGCGATAACCTCTACTTGGGTGGATCTAGTCAAGAAAGGAGGCCAAGATACTAACCTAGACCTAATATACATAGCTCCGACTTCAACTATAGGTGAAGAGAATATTTTTATTGTCAATGAAGAGGTCAGTATTCGTACATAATTGAAATGGGGCTTCTCTATTGTTGCATATGTCTTTTGAAAATGTCCGCCATATTATCATTTTAGAGCTTTCGTTAAGAGAACATGGAATCCAAATGGTTCTTTTGAAATTTTTACAAGAGAAAATGGATTCTTCATTATCCGATTTACTAACATCGAAGACAGTGAGAAACTTCTGAGTGGAGGCCCTATTTTATTAACGGAAAGCTGGTAATATTAGAAAAGTGGAACAAGAAATTAGTTCTTGATAGAGATTTGCTGAGTACTATGCCAGTATGGATAAGGTTGCCTGAAGTAAGCCTAAGACTGTGGGATAAAGAGGCGTTCAGCGCCATCGCAAGTGTTGTAGGGATACCATTAAACCTGATGAGCAAACGACGAAAGAAACTAGATTGAGCTATGCTAGAATTTTAGTAGAGATAAAAGCTGATGCAAATTTACCAAATGAGGCTCCAATTTATTTACATGATGTGGAAATTATAACACAACTGATCACGTATGAACAAATACCCGACAGATGTAAGGACTGCAAATGCTTTGGTCATTCAACTACAAATTATGAATTCAACAAAGATGCGGTGGAAAGGCCAAATGAATCTGCAAATCCTGACAACTTGGAGAGTGACAAAAATGGTATCAGTTCATGCAAGACTCAGTCTAAAACTATCGATCCTAAATTGTTTCACACTCTTCTGAGGATGATAACATGAACATAGATCCTCTGTCAGTCACAGAAAAGACTCAAATCAACAGTGCTATGGCTGGGACAGTAAATGATCAAGACAATGCTAGGATAAATGGTAAAACACAATCTGATATGGCTCATATTAACACTGAGAGTACTACGAAGGAAGTACACACCGAGTTAAAGGAGAAAAATGTTTCAGAAAGAGATCCAAAAATAATTGCAGAAGGGAAAACAAATAAGTAGTTCATTGGATCTTCTTCCTTATTAAAGAATCCTAGGTTACTTCTAAATTCCGGAAAAACCAGTTCTTATTATTCAGGCTTGGAACAGTGCCCGGACCTACTTGCAGCTGAACCAATTTTCACCAACTTTGATTTGCTTTCTAAAGATCTTGCTCCTTATAATTCCAGTATCTCTTTGGAAGATATTCAGAATGCTGTAAATAAATCCATGGCCCCACCTAAAGCACCACCTAAACCTGCATTATAGAAAAAGAAGAGGACTAGAACCAAGATTCTCTCTGACATAGGTACAATTGAAGAGGTCGAGGATAAGAAAGATCATGACTTCAGGAAGAAATACGTTGCAAAAAATTCAAACTGGGAAAAACATTTGAAATCCATGGACAAAACTAGTTTCAAGAAAAGTGGTAAGCAAACTGAAGTGAAAGGGGATGGTAGCAAGCACAGTGACCCACTATTACTTGCAATGTATCCTTTTATAGCTTTTTTATTTTTATATGTGGATATTATAGATTGGAACATTAGAGGTTTAAATTCTCCTGGTAGGAAATTGAATTTGCTTATTTTTTTGAGAAATTATAAACCTAGCATTATTGGTCTGATTGAGCACAAGCTCAATGATAATAATATCGCTAACCTAAATACTAGAAGCCTATATAATTGGCACAAGATTAATACTAACCATATGGGAGGTAATGGCAGAATTTTGGTTCTTCATAATCCTAATGTGTGGTCTTTAGATAGCTATTTTGTTGATCTTCAATACATTCACTGCAGTTTTAAAAATAAAGGTGGTTTAATTTAAAAATTACTTTTATTTATGCCTCTAATCTGGAAATAGAGAGGCACTCTCTTTGAAATAGTATTGAACTTTTTAGTTTGAATATTAATTGTCCTTGGATTGTTCTTAGTGATTTTAGTACTGTTTTTCATGGTTTTGAAAAATGAGGTGGTAATCCGATTCCATTTTACAAATTTGAAAAATTGCAAACTTTATTATTAGGTCTGGTTTGATAGAACCTCCTATTAGTGGAAACAAATTCACTTGGAAATCAGGTGAATTTAGGAATATCCACTGTAAATTAGACAGGGTTTTATTAAATCAGAATTTTTTTAACACTTTCTCTAAAGTTAGCGGTTTACTCTTCCGCATAATTCTAGTGACGACACTCCTATTAGGTTTACCTTTAATAATAGAGATAAAAGGGGGGGTGTTAAGTCTCCCTTTAGATTTGTTAATAGTTGGGTATTTGAAGAGGGTTATAAAGAGATTGTATCTAACAATCTTAACAATAATCTGTTTGGAACTACCAAATACAAATTTTACAAATCTCTTCAAATTATTAAAGGTAATCTTAAAAACTGGAGCTCAAGGAATAAATCTATTGTTAAAGTCAATAGGGATAATTGTGAGAGGCTCCAAAATGCTTTAGACAATAATAGCTCATATAGTAATATAGCATCTCAATTTTTTTGAAGCTCAAGCTAATTTGGTTAAATCATTGCGCATTCATTCAATTAATATTAAACAGAAAGCCAAGATTGACTGATTAACTATAGGAGATGAAGCTAGTAATTTTTTTATGCCAAAATGACAAGTAGAAAAAATAGAAATGATATTGCGAAATTAATTAACTCAGATGGTAAAATAATTAATGATGCTCTTCTTCTTGAAGAAAAAGCTATTAATTACCATAACACTCTGTACGATTCTGATAATAACACAAGCAATTTTCCTAATATTATTTTTGAATACACTGTTAATGATAATAGTGTTGATTTACTTCTTGCTCCTATTAAAGAAGAGGAGATTAAAAACATCTTATTTAATGCTAAAGATGATAAAAGTCCTGGCCCAAATGGATTTGGTGCTAAGTTCTACAAGACACATTGGACTCAGATTAAAACCCCTTTGATTGACTCTGAAAAAAATTATTTTTAGCTCCAGCAAGATTTTAAAAAATTCTAATCCAACTTTTATTATTTTAGTTCCTAAGGTGGAAGCTCTTATTAGCCTTGGAGGACTATAGGCCAATAGCCTATTGTAATTTTATTTACAAAATTATTTCTTCTATTCTTTGTAATAGGGCTAAAGGCTTTCTAAAATTTCTTATTTCTGAAAAACAAAGTGCCTTCGTTCCTTATAGGCTTATTTCTGAAAGTACTTTACTTGTCCATGAGCTTATTAGAGATTTCAATAAGAAGGATAAAAATATTATGTGTATCAAAGTTGATCTTCAAAAAGCTTTTGATAAGATTAATAGAAAATTTATTATATTTGTCATGAACCAGATGGGTTTTAATAACAAATTTTGTGACTTAATTGAAGAATGCATAGGTATTGTCACCTTTTCAGTGATGGTTAATGGCTCTCCAAAATGATTTATTCAGAGTAATAGAGGTATAAGGTAGGGAGATCCATTATCATCCTACTTATTCTCTATAGTTATGGAGTACTTTTCAATTTAGATGGAGGCTGAATTGCTAAAAGGCAACATTAAACCTATCAGTAGAAACAGGCCTCACATTACACATCTGTTATATGCAGATGATATGTTTGTTTTTTGCAAAGCTGATAGGAAAAGTGCTTCTTCGATTAAAAGCGTTATTGATAATATGGAAAAATATGCTGGGCTTAAAGTTAATGAGAGTAAAAGCAAAATATATTTCAGTAAAGATTAGGTTAATAAATATGATGTTCTTAATCTTCTGAAATTTAAAGAAGGAAAGTTACTAGTCAAGTATCTTGGGTTGCCTTTTAGTATTAATCAAATTAACGATAGGGACTGCACTAGACTTTTTGATATTGTTCATAGTAAGCTTGAGGGATGGTCAAGGGAGCTTACTCATACTGTCATCACTGTTATCATTGTCTATTGGGTTCAAACTCATAACATCCCCATCTATATGATTCAAAAAATTGAGAGAATTTGTGATAATTTTGTTTGGAAAGGTAAATATCACAAAATTTCTTGGGACAAAGTTTGTAAACCTAAGAAATTTGGTGGATTGGGCCTTAGAAATATCAGAGACCTTAATGATGTTAGCAAGTTAAAACTGTTTTGGAAATTTTTGGATAGTAAATCGCTTTGGGCTAGATGGATGAAGGGTAAATATTTGAAATCTAAAAAATTTTGGACTGTAAAAAAAGAAAACCACCATTCTTATGTCTGGAAAAATATTTTGGACTGTAGAAATATTGGGAAAAGATTAATAGAGAGTAAACTGAAGAATGGAAGTCAAACTAGCCTATGGTTCGACCCATGGATCTTTGGCAACTCTCTTATTAACCTTTTTGGATGGAATAATTTACACATTTTAGGTGGTGTAAAAGATACAGTTCAAAGTATTATTCAAAACAATGGCTGGTTTTTAAATTATAGTTTAGCTGCATCCATTTATAAGTCTACTATTCATAAAATCTCCATTGATAGTGATTGCTTCAAAGACCATTGGTACTGGAAATTAAATTCCAAAGGTAAATTCTCTTTTAAAAAAGCTTGGGAATTTTTTATTGGTAAGGAGGTGGAAGTAAATTGGCATAGGGTTATTTGGTGCAAGTCTAATTGCATTAAAATGGTTCACTGTGCTTATTTTGCTCTTCTTAATAAGCTCCTTACTAGAGATAAATGTGCTAAGTGGAATAAAGACTCTTATGTGTTTTGCCTTTTATGTATAAATGGATTGGAGTCTTCCAGCCACTTATTTTTTGAATGTCCCTACTCCCAGTTCATTTGGTTTAATGCTAAATGCAAACTAGATTTCAATTTAAATATTCCTACTTTAAACATAAGGGACATTGTTGACTATGTTATGAAGGACTTTAATCGTAAATCCATGCTTTTTAAGAGGGCCTGTATTTTATTTACTACTGTTATTTATCACATTTGGAGAGAGAGGAATCAATGACTTCATACATCAAAAGAAGTCATTTGTAATCATCTTTGGAATAACATTGTTACTGATAGTCAAATCATTATTAAAAAAGCTTATAGGCTTAGTAATAATCAGAACATTATCCAGACTATGCTTTGCAATGATGAATTTCAAGTTGAGAATTTTTTAATTAATAAGAGGATCAATTTGAGCAAATCCAAAGGCCACCAGTGCATTTCACGAAGCTACTCAAACAAGCTATCTGGTAACAAAAACCATGCTAATCGGTTCAATTATGCTAGTGGTGGCAACCACATTCTCAACATCAGTTCTACCTGCAAGGGGAGTAATTCATTATTTGTTAACAATAATGCTTTTGTTAGTCATAAAACGGACAGTAATCGGCTTAACTTACCAGATGCAGAGAAGGGCAACTGCCACTCAATCGGTAAAATTAAAAAATCTAGGAATTATCAGCACATTTGCGAGATTATGAACAGCAGGCAATTTGAAAAGCTCTCTAGTTTCCTTCCCAGAGATAGCAGCCCTAGCGTCTGTATCGATAACCGAAAGGGAAGTAAACAGGTTAATATGATTCAGTGCGACTTTATGGTTTATAGATTAAATAATAAACACGGAGATTAGGGCTTCGCCATCCTCTAGTAGTGATCCAGAGCGAGCTTTACTGTTGTCATTAGAAGAAAAAGAGAACAAAGCTTGTAGCTTTCTTAACAAAGTGGGAGATAATCACTATAAAAGTGAGATTAATGGATTTATATATCACTTATCTTTCTGGCAATTGGGTGAAGGAAGTGGTGTTAAGAGCTCAAATGAAGATATAAGCTCAAAGAGGCAAGGAGATAGCTTGATAAGCCCATGAACTGTGAAGAAGGGTAGATCTGAAGACAACAGGAGATTTGATGATAGGGAGTGCTCATCTAGAACAAAACCTAGCATATATAGAGGTGCGGTGGAGATGAACGAAGATTATATCTAGCAGCCGCCATAATTTCATTGTTTTTGAGGGAGTAGATGGTGGATTGCTTGATCGTATTCCGTTTTTGTTTTCTTTTTCTCGAGAGAGATTACTGATGTCGATCAGGGTTTCATGCCTTTTGTAATTTGTTTTGCATTGTACCCAACATACTTGGGCTTTGGGCCTGTTTTTTCTGTGTTTCAAAAAAAAATATTAATATTTGAAAAATAGTAGTCGTCTCAAATTTTAGGGCATGGTATAAAAATTAAAAAGCATGCATTAATAATTAGGTACGCTGCCTGTATCTACCTGTTGCAGTGTCATAACAGATGAGCACAACAGTAGCTAAAAGAAGGAAAAATATAAGCCAAGATTTTGAAACCATGATGCCGCTTAGAGAATTCCTAGCATTGAGTGGGGGGTCGAGTGGCAATAGAGGAAAAAGTGTTAACTCGCCCCACGCTTCCAGTAGTGGATGGGGCGATGCTCGTGGTAATTTTTTTTAAATAACAGGTAAATGGTTTTCTGAAAACCGTTTAAGGGCTGAATGGTTTTCTGAAAATCGTTTAGCTGGAAAAAAAAGTCACGAGCTAATCTATACAGAGGCATTCGTCTTTGTAAACAAAAGCTCGAGCATGGCCTATTTTAGAAAACTCCACTTTTAGATAACTTCCCATTTCTCTCACACGTTCTTTTATTAAGGAAAGTTCTCCTATTATTCTCGCCACTTTTAGATAACTGCCCATTTCTATCTCATGTTCTTTTCACATTGTCAAACTACTATTTGATGGCAAAAGCAGTTTAAAGGGAGTCTAATTTTTGATAAAGGCACTGAACCTATTTTCTAAAACCAAAATACACCATCTAATCGAAGAGTGTAAAGGTTTGGCACTATGTAGGGAACTACAACACAAATTCGATGAGTTTGTAGATTTATTTTCTCTAATTTTAGATCTGATTAATTTTTCACTGCCTTAATGAATACAATTGCAATGGCTAGAGGTAAATATATCGATTTTGGTTATAGCTTCCGCAATAAATCTTTGGTTTTGTATTTTTTTCGGATTTGTATAGGTAACATGATTACTACTGTAAAATTGATTTATAGTATCGACTTGGAGTTGCCGCACATGCCAATCTAAACTCCTTCCCATAGTATTTCCAATGCTAGCCAATTTCTGATCTCCTATTCGAGCAATTCTACATGTTAATATTTCAAAATTTTTGTCCGTGCTGGAGCCATCCAATCATCTTTCTAGACAATTTGCCGCATTGATCAAGTAATTTACGTATTTACGTTTAACGTGT
Organism: Allium sativum; assembly: GCA_030737875.1. Lineage (NCBI taxonomy): Eukaryota > Viridiplantae > Streptophyta > Magnoliopsida > Asparagales > Amaryllidaceae > Allium > Allium sativum. The sequence goes on along the minus strand of CM060916.1, from coordinate 1,054,147,877 downwards.
TATGGTCTTGAAGATAGGTTAACAATTGTTTTTGCAATACATAGTAATTTTAGCAAGCTAACTTGCACGGGTTGTTCGGGGATTCGTAAAGTAGTGTATGTCCGCCAAGAGTGATATTTTTGATCAATTGGCATTCATAACTGGTTAACAATACTGATTACCTGCTAAGAACAGTATATGAGCATACGATCACCAAAATAGGCACATCAAGATTGGAAGAGCAACGAATAAACAAGCATTAATTATCAAAGCAGATACAAATAAAGGTAACATTTTTCCATCAAGAACAACATATGTAATAAATATATGGCTTTACGGATATAGTTACAAATAAGACCACACATTGTTTCCATTTTAGGAAACATTTTTCATATCATTTTTCACAATGAAAGATGATAATAACGATCGATCAAGGCATATGAAGCTTGAGGTAAGAAAAGTCAGGCGCTTCATCAGAAGTCTTGCCGCATTTGCATCCACCCTGGTATCCATGGCCACAACATCCGTGGTAGCAGCTGCTTCCTCCTCCATGATGATATATTCCACCTCCACCATGGTATCCTCCTTTTCATCCACACGATGATATCCTCAACCAACACCTTGGTATCGCCCCCCTTTACCCCCATGATTATAGCCTCCACCTCCATGATTGTAGCCTCCACCTCCGCCTTGTATCCTCTTCCCCCTCCATAGTATCCAACAGTATATAGATGGTCTAACAACCCCAGCAACTGTTCAAACTTAGTAAGATAAGATTGGACCGTTGTTAACAGTTTTATATTCACAAAAGTGCCAAAAGTCTTGCTCAATTCACGCTGTCCAAATCGAACAATAATTTCTTTATTAAAAATTTTCCACTATTTATAATCTCTAACATTCTTGGATATCCATTTGAACCATTTTTGTGCATCACCCTTAAGGCGGAATGAACACGTAGGAGCCCACTCCTCCTCCGGTGTTTGATGAAAACAAAAAAATATTCGACCTGCTCAATCCACTCCCTAATATTCTAGTTCCCATCATTGGTAGGTAATTCAAGTTTTATTGTAGTAGGTTGGAAATTATAGGTGCAACAGGTATAATTAAGGCTTTATTTTGGGAATTTTGCTAGTCTGTGAGATTTCTAGGTTTTCTTTGGAAGGGTGGCACGTAGGTAGGTGTTCTAGTCATTTGGGGAGGGTCTGGTTGAATGACTTTCAACCTTTGTAAAACTGAGTTCGGGGTTTCAGAAATTTGATCAATCTTGTGGTTCAATTCTTCTGACGTTTCCTGCATGCTATGATGAAGATCTTGATGCAAATCATACAGTTCTTGCTGGGATTCCTACAATTGTTTCAACAAATACTTGGCGGATTCATTGATTCTCCATTGATGTTGCTGAAATTCATGCTCTTCGTCGAAATCGTTGTTGGGGAGATGACTAGCGTCTAGGATAAAAGAAACAAGGTGTGGTGATGACATGGTGATGCTTCGTCATCTTGCTCTGATACCACTTTGACAGGGTCCTTCTTCTTGTTCATAGCAACTCAAAATGAAAACATTGATACTAAGGAAATGGTTTAGGTTTATAAGCTACAAACGGGTTAATGCCAAAGAATTTTAATGAACACTTGGTGAAATTTCGGAATGAATAACATGCAATCTAAAATCCGAGAAAAATATCATTCATTCAATACCGTTTACAGATTGGCAGTCACCTATTTATACAATTCATATATCTTGCCAACTCAACAATACAACAATATATCAAGCATGCACATGTGCACACTATATACATACACAACCTCGTCTTCAATATACCACTTGTTATCTAATACTATGCCCACTGGCCAAACCTCCTCCACTTCCTGATGAACACTGCAGCATCGTACCACCCAATTCTGATGAAGTTTCTGATGATGGAAGATTAAAGGTCTCTGCTACACTTGAATTATGGATTTTTTCACTCTAAACAACCAAATAATTTCCCGTATGTTACAACTAGTAATTGTAGCAACTTTTTAACAGCAACCTAAAGCTATCTCAATCGATCCGCAATCAAAGAAACTCTTAACTCAAGTTTCGAATAATCTCTTGATTCAAGTTTCAGTCTGTAATTAAAGAAACTTTTCATATGAGTCCATACAAAAAAAGTTTTGTACCTACTGAAATTATATCAAATACACCAATCATTTTATCAAATATGAAACTCTTTGAACAAGTTTATGCAGAGACTTTTTTAGCTTTAGCATACCAATGATGTTAATCATTTTAATTATAACCAGGGCCATGATGTAGTTCGTGACTACTCCTTTCTTTCCATCATTTTGTTTGAGCTGGTTGGAGATCATCCATTTAAGCTGATCTAAAGTGATTGATGTCAATCGAACTGAACCCAAAGTGGTTCTTTCCACATCCATCCAACGTTCACTTAATCCCAAACAAATTTTCCCCATTTGAACATCTGTCTATCAGAGCCTCTTGAATATTACGTTGATCCGAAGTCGATGGCCGTATAGACTCGAAGTCGCTGCACATACTAATGTAAACTCTTTTCAGGCGTATTTCCATACTTTGCCAATTTCCAATCCTTATCTGACAAGTTTGCTTGTCAATATTTCAAAATCTTTGTCCGTGCTAGAGTTCAAGCCATCCGATCACCTTTCTGGATAATTCGCCACGTTGATTAAGTAATTGTCGATCTGAGCTCCTATACACAACGGAAGTATACTTTGATAGTATCTATATTGTAATTATAAAGTAAAAAAATAAAACTGAAAATGCGTGCACACAAGACTTAACGAGGTACGGCAAATAGTCTACGTCCTCGGGAAAGAGAGAATGATTTTATTTCTTACGGTGAAGAAGCAAAAAGGAGAGACACGTACAAGTTTCATCACAAAACACTCATGGCTGCTGATGCTCTCAAATATTTTCACTGAGCTGCTAACATAAAAAATCCATTTACTCTACTTGCATGAAAAAAATCCATATATATGACTAGGTTCATATGGGCTTAACTAGTATTCAGCCCACATAAGAAACATTGCACTAAAATGTATTCAACTGCATGTTTTATTAAGCTGCAGTAGCATGCTCCTGGCTGCACCATATTCCACAATTCTACACCACATATCATGTTCAAAAACATGAGATGATCACATACATAACACTCCACTTGCCTCATAATCAACTGCACCACATAGTAGCTGGCTACATACCCAATGGATCAAGTTGTCGTAGTTCATCATCATGTCTCAAAATGAGACTTCATAATGTTCGGAAGAACCTCCACCCCATCGGGTATCAAACATCAAGAACATTAATCAATTCAAGACAATGCTTGAACTTGACACTTGGAACTACTTTCGTTAACATGTCAGCTGGATTATCTTTTGTACCAATTTTCACCTACAAAATTTGATTTTTTGCCACCACTTCTCGTATGAAATGATAACGCACATTTATGTGCTTTGTTCTTGCATGATGAATTGATTCTTTGCAAGGTGAATGGCACTCATACTATCACAATGCACAACAAGTTTATTTTGCGCCACTCCCAAGTCATTCAACAAGCCATGTAACTATATTGCCTCTTTAGAAGCTTCGGTTACAGCCATATACTCTGGTTCGGTAGTAGACAGTGCTAACGTCGACTGCAAAATCGACACTACAAGAAAACATACATATGGTTACATTTATTGGTTGTGTTTGTTATGTAAATGCAACCATTGTGGTTTTTAATTATTATTTTGGGGTTTTGGTTACATTTATTTAAAGATTGAATAAAATATCGGATACATTTAACACTTCCTTCCCATCTCATTTCATTTCCCCCATATTTTGTAATTTTTCCGCCCAAACCTAATTTACTTTCCTCCTTCCTGTCTTCCTCATTCAAATTTCTTCGTCTACTCATTCAATCCACATTCCCGCATTTGGTCTTCTTCTTTTACCAATGAATCTCATCATTCCCTCCTTTTCCTTCGATCGACAAATCCACACAGTTTTCAATTAGGGTTTTCTTACCAAGTTTCGATTTAAGGTTCACTTTGCTTATTCATATTTCTTCTTCCATCGCATGGTTGCCACTAAAATTATTTACTTTGTGTATTTTTTTTTGTATTCCCTCTCGTCTCTTTTCATTAGTTTGCCTTTCTTCATTTTCTTCCCTCAAGCGAATGATTATCGCACTCGTTTCCGTATTGCGCTAATTTCTCTCTTATCCCATTTAATCCTGTCCGAATTACGAGCGTTTAAGGTAATATTTTCTATAATTTTTTATTCTCGCATACTAATTTTGTTTGCTTCAATTGACTGATTGAGCAAGTTCTGATTTCCAAAACTTTCTCTCTGATTCTGATTTCAATTTGCTCATTGAAATGTTTATTGAAATATCTAGGATTTATTCTGCACTTGATTTTGCTTCAGATTCTATTCAGATTTGGACGTAGACTTTCGTGTTGATTTTAGTTTTATTGTAAAGGAAGGTCTACTGCTCCAGGGAAATCTAGTGCTTCAGGTGATTTGAAATGCTTGTATGATCTTTTGATTTTTGGTAAATTGTGGTTAACATTCTATTATTTTTTTGGATGCCTTGTTAATATTCACACAAATGTCTTGCTCATAAATTTTGGTGAAATAGGTATGTTTTGATATTTTTGTGTTTATAATTAAACAATTAATTTTAGAGCAAATGGGTTGCTAGTGCGATCTTTTGATTTCTCCCATATAGTGTTTGTGACCGTACCCTGGTTGTAATGCCTATTAAAGGAAATGATCAAAGAGGAGTCTATATGTTCATATACTTTAATCAATATCACATACATAATGAGTATACGGCAGTATTTCAAAGTAGATGGGAGAAACTGTTATGCAAACTCTTAACAAAAAAAGTTAGTGAATAGAGCACTCATTTGTCAGAAAAATATAAAAATGATATTAGTTTGAGAGCTAAGAAATTATGGGTAGAGTTTGGAAAAGCTCAAAGAAGACTAGAAACATAAAATTATTAGGAATTATATCAGATGAAATTTTTATTTGTTTGATGGTATGAATTTATGGGAAATTATGCTTGAATGTTATATATTAGTGAAATGTGGAGAGGGTGCTCTTGATGGTGGATATGCTCTAAAATTAGATTTAGACAAGACAAGGAGATCTTTTGTTTCAAATAAAAATACATTTACGCAATTGCCATCGAATATTCTATATTTGTTGTAATTTAATTGGGCTCAGAATCTTGCCACTGACACGACGCTAAATGATACAAGCGATGGGTATACAAATTCAGTAAAAATAAATAAATAATCTACCTACATTTTATGAATTACAATACAAATTTTTTTAAAATCTACGTAGAAAGCATACTTTTACAATTAAATGACCCAAATCATCTTGCCCTACCCCATCACAGCAGCAACATGACTTACAACCCTCAAATGTTTTTCTCCTACTTTTACATGGATTAGCTGTTTACTTATACAGGGAAATTTTTATAAGTAGTGTACTGAAATATCTCAAGCTTTAGGTGCAAAAAATGATCCAACAACAAATAATTAGAATGATAAAAAAAGAGTTTTGTATCATTTAATTGATGAAGAGGTATGGGGTACACGTCCAATGGTTGGTAGCTCAACCGATCATTTCTTCGCATTGGCCCCTCCTCATCCATATTAATTTGAAATGATTGTGAAAAGTCATCAAACATGACTAGGGCCATTTGCTTCATTCTCTCTTGTACATCCAATCCAGTTGTTCTTGAATTTGATAACAGTTCTCTAGCAATCGTATCCAAGATATCCTCATTCCCTCAAAATATTTTGGAAACCATATACTGTCAATTACACATATAGATTAGCTTACACTTATCGTTAGGATATGTCTTTTTAATAGTTCTATTTCAAAAGGAAATGCTTATAAAACATAAAATCGACACACTTTCAAAGGTTTGCCTAATTCATTATTTTTATACGTCTAATTGCATGTTGGAATTTTTGTGTTTCATATCACTTGGGCTATTATTATTTCTTAATTATATTTTTACTACTCATTGAGTCGGAAAATCTCGCTACGGTTATCAACAAGCTGCCAGCGGCAGTAGCAACATATCTGCTGTTCGTCTAACATTTATAAATTGTTTGTCATCGATTAAAGAACTTAAGATATGTTATATATTTATTTTGGCATAGTATAAGGCTTTAGGGGTGAGAATCATTAAATATCTTATTGGCATCCGATGATATTTAAATTAGTTTGATGAAATTCATAAAGTCAAGTGTCAGAAACAACGTACATTTCGAAGTGCAGTTTTAAGAGTAGTGACAATTATATATATGGTCCCTAAACCAATAGGTAAATTAGTGATAGTAATAAGTTCTTTGACTGACGTTCTTTTGGTAATAGTGATTGGTGTAATTGAAATTGCAATATTTTAATAACTTTCTCCTTTGTACTGTATTATAGCAATGTCCAAATGCTTATCAGATAATGTAGTGTTTATCAACCTTTTGAATTTCATGTCGGGTATCAATAAGAAACATTTGATAAATCTGTCATTGACTATCACATTTTATTTTTTCGTTAATTCTTTTGTTTTGATTTCCTTGTTGATCACAAAGCTTGGTTCCTCAAAAGGTTAAATTCATAATATGAAGATAGGAAACCATCAAAGATGCAAATCCACATCAGTTTCAAAGTAAGGGTTAGGTATTCTTGTTTGTTTAGTGAAGTCACATTTTAAGATGCTACCACATGATTTATTTTTGAAAACCATTAGTATTGAAGCCATTCGTATTGAGTCATTTTATTCACTAAGTTATATAATGTTTATCGCTTAAAAATCATACACATATTAGTATATTAAATCTATATGAAAATCGCGGGATAAACGTCGTTAATGTCAATCGTATCTATTTCTACCCAGTAAACTTGGAAAGTTGCGAAGGATAAGGGATGATCGCGTAGAACAAGTTCAGGCGCTAGATCCAAGGTAAAACATGAACGAGTTGGGTCCTCCGCTCAGCACAATCAGGATCGGTTACACGTTCCGTTCTGCAGTTGTCCGTCATAATAAAATGATCGATCGTGCATAGCCGGAAATGCAAAGAAATCAGAGGTCGCAAATGTTTTCCATGTCCGCTCATAGAATGCAACTACAGTCGCCCACTCGATACTCGATCAGCTGCTAATATCAAATGTTGCTTGCCAGTCGGTTGGATATAAGTTCTCAAAGGGTTGTACTTACATTTCAGACTATGGTGTAGGTCGCCCGTTCATGATCAAACAAGCTGTATCAACCAAGTGTCATCTATCGGTCGATCATTCTTATACGAACTAGGAAGCATTGACAGGTGGCATGTACACTCATCGCTTGCCGGCCCATTAAATATTCCCAGACCTATGTGGTTTCTCACTCCTATAAAGCCGCTTACTCCCGTGAAGTCGTTTTGGTAATACAGTTGTTGCCAGTTGGCTACAGCTAAGCAGTGGCATATTTGTAATTAATGAGACGAGCAATCCGTGGTCAAAAAATATGATTTTCATATCATTCCTTCAGGGAGGTACACCTATAAATAGGCCATGGCTCCCTCCTTAGGAGGGAGGGATTCCAAACCACCACGAAGTGCTGTTAAATTCATTCCTCCGCCTTTCCTTAAGTATTTCAACCATCATCGTCATCTACACTTGAATGATCTTCGTTCATCCGGCCATGACATACATTGAAATCTTGTAAGTAAAAGAAATCGAATACATCCTCCTCCTTCGTCATTCTTCCGTCCTTCTTTTCCACAGATTCCACTATTCCTTCATTAGATTTTGTGAACATTGAGCGAGATTTGGATGTGAGAATGAGAAAATGTTGAGTGAACAAGAGGATGTATGAGGGAAGAGAGTTTATATGCTTTGTAATCATTGTCATGATGATGCAAATCATCTTCATAGTGGGTGTAGGCCTAGCTTAGGGCTGAAACAATCTAAAATCTTGTCTCCATTTAACTTTCCTCACATTTTTATTGTAAACTTTTAATTGATCACGTCTCCATTTACTTTCTAACAGCCTTGGTGAAGTTCAATTCTTGTACCCTTGGTATTTGAGCCATTTTTGGTGAAAATCTTTGGCACCCACCGTGGGGCTAGTTTTGTATTTCCTTCCTTCACACTCTCCTCCAATCCTATCAGCCTAGCCTTGAAATCCTAAATCACCTCCTTCCTTGAGGCCATGGCCGGTTCAAAGAAAAATAACAAGTCCATCAGAGCTACCACAATTGTTGAGGATATTCATAGTAATGAAGCTACACCATAAATTTTGAATCAAGAAGTTGAGGAGACCTCAAGGACATCTGTAACACGAGATAAATTGAATGTGGCAGTGACCGGCTTGAATAAAAAATTGGATGCTATGATAAAAATGATGATGGAAAGGCTTGATCCCCTAATTAACGCTCGAGCCAATCTTCCTCCACCAAATACTGTAAATAATGTTGAAGAAAAAGAGGACTCTTTAGCCTCAGACCCTAGCCGATTCCACTTCTTAGTGGAAGATAAGGGGGAGGCCAACATTGAGGACTCTAAAGTCAAATCTCCACAACACGAGGAGAAACATGCAACTCAAAGTGTCGCGAGTCCCACCAAAAGGACACCTCCCAAAAGAGGTGCAAGGCATCAAAACTCGAATAACGGTCACACCAATAAAAGCACTAGTGCCAATCCTATGGAACGAGTGAGCGATGGGAAGCGCATCACATATATGGTCCAGCGAATAATGGAAGAAAAGACGACCCGAGAGGATAAAGAGAAAGAATGGGAATTTTCACCTAGTAAAAACCGTTTACAAAAAGAATCCGTCAAGCGAAGTTTCCTAAGAAATTCATACCCCCAACCATAGCACCTTTTGGCAGGACTGGTGATCCAAACACCTTCCTATTTAAGTATGATCAACACATGAATAGAGCTAGGGCAACCGATGAGATCAAATGCATATACTTTCCCGTATGCATAGAAGTTGTGGCCTCACTATGGGTCACTAGGCTTCCACCTAAATGCGTCGATCAATTATGCGATCCGGCGAGAAGATTTCAAGACCAGTTTCATCTCCAAACAACCAAACAAGGGATGTGATGTCACACAACAAGATGGAAAAAATGCCTGGAGAAACTATTAACACTTTTCTTACAAGATTCCATGCTGTGGTGGCTGAAGTCATAGAATTGGAGCCTTGGTACTTACTGGCAGCTATGAAGGATGCTATTGATAAGAAATCAGAATTTTGGAAGTGGCACAAGATGAAGAAGCCCAAAACTCAAAAAAAATAATATAAGAAGGCCGATGAGTATATGAGCGTGGAGGATGATGCCCTGAATGTTCAGAAGGTCACAAAACGTAGCATTATCAAAGAAGGGAAAGGCAATGAATCCCAAACCGAGCAGAAGAATGGCTCTAGGCAGAAAAAGGGGAGTGATGAGAAGGATAACAAAGCCTATAGGATAACACTGCTTTACAAGCATTCAGAATGGACTCTCTTAAATGAAACCCCAGAGAGGATCTACTCTTCTACAAAGGATTCATGAATTTTTCTTCAAATAAAGGCTTAAAAGATTACCTAACAACAAGCCAACTGCGATAAATTTTTCTGGTTCCATAATAAACCAGGGCATAGCACTAATGAATGTCGGCACCTGAAAAATTTGATTGAAGAACTCATTAGAAAAAACCAACTTTAACAGTATGTGAAGAATCCTCGAAACGCTCCGACTACCCAAGGAAAGGATAATACCACCAATCAATCTGGTTCGGGAGAGAAAGCTCAGGCACCTATTGATTTGAGGCCAGTGATCGACATGATTTTTGGCGGGCCCCACCCGGTCAGATGTAGCTGGGCAGATATGGAAAGGTATGCTAACGAGTTGAAGGGGTTCTCGAAAGAAGAAAGGCGCATGATCTTAAGCAATGACATTCCAATGAAGATACCTGGAACTTCGACCGAGGACGTAGTATTTAAAGATTGAGATGTTGATGCACTACTTGCACCAACTGTCGATGCCATGGTAGTCACAAACAGCCTCGGCCCTGCGGTTGTGAAGAGAATCCTTGTTGACACGGGGGCATCCGCTAACGTGATCTTCATAAATACATTCCGGAAAATGAACCTCTTTATGGCAGAAGTGCAAGCCTATCCGAATAAAATCCTTGGATTTACTAAGAAAACCCACGCAATCCATTAGTACAGTTGACTTTCTTGTTGAACTAGCAGATGGGGAACGCAAGGTTTCTATGATACAAACCTTCGTCTTGGTATACGAGCTTTCCTCTTGCGATGCATTTCTCAGGTGACCAACCCTCGCAGGCATCGGGTTGCGCTAGATCCATGGTGTTTAACTATGAAGTTTCCAACTGAGAATGGAGTTGGTGTAATCAAGGGTGATCAGGCCACTACGAGAGATTGCTACGTGACAGAGCTGCGCGAGGAAAGGAAGAAAGACTTAGGAGAGAATGCCAAGACTCCACCTCGCATTCGAAATCTCCCTTTATATAAACTAAGGAGCGGTCCCTGCACTGGCTAACACAGTGGCATACAGAAGGAAATCGAACCTGGAAAAGCAAGTGCAGAGGAAGAAAGAGCGTTGCCATTGAGATCACAATTCCTATAGCTGTTAGTTCGAAAGGTCCAAACCATGTGCTGGATATAGGATCACCATTGAGTCCCGAACTGAAGAGTCAATTGATTGTTTATTCAAAAGCTAATTTGGACGTGTTTGTGTGGAATCATTCTGACATGAGCGGCATATCTCCGGATGTTGCCGTCCATAAACTTAATATTAATCCACATATTCTGTCTATCAAGCAGAAAAGGGGGACCTACAGACCAGAGAGGTCAAAAGCCTTGAAAGAGGAGGTTGAGAGGCTTATGGAAAACAACGTCATTAGGGAATCTACCTATCCAAATTTAGTCTCCAATCTGGTACTTGTGAAGAAAGAAAATGGAAAATGGCGGGTCTGCGTGGACTATTTGCATCTTAATAAAGCTTGTCCAAAGGACAGTTTCCCTCTTCCTAGAATAGATCAATTGGTGGATTCCACAACTAGGCATGAGTTGTTGTCTTTTATGAATGCATATTCTGGTTACAGTCAAATCATGATGTACAGACCAGATCAAGAGGACACGAGTTTTATCACTGATCTTGCCCTATATTGCTACAAAGTGTTGCCATTTGGCTTAAAGAATGCAGAGGCAACTTACCAGCGATTGGTAAATGCCTTGTTCAAAAAACAAATTGGCAAGACAATGGAGGTCTATGTAGATGATATGTCAGTAAAATCCAATAAGTCAGTTGATCATTTGGAAGATTTAGCCCGGATGTTCGATATTCTACGCTGATTAGGTATGAAACTAAATCCTTTGAAATGTTCCTTCATGTTCGGTTCGTGCAAGTTCTTAGGGTTTTTGATCAATGCTAAGGGCATAGAAGCCAATCCAGCAAAAATATTAGCCTTAAGGGAAACGCACGCCATCGGAACCAAGAATGAGATCCAGCGTTTGAAAGGGAAGATTGCAGTTTTGAATCGTTTCACATCCATGGCAACATACAGGTGTCTTCCCTTCTTCGATGCCCTTAGGAAAGGGAAGAAAGAGATATAATGAACTCCTGAATGCCAGTGAGCTTTTGAAGTACTAATCCAGCACATGGCGACACCTCGCATGCTATCAATACCTAATGATGGAGAAGATTAGTTTATATATCTGGCAGTGTCCGCCCATGCTCAAAGTGCGGCGTTAGTGAGGGAGGATTCGAAGGTTTAGAGACTGGTTTATTACATCAGTAAGAGATTATCTGGGGCGAAACTGAATTACCCAAAACTTAAAAAACTCGCTTATTGTTTATTTATCGCGTCAAAGAAGCTCGACCCTACTTTCAGGCTCACCCTATCAAGTTCCTCACGGATCAACCATTGAGGCAAGTTTTTTTTCGGCCAGAGACTTCTGGGAGGTTGGTAAAGTGGAACATTGAGCTTAGTCAATATGGCATTACCTACCATTCCCGTAAGGTAATTAACGGACAGTACTTGCTGATTTCATTGCTGAGTTCACTGATCGAGGAGAGATAAAAGAGGAGCCTAATATTGAAACCAACATCCGGTGGAAATTGTTCGTTGATGGAGCGTCGAGCGACTACTTCTTTGGGGCAGGAGTAGTCTTGGAAACCCCTAAAGGAAGATCTATATGCTATGCGCTTACACTGGAGTTACCATCAACAAATAACGAAGCTGAATATGAAGCCCTCATCACAGGAATAAACTAGCAAGAGAATTATAGCTAAAAACCATAAAAATCTTCAGTGAACCCCAACTAGTGGTATGTCAGATCCAAGGAGAATTCCAAACCAAAATGGGCAACTTGCCGACTTACCAATCTAAGGCTCTTGAATTACTAGAGAGCTTCAAGCATTACACCATATCTCACATTCCAAGAGAAGAAAACACATCCCTGGCAAAGTATGCTAGCTCAGGAGATGCACAACTTAAAGGGTTGGTCCCAGCGGAGGTCATCTCTAGCCCCAGCACGGAACAAATTGAGATGGATTGGGTCCTAGAGGTAGATGGCGAGCCAGACTCGTTGCTGACACCAATCGAGGAGTATCTCATGACCGGTGCACTCCTGGCAGAGGTTAAAAAGCGAAGGAAAATACTGCGAAAACCTACCACGTATCTCATCGAGGATGGATGGCTATACAAATGGGGAATCTGTATGCCCTTACTACTATGCACTACAAATAAGGAATCGAAAGAAATCATGACAGTGTGAGGGTGAATACGCGGGTCATACTGGTGGCCAGGCATTGGCCAAGAAATTTCTGCAATATGGTTATTTCTGGCAAAACAAAAATAAGCACTCCATGACATATAATAAAAGATGCGATAGATGTCAGAGGTTTGCAAAAATTCTAAGAATGCCATCAACAATTATAACCCAAATGGTCAGCACATGGCCATTCGCCATCTGGGGGATCGACCTTATAGGAGCACTCCCAACCACAAAATTTAGTTTTAAAAATGCTATTGTTGTTGTTGATTACTTTACAAAATGGGCAGAAGCAGAATCACTGGCAACTATAATTTCAAAGAAATTTATTAACTTTGTCTTGAAAAACATCATTTGTAGGTTCGGGGTCCCACAAAGAATAATCACAGACAACGGAACCTAGTTTAATATCGAAGAATTCCAAAATTTCTGTGCTAAGTATAAATCTAGAAAAGTTTTTCTGCAGTCGCCCATCCGCAAGCAAACAGGGAAATGGAAGAGGTAAACAAAATCATTAAATCGACCATCAGGAAGCGATTAGAGATATCCAGAGATGGTTAGGGAGATGAGCTTTTACTAGCACTATGGGCATACCATACCTCTCATAAAATTGCGACTTGGCACACTCCCTTTTCCTTAGCTTTTGACTCTGAAGCCATAATCCTGTGGAACTGGCGGTTCCCACCCGTAGGAGGATTCACTTCAACCAGGTGGAAAACGAAAGGCTACAACTTGAGGCCATCAACCAGCTCGAGGAAAAAAGAAAGGAAGCAGAACTCAGGGTGGCCACACATTAGATAAGGGTGGCTTGACATTTCAATTCAAAAGTCAGACACAGGACTTTCGAAATCGGAGACCTTGTGTTGAAGAAAGTAATGACCAAAACCAGGGTTTTTGGACCAAATATGGAATGGCCTTATGTTATAAACCAAAAACTTCGGGATGGTACTTCAAATTGACCACCACAGATGGAGTCCAGATTCCTCGGGCTTGGAATAGCGAACACTTTCGCCGTTGTTTTCTATAATTCATTGTTCAAATCTATTGTAAAGCTATGAATAAACTTCACATTCAAGCTATGTACATAAAAAAACAACTACATGAGAATTCCATTTGCTTACACGGATCGTATATTTACAAATTCCTACTAAAAATTGACTTGTTTTGTTAGGCAAGCAAGTACAATAACTCTCTCAAAATCCAACCATAGTTGGAGACTTCCCAAGCATATCCTAGTCAGAACAATTCGAAAAACATTGAGTGCCAGAGCATCATTTAATCTAAATAATGAGTGGGCCACAAATCAGAAAGCCCCACCTTTCATCGGAAAAACATCAAATCATTAGTAAGCATCTAGTTAAGAATTGGTGCCCAACTACGGAAATAATGCAAAGGCGGAAACAACTAAATTTGTCCCATAGATAAAAGATTGCCAGTCCCAAAAGAGGCACCTTGTTAGGTGCAGGACGTGAGTCTTTCAAGTCAAGCCAAAGCTCGATAAGATGAACTAGTGTCCACCTCCCAGGAATGGTAGCACCAATTCTAGTGCCGGAAGGACCGGTAAAAAAATAGCTGGAAGGACCAGCAGTCGGAAGGACCAACAAACCTTGGATTGGAAGCACCAATTCTAGTGCTGGAAGGACCAGCAGCAAAAAAAAAAGGAAAAAAAAACTTGGAAGACCAACAGTCGGATAGACGGACAAACCTAGGATTGGAAGCACCAATTCTTGTGCCAGAAGGACCGACAAACATATTGGAAGGCCTAGCACCAAAATCACAAAATCCTAGCTGAAAGGGGGTAACAGAAATCCTAGCCGAAAGGGAGTATCTAATTTAGGCCTTGTTTGATTCTAGAGTAAGCAAATCAATTATGGCCAAAATTCAATCGAAAACTAAAACCCGAGTCCTCCCCCATAGGCACTTAGTCTCCGAAGGGCATGGGTCACCAAGTCAGTGAGATATGGGATTGAATACATTTTAATTAAAAAACACCAAACACGTATGTGTGTGCGTATGTATATATATATGAATGCGTATTTAATCATAAAATATATACCCTATTTAGAGGGCATGCACTCAAATCTGAATTTCGAAGGGCTTGGGTCACCGGGTCAGTGAACGCACGAATGAATGCGAGAATAACGGCATAAAATCCGTCAACTAAATTGAAACTCCAAAGAAACTATTTTCTTCCAATCTAGTAAACTAAAGCAAAAATGCTATAATATCAAAAGCAAGTCAATAGCGTTAAAATCACACAACGTAAAACATGATACTAACGCACGATCGACTAAGAGAATTATAATACAAGGTACTAATAAGAAGTGCTACCCAGTAGTGTGAAAGACCATGATATAACAAGCAAGAGCCTAGTCTTGTACTAGTAAAACAGAGCACAAAGGCATCACAACAAACTGTTCACAAGGCCACCAAAACAACAAAACAAGCACAATGTCATGACACAGACCATCGTAAAGATAAATGCGAGGATTGGAACTCGCCTATACAACCGATCTAAAAGCATAGTTTAAATAAGAAATAACCAAAAGCAGAATAGAGAATCTACAAATCCCTGTTCTTCCTGGGCCTGCCAACCTTCCTCTTAACCTGGGTAGAGCAGGATAGAAGTTCATTAGTGCATTTTGAAACTGCCACCTCTGCATCTCTCGGAGAAAAAGAAGCAATCACGCTATCTTTAGATCTAAGGGTCTTAATCAACTTTGCTTTATCTTCCTCCAAGGTGGAAATACATTCCAAATTGTCCCTATGAAGCTTTTGAAGATCATAATCTAGTGTGTGCCAATCACTCATCTGTTTGAAAGAATGGTCTTTTAGAAAATCCATCTTCTTTCCAAACTGATACATAGCAGTTTCGAAACTTTCTAGCATTTGATATTTTGTGGAAATCATGTCACAAGAAAAGGTTCGGTGGTCAGATGGATGTATATCTATATTAGAGGATACTCCCTGTAAGCTCTACCCTTGAAGCAGCTTAGCAAGCCTGGGGTTGCACGGATCAGGGGCATAACGTGCCTGCTAATAATGGATTGGAGCTTCGTGTGAGAGGGATTATGGGGAGAGTTCACGATCGGCTGACCTGTCGACTGAATGTCAGTTATCAGAACATCCAAGTCAAAAAAGCTTTCTATCCGGCGTCACTCCAAGGACGAATCCATCCTATATGAATGAACCAATAAATGGCTATGCAATTTGAGGATCTAAAGAGTCAGCCAAAGTTAAATGAGTAACGCAATCAAAAGCAGAACCATAAACCACCAATCCAACTGACTCTAGTCACACAAAACAGGTTCATATTATCATTCTAAAAACATCATGTGATGTAAGCATTTCTTCGAATATCACATGTGTAAAACAGATAACCAGGAACCAATTACTGGCACATGGTCACAAGGGTAGGAATTATGCATGATGTGAACTAATCTTAAGCATTTCAGTAAGCATATCATGTGTACGGAACCAGTAGAAAAAGGAATATCGGAGTTAAGTGTTCTTAGACTAGTACATGTACAAAACAACCCAAATACGGTTCAAAAATTCTGACTATTGTCATCATAAAAGATCAACAGCGACCTGAATCACATCTAATGATCATAAGAGTTTCGAAAAGCATAAAAGAGCTTATTCCCTAATGAAACATATGTTATCGATTCAGAAGTGGAATAGGCATAAGCAAGAATGACAAACCTGCGTTTCGCAGATTGATGATAGTAAGGAGTACGGGTTTTCGATTGGAAGAATCTAATTGAGAAGAAACAGAAATAGAAGTTAGAGTTTTTTTTTAAGAATGAAGTATCTGTTAGCAATATGTTTTACCCGGGAAGTAAAAGTTAATTAAAGGGGGAAGTTAGAAAACGACAGGGAAGATTAAAGGACATACATCCAGACCATTCTCTCCACGTCAGCTCAATTCTCAATTGCGCATGTATGAGCGGCCCATCAAGTCCAGCTGTTCTACCCGCATCCCCATGATTTGATCAATCATGATGATATTTCGGCTTAAAGGAAATAGTGTGAGGGGCGTAGACCTCTCGCTCACAAGAAGGTACAATCCTATATTCCTTTAACCAAACGACCCAGAGCTCTGTGCAGTCGTTACTCGATAAGCCGTACTTGATCTACCAAACTGTGTTGAGGTTAGTTATTTCGAAGCCCGTAATTTCTACAAAATTACAAACTTTGAGGGGCAAATTTTTATCCCTTAAAAACCAGACACATATTCGTATATTAAACCTTCATGAAAATCGCGGGACAAACATCGTTAAGGTCGACCGTATTTAATTCTACCTAGTATACTTGGATAGTTGTGAAGGGTAAGGGACGATCACATAGAACAAGGCTCGTGCGCCAGCTCCAAGGTTAAACATGAACGAGTTGGGTCATCCTCTTAGCAAATTCAGGATCGGTCACATGTTCTGTTTTGCAATCGTTCGTTCATAATAAAATGATCGATCGTGCATAGCAGGAAACGCAAAGAAATCATAGGTTTCAAATGTATTCCACGTCCGCTCATAAAATGCAACTCCAGTCGCACACTCGATACTCAATCAGCTGCTAATATTATATGCTGCTTGCCAGTCGGTTGGATATCGATTCGTGAAGGGTCGTACTTACATTTCTAACTACGGTGCAGATCTCCCGTTCATGATCTGACAAGCTACATCAACCAAATTTTATATATCGCTCGATCATTCTTATACAAACCAGGAAGCTTTGACAGGTTGCATGTACACTCTTGCTTGCCCGCCCATTCAATATGCCCAAACCTATGCGGTTGCTCACTCCTATAAAGCTGCTCGCTCCCGTGAAGTCGTTCTGGGAATACAAGTGTTTCCAGTTGGTTACAACTAAGCAGTGGCATATTTGTAATTAATGAGACAAACAACCCATGGTCTAAAAATATGATTTTCAGATCATTTCTTCAAGGAGGTACACCTATAAATAAGCCATGGCTCTCGCCTTAAAGGGGGAGGGATTCCGAACCACCACGAAGTGCTGTCAAATTCTTTCCGCCACCATTCCTTAGGTATTTCAACCATCATCATCATCTACACTTGAATGATCTTTGTTCATCCGGCCATAACATCCATTGAGATCTTATAAGTAAAAGAAATCAAAGACATCCTCCTCTTTTGTCAGTCTCCCGTCCTTTTTTTCTGCAGATTCCACTATTTCTCCATCAGATTCCGTGAAAACTGAGAGAGATTTGTATGTTAGAATGAGAATATGTTGAGAGAACAAGTAGATGTATGAGGGAAGAAAGTTTATATGCTTTGTAATCATTATCATGATAACTCAAATCATATTCATAGTGGATGTAGGCCTAGCTTAGGGCTGAACCACTCTAAAATCTTGTCTACATTTAGCTTTCCTCACATTTCTATTATAAACTTTTAATTGATCATGACTCCATTTACTTTCTAACCGCATTGGTGAAGTACAATTCTTGTACCCTTAGTGTTTGAGCCATTTTTAGTGAAAACTTATACAGTTGAGTCTTGTAATGTAAATTTATGATGAAAAGCTCCATATTCACATATCATATCACACTTAATAACACATTTATGCTTCATTCTTGATTAAAATATGTTAATAACACACAGGTGGGTCTATTGAATGTTGATGGCTACTACGACTATCTTTTATTGTTCTTTGATTTTGCAGCTGATAAAGGGTTTGTTTCTAGGAAAGAAAGATGCATTATAATTTCCGCTCCATATACTAAAGAATTGATGAGGATGTTAGAGGTATATTTGCATTTTAACTACCATATCACTTTCATTTCTAAATGCTTTTAACTTGTGAGTTCAAGCATCTTTATAAAGCACTCAAGTACTGTAATATTGATAAAATTTTGGCTTAAAACCATTTGTTTGCAAATTTTGCAAGAGTACGAACCATATCCTGGTGAGATTGTAATAAAGTTAGTATGGGATGTGGAGCTTGCAGTTAAACGTGTAAGCGAAGTCAATTCTGGTATAATATTTACCTCTATCATGATGAGTGTGCACTTTGCAAACTTAAGCATATGAGGATGTATTTGGCGGCAACAATATCCCATGTAAAACATATACTATAAATTGTATTGGTATTAAACAACTTGCCAACTTTAACTTTGTGTCGATGCTAGTTTATATATAGCCATTAGTTTGGCTCAATGTAGGTGCATGATAATGGACTCGTGGTGCCCATGGATCAGCCATAGCTGCTCTTGAGATGTTGCAGAGGTGGACCACTAAAAAACATGTTGACTCTACTTCTGACTTAACAAGTTTATTTGCTGATATTTGAAGTTGATCTTATTTGCCTTAACATAGCAACAAAATTTTGTTCATGTTGGGAATTTCAACTATTGGTGAACAAATAACAACATTTTTGGTTCTATTCTTCTCAAGTAAATTGTTTTTTAATGCATAACGATCATGCGTTGTCTATAATATTATCATCTGGTTTTCCGTATGAATTATTAGTTAATATGAATATTGTTTGAATAACATTATGGACCCATTGGTTTTCATTACTAATGTTAATATGTATACGAGTTATAGTCTGTTTTTTCTTTTGAACTTTACAGTGGGTCCTAAAAGCGAACAACAGCGTAAAGACTCGCCTGGAATGGTATGCAATCAATGTTGCAATGAAAAACTAAAAAGGTATGCACTTTAATGTTGCTGTTTCAGGTACAATGCTTAACATGTTTTCATTTTTCCATTTTGATATAAATACCAATGGCTTTTTTGAGCACTGAGATGAGAAATTAGCATGTTAACTTTGGTTGATGAATTTGAAATATGTTTAAGTCATAATTTCTCACCTTCGAGTTTTCTTTTTTGAACTGCTTACAGAGAGACATGTTTTCAATTCTTAAAAATTACTATTTTTCTTGTTTGTGCTACGGGTCGATCACACGTCTTGTTTGGCTATGCACTACCAATGAGCTAGCAAACTTTTCTACTTTTCTTACCCCAGGACCTCGTTAGTAAGTCATTATTATGTCATCATTGAACAAAACAAGAATTTGGGAAGAAAAAAGAAGAGAAAAACTATAAAATAGGAATACTGAAATTTGAAGTAGAAAACACATTAGCGGTTAAAGGCAAAACATGCCACTAATATTGGTAAACGAATTTAATCATAATTTCACATGCTTTTGCAAAATATAATTAAACCCCAAAAAGGTTTATATATACATGTGTGTGTGTGTGTTGGATTCTCTCTTGGATTCAGCAAATTGCGCTTACTCAGCATGTTCACAAACTACTTTTTTCTCTGATCCAACCCATAATCTGCATAAAAGTAAGAAATGGTATGACCATACCTGCTTAAAAGATGATCTCTAGTTGGAAAACTAAATAGTATATATATGTGTGTATATATATGTATACATATATGACTTTTGTTGAGTTCCATAGCTTTTGTGTTAGCTTTATCGCAGCAATTACTTTGATACCTTGTCTTCTGTTTTTCCATTCTCTTAGGCTGAATGGGATTATAAATTGGCCTATAGATGGTATGCTAAAATAGAACATCTTTAAGTGTTATTATTTTATAAACTCTGGAATGGCCACATATTACAGTATTAGAAAATTTTGATGGTGCCTTGTTCCATCAATTTATTAAAACTAATGTGAAGTAGCGAGGGGTCACTCGATGAATGGTTTAACACATGTGGGGGAATCTTGAAAATAGTTCAAGTTTCCCCGTTGCTCATTTAATATTTTACTGTGCAAAAAGAAGTTCGAATATCCTCTTCAAATAAAGAAGTTTACTATAAAATTTTCCTTTATTAAACCTATGGTGTGTACTTAGCATTTAATTAATTATGTACTATCACTCTCTTGCTGTTATTATGTGTTTGGCTGAAATATTCGTCAACAATCCACCGTAGGGAGTTGTAATGTCATCAGGTATGTTTCTCCGTAAATCTTTTCTTTTCGTCGGTAAGTGCATTGCATATGTTATTAAAAAATATACGTTTGAAACCTCCCCTATTAGTTAGTAGGCAACCGATATGCAGACCCGAGATTGAAATTGTGTCAGTTTTCCATGTGTTTCTTTTCGAAACACTAGTATTTTTCCACTATTATCGAAATAATTATTATAGCAGACCACACAATGCTGATGGATTTACAAAATTTTCGCATGTTTTCATTTTGATAGTTCATGCTCAACTAGACTTGAAATATTAGCTCATTGGAGACAACATGTTTGAAATCTTGTTTACTAGTGATGAAGCTGAGTCCCCTCATGTGCCACAGAAATAATGACTTTGATCAGTTTGCTGCTCCTAACAGAAGAGATGCTTACAGCTGTATGGAATTTTTTTAGGCTTGTTGCTGTTCTTTGTCTCAACTTTTAGGTGAGCTGCTTACTGTTCCAATGTAAGGTTGGTTATAACATCTCTGTCTTCTAAGTTTCATAGTTCTAATGCATTTTTGATCACTTTTTCTTGTTTGTCTAGTTCATATTTTGCTGTTGTTATATTTGTATGGTGATTCTAATAGGTTACTTGGTGGGAGCTGTTACTGTTTCTCGGTCTGCTGTTAGAAAGAGGTATATACACGTGAAATGCTTAGTTTGAAGTTAAATTTTTTTTTTTGACATTAAACACTTTCATTTTTCTTAAACATGTAATAGGTGTGGAGATGATTATTCATGTTTTTGAAGCCTGGAGCTTTTGCTTTCATAAAAGGATTATATCAGCAAGTACACCAAGATACTATGCGACGTAATCGATAATTAAAAATGATTGCTGTGGGCAAATACAATTAGGGAATTCTTCTAAATTTGCTAGTAACTTAGAAATGGTTAAAAATAATGGAAATATGAAAAAAAACTAAATATACTAAATTAAAAATTAGTGGCTACGATACTTTCGATTACATATTAGCGGCTACGATAATTTCGATTACATATTTCGATCAAACAAAGAAGTTAAAGAGGAGTTATTGATTTAAAATAATCCTTTATATCTTTTAGCTAATAATTAGCCTTAAGACACAAATTAACAATATACAAAATCAAGTTAACAGCACCGGAATGCAAACCATTCAGTAGCAGATAATTATCTATCAAAATTAAGTAACAAACATCAAAGGTACAACCTAAATTAATAAACTACATATATCAACAACATAGCAGATAATAATACCAGAAAATAAGAAGAAAACAAAGAAGTTCCATGAAAAGAAATGTCTCAGATGCTCAAATTTATTTTTGAATAGCAGTACTTAATTAACTAAATGTTAAGTAGCTCATTATTGGCTAGAACCATGTGACTTGCAAATTTTGTAGTTGCGACTGCATAAAACCCATTTTTGAAATTGTATCTTCTCCCTCTTACCAAAAAATAACCAAGTACTATTTTGTTGGAAAAAGTTATCCTAGAAAAGCAACTTTTATGAAATAAAGAAATGGCAAGTAAATGTAATGTCCATAATGAAATCGTAGTCCAATACAGAAATGTAATAACATTTAAATTTGTAATAGAAATGAAAAGTTTTCTTTCTGAAACTGGTTTGAGCAGAGTGCAATTTTCCTGCGGCTGAAAGAACAATGCAAAACACAAAAGGTCAAGAGTTGGAAGTAAATGAAACCATTAAAAAATTGAAATGAACATTCTATATCCAAATGAAAAATAAAACATAATAGGTACTTTTAAATGCAAAAACGAAAGTGATATGGTATGGTATCTTTTAGCTAATGAAATGTGACTACTTTGAGCATCCATCATTGATGTAGGGATTGCCTTCATGGCCTTTCTCACAGTGGCATGTATAACCTAGCCCATTCTAAGAGTTTTAAGAAAAAAAAATCTCTTTTTTATCTTGTTTTCCCTTTTGGCTATTACCAATAATGTGAATATCTCTATTAAACAAAATCAGTATTTATTCATATTTACGCAGACTATTTTCTTGATATAACATAACATATTTGCATACCAAATATTTTGAAAATGTTTGGAGCAATCATCGACTAGCTCATCAAATCTTGAAATGTAACCCTGCAAACCACCTGTTTTTCCATAACCTTCGTAATCGATCGTATACACTACAAATCCTTCTTTTTCTATTCGAATTCCGCTTCATAAACAATTTATTTGTTAATAAAAAATGAACTATAGTTAGCATGATGCCATTTATACATATATTACTAGCATAAATTTTTCATTGTATTGTTCTTTTGTAACCTCTTACTTTGATGCTACATTCCACGGCATAACCTATGTACATTTTAATTATAAGTCAGTCAGAACTATATTACGTTAAAAAACCCATTTATTTTACTGAAATAAGTAGATATTTAAGTACCATGACAAAGAAAAATCAGCACTTTGGGGTTCTCATTTTTAGCAACCCATTGGCATGTAAAGAGCTTAAATCCACGAGAATTTATTATATATTCTTGTATTTAGCAAGCATAAGAACATTTTCTCTTTGATAATTGTAATAATTTTGAGAAAGTTTACCTCTTCATAGTTGATGCCATCTATGTTGTTCTGATTCTGAAACTACAATTATTTTCGTAGTAAACTCTGTTGCACTTTTTTTCCTTCTCTTTTTTCTGGTATAGTGATAGATTGAATAGAGTTGTGATTCTGAGAATGAATGCATGTTGTTACAACTAACACATGCCTAGTCACCTGTCTTGTTTAATTCTTAGAGCTCTTGAAAGTGTTGTTACAACTAACACTTGCATTATCGTTTTCTGCAAGAAATACATAGAAGCAAGGACTTTAGCCCTAGATAGCTTTATTTAGAAATCCATGATCCAATGCCTGGTGGGATATTGCCTTTCGAACTTAAGTAGATGTGTGCTTTGGGTTCTATTTATGTACAGTCTTGCATGTCTTTAATTTTACTTCATGATTAAAGAAATTAAGGGATATGTATTAATTTTCTTTTGTGCTTGGAATGGTTCTTTTTGAAGGTCATGTTGTGCTTGTTGGCTAAGCGATACGAAGCGATGTGATTGCATGTTTTTTTAGTGAAACATCAAATGCATCGATGTGTTTTACCTCTTAAACAAGTGCTTAATGTAGTCTCTTTTTAAAGGCCTAAACAACTATTATTTAAAACTCCGTCTTAACCACATTTTTCTTATCAAAATTCTTGTTGTTGATTATAACCTTTGTCTACAGGCAATTAGCTTTTCAGGAGTGCAGACCATCAGAAACAATGGGCATGACTTTAATTGTTATATGTATTATGATATTTGTTAGTACTTATTATGTAAACTTGTTTCTGAATGCTTGTGATGTGTGAATTTGTTGATTTGGTCAAATAACTACTATTTGAATAAGTAAGGAAAATAATTAGTGCTCTCAGTTATTCGAGTATGCTTATTATATGATTGATTTATTGTTTATTTAAATTAGATTTTTATACGGGTGTTGCTGATTTTAATATGACTAGTATGAAATTAGTTGTAGGAAATAATATAAGCTACTAATAGTATATAGTAGCATTTAAAATGTGTTTCAAAACAATCAATACGTTTTAGTAGCGTTTCTTAAACAATGTAAAACTCAATTTGAATTTTTTGTGGCATAAAAAAATGCAACGAAAAGTTTTTAGTTACTCAAAATAAACGGTACAGAAAAGAAAAAATAGCCACGTACAAACGTTCAGAAGTATTTGAAAAACGCAACTTTACAGAACATTTTGTAGCATTTGTCAAAATGCACCCAAAAAAAGAAGACTTTTAGTTGCAGGACCTATAGTAGCATTCTTTAAAACACTACCAAAGCCTTTTGTTAGCGTTTTTCAAACGCTGCTAAAGATATTTTCTGGTGTAGTGGGATCTCCAACATATAGGATCACCTGCCAGTGTGAACACATTTTCAGTAGTAGAACGTCTCTTATCCAAATCACCCGCATAATCCAAGTCTACATATCCAACACATAAATGATTGTTGTTCGTGTCGCACACAAATTTCAAACCCACGTCAATAGTTCCCAAAAGATATCTCAAAATCCATTTTACCGCATTCCAATTCCCTTTTCCAAGAGCATGCATGTAACGACTAACCATACTCACGACATGTGAAATGTCGGGTCATGTACACACCATCGCATACATAAGGTTCCCTACGGCATTAGCATACGGTACATTTTCCATAAATTGAATTTCATCATTGGTAGTAGGACACATATTTCCATTTAATTTAAAATGATCAGCCAGAGGTGTACTCACTATTTTGGTGCTCTCATTAACGCCAAACTTCTTTAACACCTGCTTCAAATATGACTTTTGATATAAACATACTTTTCCATTCATCTTGTCTCTATGAATTTCCATGCTAAGAATCGTCTTAGCATCTCCAAATCCTTCATTTCAAATTCATCCGACAACCTGCATTTTAATTTGTCAATTTCAGATTTGCAAGCTGATGCAATGTACATATCATCTACATATAAAAGCAAATAAATAAAAGAACCATCACTTAGATTTTTCAAATAAACACAATGATCATGGTGGCTTCTAGTGTGTCCTTGATCTAACATCAAACGATCAAATCATTTATACCATTGCATCGGCGAATGTTTCAATCCATACAATGATCTTTTCAACATACACACAAGACCCTCTCTACCGGAAGCTTTGAATCCACTTGGTTAAGCTATACAAATTTCCTCCTCTAAGTATCCATGTAAAAACTTTCTTTTTACATCCATTTGAACAAGATTCAAGTCATATTGTGCAACCAAGGCTAACAAAATGCGAATAGAGGAATGTTTCACAATTGGAGAAAACACTTCATTATAATCAGTTCCCTCCTTTTGTGCATAGCCTTTTGCAACTAGTTGTTGAAATTTTAATGATATGATATTCCATATATTAAAAGATTTCGGATATATTTAAATTAAGGTGGTATTATGTAACAAATACATTGCCTTATTTATGAATTTAATGGATTTGGTAAAGTAATTCATTGCCTCTTTTATTGCATAAAAGAAAGCAACAAATTATCTAGATGGGAAAGATCTTTTAAAGGGTGAAAGTAATCAAATGCTTATTAATGAAGACATGCTCTCAATACTAATATAAATAGGCATTATACGGTTCATTGTATGCTTAAGGGGAAAAGGTTATTTTATTTTTGTTTGGGATTGTGATATCTTCTCAATTTTTTAGGCTTTCTCTTGTAATCATTTTGTGAATTAATAAATATTTTGTTTGTAGGAATTTGTTTTCCATTTTTTTCTTCACTTCTTATCTCTTCTAAAATCCAACTGTGTAGAGATCCAAAAAAAAATTGTGACAGATTGGTATCATAGCCTACTACATAATTTTTTTTAAGAGATTTTGAATATGGAGAAAATAATTGTTGAAAAGATTAATGGGATAAATTGGGATTATGGAATGCGAAAATGGAAGATCTTCTCTATCTTAATTATCTTCACCAACCACTGAAGAACAATGGGGAAAAACCCAGCAATTTATCTGAAGCAAAATGGAAGACATTAGATAGGAAGGCTGCTGTGTCTATTTGGTGTTTTTTGGATAAATCAGTGTTTCATATTGTTTCTAATGAAACATCTATGCAGCAACATGGAAGAAATTGGAAGGAGTTTATGCTAAGAGCTCTACAACAAACAAAGCTCTTCTTATGAGAAGATTGGTGAATCTGAAGCTTAAGGAAGGTGGATCAATTGGAGAACATCTTAATAATTTTCAGAAAATTTTGAATCAATTAGCCGCCGTAAATTTCAAGGTGGATGATGAGACACAAGCTTTGATATTAATGAGCTCATTACCATAGATTTGGGAAACGCTTGTTGCTGCATTAAATAACCTAAATTTGGATAGAGTCATTTCAATGGGTTATGTGATTAGTAGCCTAATTAATGAGGAGATGCGGAGGACAAACCTTATGGGAGGAAATGACGAGGAGGCGACAAATAATAGAACTCCAATTGAAGAGGCTTGTATTGCAAAAAAGGGTTACTCATCAAAATATGGAAAGATAATCAAATTGACCGAATATGAAAAACGAATTAAATTTCTAGTATTGTAAGAAATGTTGTCATCAGCCGAGATTTTGCAATAAGCTTAAAAAGGATAAGGAGAAATTGAAGGCTATAGAAGAAGATCTAGATGTACAAAATAATATTAGCAATGATGAGGTGAATTTTGACGAGGAAATTGAGGGGCGACGTTTTTTGTGTTAATAAAGGGAAAAACAAAAGTTGAGTCCCTGACTCTGGTGTGTGCTTCCATATATGCAATCAAAACGATGCTATCATTGAATATAAAGAGCAAGATGCTAAAGTGGAATCGGCTAATGGTGAAAAGTTGTGTATTAAAGGGATAGGTTCTGTTTGATTGAAGATACATGATGGAAGGGTGATGAAACTCACAAAAGTCAGGTATATTCAAGAAATTACAAATAATATTGTATTTGCTGGATAATTAGAAGTAAAAGGGTGCAACTTTTCAACTCGGGGTGGAGTAACAAGGATTTGGATAGGTAATAAGGAGGTTTTGCATGCTAAGAGAGATAGCAACAACATTTAGAAAATACACGGAAAGACGGTGGAGAACGAGGAAAATTATTATTCAATGGATGAAGAGAGAAATTCATTTGAATTATGGTAGAGCCAGCAACATAAAACCACGAGAATAGCATGAAGGCCATTGTGTATTACCAAACATTCTGATTTACTGGTGATATGCATGATCAATTAGGAGCATACATAATTAGGTGGTTTGGAAGTTTGTTATATTTGGAATGAAAATATTTTTTTGGTAACATTAGAGATTTTTTTAGAGGTTGTGGTTAGTAAAGGAGCTTGGATAACATTTGTGGAATATCGTATCAAGTTGGAGATTGTTGAAATTTTGATGATATGATATTCCATATATTAATAGGTTTTGGATATATTTAAATTAAGGTGGGATTATGTCAAAAATACATTGCCTTATTTATGTATTTAATGGATTTGGTAAAGTAATTATTACCTACTTTATTGCATAAAAGAAAGCAACAAATTATCTACATAGGAAAGATCTTTTAAAGGGTGAAAGTAATCAAAAGCTTGTTAATGAAGATATGCTCTCAATACTAATATAAATAGGTATCATATGGTTCATTGTTTGTGTAAGAAAAGAGGTTATTTTATTTTTGTTTGGGATTGAGATATCTTCTCAATTTTTTAGGCTTTCTCTTGTAATCATTTGGTTAATTAATAAAGATTTTGTTCGGAGGAATTTGTTTGTCATTTTTTTACATCACTTATTATCTCTTCTAAAATCTAATTGTATAGAGATCCTAAAAAATTTCATAAGACTAGTCTCGCCTTGTAGCGGACCTCATTCTTCTTTGCTCTTTCTTTCTTTGCATATACCCGCTTACATCTAATTGCTTTCTTGCTGTTTACACCAAAAATGGTCTAAACACCCAAGGTACTAAAACTGTACTTTAGCAATTTGGTAAGAAATAAATGGAACCATGTTTAATCAGCAACCGAAAACGATAAATGCGAGAAAAAGTAAAGTAGAGACGAGATTTATAGTGGTTCAGCCATTAATTAGGCCTACGTCCACTGTGAAGGGGATTTACAATCTCATAATGAGGGTTACAATATAAATCAATTCTCTCTTTCCATACAACTCTATATTCACTCAATATACCCTCATTTATATATTTCAATCTTGGAATTATACAAGAGAATGGTAGAATTTGAGGAGAAGAAGGATGGATGAATGATTGAGAAGGAGTATGTCTTCGTTTTCCTTGATCACAAGATTGTTCTTGACCCCATGGATGAATCAATAGTTGAGGATAGAATTTAGCAGCACCTCGTGGTTTCAAATATTTGAAGACCTTTATGTTGGCAGCCATGGTGTATTTATAGATGAGCATCCCCCGAGAAATGATCTTAAATCCGTTTACGCGGGCTACGGACCGCTTATTCTGTTAATTACACTCATGCCATCGGCTAGCTGTAGCCAACTGTCCGGAGCTGTAATTGGTTGTCATGCGCGAGTGACTCAATGGAGCAAGCGTCTTAAGTAGTTGAGCTGGTCCATAAAAGCAGGTGTCCCTGTGAGAATGAATGCTTTATGAATTTTTTTGCTGGAATCGACTCTCCTTTCCTTGCACGACCGACCATGTCTTTTTGCTGCCTTTGTACACCGCTATTTGTCCCTACGGCTACGCTATGAAGTCGCCTGCGCCTATGTTGAATGGACGACTTGCTTTGTTTCAGTGTTTGAGCGGCTTTATCCCAATATGAACGACTGACCTTGGCTTCCGCTCCTGAATCACGATTCGTGTCTAACTTTGGTTGGAGACATAGTCACATAAGATGTTGCAAGCGCTTGTACTGCAGCTCCATCTCAGGCTTGTTCTTTTGACAGGAAATCAGTGAGCGACTTTACAGGATATACGACCTCTATCCTTTTTGGGCCGCACTTCCCATTATATATCATGCCATCAAACTCGGTTGTACTAGTTGACTTGACTTGTCTTGTGCTTGATATCTTGCATGACCGACCCTGATGATATCCATTCTGCATCCTTTGTTCAATGTGTGTATGAATTTTTTAGGGATTAACACTTGCTCCTCGAAGTCCATGATTTCCTTTAGTAAGGAATTACTGGCTTCGATATGTTCGATCGCACATTGTTTGGTAGAGTTGTTGAGGGGTCGGTCGCACTAAAATTTAGGATTGTTTTGTTGTAGTGGACTGGTATAGTCTCTCTCTGTGAGCGAGAGGCTTGATGTATCTTTTGTTATTGTGCGAACAGTTGAATTTTGGGATGCTACCTGGATCTTGATAGGACACTTATTTGTGTATTCGAGTACTAAGCTGATGTGGTGAGAATACTCTAGATATATTCCTTTTAATCTCCCTTTCTGTTTTCTTACCTATGCACATTTATTGGTTTTTCACGTATACCTATGTATGCTTGTTTTGAGTGATTTCCCAAATTGCCCGAATGCTAAGCCCACTAATCTGAACAAAGGGTTGTCTTTCATAAGAACGACCGGATGGAAATACTATTTCGGTTAGCCAATCCTTTCATCTGTCTCTTTTATATATTATTTTGCTATCTTCCTTTTTTCCAAAAGAAAGCTTTAACGTCGGCGCTAGTCTGAGTAGTCCTCTTTACTGCTTGGATCTCTTTGATAACTCCTGATTACTCTAGTTCTTTCATCGCTGTGATTTTCATTCGAGCACGACACTGTTGTCAAAGCCTTCGCAATTTCGAGATCGATTTGGCTAGACTATTCCCCCAGATTCGAGACTGTTCGCTCGCATATAGGTAAATTTCTCCTTTGATTTTATCTTGATCCAATTTTGAAGCATGAATTTTGACCATGCGGCTTTGGGATTTCTAAATAGGGTTTCCCCTTTTTCTACAATCCCGTAATTTCAAGAAGCAATCTATGTCGGACCAGGTCAAAAGGTCTGATCGAGCAGAAATTTCTTATCAAGTTGTGTCTACGCCCAATGTTGTCTCTTCGATAGGCGATGCACAAGATTTCCCACAACCTCGTGTACTTTCTAAAGTACCTAGTGAGAGGCACCCGACGGAGCTTTCTCCCAGCTTGTTCCATCAACTGCGCAAACAATTCGGTACTTCGAAGAAAGAAGAGGCCAAGCTGCCTGGGAAAAAAGAGTTCGCGGATATCCCTCCTAAAGGATATGTTGTCGTTACTCGTGGCATGTGGATAAGCGGAGCGTTTCCTCCATTTAACCATTATATAAAATGATTCTCCGGAGCTTGGCTATTGCCCCGTATCAGTTACGTCCTAATGGTTTGCGATTTTGATAAGCCTTTATATCCTTTTTTTGAGGGAAGAACATCGGGCTCCTTCATTTAAGTGCTCATTATATGCTTTCAGGACAAGAAGCCAGTGTCCCTTGTTTATCTTTGTAGAAAGACGGGGTTCGAAAATAATTACTGGCTTAGTGGACAGAGTGCGAGGATTTCCCAATCATTACTTCTTTGTCCGATGTCCCGATAATTTCTGTGGCTTTTGGATGGAAGGTAGTAAGTATTTTCATTCTTTAAATTTCATCTTTCCCCTCTTCCTTTTTCTTAAAATCTTTTGGATATACTGCAGCGCTTCCCGATCAAAGCATGCCCTTCGACCAAGATTTATGAAACTCATTATTAACTATTGATGAGGGTGAGGGAAATAGGAAATTCGTGATCGCTCAAGGGTTCTTAAGGCAATATAATTTGCTTTCCTCTATGCGCACTTTCGCAGTGGATAATTCTGATAAAAAAGAAGCTACCAACAAATCCCCTGTCAAGAAATCTTCGAAAAAGGAATGTTCTAGCAACATGGGGAGAAGTGAGGCATCTTTCAAAAGCAAAGTGACCTCTGCCAAAAAGGTAGTATCCAAGCGTCCAAAGCACTAAGGCCCTAAGACTTCGGTGGTCTTGTGTGGAAAAGATGGGCCTCTTTTAGAGGAAGCTGTCCAGGGAGATGTGAATGTGACTCCTTTGGAGATCACCTCGGATCATGTGCCGGAAGTGGAGCAATAAGATTGAATTGTAGTGACTTCTAAAGAAAACCCTGGAGGCGGAGAGAATTCTTCTGAAGACAACCATGAAGAAAATGGTTTAGAAGCTTTTAAAGGTCTTAATACCCTTGATTTAGCTGAAGACCTTGTTCAAGGTAAGACCATTATTTGGATATTTTTTATTTCAAAACCTTTTAATCACAAGAATTTCCTGAAAAGCCCCTCGTTTCTGGTTAAACGTGAATCTCATAGGGTCTGGAACTGTTTCCGTCTTGTTTTTTCATATATTCCGTGTATTTCATCTTCTGGCCTTCTTTCTCGACTTTCAATGATTAAGATACTTAGATCATCCTTTTTCTTTTGGATCCAGGAAGGAGATCATATTTATCAGACAGTTTCTCCCAGCAATTTTCTCTCGTCGATCCACGGAATGTCTTTAAGCCCAGCCTTTCTCGCTGCATCAAGCGTTCCCGTCCATCTTCAGTTCCTCTATATCAAGATGCTCTTGAGGCACCACTGGCGAGTTTGCTAAAGAAGAAGAAGCATGACCAATCTCGGTATCTGGAAGAGAAAACCAGGATGCCGAGGGGAGAGAAGGTAATGATAAACAAGATGCGGATAGGCTTGGTGGGTCCTGAACCGGTTGAACTTTTATGCCCCAGTTCTTTTGTCCCTGTGGAACCATTGCTCAAATCCTCTATGCCTAATGCATCTGCTCTCTGCCAGATTCAAGCGGTTCTTGATAGATGTCCCAACTGAGTTTCCCCTGTTAATCCTAAATTGAAGGACATGTTCGGAGACTGGGACTTAAGGGGGATGGGCCTTGACTCAGACTTGTCTCCTCATGATGACTAGAGTACCATCGGGGAGTTGAGCGCCATAAAAAGTTACGTGACTTCCCAGCTTGCAACTTTCATGGGTCAGCTTGAAGTTCAGTTAGATGAGGCTAAAAATACTTCCAGAGAGCGATTCGAATATTGGAAGTGGTTCTGCTTCGAATTTAAGAAGCTGAATACTCAACGTCTTGAGTGTATCGAGCTTCTGGAGGGCGATAAGACTGAATTGGTCCGTGTCATCGAAAGTCAAGCAGCCGAAATTGCATTCTTTAAGGAAGGGAATTGTAGGATGAGCAGCTTGGAGGCCGACAATAGAAAACTTCAGGAGTATATTGAAGTTTCCAAAAAATAACTTGATGAGGCTCAAGCTGAACTTGAGTTTGCTGAATCTCAATTAACTTCTGTACAACTGGTTGTGGTTTCTTGTTGGCAAGAGAAGGCAATGCTCGAAGGTAAATTCGCTTCCCAGAGTAAGGTTCTTGAAACCTTAGAAAAAGATAAAGCAAGATTAGCCAGCAATCTTGAGCAAGCCAGAATTAGAACTGAAGAGACCCTATTTCGATTTTACACCCTTAGTTTGATGACATGCGGAAGCTTGATCTATCTGAACAAGGACTTCCCCCGTACATTAGCTCTTGTCTGGGAGCAAGTGCTTAGCTACTCTAAAGATAAGGAAGATAGTGTTTTGAAAGAGGCATTCCTTGAGGCAAGAGATCACGATGCTTTATAAAAAGACAAGAGAACGCTAGTTGATGAACGAGCTCAATCCCTTAGAAAAGAAGTCCAGAATGTTGTTCCTGTTATTGCCCCCCGTCCTGCAGAAGATGGAGCTTCGGGATCCCATGTTTTCCTGACGGAACCTTCTGTTGCTAGTTGTTTACACCAAAAATGGTCTAAACACCAAAGGTACTAAAACTGTACTTCACAAATTTGATAAGAAATAAATGGAACCATGTTTAATCATCAATTGAAAACAAAAAATGCAAGAAAAGGTAAAGTAGAGACGAGATTTATTGTTGTTCATCCGTTAATTAGGCCTACGTCCACTGTGAAGGTGTTTCTTAATCTTATAATGAGGATTACAAAATACATCAATTCTCTCTTTCCGTACATCTCTATATTCACTCAATATACCCTCATTTTTATATTTCAATCTTCGAATTATACAAGAGAATGGTAAATTTTGAGGAGAAGAAAGATGGAGGAATGATTGAGAAGGAGGATGTATTTGTTTTCCTTGATCACATGATTATTCTTGATGCCATGGCCAATCAGTGGTGGAGGATAGAATTTAGCAGCACCTTGTGGTTTCAAAGATCGGATTCCCTTTATGTTGGAAGCCATGGTATATTTATAGGTAAGCCCCCCGGGAAATGATCTGGAATCCATTTATGCAGGTTACAGATTGCTCCTTCTATTAATTACAATCATGCCATCGACTAGTTGTAGCCAACTGTCTGCAGCTGTATTCAGTTATCATGTGCGAGCGGGTTAATAGGAGCGGGCGTCCCTGTAAGAGTGAATGATTTGGGAAACTTGGAAACTTTTATATGAGCCGAACGTGGGACTAGACCTTACCCTCCCCTGTTCCTTGCGGGACCGATCTTCTTAGTACAAGGGGGCTCATCATTTTGCTGCCTTTGTATGGTGCTATTTGTCCTTACGGCCATGCTATGAGGTCGTTTCTGCCTATGTTGAATGGACGATTTGCTTTGCTTCTGTGTTTGAGCGGCTTTGCCCCAATATGAACGACCGACCTTTGCTTCTGCGCCTGAAACACGATTCACGTCTAACTTTGGTTGGAGACGTAGTCGCATAAAATGTTGCGAGCGCTTGTTTTGCAGTTGCATCCTAGGTTCAGTCTTTTGACGGGAAATCAGTGAGCTACTTTACAGGATATACGACCTCTATCTTTTTTGGGCCGCACTTCTAATTACATATCGTGCCATCATCCTCTGTCGTACTGGCAGACTTGACTTGTCATGGGTTGGATATTTGGCCATTTAAGTGCCTCGGATAACATTGCGCACGACCGACCCTGATGATGTTTGTTCTGTATCCTTTACTCAATGTCCGTACGGATTTTTTAGGGATTAACACTTGCTCCTCGAAGTCCATGATTTCCTTTAGTGAGAAATTACTGGCTTCGACATGTTTGGTCGCACATTGTTTAGTAGATTTGTCGAGGGGTTGGTCATACAAAAATTTGGGATTTTTTCGTTGTAGTGTACTAGTATTGTCTCTTTCTGTGAGCGCGAGGCTTGATGTATCTTTTTATTTTTTGAGTATTGTGCGAGCATTTGAATTTCGGGTTGTCAGGTGGAGCTTGATGAGACACTTTTTGTGTAATCAGGCACTAAGCTGACGTGGTGAGAATGCTCTGGATGGATTAAGTTCAACGTTCTGCAAAATAAGCGCCCTCACAGATAGCTTACGTTTTCAAAATTTGGATATTTCGACAATTGCTTGTCTTTGGACATTCGGTGGAATATTTCCCGGGTACGTTAAACTGGATCACTAGATTTAATTGTGCTGTCATATCATTAAAAAGGGGCTTCTAGTCCTCTTAAATATTGCCTCTTCATTTTTCCGCTTTTATATTTTTATAATAAACTTATTTCATTGGCGATTTCATCGTAGGCGACCTCGCTATTGCTTCTTGAAGCATCGATTTTCTTTGCTCGATTGATCGTCTTGCCCAACCCTCTTTTGGTTGACGGTTTTCCTCAGCTTTGTTTCCTGCTATAACGCTCTTTTCTTCGAATTGAATTCTGCTCGTAAGTGAATTTCCTTCCTTTTACCTCTGATTCTGGGTTATTTCTCTCGATTTTGTAAAAAAGGGTTCTCAATTGGCAACGTCGATTTGCTGGAACACATGGTTGTGATGTTTGAGAAGTGTTTATTTGACTTGGTATGTACTTGGATTTCACGCAGAATCCTCTGGCGGTTCTGACTTACGTGATAAACTTTAGCCTTTTTATGCTGGCAAGTCATTTACCGAACTGCTTATGAAACGACATTTCCTAATTCATAACGCCTTTTTCGGATGTTTAATGGAAGACTTATATCATAGCGATACTTCTTCTCTTCCCTTCTCACTATTCTTTTGGCAGGTGCGACTAACATTCGTGATCGACCAAATCAGAGCCTACGTTTCTCATACTTCTGAATTTATAACCCTTTCTTTATGCGATTATATTATGAGTAAATTATTTTTATCGGACAGGGCTGATGATCTGATTTGGAAGGTGTATCTATCCAGAGTTGCCTCCTTTTGATTTCGAGCTACTCAATTCGTAATTACTCTTTAAATATACTTATCTGTGCTGACATTTAACTAACTGCCAATTCATCTTAATTCCAGTTAACTCATCATGTCTGGGGAATGAGAGGGTCTGGATTGGGCAATTGAGGCTGCCCCTGCTACTGGTTCTGATTTGATTGCTAGCCACATTAATCCTCAACCTTGCTTTTTTGATAGGGTGGCGGCCAGTTGCCGTAAATCGATGCTTTCTTTTGGTCACTATTTACAAATGTGCAATCGCTTTGGGTTTTCAAAAGACGAAGCCAGATTTTCCACAAAGGGAGAATTGGTCAATTGTCCGCCCTTTGGGTATGTAGCTGTCAATTATCACATGCTGCCTAGTGGGGCGGTTCCCTCCTTTAATCCTTACCTAGAGTCCATTTTGCGGGAACTGGCCATTGCCCCATATCAGTTGCATCCTAGTGGATATCAAATTTTTCTTGGGCTATACATACTTTTCATGAAAGTCCGGCAGTAGGAACCCACATTTGCGGATATTTGTTCTTTATATACTTTTAAGAGGAGGGAGGTATACTGTCCTTCTTTCTTTTTTATGGAAAGTATGCATGATAGAATTATCACTGGTCTGACGGATGGTGCTAAGGGGTTCCGGATCAATATTTCTTTGTCCAGTGTCCTTGTAAATTCTACAGACGATGGGCACAAGGAGGTAATTACACCTTTGCTTTTAGAGTTCTTTACTCCTTTTCTCTTTCTCATCTGGCTTTCTCTCTGATTCTTGTAGTGATTCCTTCTGTTGTGGCTCTTACATTAGATCAAGCCCTCCTTAATTCTTTAATTTCTATTGACAAGAGAGAAAGGAGAAGAGAGGTGTTGTTTTCAAAGGAAAACCTCCGTAATTACCAGCTAATTCATTGTACATGATCTCTTGAAAAGATTTTGGTTCACTCTTAACGTTCTGCTGGTAAACCTTTTAAAAAGAAACGTGTAATCCTTGATGTAAGTGGTCGACCTTCGTCATTGATTACGGAAGGGAGTGACAGAAGTGTCGATGACAACGTGCATGGTTCGAGGGTCGATGTAATTTTTGGAACGACCGCCAAAATTTCTGTTCACCCTGTTACTCAGGCGGAAAGTTCCTCAGGGACTTTTGGAGACCTGGGGTATTTGGACTCTGCCAAATACTTGAGCCAGGGTGATATTGTGATGTCTGACCCCGTTGTATCTGACATGGGAAGAATCCGAGGGCCTGCTCAGCCTCCTGATAAAGCTTCTGCCTTCATAACTTCCCCTGGAACTGGTTTTGATATGATCTTACTTTTGGCACAATTTCCCATAAATCTGATAATCTCTGAACGCTTGCTGAACTCATGTTTTATTTTTCGGGTGTAAATGCGAACTATTCGTTATCTGATAGATTTTCTCAACATGACGATCTTACTGATCCACAAATCCTCTCACACTCTCGCCTTTCCTGTTATTTGAGGCACCCCAACTATCTTCAAGTTCTCAGGTCCAACATACCTATGTACTTCCAATGGGCTATTCGTCAAGGCGTAGGGGACTTGATCAGGCTAAGGAGCTCGAACCGGTTGAATCTTCTGCAAGATCTATTGTTCCGACCCCTGCTCAGGTTCAAATAATACGTTCTCATCCACCTTATAGGATTCCTCCTAGAAACCCAATGCTTAAGGATCGTTTTATTGGTTGGGACTTAAGGGGAAAGCATATTGACCTGGATTTACATCCCAATGATAAACGAGAAGATGTGAAAAGTTTAGATGCCATAAAAAGTAGCATGACCAATCAACTTAGTATTGTTAAGAATCAATTTGAGACACAAATGAATCTGGCCATGAAGGATGTCGATAGCCTACTGGAACATTTGATCAAATTTGGTTATGAATTCTAGAAATTGAACGCTCGACACATTGACCATATTGAAAGCTTAGAAAACGACAAAGCTGGCTTGATCCACATGATTAGATCCCAGGAATCTAAGGTTCCTTCTTTAAAGAATGGAAGCATTAAAGTGAATAAATTAGAGGCCAGAAATGTCGAGATTACGAAGGAGCTGGAGGGTGTGTGTGCGCGGCGTTTAGAAGCTCACTCTGCTCAAGAACTTGTTGAGCGCCGTTTCACTTTAGAAACGCAGGTTTCAATTTCTCTTAAACAGGAAAACATGGCTCTCGAAGGCTGAGTTGCCTTTCAGGAGGA
The DNA here is from genome assembly GCA_030737875.1 of Allium sativum. Lineage (NCBI taxonomy): Eukaryota > Viridiplantae > Streptophyta > Magnoliopsida > Asparagales > Amaryllidaceae > Allium > Allium sativum. Next base: position 1,054,110,277 of record CM060916.1, on the reverse strand, counting down.
AACCCTTAGAGCGTCTAAAGAGGATAAAACCAGGTGGCATAAAGATCTTGATGAAGCCAGAATCGAGACTGACAATACTTTTTTTCAATCCTATGTTTGCAGTGTCATGAATTGTGAAAGTCTAAGTTATTTGAATAAGGACTTTCCACGAACTCTGGCTCTCGTTTGGGAATAGGTACTTTCATATTCCGGTGATGTCGTTGACGAATTCATTCAAAGACGGCTTTTAGGAGAAGAATACCGCAAGGCTCTAGTTGAAGGTAGGAGGATATTGGCGAACGAGCGAGCTCAATCGTTTAGGAAGGAATGTTCATATGCTACCATTCCTTGTGCCCCACCTGATTCCATCAGAACTGATATATCGAGATCAACTATTCCCCCTCGTAGATTGCTCTGCCTTAGATGTTGCAAGAACTCAAACCATTATCGAGTATCCAGCTCAAGAGAATGTTGTTACACTATGCGCGAGTCGTGGCAATACTTCTTTTGACGTGAACGGCCACGGGGCTGATGTTGTATACCCAGAAACTCCAGGTAAAATTGATATTTACCAAACTGCCCCAGATTTGGATTTCCTTATTCTGTACCTGGGATTGTTGAGTTTAGCACTTGTTATTCGTCTGCATCATATGTGCTTTCACCACCTCCTTCATCTATTTGTGGCACTGTTGCTTGACCTGCCGCCGTTGATTCTGTGCTAATATCTACCAGCACTAACCCCCTCATCACACCTTCATCAGTTGACCCATCTTTACCAGATGTGTCCAATCCGGAAGATGAGGATGAAATTTGGAATACCAAGGCTTTGTCCAACCTGAAACGCAAAAGGAAGCTAGCTGGTTAACAGTCTAAGATCATAATCTTTTTTTCTTCGATGGCTCTTTTGTATAGATGATCAGCAAATGCCTGAACAATTGGTTTATCCTGCTCTGTATAAGAAATATCATTTGTGACTTTTTTGGTCGGATTACAGCCTATTTTCTTAACCTATTACATACTTAGACCGATTGTTTGTGCAAGTGCCGGCCCTCGCTCAATATTTTATGTTTGTGTACTGACATTTGTATCATTTAGGTGCTATCATAGTTTTATTACGTTCATTCTTATGAGTAGTCGCACTTTAATTTGTTGTTCGCGCAAATCTTATCGTTCGAATAGTTCTCTAAATGAAGTTGTAACTAGTCTGTGGTATGTTTTGAGCGGGTGTGGTGATTTTTTACACAATGGTGATGTCCCCATACCAAAGCTCTTTTTAATTTCATAGATTATGTTAATTGAATTATGATTTCATTTGATCAAATCATGATTTTTTTTTAAAACAACGCGTGGTTGTTATGTGTTTTCTTTTGGGTGCCCCCATGGGAGGTCTTTGGTTTCAATTTCCACCCAAGTTCGGCCTTGTTAGTCCTGATTTTTCTAGGACTGAAAGACCTTGTTGGATACCCCCATACGGATAGGGTTTCTGATTACCCCTTTCGGATAGGATTTCTGATTACCTCCTTTTGACTAGGATTTCTTATTTGCACTAGTCCTTCCAGCATGTTTTATTTGTCCTTCCAACCCTAGGACTGATGTTCAGAGCCTAGGTATTTATCCATGGGACATTTTTATCATTTCCCTTGTACCTTTTTTTTAAGCCAGATGTCAGTTTCTCTAGCAAATGTTTGCTTAGGGACGTTCCACCTTTTGGCCTGTTGTTTGTCTTAGAACAACATGTCTTGTTGAGGTGATGTGCTCATACATCCAATTTTGTTTGCATATTTTTTGTGATGCTTTCAAGCAGTTTTGCTCAAGATGTGCTTTGAAAACCTTCCTTTTGCAATTAGGATTGGTATGATTAGTTGCTTCTTTTATGCCTACATTCGAAAAATCAGTTTTTAGCGTGAAGTGATGAGTAAGGTACTCAAATAAGCACATGGTAATTTCCTTTTTAGACGACACTTGTAAGTAATTGATTGTCAAACATGAATATAGCATATGGCAAAACAATGTAAAACGACTACTATTTCTTAAGTAAACAGAATAAAAAACGGAGTAATAAAGCGGAGTCATAGGAACTTTAGTTCAAAATTATGTGGTTAGGACACTAGTTACTGATCCCTAGCCAAGCACTAGTTCCGAGCTAGTTTAGGCGTTTTCATCGGGGAATTTGCTGCCCCTTGTTCACAGAGCAATGGGACAATGGCGTTGCACATATTGTTGCAAATGCAAATGGCTCTCCCTGACCAGACCCTCGATTAATGATTTAAAGTGTCTACGCTCATTGGTACTGTGTCCTGTTTGGTCATGGAATTGACAGAACCTTCCTTATTTCATGGTAGCATCTCTGACTTGCATCTGTTTTGGGGTTGGATATTCTACAGTATTATTAGTTTCCCTGAAGATATTCTCTATGGCGTCGTTGAGGGAGGTGAATTCAGAATTCTTAAAAAAGTGTGATTTCCTACTATGTTGCTTGGCTCCACCCCTTGCACCTAAGATATACCTTCACTTTTCATTTCGGTCAGTGGAACGAGCGCTTTTCTCTTTGTCGGGCCTTTTCCAGGGCCCATAATCATGACATGCAGTTTTCGAAGTAGAAGTTTCTCGTTCAGCAAAAAATTCTATTTCTCTTGCACGACATATTCGAGTGAACGGAGAGTCAGCGACACTTGATGTGGATTTTGTGACAGAGGCTTGGATAACGAGCATTGACTTGATCTTCTTTATCAATGCCTTGCCTGCAATAGTTATTTGGCTCGTTATCCCCGCCATTGCTTCTTCCAACTCCCTCTTGGTTATGGCAACCTCGACTTTTAACGGTTCCATTTCTTCTGAATGGATGATAGGCGATGTGGCAACGTCGGAGACGCCATCAATTTTTTTAGCAATTTCCTTTGGCGTGCTCATGATTTCAAGTACAGTGCCCCTCAGAAAATCTTATCGAATCTGAAATGGGGAAAGAAGCAAACACGGACCCATGGTGGGCACCAAAATGTTTACACCAAAAATGGTCTAAACAGCCAACGTGCTAAAACTGTACTTCACCAATTTGGTAAGAAATAAATGGAGCAATGTTTAATAAACAATTGAAAATGAAAATGCGCGAAAAGGTAAAGTAGAGACGAGATTTATAGTGGTTCAGCTGTTAATTAGGCCTACGTCCACTGTGAAGGTGTTTCTCAATCTTATAATGGGGATTAAAAAATACATCAATTCTCACTTTCCATACATCTCTAGATTCACCCAATATACCCTCATTTTTATGTTTCAATCTTGGAATTATACAAGAGAATGGTAGAATTTGAGGAAAAGAAGGATGGATGAATGATTGAGAAGGAGGATGTCTCATCTTCCTTGGTCACAAGATTGTTCTTGACGCTATGGCCGAATCAGTGGTTGAGGATAGAATTTAGCAGCACTATGTGGTTTCAAAGATTGGATCTCCTTTATGTTGGCAGCCGTGGTATATTTATAGGTGAGCCCCCCCCCCCCCCCGGAATTGATATGAAATCCATTTATGCAGACTACGTATCGCTCATTCTATTAATCACTATCATGCCATCGGCTAGGAGTAGCCAATTGTCTGCAGATGTATTCAGTTATCTTGTGCAAGCGGGTTCATAGGAGCAGGCGTCCCTGTAAGAGTGAATGCTTTGGGAAACCTGGAAACTTTTATAAAAGCGAACACGGGACTGGACCTGACCCCCCCATGTTCCTTGCACGACCAACCTTCTTAGTTCAAGGGCGCTCATCCTTTTACTGCCCTTGTATGGCGCTGTTTGTCCTTACGGCCATGCTATGAGGTTGCTTCCGCCTACGTTGAATGGACGATTTTCTTTGCTTCTGTGTTTGAGCGGCTTTGCCCCAATATGAACAACCGACCTTTGCTTCTGCGCCTGAATCACGATTCGCGTCTAACTTTTGTAGGAGATGTGGTCGCATGAGATGTTACGAGTGCTTGTTTGGCAGTTCCATCCCAGGTTCGGTCTTTTGACGGGAAATCGGTGAGCGACTTTACAGGATATACGACCTCTACCTTTTTTGGGCCGAACTTCTCGTTACATATCGTGCCATCATCCTCGGTTGTACTGGTAGACTTATCTTGTCTTGGGTTTGAAATTTGGCCGTTTAAGTACCTCGGATAACATTGTGCACGACCTGATGATGTTCGTTCTGTATCCTTTACTCAATGTGCGTGTGGATTTTTTTTAGGGATTAACACTAATGAAGGTAGTTCTAAGGTTCATTTGGTTGATGACCATGCTGTACCTGAAAACATTGCCAAATGATGTACTATTGTTTTACATTTTGCAGTACCAACTTTGCAACCATGTACCTTTGTGATAAATTTGTGATTTGTTATTACTCGTTAGCGTTGATACGCCATAAATTATCGCAATTTTTATTTATTTGCATCGCGTTACGCTTTTATAGGTTGTGCGATGGTTACGTTTTATGTCGTTCATCGTCAATATCGCTAGTTTGCTTTGATTTTAGGACATCATATTTCCTCTTTTTCCCCTTCTTTGAGGGGTTTAGTTCTTATTATGCCTATGTAACACCCCACACCCGCTAAGGTCACTCATACCAGGGGAATGCCTTAGTTTCGGTGAAGTATTTTAAGTGAATATAGAACAGTAAAATTACACAAGACAGATATAAGTAATACTTGAGAATTTAAAACATCATTTCATTGCAGCGGAAAGTAATACATGTTTGGTTACATCACAAAACCATAAACCAGAGTCAAGTACATAATATCCATCTTGATAAAATAGAAGTACATAATCCCACTACATAACTAATAGCCATAAAAGAAAAGATGAACTGGGCTTCACTTCAACGGTCCAAGCTCCAAAGAATAGATACAGCAATCCGATCAAAGTCCACTAGCACCAGGCCCACTCTAATAACCTGGGGTTGGGGAAAAAGATAAAAACAACGGGGTCAGACATAAGTCTGAGCGAGTCCTATAACTTTAACAATACAATCATTAAAATAACCAGAGAAGACATAAGTCGATATACGGTAACGCCTGGGGATGCATGGCTACACTAAGCAGCTTGGCAAACTTAGGATAAACTAAGATAACCGTAAAGACGCATTTACCCACCCAAGGATAATTACTAAATTACACCGCCCCAGACCTACTCAAAGATAATTCCTACACTGCAGCACACCAGTTCTACCTACCTAAGATTAATTCCTACTTAAAGGTTGATCCCACTAAATGTACTTAGTAATTTTTACCCAGTAGTTTCTAGTACCCCTACATAGGTGCCGTCTGCCCCTATCATTACTAGGTGTACCCACTACTCCCAAGCGATCGGCTCCCTAACGTAGATATCCGTGCTGGCCCCACAGGGGGATGTATCATTTCCCAAAGTGGCAAGCCTGATTTTGGTGCACGGGTTATACCTACACGATGCAACAACGACTTACTTACCAGCCCGGGTCCACACACGCATATGAAACCCGTTGGTCCTACGTTGCCACCGCTAACCCGTTTTTGGCCTCTTATAGTCAAGCCCAATATGCGTGTCCCGTCACTCGACTTGGGTCGAGCCCACAAAGATACGTTTGGGATATTGGTTGAGATGGGCCCCCACAAGCTACCACCTAAGCTTGTTAGATTATCTAGTGTATCCCACTTAACCCCTTTAACCATGTCTACTTACATGTTATAAATACTTTGGTTAAGTCATTAATCATATTTAATTACCTTTCAAGGCACCCACTAGATTTCCACATGACACCCAAGTCCTTTACTTAATTCCCATATGCCACCCGAGGCACTTACTTAACCCTTTAATCATGTTTAATTACATGTTCCACTTTGGTTAAGTATTCTAATCGTGTTTTCTATTGCCACCCAAGGCAACCCACTAGTTTCCTCATGCCACCCCAGGCACCCCACTAGTTACCATAAGCCACCCAAGGCACCCACTTAACCCTCATGCCCCACTACATGCTTATATGGTTAAGTGTTTCTTAATTAATTAAGACCGTGATCCTCATAAAGACCTCTCACATTAGACTATCTTTTATGACCGCTGGTTAAGCCGGTTGGGTCCGGGCAGCCTTATGTCATAACCGAGTCTAACCTCGTGTCTTTACACTAATCACGTATTTAGTTTGTGCCTAAGACCTCTCACATTGGGCTAACATTTGTAGCAACTGGTTAGGCCGGTTGGGTCCGGGCAGTTTTACACTACAAATGAGTCCAACCTCGTGTCTTAGTCGATTAATTACATCTAATTAATCACCCTCATAATTTATATTAATTATCCCTAATTAATATCAAGTTTTTCATAACATGGGTAGACCTAACTCAATAGGTAAATTCCCATGGGGTAGACCTAACTCAATAGGTAAATTCCCACTTATGTTAATTTATTTTTATGGTATGCTTAATCATACCCAACCATACTTTAATTAACATATTTATTAACCCCATCGTTCCCCACGCAAATCGTTCTCATTTCACGACATAATAAAAGGAAAGATCCATCACAAATATCATGGGTTTTAACCAAATCTTAGCATATAACTTTGTCATGGGTTAAGAGAATGTCAACTTGCATATATGAGCATATATTAACCCAACAACATTTAACCCAAACTTGCATATTATCACACATGACTTGCATAACATATTGCATATGAACTTACATATTATCATACACATATCTTGCATAACATGTTGAACTTGCATTTAATCATACACATAACTTGCATAGCATATCTTGCATATTATCATACATGTAACTTTGCATATTAACAAACATGTAACTTGCATAGCACATCTTGCATATTATCATACATGTAACTTGCATATTAACAAACATGTAACTTGCATATTAACAAACATGTAACTTGCATAGCACATCTTGCATATTATCATACATGTAACTTGCATATTAACAAACATGTAACTTGCATATGAACTTGTTGAACATGCATAAATCCACTTGTTAAATATGCATTAAAACAACATGTTAATCATGCATATTATCACATACTTAGCATGCATAGAATCACATACTCAACTTGCATAATATCATATACTTAGCATGCATAGAATCACATACTCAACTTGCATAATATCATATACTTAGCATGCATAGAATCACATACTCAACTTGCATAATATCATATACTTAGCATGCATAGAATCACATACTCAACTTGCATAATATCATATACTTAGCATGCATAGAATCACATACTCAACTTGCATAATATCATATACTTAGCATGCATAGAATCACATACTCATCATGCATAATATCACCTACTTAGCATGCATAGAATCACCTACTCATCATGCATAATACCACATACTTAACTTGCATAAAATCACATATTCAACTTGCATAAACTTACATATCCAACTTGCATAAACTTACATATACAACATGCACAAACTTACATATACAACATGCATATCATTACAAATGATTCAAACTCACTAATCCGCATTCAAGACCATAAGTCTCATTACACCTAATCTACTTATCTTAACAATTGATCATCAAAGTGATAGAAACTCACCAAAACACAATTAGCAAGCTAATGAAGAAGATTAAGATACTTAGAAGGGATTAGGGATTGATTAGAGCTTGCTTTCCTCTTCATTGATTTGTGGAGGCCATGACCAAGTTTCATTTTGCCATAGTTTAGTTACTAGGTTTAATTATGAATGAATTAGGGTAGGCTTAGGGTGTTATTTATAGGATTAGGTTGCATTTTAGACCCTTAGATTAACCCTAGATTAACTTAGACCCGTCAGATCCAAGAAGCTTCCAGAACCAGCCCTCCAAGCCAGCCCAAGACCCAACCTGGTGCAACCTGGTGCACCCAGGTTCACTGGACGGTGCCACCCTGTCGACAGGCAAGTCGACAGGCATGTCGACACCCCTGTCGACAGGCCTGTCGACAGCCCTGTCGACATGGGTTAGGCGGGAAACTTCCCGCCTGACCCCGCCTGGCCCATTCCATATCTGAATATTTGAAATTATTAAATCTGTTTTAGTTTTGAATTTTCTGCAAACTTCATCGGGCCATAACTGGGCCATACGGACTCCGAATTTCGAAAACTCGGACTCTATTTCGCGTATTTTTCCGAGACGAACGCAATGACGCAGCCCGTTTCCCCCAATTCTCACATCTGAGATTATATATTCTGCAATTAGTGAATTTTAGCATTAACTAAAATTCGGGGTGTTACATTCTCCCCTCCTTAAAGGATTTCGTCCCCGAAATCTCTAAGCTAAGGAGAATGCATATCCTACCATCCAAACAACCATCTACTCAATCCATCAAACACGAGCATCCATTGTCCTTAAACAATTTCTAATGATGTATGAGCATATGCGAAAAGTGTGTGTATATGTTCCCTATCTAATGTACGAACATATGCAAACCATGATAGTGCCATGCATCCAATATGTATGCGAGATAACCCTATCGACACATACAGTATCTATATGAGTGCACAATCATTCACCAAAATGCATCATCCATATGATAACACAATCATTATACATCCATAAATATAGCTAACTACACATAATTTTATGCAATATGCAATATGAAGTGATTGAGCCGATCTAGTGCCTAGAGTGTGTATATATGCATCCACGAGCAACCACTAGCAAACACTTGCATCCACTTGCATCCATCAACCATAACATGTCTCAAACACATGTTTCAACCATAGGTTTCCCTATCTAAAGGTCAAACAGCACTAATCGAGAGGACATATTAAAGATAAGGTAAGTACTAGGCAAGCGATGAAGGAGAAGTTAAAAGACATACTCTCCAAAAAGAAATGGATACAAAGAACGCATCTTTGCTTCCGTCTCCCAAGTAGCATTTCTTTCGTCATCTCCCTATTGCTCTCTAGCTAGCTGAACTTCTCTGTCCCTCAACTTTCTAGTCTCTGACCCAATGATGCGAGTAGGAGCTCGTCGAATCGTCTCATCGCGCTTTAACTCTACCTCTTTAAGCAAACTCGGCTCTACCACCTCAGCGGTCTCATGTAAGCACTTCCTCAAATGGGACACATGAAATACATCCGGTACACTACTAAGTTTCTCAGGCAACTCCACTCTATATGCCATCCGTCCAAATCTTTCCTTAATGGGAAATGGCCCTACAAACCTTGGTACTCACTTCCTAACAGATCCAAAGTGAACCACATTCCGCAACGGAGATATCTTAATAAAAAGCATGTCCTAATATCAAACTCAAGCTCTGTTCTCCTCTTGTCCACATAAGACTCTACCGCTTTCATCCTTCTTCGAATCAAACCAATCTTCTCTGAAGACTCTCTAATCTCATCGGCCCAACCAAGATCTTATACGTAGATTCCCACCAACCTGCAGGTGATCAACAAGGCCTTCCATAAAGAGCTTCGAAAGGAGCCATACCAATACTGGACTGAAAGCTGCTATTATATGCGAACTCCACCAATGGAAGATGCTCTTCCCATGTACCTCCAAAATCCATAATACATAACCTCAAAAGATATTCTAGATACGGTTCACCCTCTTGGTCTGACCGTCCGTCTGAGGATGAGATGCGGTACTCAAACACAACTGAGTCCCTACCGCTTCTTGCAAACTTCTTCCAAAACTCTCTAGTGAAGATAGGATCTCGATCGTTCACCATACTGGAGGGTACACCATGCAATCTAATAATCTTTCGAATATAAACTGAAGCTAGACATGGAATAGTCCTCTTGCTCTTCACAGGTACGAAATGGGCACACTTAGTAAGTCTATCTACCACAACCCAAATTCCCGTATTACCCTCCCTCGATCTCGGTAATCCATCGACAAAACCCATCGAGATACTATCCCGCTTCCATAGCGGAACTTCCAATGGGTGAAGCAACCCACTGGGTTTCTTCTACTCCGCTTCCATTTGCTAGCTCACCAAGCATCTAGCGACATACTCGGCCGCGTCTTTCTTTATACCGGCCCAAAAGAAGACTCGCTTTACGTCTTGGTACATCTTGTCCCCACCGGGATGAATGGTCATCTTCGACCGATGTGCATCATCAAGTATAGCCTTCCTTAAATTCTCTTCTTGCGGTACACAAAGTCTTCCGTCTCTACGCAACCACCCCTTACCATCTAGGGTGTACCTACTCAAATGGCTGGACGACTCCCCTCCTCATGAGCTTCTCTACTAACTCAACCAACTGTGGGTCGTCCCTCTGGGCTTCCCCAATCCGCCCCAGAAGAGTAGGTCTATCCTCCAAGGATGCTAGCAAACCCGGTATATAATCAATGGAAGGTCTAAAGTCAAACATAGAAATAAACTCTAAGCTCCGTCGTTCAACGAACCACAAACTCGAGGACTACCTTTTTCTACTTAAGGCGTCCGCTACCATGTTTCCCTTATTAGGGGTATACGCTATCTCAAACTCATATGATGCTAAGAATCCTATCCAAAATCGTCCCAACTGTCCATCTCTCACGCAGACCACCCTAGTCGAATTCGACATCCCCCAAATGCATGCCCCAAAGGCCGAAACCAATATCAGACAAACACCCAAGGGATATCTCCTTCGAGTTCAGGCAACCTACGTGAGATGATACTAAAAATAATAATAATAATAATGGCTAAACAATTAAGCCTTTGACCAACTTTGGATGTCCTCGCCAGTCTCGCTCCAAAACCCCCGTTTATCCTATAACTGGCTTTGCTCAACCTATTGAGCACATATGAAAACTTATTTCGCTCCTAGAAAAGACCAAGATGTCATCCACAAAGATCATCACAAACTTATTTAGGTACTCCCTGAACACCCTTCTCTTTCAATCAACAAAGTATGCGGGGGCGTTCGTCAAACCAAATAGCATCACCAGCCACTCATAAAACCATCCGGAGTCCTAAAGACAATCTTCTCTATACTATCGTCAGCCACTCTTAACTGACGAAACCATGTGGCTTAGTCCAACTGCGAAAACGCTGAGGCGCCAACCAACTAATCAAAGAGATCATCAATCTTCGGCAATGGGTGTCTATTCTTCTTTGTGAGTTTATTTAGCGCTCTTTAGCCTACACAAAGTCTGAGGGACCCATCCGCCTCCATGGTAAAAACTACTGGAGCGCCCCACTCCAATATACTTCTTCTTATGAACCCCTTCTCAAGCAATCGCCTACTTACTTATGGAGTTCCCTCCTCTCACGAGGAGCCTTGTGGCACACTGGCCAAGATACTGGTTTAGCTTTATCTACCAGATATTTTCGGAAGTCAATCTCCCGCTCCGGAGGTAAGCCCTTCACCTTCTCAAACACATCCGAGTATTCCCGGACCACTTCTAAGAGATCGCAAACTCTCGACCGACGTGTCAAGCGATTCTAGATAACTTAGCATAACAGATTCTATGGGATTACAAGAGATCTAGAGAGTGTTACCCAAACGGGTCATAAGCCTAACAACCCTCCCTCCAAAATCAAGAACGGCACCCCTACTGGATAACCAGTCCATGCCCCAAAACTAACCCATAGCCCGTGAAGCCCAACAAGCATCACATCCAAACTCAACGCTAAGTATAGAAACTTTCAAACCCAAACACATCATGGAGCCCAATTGGGTTTGAAACAACTAAGGGATCATTCACTAAACTGGTGTCTAAGTGCAGTGACTCAACTAACGAACTTGATACATCAGAATCAAATAAAGTTTGGATCGGAAAATAAAGAAATCCAAATTCCAACCTAGACGGTCTTATCCCCATCCGGCATCCTAGTCGTGAGGGAATACAACTACCCTCCAGAAGATTCCATACTTTGCCCTTGCTTCTTTGGTCAATCCTAATAAGGTGTCCTATTCCTCCCAAAAGGATAACTACTAGCCTTCTCCTTCCCATTCTCCACTCGTAACCTCCCATCAATGAGGTTTCATCCTTAATTAACCAAACAACTATTAGAGCCTTCCTCCCATCGTCCATCCAATAAGTACTTACAAGTCCTCCTCCTTCTTGAACCAACTTCTAATCTGATTTACGTCTAATTCCCTTGAAGCGGTTTTTCCATTCTTATCTATCTTAGAACGATCATCTACACATGGAGGGGAAACTCAAAACGAGAGAGGAAGAGATTCAAACGGAGAATTCGAAAGATAAAGATATGGCTATCGGGGATTATGCTTTTCTCTCAAAAACTTTTCTCTTAAAAGACATGTTTTTGAAAATACTCCTTCAAAAATTTTCTTAGAAAAATAGTTTTTCTAAAAATTTTATCTGTTCTGGTAACCTTAGGCTCTGATACCACGTGTAACACCCCACACCCGCTAAGGTCACTCATACCAGGGGAATGCCTTAGTTTCGGTGAAGTATTTTAAGTGAATATAGAACAGTAAAATTACACAAGACAGATATAAGTAATACTTGAGAATTTAAAACATCATTTCATTGCAGCGGAAAGTAATACATGTTTGGTTACATCACAAAACCATAAACCAGAGTCAAGTACATAATATCCATCTTGATAAAATAGAAGTACATAATCCCACTACATAACTAATAGCCATAAAAGAAAAGATGAACTGGGCTTCACTTCAACGGTCCAAGCTCCAAAGAATAGATACAGCAATCCGATCAAAGTCCACTAGCACCAGGCCCACTCTAATAACCTGGGGTTGGGGAAAAAGATAAAAACAACGGGGTCAGACATAAGTCTGAGCGAGTCCTATAACTTTAACAATACAATCATTAAAATAACCAGAGAAGACATAAGTCGATATACGGTAACGCCTGGGGATGCATGGCTACACTAAGCAGCTTGGCAAACTTAGGATAAACTAAGATAACCGTAAAGACGCATTTACCCACCCAAGGATAATTACTAAATTACACCGCCCCAGACCTACTCAAAGATAATTCCTACACTGCAGCACACCAGTTCTACCTACCTAAGATTAATTCCTACTTAAAGGTTGATCCCACTAAATGTACTTAGTAATTTTTACCCAGTAGTTTCTAGTACCCCTACATAGGTGCCGTCTGCCCCTATCATTACTAGGTGTACCCACTACTCCCAAGCGATCGGCTCCCTAACGTAGATATCCGTGCTGGCCCCACAGGGGGATGTATCATTTCCCAAAGTGGCAAGCCTGATTTTGGTGCACGGGTTATACCTACACGATGCAACAACGACTTACTAACCAGCCCGGGTCCACACACGCATATGAAACCCGTTGGTCCTACGTTGCCACCGCTAACCCGTTTTTGGCCTCTTATAGTCAAGCCCAATATGCGTGTCCCGTCACTCGACTTGGGTCGAGCCCACAAAGATACGTTTGGGATATTGGTTGAGATGGGCCCCCACAAGCTACCACCTAAGCTTGTTAGATTATCTAGTGTATCCCACTTAACCCCTTTAACCATGTCTACTTACATGTTATAAATACTTTGGTTAAGTCATTAATCATATTTAATTACCTTTCAAGGCACCCACTAGATTTCCACATGACACCCAAGTCCTTTACTTAATTCCCATATGCCACCCGAGGCACTTACTTAACCCTTTAATCATGTTTAATTACATGTTCCACTTTGGTTAAGTATTCTAATCGTGTTTTCTATTGCCACCCAAGGCAACCCACTAGTTTCCTCATGCCACCCCAGGCACCCCACTAGTTACCATAAGCCACCCAAGGCACCCACTTAACCCTCATGCCCCACTACATGCTTATATGGTTAAGTGTTTCTTAATTAATTAAGACCGTGATCCTCATAAAGACCTCTCACATTAGACTATCTTTTATGACCGCTGGTTAAGCCGGTTGGGTCCGGGCAGCCTTATGTCATAACCGAGTCTAACCTCGTGTCTTTACACTAATCACCTATTTAGTTTGTGCCTAAGACCTCTCACATTGGGCTAACATTTGTAGCAACTGGTTAGGCCGGTTGGGTCCGGGCAGTTTTACAATACAAATGAGTCCAACCTCGTGTCTTAGTCGATTAATTACATCTAATTAATCACCCTCATAATTTATATTAATTATCCCTAATTAATATCAAGTTTTTCATAACATGGGTAGACCTAACTCAATAGGTAAATTCCCATGGGGTAGACCTAACTCAATAGGTAAATTCCCACTTATGTTAATTTATTTTTATGGTATGCTTAATCATACCCAACCATACTTTAATTAACATATTTATTAACCCCATCGTTCCCCACGCAAATCGTTCTCATTTCACGACATAATAAAAGGAAAGATCCATCACAAATATCATGGGTTTTAACCAAATCTTAGCATATAACTTTGTCATGGGTTAAGAGAATGTCAACTTGCATATATGAGCATATATTAACCCAACAACATTTAACCCAAACTTGCATATTATCACACATGACTTGCATAACATATTGCATATGAACTTACATATTATCATACACATATCTTGCATAACATGTTGAACTTGCATTTAATCATACACATAACTTGCATAGCATATCTTGCATATTATCATACATGTAACTTTGCATATTAACAAACATGTAACTTGCATAGCACATCTTGCATATTATCATACATGTAACTTGCATATTAACAAACATGTAACTTGCATATTAACAAACATGTAACTTGCATAGCACATCTTGCATATTATCATACATGTAACTTGCATATTAACAAACATGTAACTTGCATATGAACTTGTTGAACATGCATAAATCCACTTGTTAAATATGCATTAAAACAACATGTTAATCATGCATATTATCACATACTTAGCATGCATAGAATCACATACTCAACTTGCATAATATCATATACTTAGCATGCATAGAATCACATACTCAACTTGCATAATATCATATACTTAGCATGCATAGAATCACATACTCAACTTGCATAATATCATATACTTAGCATGCATAGAATCACATACTCAAGTTGCATAATATCATATACTTAGCATGCATAGAATCACATACTCAACTTGCATAATATCATATACTTAGCATGCATAGAATCACATACTCATCATGCATAATATCACCTACTTAGCATGCATAGAATCACCTACTCATCATGCATAATACCACATACTTAACTTGCATAAAATCACATATTCAACTTGCATAAACTTACATATCCAACTTGCATAAACTTACATATACAACATGCACAAACTTACATATACAACATGCATATCATTACAAATGATTCAAACTCACTAATCCGCATTCAAGACCATAAGTCTCATTACACCTAATCTACTTATCTTAACAATTGATCATCAAAGTGATAGAAACTCACCAAAACACAATTAGCAAGCTAATGAAGAAGATTAAGATACTTAGAAGGGATTAGGGATTGATTAGAGCTTGCTTTCCTCTTCATTGATTTGTGGAGGCCATGACCAAGTTTCATTTTGCCATAGTTTAGTTACTAGGTTTAATTATGAATGAATTAGGGTAGGCTTAGGGTGTTATTTATAGGATTAGGTTGCATTTTAGACCCTTAGATTAACCCTAGATTAACTTAGACCCGTCAGATCCAAGAAGCTTCCAGAACCAGCCCTCCAAGCCAGCCCAAGACCCAACCTGGTGCAACCTGGTGCACCCAGGTTCACTGGACGGTGCCACCCTGTCGACAGGCAAGTCGACAGGCATGTCGACACCCCTGTCGACAGGCCTGTCGACAGCCCTGTCGACATGGGTTAGGCGGGAAACTTCCCGCCTGACCCCGCCTGGCCCATTCCATATCTGAATATTTGAAATTATTAAATCTGTTTTAGTTTTGAATTTTCTGCAAACTTCATCGGGCCATAACTGGGCCATACGGACTCCGATTTTCGAAAACTCGGACTGTATTTCGCGTATTTTTCCGAGACGAACGCAATGACGCAGCCCGTTTCCCCCAATTCTCACATCTGAGATTATATATTCTGCAATTAGTGAATTTTAGCATTAACTAAAATTCGGGGTGTTACAGCCTATATTCACATTCTTTAACGGTCTAGTAATTCAAACCTTTAGAGTTTACCTTTTGGACATGCACTTTTATAAGGTGCAGGTATCTTGTTATACATTTATTCCTGTTCCTTATTGATTTGGCATCCCAAACCTTACGAAAACTCGATTAAATGCATTTCCATATGTACATTTTGTTTTTTTATATGTACCTAATCCTATATCCCCCTAACTGAGTGACTCGAGCCCTTCAGAGATTTGTTTTAAGTACGTGCCACCACGGGAGGACCTAGGTTACAAGTTTTCGACCCAATTTCGATCTTATTTGACCCGGCTATTATGATCAAATAGAGACCTAAATTGGATAGCCCTATATGGCTAGGATTTCTAATACCACCTTTCGGCTAGGATTTCTTATACCCCCTTTCGGCCAGGATTTCTGGTAACCCCTTTTGCTAGGGTTTCTGTTTTTGCGCTGGTCTTTCAATCATGTTTATAGGACCTTCCAATCCTAGGACTGGTGTTATCCAGCATAGGTTTTTTTTAAAAAAGAAAACGAAGAGTGCAGCCTCCGGATTTTGGTGTGCTCTCCATGAATTGCTTTGGAATGATTCTTTCCCTTTGAGTTTTGCCAGATGGTAAGCTTGGCTATCCTGCCTGGTTTGACCAATGTTCTCAATGCGTGATGCACGACTTCGGCATATATTAGAGACCAATTTTTAGCATTAGTTTGCAAAATAATTTTTGTTTTTCATGAGATTATGATCTGTGAGTGAACATCTTTTATCATATAGAGTTTGTACTTACCACAATAAAGGAGGATCACAGATCATTTCATGGAAATACAACTGGAAAAGACAGATTATAGAAATAGTAAAATAAAGAGAATGGGGGTTGCACATTTCCAGTTATGGATATTGGATTGCGCCCAGAGGTCATTAGTCAATGATTGGTTGTAAGTCTTCGGGCGCTTGAGTTATCTCGTGCGACCCAGCCTGATTGACAATCTTACCTCGCCTTTGACTTTCTGATGCGTTTTGAGGACTCTTAACATAATGCTACAATTGATTTTTTCGGATGAGCTCCTCAATCAAATTTCGCAAGTGTCGACATTCATTCGTGTTGTGCCCGGGTTGATTATGAAACCATAAGAACTTTCCGGAATGTGCCTAATGTTCTTTGAATCTTTG
This sequence comes from Allium sativum, assembly GCA_030737875.1. NCBI lineage: Eukaryota > Viridiplantae > Streptophyta > Magnoliopsida > Asparagales > Amaryllidaceae > Allium > Allium sativum. The sequence continues at coordinate 1,054,093,157 of CM060916.1, read as the reverse complement.
TGGTTTTACCTGAGGAAACATGCCCGAGTCCTTCATGGCAGAGTAGATTTTTTCTTGGGTTTAATTCAAGGGAGTCAATTCTGTTTGCTTAAAGAATTTTGACTTATTATGTATTTTACTGTCTCTTCCATCGAACCCTCTCTTATGCCCAGAGTCCTCCTTTTTAATTATCCGAGAAGATTCGTTGCTCTTCCATTCCTTAATAGTGTTATCCTTTGTGTCCATCTGGATGTCTAGGGTATCAGCTTTCATGCTCATGTATTCGTCAGCTTTCTTATAGAACTTCTTTAGAGTCTTTGGTTTTTTCATCTTGAGCCACTTCCTGAATTCTGATTTCTTACCGATAGCCCCTTTCTATGCTGCCACTAAGTACCAAGGCTTCGGTTCTATAACCTCTGCTGATGCAGCATGGAAGCGTATAAGTAAAGCGTTGATGGTTTCTCCAGGCATTTGTTCCATCTCGTTGAGTGACATCACATACCTTGCCTTAGTGTTATGTAATCGGAATTGATCTTGAAATCTCCTTACCAAATTAGTGAATAGATCAATATATTTAGGTGTAAGTCTGGTAAACCATAGAGAGGCCACACCTTCTAGGCACACGGGAAAGTATAAGCACTTGATTTCATTAGTGGCCCTGGCTCGATTCACGTGCTGGTCGTACTTTAAAAGAAAATTAGTTGGATTTCCAACTTCGCTATAAGGTGCAATTGTTGGTGGTATGAATTTCTTCGAGAATTTCGCTTGACGGATTTCCTCTGTGAACGGATTTTTGTTGGGGAAAAACTCCCACTCTTTCTCCTCATCTTCTTGGGTTGCCTTCTCCTTCATTATTCGCTGGATCATGTTCGTGATTCGCCTCTCATCACCTATTCGATCATTGGGATCAGAACTAAAGTCCACATCAGCATGACCACGGTTTGAGCTTCGGGGCCTTGCATCCTTCTTAAGGGATGTTACGTTGCTAGGACCTACGACAGCCCGAGCCGTAGGTTCTTCGCGCTGTGGAGATCCAACCTTAGGATCCTCAACTTCGACCTCTCCCCTGTCTCCCACTATGTTGTGAAGTCGTCCAGGGTTTGAGGCCGATGAGTCCACTTTTTCGCCTGGATTAACCACAGTATATGGGGGCAACATGTTGGCTTGAATATTAGTCAGGACATCAAATCTTTCCATTATCAACTACGTTGTATTATCCATTTTTTCGTTTAGGCTGGTTACAACCAAATTCAATTTATCTCGCGTTATAGATGGCCTTGGGGTGTCCCCTGCCCCTTGATTCAAGATTTGAGGTGTAGCTTCGTTAGCATTATCATCCTGACTGATCGTAGCAACTTTAGAAGATTTTCCGCTTTTCTTTGATCCGACCATGGTTTCAAAGGAGAAAGCATTTTTGGATATATTAATTTTCTTTACTGAACTACGAAAGGGAATTACGATCACGTCCCCACGGTTGGCGCCAAAATGTTTACACCAAAAATGGTTTAAACACCCAAGGTACTAAAACTGTAATTCACCAATTTGGTAAGAAATAAATGGAACCATGTTTAATCAGCAATTGAAAAAAATTGCAAGAAAAAGTAAAGTAGAGACGAGATTTATACTGGTTCAGCCGCTAATTAGGCCTACATCCACTGTGAATGTGATTTTCAATCTTATAATGAGTGTTACAAAATACATCAATTCTCTTTTTCCGTACATCTCTATATTCACTCAATATACCCTCATTTATATATTTCAATCTTGTAATTATACAAGAGAATAGTAGAATTTGTGGAGAAGAAGTACGGATGAATGATTGAGAAGGAGGATGTCTTCATTTTCCTTAATCACAAGATTGTTCTTGACACCATGGCCTAATCAGTAGTTGAGGGTATAATTTAGCAGCACGTCGTGGTTTCAAATATTCGATTCCCTTTATGTCGGCAGCCATGGTGTACTCATAGGCGAGCTTCCCCCGGGAAATGATCTGAAATCCGTTTATACAGACTATGGATCGCTCATTCTATTAATTACAATCATGCCATCGGCTAGCTGTAGCCAGCTGTCCAGAGCTGTATTTGGTTGTCATGCATGAGTGACTCAATGGAGCGATGATCTTATGTAGTTGAGCGGGTCTATAGGAGCGAGTGACCCTGTGAGAATGAATGCTTTCGGAAATTTTATAAGAGCAGAACGTGGGACTGGAATCGACTCTCCTTTGTTCCTTACGCGACCAACTATGTCTTTTTGCAACCTTTGTATGGCGTTGTTTGTCCCTATGGCTACGCTATGAGGTCGCTTCCGCCTTTGTTGAATGGACGACTTGCTTTTTCTCGGTGTTTGAGCGGCTTTATCTCAATATGAACGACCGACCTTGGCTTCCGCACCTGAATCACGATTCGTGTCTAACTTTGGTTGGAGTCATAGTCACATAAGATGTTGCAAGCGCTTGTATTGCAACTCCATCTTAGGCTTGGTCTTTTGACGGGAAATTAGTGAGCGCTTTTTCAGGATATATGACCTCTATCCTTTTTTGGGTTACACTTCCTGTTACATGTTGTGCCATCATCCTCGGTCGTACTGGTTGATTTGAATTGTCTTGGGCTTGATATCGTGCACGACCAACCTTGGTGATATCCATTCTGCGTCCTTTGTTCAGTGTGCATATGGATTTTTTAGGGATTAGCACTTGTCTTTTGGAAGTTTGGTATAAACCCAAGTGTCATTCTTGTGAAGAGATAACATTTCTTTACTCATAGCCTCTTTCCATTCCTCACATTCAACGCTATGAATGGCTTGCATATATGTTTTAGGAATTCCTTCATCATTAACAGACAAAGCATCGGTTACACAATCTCGAAACCAACCTGGTTTCTTGATATCTCTTCTTGGTCTGCTAGCAGCAATTAGTTCCTGAACATTCCTCTCTGACTCAACTTCGGAATCATCATTACTACTTTGGTCAGCAGCATTTTTATCAATTTCGACATTAAACTTTGCCATTTTAGCAGCAGTTTTTGACAGTTCAGGAGCAGTTTTTGATAGTTCAGGAGCAGTTTTGACATTTCAGGAGCAGTTTTATCTTGTGTTACAACATCAAACTTCATACGCTACACATTTTTGGGGCTATTGGTGCTAATTTATGTCAGTTTAGAATCATTTGATTTCAATATGGCTGCTTCATTAAATGCAACATCTCTACATATAATGATCTTCTTTCCAACAGGATTCCATAGTTTGAACCTTTTTACTCCACTCTTCATGCCAACAAAAATGGACTCAACAACACGTGCGCCAAGCATATTTTCTTTCACATTATACCAAGCAGGACAGCCAAATACATGAATCATATCATAGTCATACGCAGGCTTTCCATTCCATACTTCCGTAGGTGTTTTCCCTTTCAATGCAGATGAAGGAAACTGACTGATAAGGAAACATGCATCTGTAACATCTTCAGCCCAAAATGCTTTGCTCGAACCCGAATTTGATAACATACATCGTCTCTCTCCAACAATGTACGATTCATTCTTTTTTCTACTCCGTTCTGCTGTGGTGTTTCTCTAACAGTAAAATGCCTTTTGATTCCCTCATCTTGACATACTTTGTGAAATGGATCTTTAGTATATTCTCCACCATTGTCTGAACGAAGAACTTTGAGTTTTCTACCCGTTTGAGTCTCAACAGCTTTCTTCCATCTCACAAATATTTCAAGAACGTCACTCTTCTATCTCATAACATACACCCATATATGTCTAGAAATGTCATCAATAAAATGCACAAACCAATGCTTACGTCCCAAAGATGCATTTTTGGAAGGATTTCATACATCCGAGTGTACATAATCCATAACACCACGAGATTTTTGCATTCCTTTGCTGAAACGAGACATGGTCTTCTTGCCTTTCACACAATGTTCACAAAAGTCTATCTTACTAGCAGTAGCCTCTTTCAACAATATTTGTTGTATCAAAGTATATAATGACTTCTCACCAGGATATGCAAGTCTCATATGCCATAGAATTGCCATTTCCTTAGATGCAACTTCACTTTGTTCAACTGTAGCTACATCACCAATCACCATACTACCATTCAAGTAATATAAGTTTTGATGACCTGTAACTTTCATAATGGCCATAGCACCGGAAATCCCCTTCATAACACCATTTCTACCATCAAGTCTAAGCCCCTTGGATTCAAGCATTTCTAAAGAAATCTAATTCTTTTTCATACTTGGAACACATCTCACATTTTTCAGCTCTCTAATTGTCCCATCATGCAACTTTAGCCAAATGTTTCCAATATCCACAATACTACAAGAATGGTGGTTCCCCATCAACCCTTCACCTTCAAATTTTGTATAACTTGAGAACCGTTCTCTATTTGGAGTCACATGAAAAGTAGCTCCCGAGTCTAGTACCTACTCATCATCTTCTGCCAAAAGAATTGAATGTATTGTGATTAAGGAAAAATCAGATGTAGTTCTTTTTCTTGTCTCGCTCCTTCAATTTGGGACAATCTTTAGCCCAATGGACTTTCTCATGACACCAAGCACACTCATCTTTAGCTAACCGCCATTTTACCTTTAAGTTTCCTCTACTTTTATAACGATGTTGAAAACTTTTTTCTTGCGGTCATTTTTCCTACCTCTCACTACTAGATTGTCACAAACCGTCTTCTTTAGAGATGTCATCTTTAAGCATCTTATGAAATTCTTCACGACATAAGGTCGTGACAACTTCATCACAAGTAAGTTTGCCTTTGCCGCGTATTAATGACTTAATTACGGGTTCATATTTCTCTAAAAGAGAATTCACCAAACAAATAGCTTTTTCTTCATCTGGAATGAACTCATCATAATTGACCAGCTCGGTTAAAAGCTTATTGAAGGAATCTATGTGCTCTGTTAGAGTTACATCCTTCTTCATGTAAACCAGTACAAATTTCACTTTAAATGAATTCGGTTTGCCACATTATTCACAAGGTAATATGCTTCCAGCTTCTCCCATAACACTTTTGGTGAGGTTTCGTGTTGATAGTTTACTCTTATATCAGTTTCTAGACAGCCCCTAATCGCAGCCAAGCAAATCCTTTGGTTCTTCTCCAACTGTTTTTCTAACCAGTCATCAGGCTTCTTAGTTCCAAAGCATGCTTCTAGTTCCAAGTGTTCAAGAGAAACGACTACATCAACCCTCCATAAGCCGAAGTTATGGTGCCATTGAACTTGTCCATATCTAGCCTTGCTCTATGATAAACCACTCTCTCCTCTTTTGGTACTTGAACAGTTTCAAATTAACTAGAATCACCCATATTTACAACACAAGCAAGATCTGACCTATCGGAAATTTCTTCAAACACTTTGTGTGCACTCAACAAAACTTAAAGGTAAATCTAGAATCTGAAATCTGGAGCTCCGGTACTAACTGTCGATCTAAGCTTCTATACATAGCGAAAGTATACTTTGATAGTATCTATGTTGTAATTATAAGGTAACAAAACAAAACTGAAAATGAGAGTACACAAGATTTAACGAGGTTCGACAAATAGCCTACGTCGTCGGGCAAGAGAGAATTATTTTATTTCTTTTGGTAAAGAAGCAAAAAGGAGAGATACACACAAGTTTCATCACAAGACTCTCATGATTGTTGATGCTCTCACAAATTTTCACTCAGCTGCTCACAAAAAATACCCTCTCACACTACTTGCGTGAAAAACAGTGTGTATATATGACTGGATTCACATGGGCTTAGCTAGTATTCAACCCACATAAGAAACATTGCACTAAAATGTATTCAACCGCATGTTTTATTCAGCTGAAGTAGCATGCTCCAGGATGCACCATATTCCACTGTAATTTACGTATTTATGTCTAAAGTGTTATGGTCTTGCAAAAAGATAGCCTAACTATTGTGTTGGCAATAAATATTAGTCTTATCAAGTTAACTTGCATATGTTGTTTGGGGATTTGTCAAGTAGTATATGCTCCCAAAGAGTGGTGTTTTTGATCAATTGTTGTGCCTAACTGGTTAATGATACAAATTACTTGCTAATAGGAGTATAAGTCTAGGATCACCAAAACAGGCACATCAAGATTCGAAGAGCTATAGATAAACTAACATCAATTATCACAAAGCAGATATAAAGGTAACATTTTGCCATTAAGAATAGCATATATAAGTATATGCCTTAATGGATACAGATAAAATAAGACCACACACATTGTTTCCATTTCTGGAAATACTATTCATGACATTTTTCACAATGAAAGATGGGAATCGTGATCAATCAAGGCATATGAGGCTTGAGGTAAGAAAGGTCAGGCACTTCATTCGGAGTCTTGCAGCATCTGCATCCACCCTGGTATCCATGGCCACAACATCCATTGTAGCAGCTGCTTCCTCCTCTATGGTGATATCCTCCGCCTCCGCCTCTACCTTGATATCGTCCTCCTCCACCACCATGGTGATAACCTCCACCTCCTCCTTGGTATCCTCCTCCTTCACCTCCACCTTGGTACCCTCTACCTCCATGATTGTAGCCTCCACCTCTGCCTTGGTATCCTCCTCCCCCTCCATGGCCTCCACCACCACCGTAGTAGTTTTGCTAGCTACTTTACTTTGTTTGTCAGCATTCTTCTCTCCTATAATAAATATCCAATTTAAATGCTTAAATACGTTAAATACAAACAAATATTATTTCATATCGCAATAATATGGAAAAATATGACTACGCCTTTCATTTTTTATGCAGCAGATCAATTTATAATCCTAGTGGAAGTGACCGGGTAGTGGTATTTTTATTCCTTACAATTTGACTTGATCACGGCAAGCATGCACTACTACAAAATAGAAAACCTGTTGCGGTGTCAGAACAGACGAGCACAACAATAGCTTGAAGAAGAAAAAATAGAAGCAAAGTTTTAGAAACCATGATGTTGCTTATTATGATGTAAATGAGATGAAGAATTATATTGACACCACCGCTTTATTTATAGGAAAACTAAGTGGGCAAAATTTCTATTAGGTACCAGGATGCACCAATTGTTCTGTCACCATTTGCCTTGTCTTCCGTGTCCCACCCAATCATGACCCCTTATTTCCACCATTTGCAGTTAAATCCCTCGGTTGTTGGGGGACTTAAATACAAAAAAGCGGAAGTGGGGAGATTTGAGTGGAGGGACATGAGGGGACAGGGGAAATGGGAACAGAAGAATTGGCCTCCTACTAGGATTACCTTACTTCCTACATGTTCATCTTCTTCTTCCTTTTCTTCTATTGTCTATTTTTCTCATATTTAAACAAATAAATAAATATTTCCTGACACATACACTGGATTTTCAATTTAATTGATATTATCTTCATAATTAAATTTTTGCATTTTTTTTGTTTGACAATTTCTTTTCGTTTATCAAAAATAATCACTGAAACTTTATTACATACTGCATGTGGAACAATTGGCACTCTCAACATCAACTATACAAACTTTCCACTATTATGATTCCTTGAGAAAGTTTATCTATCGGGAACTAGCGAGTTTATATACTTTCTTTTACTAAAAATATAAAGTGATCATTCATTCACAACCAGTGTAACTAGCAATAAAGATGTGAGCCAATGAGTAGGCCTCTTAATTAAATGATGAGAAGGAGAAGATATTTTGCATTGAACCGTTTATGCCAAGTGGCATCGATCTCCATGTGCAAATGTATGCACTGATTTACAAACTAAACTGTTGAGGACAACAACGTACATCAAGACGTATGTAAAGCAGTGTGCATGCAGTGTATCAGAAGACTGGATAGGGTTCGTATGATCATTTTTTTAATAGAAAAGTTGATAATTTCTTTATCTTTACAATGATGGGAGTTCAGATTAATAATAACACATAAATTGTACGCTAATAATGTACCATACTATCTCAAACTTAGTGAATAAGATTATGAAATTATTTGGTTAATCTACTATGTGAGAAACCAAAGAGTGAAACAATCGTTTTTCTAAAATTTAAAGAAACACAAGGTTCACAAAGATGGATTCAAAGGTTTTCTAGGGTTTTCTATGTTTAAACTGCAGGTTTATGTATGTATATTGTTATTTATTTTCAAAACAATGTCGTTACGAAGTCAAAAGTTAACCACATTTGAGCCAGTATTAGGTATGCCTTCTATCGGTACAGTGATAATGCATATTTTTATATGATCTAAAGGTTTATAAAATCAAACCTGCATTTAATATGATGGGTCGTGCTGACTAGCTTATTTCGGACTTGGGTGAACATTTGAGCGCAGATTATCTTGGTCTACAAATGTCCAACTCCTCTGAAAAATTGTCCACGTTTATTTTCAACGCAATTGTGACATCTTACGTCCGTTAATATCACTCACTAAGGGAATGCATTAAGTTTCGTAAAGCGTTATAAGTAATAAGAATAGAAACATTACAAGATAGATATAAAATAGCAGTGGAATTAAAAACTTTTATTAATCATAAATCACGGTTACACCATATGTCTGAAAATACATAAACTCAGTACATCATTAAAACTTCTGTGTTATACTTTAAATTTCAAAGTACAATAACAAAGAAAGCATAATTCCCAAATCATAAGCCATAGTAGCAAAGATAGAAGCTTGAGCAATACATCAAGAAGCTCCATGCAAGACGATAGCATAATTCTGACTAAGCCTGAGAATTCCCTCCCTTGAGAACTTGGGGGGGGGGGAACGAAAGATAGAAGAAGAAACAAAAAGGGCTAGACATAAAGTCTGGCGAGTTTAGTTACTTTTAGCCAGTAAATAAATAAAAATAACATGATAGGCATATAATATGGATAAGAGAGATCACTACATAAATGGCAGGTGTGACAACGTTGACAAAATTAGGTGTATGTGCCACATTAATGATTACTCTGCACTATTACGAGTATAACTAAAATGAGATGATCCCTTCCATTCTAAGTTGGTAGACCTAGGGAAAACGTCCAAGTGTACCCTAACCACTACCTTAATCGATCGGCTCCCTAACCTGTAGATGTACTGTGCTAGCACCACAGTAGGAGGTATCACTTCCTAAATTGGCAACCATTAAGGTGTGCAGAACCATACCCAATAGTGTCACGGTCGTCTTATCCCCTTCTGCCCGGCTCATGCACACACATGGCCTGGTCGTTTTGCGCCGCCGACACCATCTGTCCCGTTTGGATCTCTTATAATCGATCAGTGTGTCCCCTCTACGCCTAGTACGGAGTTCTTTATTTGATATCAACTCCGGATTACTGACTGAAATGGGTCCCGTACAATATGATACAAGCTCTCCCCTTTGTCTTGTATCCCCATTAGGTTTTCACTGACTATGTATATCCTTATGTGTCTTTAATTAAATAGCCCTTTATCAGTTAGGCCTAGCCTAGAGGGTGTCTTTAATTACATAACTCCAATCTTTCTACCGGTTATGCTTACCTACAGGTGTCTTTAATACATAACCTCCAATCTTCCAGCCAGTTATGCTTACGTATAGATGTTTTTAATACATAACCCTATCATTTATAGAAGTTATGTTTACCCTAAAAGGTGCCTTTAATTACATAACTTTATTATTCCCACTGATTATGTATACCATTAGGTGTCTTTAATTACATAACCTTATCGGGTTAAGTTTGTGGGCCTATATATACTAATATTACCCTCCTACCCAAAATTTACTTAACCCTCCCACTGATCCGAGCATGTCTGTTTAATGGTCAATTTTGTGGGCCTATACATACTAATATTAACCACCTACCCAAGATTTACTAAACCCTCCCACTGTCCAATCAAATTTACTTAACCCTAACTTCAGTTCTATCTCATACAGTCCCCATGGGTTAGATTTGGTTAAGTTGTCCAATTCATTACCATGTCCATTTATGGTTTATAATTTGCTAAACCGCCCACATTAGGCCTACAACGTGTGGATGCTGGATATGTCGGTTGGGTCTGGGAAGTATTATTCCACAGTTAGGCCTAACCTCTTGTATTTTACCGATTCTTATTTGCGTACCTAGACCTCCCACGTTAGGTTCAACATTAGCAGCTGTTGGATATGCCGGTCGGGTCCGGGCAGACTTCCACCACTAATGCAACCTAACCTCATGTCATAAGTACAATTACAACTCCTAATTGAAATTACTAGACATTACATTTTTAATTAATTTACCAATTAATTAATCCTTTCCTTTTATAGGTGTCAATACCTATTTTATCCAATAATTTGAATTACATGTCCAAAAATGTTCATATTCAAATTATGCCATTTTTAACTCTTTTTCCCCTGTTCGGTAACTAGCGCCTTCCCAAAATTGGCAACATAACTAGGCGAGACAATAGCCTAGTCAAAAACAATAATAGGGAAAAATAATGGGAATACAACTAAAATGTTTATCTTGGCATAAACATAAACTAGCATGATAATAAGGTGAACATCCATACTGGCATGGACATGAATTGTCGCCATAACAAGGTGGTCATAAAACTGATGAACGGTTGGCAGTCAATAGTTATTATGTCATAATAAGCATAGTAAGATCTAAGTTAGCAATTTAGATGTCCAATCAGTTTAGATCTATCGTGGTAACACAAGGTGATAAATTAGATCACATAATTCAGATCCAGAGGTTAAAATAGTTCTAGCGTGATAACACAAGGTGATAAATTAGATCACATAAAATAGATCTAGTACAATAATGCTAGGTGATAAAATAGATCTAACATGGTAACGCAGGGTGATAAATTAGATCACATAAAATAGATCTAACATGATAACACAAGGTGATAATCTAGATCTGACTAATAGTTTCAATGTCCACATAAATTAGATCTACTAGTTTAGAAATAGATCTACACAAATCCACATCATAGCATGTCATAAAAGTTACAATTTAGATAAAGATTTAGATCTAATCCTAACAAATTCAAGGTGGCATATGTTCATGATTTACATAAATGATTAGATCTATCCAATGATATAACTATTCAAATTAACAGATTTATATTAACTACAATATAGTTACAAACCAAGATCCACAATAATAACATAGTAGAATAATCACAATTTAATTGGATCTAAAGAAATAGATCTATCATGACAAAGCAGAATAATCACAATTGAATTGGATATAAAGAAATAGATCTATCATGACATAGTAGAATAATCACAATTGAAATGGATCTAAATAGAACTATCATGACATAGTATCCGATATGATAATAGCATAGGTTCATGGTTTACACATATCCAAGTCAGTGTCTTTCATAATTTACTTTTATTTATATAAACCTAAAAGCAACAAGAACTCACAACATCAGGTTTAGAGAATAGAGAGAATGGATCTTGAATTTCTGGATTTAATTTACAAAGTATGTTGTTGTAGAAAACGGTTCCGTCTCAGTTTGCACTCTGGTAGCTTATTGCTCCAATAGTTTTCAATGAAGAAATAGGAGAATTGAGCAGATATTTATAGCTACAGAACCCTCTGAAACCGACTGCCACCTCAGTCCTAGGGGTGTCGACACTCTTGTGGGTGGGTCGAACTATAGGTCGACACCCCTTCAGGGGGGTCGACCCTTAGGTTGACACCAATCTAGGGGGGTCGACCCCTAGATTGGGAATTTTTCCGCCCTGACGAATTTTTCAAATTTGAATCGTTCTAGATAAAATTCTGACTCATCTCTGATTCATGCGCATATACATATTTTTTTGTGCATATACGAATTAAAAACCCTCATATCTTCCTTATATGGTGTCCGTTATACGCAAACCAAATGTTTATCTTGACCAGAATTTCGCAGACACAATGGTGCAGTCCGTTTCCTCTAACTATGTACATTAAATTAATTATTATTTAATTTATTCTCTTTAATTGTCGGTACAAATTCAGGGTGTTACATTCTCCCCTACTCAAAGGATTTCATCCAGAAATCTCTAAGTTGAGAAGAATGCATATCCTACCATCCATCATCTGTCTACTCATCCACTAACCACTGGCATCCATTGTTCTTAAAGATTTCTATTGCTTATATGAATATATGCGAGGGTGTATATGTCCCAACACTAATACGAAGATCAGGCGGTCTACTGATTCTGTTGACCTCCTTAATGCAATGTATGTTTGTGCCATGAATCCAATATGTATGCAAATAAACCTATTGTATCATACAAGTTCTATATATATGTATATTCATGTTCCAACGAAAAATCCATATGCTAACTCGTCCATTTCCATCCATAAAAGAAAAAAAAATGCACACACATCCATATGCAGTTTGAGAGTGATTGAACCGATCTTAGTGCCGATTGTATGTGTATATGCGTCCACAGGCAAACACTTGCATCCACTTGCAACCATCAATCATAACATGTTTCAAATACGTGTTTACATCCATAGGATTCCTTTCTAAAGGTCGAAAATACTATGGATAAGACATATTCTATTGACAGAAGAAAGCACCTACAAAACTTAGGAAAAGGAGTTAAAAACATACCCTAAAAAAAAGGGTATGAAGCAAGAATCTTGTCTTTGGTCTCCCAAGTCGCATCTCCTAGGTTATCTCCCCATTGAACCTTTAGCAACTTGATTCTTTATTGCGTAGCTTCTTAACTTCTAATCCAAGAATACGGGAAGGAACTCGCCTGACTATCGCCTCCTGTTACACTTCTACCTCTTCCAATACACTTGGCTCAATGATTACTGCGGTGTTATGCAGGCACTTCCGCAGATGGGAAACGCGGAAAACATCATGAACACCAGATAGATTGTTCGGGATTTTTACGCTATAGGCTGTTTGGCCAATCCTCTCGGTTATGGGAAATGGTCCCACAAACCTAGTGCCCACTTCCCTGCTGATCCGAAGCGAACCACATTCCTTAGATGTGGCACGTTGAAAAAAGCCAAGTCTCCTACTTCAAATTCGATGTCATTCCTTCTCTTGTCTACACTGGATTTTTGCCTATCTTGAGCTGTATTCATCTGCCATCGAATAAGGTCAGTCTTTTCTGTTGTTTCCCTAACCATATTTGGTCCAAGTAATAATATTTCTATAGATTCCCACCAACAAGTTGGTGATCTACAGGGTCTCCCGTATAATGCTTCGAATGGTGCCGTGCCGATGCTAGCCTGATAACTGTTATTATAGGCAAACTCTACTAAAGGAAGATTCTCTTCCCAAGTCCCTCTGAAGTATAGGATATACAGCCTTAAAAGATCTTCAAGAATTCTGTTCACCCTCTCCATCTGTCCATCGGTCTAAGGATGATAAGTGGTGCTTAAACACAACTGTGTACCTAATGCTTTTTGCAAGTTCCTCCAAAATTCGCTAGTAAAGATGGTGTCACGATTGCTCACGATGCTGGAAGGTACTCCATGAAGATGAACTATCTCACGAACATAAATTTCTATCAACCATGGTTTCGTCTTCTTACTCTTAACCAAAAATAATATAGGTGCCCTTAGTAAGTCTATCTGCTACCACCCAAATGCTGGTGTTGCCCTCCGTTAATCTAGGCAAACCATCTATGAAATCCATGGAGACTCTCTTTCACTTTAATTGTGGGAACTCTAAAGGATGAAGTAAACCACCGAGCTCCCTTTGCTCAGCTTTGACTTGTTGGAAAATCAAACATTGAGAAACAACGATGCTCCATCTTTCTTCATCCTATCCCAAAAGAAAACCTTTTTCTCAAGTAGCTCCCCTACTTGCTTATTCAGCTCCCTCCTTTCCCTTGGAGCCATATAGCGCACTGGTAATGCAACTGGATTTGCATTGTCCACCAGATATATACGAAAATCAATCTGGTGCCTCGGAGGTAAGCCCCATACCTCATCAAAAACGTCAGAATAGTCTCGGACTACTTGAACAGATTGCAGATCACTGACAAATGCATCAAGAGACTCTAGGAAACTAAGCATAACCGAGCCTTGTGGGCCACAAGAAATCACGAGGGTCCTCCTATGATAGGTTAGAAGCCTAACAACCCTCCTCTTATAATCTAGCATGGAACGATATGTAGTAAGCCAGTCCATTCCAAGAATCAACCCATAGCCCATATACCCAAGCACATATGCGTCACATTCAAACTCGACGCCTAACACAGATATCCTCAAATCCCGAAAAATCGTAGAAGTATGAGCTGAACCACCAATGGGGTTAGAGACAACTACGGGATCCTCTACTAGTCTAGTAATTAAGTGCAGAGATTCAACTACATAACTAGATATAAACAAAGTGAAGTGCTAGAATCAAAAAGAGTTCTTATAGGAAGATCGGAAAGATAAATCAAACCTTCCATGGAAACTTTCCAACCTCTCTCTGGTGCACTAGCCACGATAGCATTCGCTTGCCCTCCAGAGGTTCCTATACTTTGACTTTGCCCTTTTTTCCTTGGGTACTCCCTAGAATAGTGTACAACCACTTCACAAATGAAGCAAGTATTCTTCCTTTTCCTGCAGTCCTAGGTCAAGTGACCCTCTTGCCCGTAACTATGGTACTTCCTCCGACACTTAGCCTTGTCATTCTTTCAGCCCATCTTCCATTGTTGTTGTTGTCCTTTCTTGGGCCATACCTTTTTATTTTGTGCTTTCTCAATCTTGACTTCTTCCTTTCAGATTTATTTGAACTTTATTTATGTTCCCTTCTCGGGCCATCATTTTTCTCATCCTTGGGCTCTGCTCCTTAGCCCTAACTCCCTTGTTCTCCTTTTTACCATCCTTGTGTAACTAGCTAACAAGTATCTCAAAAGTTGCCTCCATCACACGGAAATCCCTATGAAACTCAAGAAAATTAGCCGTAGGTGATACTACTGCAGCTATAGACGGGGGTTAGGCACTTCATTGCTCTTCCACATGTGCCGCAGTTTAAGCAAGCCAACGACATTGTGCCGAAATGGGGACACCTTTCAGGGAGAATTGGTTCCCCAGACAAAAAGAAAAAGGAATCAAGTGGGGAATCGAGAGATATTTCCTATGGCTTTAGGGAATATGATTTTCAAAATACACTTTTCTTTTTGAAAATGCTTTCTTTTAAAAACTTTTTGAAAATAACTTTCAAAAAAACTTTACCCAATCTGGTGACCTTCAGTTCTGATACCAAGTGTGACACCCCATGTCCGTTAATGTCACTCACTAAGGGAATGCATTAAGTTTCTTGAAGCGTTATAGGTAAAAAGAACATAAACATTACAAGACAGATATAAAATAGTAGCGGAATTAAAAACTTTTAATAATCATAAAGCACGGTTACACCATATGCCTGAAAATACATAAAATCAGTACATCATTATAACCTCTGTGCTGTACTTTAAATATCAGAGCACAATAACAAAGAAAGCATAATACCCAAGTCATAACACATAGTAGCAAAGATAGAAGCTTGAAAAATATATCTAGAAGCTCCAAGCAAGACGATAACAGAATCCTGACTAAACCAGAGAATTCTTTCCCTTAACAACCGGGGGGAACGAAAGAAAGAAGGAGAAATAAAAAGGGTCAGACATAAAGTCTGGTGAGTCTAGGTACTTTTAGCTAGTAAATAAATTAAAGTAACAACATAGGCATATAAAGTGGATAAGAGGGATCACTGCATAAATAGCAGGTGTGACAATGTATACAGGATTAGGTGTATGTACCTCACTAATGATTAGTCTGCGCTATTACTAGTATAACTAAAATGAGATGATCCCATCCACTCTAAGTTGGTAGACCTAGGGCATACTCCCGAGTGTACCCTAACTACGACCCTAATTGATCGACTCCCAACTCTGTAGATATCTTGTGATGGCCCCATAGTAGGAGGCATCACTTCCTAAAGTGGCAACCATTAAGGTGTGCACAACCATACCTATTGGTGTCATGGTCGTCTTATCCCCTTCTGCCCGGCTCATGTATGCACATGGCCCGGTCGGTTTGCGCCGCCCACACCATCTATCTCGTTAGGATCTTTATAATCAATCAATAAGCGTACCCCTTCTTTGCCTAGTATGGAGTTCTTTATTTGATACCAACTCCGTGTTACTGACTGAAATGGGACCCATACAGTATGATACAAGCTCTCCCCTTTGTCTTGTATCCCCACTAAGTTTTTCACTGACTATGTATACCCTTAGGGGCCTTTAATTACATAGCCCTATGTCAGTTCTGCTTACCCTAAAGGGTGTCTTTAATTACATAACTCCAATCTTTCTACCAGTTATGCTTACCTACAGGTGTCTTTAATTCATAACCCCAATCTTTCAGCTGGTTATGCTTACCTATAGGTGTCTTTAATACATAACCCTATCATTTCTACAAGTTAGGTTAACCATAAAAGGTGTCTTTAATTACATAACTTTGTTATTTCCACCGATTATGTGTACCACTAGGTGTCTATAGTTACATAACCTTATCGGGTTAAGTTTGTTGTCCTATATATACTAATATTACCCACCTACCCAAGATTTAATTAACCCTCTCACTAATCCAAGAATGTTTGTTTAATTGCTAAGTTTGTAGGCCTATATATACTAATATTACCCACCTACCCAAGATTTACTTAACCCTCCCAGTGATCTAATCAATTTTACTTAACCCTAACTTCAGTTCAATCTCATACAATCCCTACGGATTAGATTTGTTTAAGTAATCCAACTCATTACCATGTCCATTTTTGGTTTATAATGGGCTAGACATCCCACAATAGGTCTACAACGTGTGGATGCTGGATATGCCGGTCGGGTCCGGGAAGTCTTATTCCACAGTTGGGCCTAACCTTGTGTATTATCCCGATTCGTATTTGCGTACTTAGACCTCCCACATTAGGTTCAACATAAGTCGCTACTGGATATGCCGGTCAAGTCCGGGCAGACTTTCACCACTAATGCAACCTAACCTCGTGTCACAAGTACAATTACAGTTCCTAACTGTAATTACTAGACATTCCATTTTTAATTAATTTACCAATTAATTAATCCTTTCCTTTTATATGTGTCAATACCTGTTTTACCTAGTAATTCGAATTACATGTCCAAAAATGTTCATATTTAAATTATGCCAATTTTAACCCTTTTCCCCCGTTCCTTAACTAGTGCCCTTACAAAATTGGCAACATGCCTAGGCTAGACAATTACCTTGTCATAAACGATAATAGGGAAAAATAATGGGAATATAACTAAAATGATCATCTTGGCATAAAAATAAACTAGAATGATAATAAAGTGAACATCCATACTGGCATGGACATGAAATTGTCACCATAACAAGGTCGTCATAAAACTAATCAACAGTTGGCAGTCAACGACTATGATGTCACAATAAGCACAAGTTCTAAATTATCAATTCAGATGTCCAATCGGTTTAGATCTATCATGGTAGCACAGAGTGATAAATTAGATCACATAATTCAGTTCTAAAGGTTAAAATAGATCTAACATGATAACACAAGGTGATAAATTAAATCACATAAAATAGATCTAGCATGATAACGCATGGTGATAAATTAGATCACATAAAATAGTTCTGACATGATAACGTAGTGTGATAAATTAGATCACATAAAATAGATCTAACATGATAACACAAGGTGATGATCTAGATTTGACTAATAGTTTCAATGTCCACATAAATTAGATCTACTAGTTTAGAAATAGATCTACACAAATCCACACCATAGCATGCCAGAAAAATTACAATTTAGATAAATATTTAGATCCAATCCTAACAAATTCAAGGTGGCGTATGTTCATGATTTACATAAATGATTAGATCTATCCAATGATATAACTATTCAAATTAACCGATTTATATTAATAACAATATAGTTACAAACCAAGATCCATAATAATAACAAAGTAGAATAATAACAATTGATTTTGATCTAAAGAAATAGATCTATCATGACAAAGCAGAATAATCACAATTGAATTGGATCTAAACAAATAGATCTATCATGACATAGTATAATAATCACAATTGAATTGGATCTAAAGAAATAAATCTATCATGACATACTATTAGATATGATAATAGTATAGATTCATGGTTTACACACATCCAGGTCACAGTCTTTCACAATTTACTTTTATTTATATAAACCTAAAAGCAACTAGAACACACAGCGTCGGGTTTAGAGAATAGAGAGGATGGATCTTGAATTTCTGGATTTAATTTACAAAGTATGTTGTTGTAGAAAATGGTTCTGTCTCAGTTCGCACTCCGACAGCATATGGCTTCTGTAGTTTTCAATGAAGAAATAGGAGAATTGAGCACATATTTATAGCTGGAGAATCCTCTGAAACCGACTTCCACCTCAGCCCTAGGGGTGTCGACACCCTTGTGGTTGAGTCGACCCATAGGTCGCACCCCTTCCGGGGGTCGACCCAAAGGTCAACACCCCTTTATGTGGGTCGACACCCTAGAGCTGGAATTTTGCAGCTTTGACGAATTTTCAAATTCGAATTGTTCTATATAAAATTCTTACTCATCTCTGACTCAAGCACATATATAATTTTTGTACACGTATACAAATTTAAAACCCTCATAACTTCCTCATACAGTGTCCAATTTACGTAAACCAAATGTCTATCTTTACCAGAATTTCGAGATTTTTAGGAAAAAGGGAAAATTCAACAAAAAATCTATCGTAAGGACAAAAGCCAAAAATTTTAACCACAATGATACTTTTTAGTGTGAAAGAAGAAACTCAGGGACCCGCTATCATTTCATTCTTTACACTAAAATTTGTCCTTATAGCTAGACTTTTTTCTTATTGTCCTTATAACAAATTTTTTTGTTAATTTTGTCCTTTACAACATTTTCCTGTAATTAATGACTATGAGTAAATTTATGTTCTTTTTATTTTTCGTTTATCTACTGTGCCCTTGATTAGTTTTGAAATATCGAATATGCAACTTTTATATTATTGATTATATAAATGAAGCTGCTCATCTTTGATGGCTTCCATGTAATATCTGTAATATCTACCAAAACAATCGTATATTTCATTTACGAAAATTAGGGAGGCATACTACCATATATATATATATAGAGAGAGAGAGAGAGATCAATATAAACCAATATTTTCCCCTTGTTGCAGCATGCTTTCTCTATCCACTGATAATTACTGATCATAATTGAATGTGCAGACCATCATTTTCCCATTTAAAAAGAAAGTGGTAGGAGAAAGATTGTAAAAATGAGCATGGCTCTTAAATCTTACTGTGACGGCCTAGAATTTCGTTCGATCCGAATCAGTCGTTAAACCGATCTAGACTGTTCGAAACCCCTGATCGTTTGAGAACAGGACAAATCAGAATACAAACAGAAGAACATTTCATTGCTATTACAACAATTCCATCAGATACAAGAATATACAGAGTATAATTGAATAAATTACATTCGATAAATATCAGAGATTACAATAAATTACATAGCAGCGGAAAAAGAAAATAATACAAAGCACAACTGAAGGTGATATACGGATACAGAGCTTTCCGGATATCATTCCAGCTGTAAACCAGGATCCTGTGAATATAAATCTGCAAAACCAAAACTACTAGCTGTCCGTTCGGAAAATAGGGGCACCCAGAGTTTAGGTTAAAACAATAAACTCCAGGTCAGTCATGTGACTGGTGTGAGAACTAAAACAGTTATTTAATTCAATTTTAAAAGAGAGTAATTCAAGGGACCACGCCGTATAACACGGAACGGGTTTCCTCCCAAGAATACCAGTGCATAGAATAAACAACGCAATGCTTTTTCGAAAAATGAAGCTATTATAAGACCCAGGTCCCATCACACAATGCAACGCAAGCCGGAGGATAGGGTTTTCCCTTATAATAGCCAAACATGCTTGGTACGTTTAAAACAAATCATTTGATACTAAAATAAGTGTATAGTGTCAGAACAATTTCAATCATAAATATAAATCATAGACGACATAGTATCCCATGCTAATATGTCGCCATACTAGGCTCTACAAATAAAGCCGCAATACACGTATTGGAAATTGGATTTCCGTCTTGAGTCGAGGCAAGGGGCAAGCTCCTCTCCGCGTTCGAGACACTCTAGCAAATGTCCCAGGGCTACGCACTCTGGGCAACCCCTGGATGCTTCAGGGCCGGTCCTCACTTACGTTAGAGGATTGGCAATTCCTGAACACACGTTTCCTGGTCCTTACAGACCTAAAATCGAGGCGCCTCGCATTCCAACAACCACAAAGGTGAAAAGTATATAAATGTCAGGGCTGGTAAGTCACTGACACCACCAAAGCTAGAAAGAAACGTCGTGCTCTCCCTGCAGTCCGTATCCCGTTTTTGACTCATACCGATGTGTGAGGCTCGCGAATTCACGTTATACACAAAGCTGCCACAAAGGCTGTGCTTTGATCATCAACCACAAGACTTTGCTTTTCAACAGAAGCCTTGATCATTGCATCTCAGCGTGCCACACAGGAAATTCATGCCGTGCGACTGATGTCCATCGATATACAACCTCTGAGCTCGTACGTCTCAGAGAAGGGCGTTAAGCAAAAGAATAAATTCTCCGCCGCCAAACAGATGTATATTTAATAGAAACCAATCAACACAGAATAAAATCCAATGTCAGACACACAATCCATTTACAAGTCCGTTCTGGGTCTGAACGAAACCGGAGGCACTTTCCTCGCATATCCATCAATCTCCAAGTACGTCTGGACAACCACCAACTATTTCCATCCTCTTGGGTGTACAGCCCAATCAGGATCGTCAGTAATTACCCAAACGATGTGAAGACTTCCGGTCTTCGACCACCGTCTTCATCTTCGACATATCGTCGAATCGGTTATTCAGAATGGGTATAAACCCGGACTTTCCGAACAACCCGCGTATATTAAAAACAAATGTTACACAAACACAACATACGCATCATTCCAATTCATTAGTCACTAACCGCAAATTAGCAAGAGAACAATTTCCCAAACATTAACCCCGAAGGCCGAAACCAACATCAGATCAATACCCAGGAAAGCATTCTTCTTAGCCAACCTACAGCTAGTTTCTAAATTCCACATTCTTAGGGAAAGGTTCCCATTAATTTTATCCAAGATCAATTCTTTAAAATTTATCCTGTAATCTTCCTTTGAATGTCGTTTCAAACCAAATTATGGTTTTTCTAAACTAGTCGAGATTAGCGAACCACACCGAAGTAATTATTTATTTTATTTCCCAATCCCAACCTATTCATCCCATGAAGCAAACTGGTAATACTCCATATCTAACACCACGGTGTTATCGGTAAAATTAATTACCATTTCACGTTCAAATCTAATTAAAGATTTAACTATCGCTTTGGAGCAAAACTGGTAATACTCCATTCTCGCTCATTTTCTAAATTTGGTAATTTAGATTACAAATTCACATTTCAATCTAATTGCAGATTCGTTAAAACTCCTTTTACTGGGTTAAAGAACTAGGTGTTATTTAAAACACAGTTCACGATAAACCCAAATCACATTCTATTTGTTATCGGGTTAAAGGACTAGTGTTATTTAAAACACAGTTCACGATAAACCCATTTCAAATCCAATCAAATATATTAGAAATTCCGATTATTTAAAACCCCTTTTTAAATCTAATTTATTTATTTAAAAATAATCGGGTTTTAAATTTAGTTCAAAACTAGTTCATTTCGATAAAAATCCATTTTTATCTTTTCAAATATGGAGTTTTTCACCCCAATTTTTCCCAAATCATTTCTTATGATTTTACACAAATTATTACTATTTTTAATAATTTTATCAAGGTCCGTACAGTCGATTTCCATCAACGGCCATCGAACTGCACTTACAACGACCTTTTTCAAATTTGATTTGGACGTATCTCCAAATCTAACCGTTAGATTTTGAATTTCTAATATTCATTAGAAACCTCTTTTCGATACGAACCCATCGGTTCCGGTTTTAGGAGAATCCGACGGTCGGATCTCCCGTAATGTCCGTTTGAAATAAATGGTCGAAATTCACGAACTGCCGCGGCGCGGCGCGTTCTATTCAGGCCATTATATTATATATATAATATATATAATATATATAATATATATTTCGTCGATTTCTAATTAAAAACGAATTATATGAATAGTTTTGAATTCGTTTCAAAAACAATTTCAACTTCCATTTCAATTCAAAGCAAAATTGAATTCTTCTTTATAAATTCGTTTTGAAATTCATTTCTATTCAGTTCAAATTTCAATTCAATTTGAATTCATTTCAATTCGCTTTCAATTCAATTTGAACTCGTTTTTAATTCAATTCAATTCAATTTCAAAGTCGTTTGCTATTCGATTCAATTCAAATTGATTTCAAAGTCGTTTTCTATTCGATTCAATTCAAATTGGTTTTCTATTCGAATCAAATTCGTTATATATTCAATTGAAATCAAATTCGTTTTCTATTCAATTCATTTCGAAATCGTTATATATTCAATTCATTTCGAAATCGTTTCATATTCAATTCATTATATTCGATTTCAAAATTACTTTTCAATATTCATTTTAAAATGAATAAAATCGATATAAATATCGTTCACGTCAAAATGGCGCATCTCTAATCAACACGGCTTCATATATTTCTATTTTCAAATATTCTATTGCAAATATTTCGTTTCAAATATTTCTTTTCAAATATTTCTTTTTGTCAACACACGACTAATCTCAACGGATGAGTACAGTCCACGTGTGACTACTTTTGTTAATTATTTCGTTCAACACATGACTAATCTCAACGGATGAGTACGGTCAACACATGAACATTTGTGTTATATTGATAAAGAAGTAAATTTTATTATTAAAATATTTCGTTCAACACATGACTAATCTCAACGGATGAGTACAGTCAACACATGAACATTTATGTTATATTGATAAAGAAGTAAATTTTATTATTAAAATATTTCGTTCAACACATGACTAATCTCAACGGATGAGTACAGTCAACACATGAACATTTATGTTATATAATATTCTTTATTTTCTAAATTGGAATGAGGCCCAATCAATCACCATATAAAATTAATTATATGGATTTTCATACAACACATGTATCTAATAGCTTTGAAAAATAATCAACCATCAACCAAAGTGCACTACACTGTATAAGCATCAAATATAGATATCTAACGCTTATAACAGCCTGTCAATCAATCGATCGACATATTTAATCAATCAGGATGAGTGAACTTCAAATTTCATCCCAACACCCTTGTGGGGTTTCAAACAATCAAACACAGATTTTATTTGTGCAGTTGGGCGATGTGTGAAATTTATCGTCCCAATCAATGTCAGTCAAATCAGTGTACATAAACAAACCGTCCGGTTTGTAAATGAATATTTTATTTTATTCACTTCACGTTAAAAATTATATTTTTAACGATAAAACATTTTATTTCAACATATGAATTTCTATTCAGTTCATTTATTCAATAAAAATGATATTTTTATTTTTCTAACATATTTTAGAAAATTTCGGCGGTATAACGGCACGATACTAGAAACGGGACGAGGCCTAGCCTTATCCCCGGTCTAGTGAAGGCCCACGCCATTCACACATCAATCAAATCCATTCATTTTACCAAACAATTCAATTCAAATCAAAACCATCTAACTAATCTATGCAACCAAACAAACAAGTCCATGGTCTGTGGACGATTGTGTCGGGTGCTACTAAGCACCGTCTGCATCCTAGTATATATATATAAATAGAAATGAAATTGAAAGGTGAGAAATTCTCACAAATAGCTGTCCATTCATCTTGACTCTTCTTTGATAGAAATCTTCATCGTTCTCGCCTTTCTTCACTTTCGTTGCCCGCAGCCACTACATATATAAAAATCGAATTTTTACTTCGTTATTCAATATATAAAAATCGAATTTTTACTTCGCTATTCAATATATAAAAATCCCATTTTTACTTCGCTATTCAATATATAAAGATCTCGCCTTTCTTCAATTTTAAAGATTTCGCCTTTTCAATTTTAAAGATTTCGCCTTTGCTACACATACAAAAATGATATTTCTAATATCATTATCATGTAAAAAATTATATTTTTAAATTCTCTACATAAACAAAAATCATATTTTTACGCCTTCTATATAGTAAAGATTATATTTTTGATACTTTAAAAATATAAAAATCTTATTTTTAATACTTTAAAAATATAAAAATCATATTTTCATATGGTTATTATATATACGAAAGACTATATTTTTATATTTTCAAAGATCATACCCTAATTCATATTTAAATTAAAATTAATTACATATAGTGCTATTTTAAAACAGTAAATAAATCAGTGTCAAATTTACATAAAAGAACTGAGATTTAAAACACATTGTTATAAAATAAAAATAAAAATAATAAAAAAAATAAACAAGGAAAGCTCACTGTTTCCCTCAGAGCACGTCGAACAAGGTCCACGAGCTAGGGCTCATTGCTGGCGCCTCCACAGATGATCGGAGGACGATCTGAACACGCCAGGGGACGCGCCTACTCAAGAGCTACCCACGGTGGTGATAGCTCGCCACTCGCACGCCTCCTCTGACCGGAAATCGCGCTCCAATGGCGAGTATTCTCGTCCGAAATCCTCTCCCAATACACCACCAGAAATCCTCATACCTATCGGGATTGGAAGAGGTCGAAGGAGGCTTCGATTTTGGCTATGGAAGGTTCGGATTTTATTGAGTAGATTTTGAAGAAAAAAGGGGGGAAGAAGGATTGAAGGCTCACGATCGTCGAATGAGAGAGGAGGCGCGATTTTCTGGGTTTGACCGCTTGGAAATGATTTTGACTGAGCACTAGGGTTTAGAAATCCTTTTATATATTTTTAATTTAATATTTAATTCCATCCTTAATTGTTAATCACTCCCTACCTCAAATCAAACCCAACGACCATTGCCCCAAGCTAAATACCCCCATTCTGAACACAATGGGATATGCTGCGTAACCCAACTCGGCTGTTACGACCAGTTTTCGTTTAAATTAACATTTAAATCATTATATTGAATTTTAAACGTACATTTCAATTTACCAGGGTCACATACTAACTCTAAAAATTCCCGAAAAATATTTTCTAACTTCGTATTGATGATACGGTCCTAACAAAACTAGTTTCGTCGAATTCTGAGACCGACTGAAAAATGGCCATTTTCCAGTCGATTAAAATCAACTGAAACTGGTCAAACGCGTTTTCCTTTGCCACGCTCACATATTGATTCGAAAAATTATGAAATTTGGAATCTAGCAATAATTTGACATCACGGACCCAACAAAAGTGGTTTCGTCGAAATCCGAGGTCATTTGCAAAATTTCCATTTTTAAGGGCCTGAATTCCATAGCGACTATTCAGAATTTTCAACTGGACATATCTTTTGATTCCCGCTATGAAATCTTGATTTTTCGGATTCGTTGGAAAGATATCATCAATTAGATCCTAATGTTTTTGGTTTCACTAAAATCCGGATTGTTTTGCACCCGGTACATTCAATTGAAGTTTGAAATCGAATTATCGAACTACCGCGCCATTTTCAATTCTATTTATAATTATATATAAATATTTATATTCTAACGATGGCGTATATAATATATACGTTCGAATTATATTTAAAATAAATTCCTCGTCGAAGTTATTTAAAATAATTCATTTTAAATATTCAAAATTCGCTAAAATTGCCAAAATAAAATTTTTAAACTGGCTCAGATTTCCGGGTTATTACAATCTCCCCTACTTAAAACTTTTCGTCCCCGAAAAGGAACAAAGTCAAAAGTGGTTTGATTAATTAGCTCTATGTTCGATCTGGCTTCCATTCTCCAACTTTTCAGTTTCTGAGAATTTTCAATTTTTCAAAAATTTGGCTAACACCCTAAATTTTCGAAAAATTTCGCCATAACCTCCCCTGCACCGGGAGCATCGGGGAATTTCAAATAGCTTCCCCGGTCCTTCTAATCCCAAAAAGAAAAAGAAAAAGCCAAGCAGCTAGCCAATAGGCTCATAAAATCATCATCACCCAAACAAAACAGTAAATTATGTAGTAAACATGTACCTATTTGTCGGGCAAACAAATTTTATTCTTCGGCGCTAGCCTCCTTGCTATGACCTGTTCAATGTAAATATATGTATATGCATGCAAATGCGACCAATTTTCAATATAATTCAATATTTGATTCGATTAGGCATAATGGTTCAAAATTATCAAATAAATAAAGAAACAACACAAACATCAATCAATTAGTGGATTAGAGTTTTCAAATTCATAATTTTGATGCATATACAAAAAATCATGTTTTTGATGCCAATTCACAACAATGTGTTCTAACTATATAAGTTTTGGTTCTCACACCAGTCTAATGGAAATATCTCGATATCACACCTTCGTTACTCGAACATGAATACTAATGACGACTAGTCAATCATCAGAATCATCTTCGGGCCACTAGAGTATGATTCTATATCTATCCAGTATATTAAAACTTCGAATATACGTTCATGATGCGTATATGCAAAATCTTTATATACTCGATGGTCCATATTCAAAATAAATAAATAATCAAATACGTATAAATTGTTTAAATTTTTAAAACCAAATTGTTTTCATTTGAAAAATATACTCTTCACAATCGTTCTAGGATACTACTGATCCTATCTCTAACGAGTCATTCTAATTGGATATTATTAATCCAATATCTGATGAATTCTTTCGTATGGTTCTAATGTGTCTTGTTCTCGAGCTCTGTAAACCAAAGCTCTGATACCAAATGTGACGGCCTAGAATTTCGTTCGATCCGAATCAGTCGTTAAACCGATCTAGACCGTTCGAAACCCCTGATCGTTTGAGAACAGGACAAATCAGAACACAAACAGAAGAACATTTCATTGCTATTACAACAATTCCATCAGATACAAGAATATACAGAGTATAATTGAATAAATTACATTCGATAAATATCAGAGATTACAATAAATTACATAGCAGCGGAAAAAGAAAATAATACAAAGCACAACTGAAGGTGATATACGGATACAGAGCTTTCCGGATATCATTCCAGCTGTAAACCAGGATCCTGTGAATATAAATATGCAAAACCAAAACTACTAGCTGCCCGTGCGGAAAATAGGGGCACCCAGAGTTTAGGTTAAAACAATAAACTCCAGGTCAGTCATGTGACTGGTGTGAGAACTAAAACAGTTATTTAATTCAATTTTAAAAGAGAGTAATTCAAGGGACCACGCCGTATAACACGGAACGGGTTTCCTCCCAAGAATACTAGTGCATAGAATAAACAACGCAATGCTTTTTCGAAAAATGAAGCTATTATAAGACCCAGGTCCCATCACACAATGCAACGCAAGCCGGAGGATAGGGTTTTCCCTTATAATAGCCAAACATGCTTGGTACGTTTAAAACAAATCATTTGATACTATAATAAGTGTATAGTGTCAGAACAATTTCAATCATAAATATAAATCATAGACGGCATAGTATCCCATGCTACTATGTCGCCATACTAGGCTCTACAAATAAAGCCGCAATACACGTATTGGAAATTGGATTCCCGTCACGGGTCGAGGCAAGGGGCAAGCTCCTCTCCGCGTTCGAGACACTCTAGCAAATGTCCCAGGGCTACGCACTCTGGGCAACCCCTGGATGCTTCAGGGCCGGTCCTCACTTACGTTAGAGGATTGGCAATTCCTAAACACAAGTTTCCCGGTCCTTACAGACCTAAAATCGAGGCGCCTCGCATTCCAACAACCACAAAGGTGAAAAGTATATAAATGTCAGGGCTGGTAAGTCACTGACACCACCAAAGCTAGAAAGAAACGTCGTGCTCTCCCTGCAGTCCGTATCCCGTTTTTGACTCATACCGATGTGTGAGGCTCGCGAATTCACATTATACACAAAGCTGCCACAAAGGCCGTGCTTTGATCATCAACCACAAGACTTTGCTTTTCAACAGAAGCCTTGATCATTGCATCTCAGCGTGCCACACAGGAAATTCATGCCGTGCGACTGATGTCCATCGATATACAACCTCTGAGCTCGTACGTCTCAGAGAAGGGCGTTAAGCAAAAGAATAAATTCTCCGCCGCCAAACAGATGTATATTTAATAGAAATCAATCAACACAGAATAAAATCCAATGTCAGACACACAATCCATTTACAAGTCCGTTCTGGGTCTGAACGAAACCGGAGGCACTTTCCTCGCATATCCATCGATCTCCAAGAACGTCTGGACAACCACCAACTATTTCCATCCTCTTGGGTGTACAGCCCAATCAGGATCGTCAGTAATTACCCAAACGATGTGAAGACTTCCGGTCTTCGACCACCGTCTTCATCTTCGACATATCGTCGAATCGATTATTCAGAATGGGTATAAACCCGGACTTTCCGAACAACCCGCGTATATTAAAAACAAATGTTACACAAACACAACATACGCCTCATTCCAATTCATTAGTCACTAACCGCAAATTAGCAAGAGAACAATTTCCCAAACATTAACCCCGAAGGCCGAAACCAGCATCAGATCAATACCCAGGAAAGCATTCTTCTTAGCCAACCTACAGCTAGTTTCTAAATTCCACATTCTTAGGGAAAGGTTCCCATTAATTTTATCCAAGATCAATTCTTTAAAATTTATCCTGTAATCTTCCTTTGAATGTCGTTTCAAACCAAATTATGGTTTTTCTAAACTAGTCGAGATTAGCGAACCACACCGAAGTAATTATTTATTTTATTTCCCAATCCCAACCTATTCATCCCATGAAGCAAACTGGTAATACTTCATATCTAACACCACGGTGTTATCGGTAAAATTAATTACCATTTCACGTTCAAATCTAATTAAAGATTTAACTATCGCTTTGGAGCAAAACTGGTAATACTCCATTCTCGCTCATTTTCTAAATTTGGTAATTTAGATTACAAATTCACATTTCAATCTAATTGCAGATTCGTTAAAACTCCTTTTACTGGGTTAAAGAACTAGGTGTTATTTAAAACACAGTTCACGATAAACCCAAATCACATTCTATTTGTTATCGGGTTAAAGAACTAGTGTTATTTAAAACACAGTTCACGATAAACCCATTTCAAATCCAATCAAATATATTAGAAATTCCGATTATTTAAAACCCCTTTTTAAATCTAATTTATTTATTTAAAAATAATCGGGTTTTAAATTTAGTTCAAAACTAGTTCATTTCGATAAAAATCCATTTTTATCTTTTCAAATATGTAGTTTTTCACCCCAATTTTTCCCAAATCATTTCTTATGATTTTACACAAATTATTACTATTTTTAATAATTTTATCAAGGTCCGTACGGTCGATTTCCATCAACGGCCATCGAACTGCACTTACAGCGACCTTTTTCAAATTTGATTTGGATGTATCTCCAAATCTAACCGTTAGATTTTGAATTTCTAGTATTCATTAGAAAGCTCTTTTCGATACGAACCCATCGGTTCCGGTTTTAGGAGAATCCGACGGTCGGATCTCCCGTAATGTCCGTTTGAAATAAATGGTTGAAATTCACGAACTGCCGCGGCGCGGCGCGTTCTATTCAGGCCATTATATTATATATATAATATATATAATATATATTTCGTCGATTTCTAATTAAAAACGAATTATATGAATAGTTTTGAATTCGTTTCAAAAACAATTTCAACTTCCATTTTAATTCAAAGCCAAATTGAATTCTTCTTTATAAATTCGTTTTAAAATTCATTTCTATTCAGTTCAAATTTCAATTCAATTTGAATTCATTTCAATTCGCTTTCAATTCAATTTGAACTCGTTTTTAATTCAATTCAATTCAATTTCAAAGTTGTTTGCTATTCGATTCAATTCAAATTGGTTTCAAAGTCGTTTTCTATTCGATCCAATTCAAATTGGTTTTCTATTCGAATCAAATTCGTTATATATTCAATTGAAATCAAAATCGTTTTCTATTCAATTCATTTCGAAATCGTTACATATTCAATTCATTTCGAAATCGTTTCATATTCAATTCATTATATTCGATTTCAAAATTACTTTTCAATATTCATTTTAAAATGAATAAAATCGATATAAATATCGTTCACGTCAAAATGGCACATCTCTAACCAACACGGCTTCATATATTTCTATTTTCAAATATTCTATTGCAAATATTTCGTTTCAAATATTTCTTTTCAAATATTTCTTTTTGTCAACACACGACTAATCTCAACGGATGAGTGCAGTCCACGTGTGACTAATTTTGTTAATTATTTCGTTCAACACATGACTAATCTCAACGGATGAGTACGGTCAACACATGAACATTTATGTTATATTGATAAAGAAGTAAATTTTATTATTAAAATATTTCGTTCAACACATGACTAATCTCAACGGATGAGTACAGTCAACACATGAACATTTATGTTATATTGATAAAGAAGTAAATTTTATTATTAAAATATTTCGTTCAACACATGACTAATCTCAACGGATGAGTACAGTCAACACATGAACATTTATGTTATATAATATTCTTTATTTTCTAAATTGGAATGAGGCCCAATCAATCACCATATAAAATTAATTATATGGATTTTCATACAACACATGTATCTAATAGCTTTGAAAAATAATCAACCATCAACCAAAGTGCACTACACTGTATAAGCATCAAATATAGATATCTAACGCTTATAACAGCCTGTCAATCAATCGATCGACATATTTAATCAATCAGGATGAGTGAACTTCAAATTTCATCCCAACACCCTTGTGGGGTTTCAAACAATCAAACACAGATTTTATTTGTGCAGTTGGGCGATGTGTGAAATTTATCGTCCCAATCAATGTCAGTCAAATCAGTGTACATAAACAAACCGTCCGGTTTGTAAATGAATATTTTATTTTATTCACTTCACGTTAAAAATTATATTTTTAACGATAAAACATTTTATTTCAACATATGAATTTCTATTCAGTTCATTTATTCAATAAAAATGATATTTTTATTTTTCTAACATATTTTAGAAAATTTCGGCGGTATAACGGCACGATACTAGAAACGGGACGAGGCCTAGCCTTATCCCCGGTCTAGTGAAGGCCCACGCCATTCACACATCAATCAAATCCATTCATTTTACCAAACAATTCAATTCAAATCAAAACCATCTAACTAATCTATGCAACCAAACAAACAAGTCCATGGTCTGTGGACGATTGTGTCGGGTGCTACTAAGCACCGTCTGCATCCTAGTATATATATATAAATAGAAATGAAATTGAAAGGTGAGAAATTCTCACAAATAGCTGTCCATTCATCTTGACTCTTCTTTGATAGAAATCTTCATCGTTCTCGCCTTTCTTCACTTTCGTTGCCCGCAGCCACTACATATATAAAAATCGAATTTTTACTTCGTTATTCAATATATAAAAATCGAATTTTTACTTCGCTATTCAATATATAAAAATCCCATTTTTACTTCGCTATTCAATATATAAAGATCTCGCCTTTCTTCAATTTTAAAGATTTCGCCTTTTCAATTTTAAAGATTTCGCCTTTGCTACACATACAAAAATGATATTTCTAATATCATTATCATGTAAAAAATTATATTTTTAAATTCTCTACATAAACAAAAATCATATTTTTACGCCTTCTATATAGTAAAGATTATATTTTTGATACTTTAAAAATATAAAAATCTTATTTTTAATACTTTAAAAATATAAAAATCATATTTTCATATGGTTATTATATATACGAAAGACTATATTTTTATATTTTCAAAGATCATACCCTAATTCATATTTAAATTAAAATTAATTACATATAGTGCTATTTTAAAACAGTAAATAAATCAGTGTCAAATTTACATAAAAGAACTGAGATTTAAAACACATTGTTATAAAATAAAAATAAAAATAATAAAAAAAATAAACAAGGAAAGCTCACTGTTTCCCTCAGAGCACGTCGAACAAGGTCCACGAGCTAGGGCTCATTGCTGGCGCCTCCACAGATGATCGGAGGACGATCTGAACACGCCAGGGGACGCGCCTACTCAAGAGCTACCCACGGTGGTGATAGCTCGCCACTCGCACGCCTCCTCTGACCGGAAATCGCGCTCCAATGGCGAGTATTCTCGTCCGAAATCCTCTCCCAATACACCACCAGAAATCCTCATACCTATCGGGATTGGAAGAGGTCGAAGGAGGCTTCGATTTTGGCTATGGAAGGTTCGGATTTTATTGAGTAGATTTTGAAGAAAAAAGGGGGGAAGAAGGATTGAAGGCTCACGATCGTCGAATGAGAGAGGAGGCGCGATTTTCTGGGTTTGACCGCTTGGAAATGATTTTGACTGAGCACTAGGGTTTAGAAATCCTTTTATATATTTTTAATTTAATATTTAATTCCATCCTTAATTGTTAATCACTCCCTACCTCAAATCAAACCCAACGACCATTGCCCCTAGCTAAATACCCCCATTCTGAACACAATGGGATATGCTGCGTAACCCAACTCGGCTGTTACGACCAGTTTTCGTTTAAATTAACATTTAAATCATTATATTGAATTTTAAACGTACATTTCAATTTACCAGGGTCACATACTAACTCTAAAAATTTCCGAAAAATATTTTCTAACTTCGTATTGATGATACGGTCCTAACAAAACTAGTTTCGTCGAATTCTGAGACCGTTTGAAAAATGGCCATTTTCCAGTCGATTAAAATCAACTAAAACTGGTCAAATGCGTTTTCCTTTGCCATGCTCACATATTGATTCGAAAAATTATGAAATTTGGAATTTAGCAATAATTTTACATCACGGACCCAACAAAAGTGGTTTCGTCGAAATCCGAGGTCGTTTGCAAAATTTCCATTTTTAAGGGCCTGAATTCCATAGCGACTATTCAGAATTTTCAACTGGACATATCTTTTGATTCCCGCTATGAAATCTTGATTTTTCGGATTCGTTGGAAATATATCATCAATTAGATCCTAATGTTTTTGGTTTCACTAAAATCCGGATTGTTTTGCACCCGGTACATTCAATTGAATTTGAAATCGAATTATCGAACTACCGCGCCATTTTCAATTCTATTTATAATTATATATAAATATTTATATTCTAACGACGGCGTATATAATATATACGTTCGAATTATATTTAAAATAAATTCCTCGTCGAAGTTATTTAAAATAATTCATTTTAAATATTCAAAATTCGCTAAAATTGCCAAAATAAATTTTTTAAACTGGCTCAGATTTCCGGGTTATTACACTTACTTAAATGATGAAAGGGAGATGAAGGTTTGCATGGAACTGTTTAATCCAAGTGGTGCCTCTCCATGTGCAACTGTATGCGCTATTTACAAATTATTTCCATAATGATCGTGACATAGATTTGTATCAAATAATTGAGTATGTATGCAACACATAATGTTATCATACATGAGGTTAGGATCATATTTAGCCTTTGCTTCAAATCAAGTTCCTTATATACGATGAACTCAATTAATACCCAGTTTAAGAAAAATCAAGGAAATCATTATAAACACCATTCGAGTTATGCAATGTTTTGTATCAAATTATTTTGCAATTTATGATGCCTTTTAGTCATAACTTAAGGGAAAAATATGGTGCATTTTATTTACCCTTTTGGTTTTGAGTTTTACATATAAAAATGCAAATGACGCATCTATATCATGGAAAACATATATTTGCAAAAATAAAGTTAACACATAAAATAAATATTTTCATTTTTTACTTTTCATATTTTATGAAAGTACAGAAGAATAGGAGACAATTTAATTTTTTGTTTCCCCTACAGCCTCTCTGTCGCTACAAGGAGGAATTGCTTTGACGAGATCAAACAGTCATCTATGGTCATCGTTAGCCCTCATTAAAAGACGCAATCAGAAGCCCGATTACCAACTCAAAAGCGATTGGCTTCATCATCATAATACACAGCCTATCAGAATGAGGCGGAAATCTACAAAGGTTTAAACTTGCGGAAGGTCGATCGGTTGTCACTGGTCGACACAAGCCGTCGCTATCCTGTAACCAGAGAGCTAACCCAAACCGTCTTTAACCTAAAAAGAAACGAGCTATAAGCCTTCCTAAAACTCGATACTCAATTTTGTAATGGAGTTGCTTTTAAGCCATCCAATCGAATAAATAACGCGATATCTTTTATATAACGATGGTCGAAACAAAGTCCCCCTTCCTTGCACGCATATGAGCTGGCACACAACTTCCATATAACAAAAGGAATCCCTGATGTTACGTGCCTACTAGATCATATTTGTACACAATTCCTTTAATATATTTCGTGATGTGGGAATATTGTATCCAAACCATCATTCCTCCTTCAGAACATGTGAGGCAATCCTAACAGTCTCCGCCTTGACTTGTATCCTACGAGTATCTTTTAAGAGCACTGATTTGCCTACATTGCCTAATTTGAACCTTCGGCTCTGATACCACTGTTATGTAATGTTGTTCGGAACAAAGTCCCCTTTCCTGCCACGCATAAGAGTTGCCACACAACTCCTACATAACAAAAGGAATCCCTGATGTCATGTGCCTAGCAACTCATATTTGTACACAATTTCTTCAATATATTCCGTGGTGTGGGACTATTATATCTAATCCAGCATTCCTTAAGAACATGCGAGGCAATCCTAACAATATCTATATCCACTTCATATACAATACATATAAACCAATTTCACAATTACTATCAACACATGCATCGTCTAGTTTCATACATATCACACATATTCCAATACACAATGCAAATATCAATATTCACGCAAGCCGTTCTTTAAACTACACACAAACATTTCATTAACAAACATAACCATACTCGCAGATACCCATGGCATCAAACAAAATGTCTACAAATCGATCAAACTCCACAAATAGCGATCAAATATCAAATCCATCAATACATGTCAAATAATCACAAAACAAAAGGATCAAAATCAATTAGAAAATCATGCATACCTACTCAGCATCATCATGTTCAGACCTACACTTGGGCCCCTCTCCCTAAGCATTTTCTATTGCTTTGCTCAATGTTCATAAATACACTCATTTAGCAACTATTGAAAATAATTGAATGTGCCATCGGTCATTTTCCCATCTAATCGGAAAGTATTTGGAGAAGGATTGTAAAAATGGGAATTAGAATTAGTAGTAAATAGTAACTCATGTAGTTTGACAGAATTCTGCCACTTCCATTGCAACAGTTAGCAAGCACTAAAGGTATGCAGAAATGAGTATGGCTCTTAATTAAATGATGAAAGGGAGATGAAGGTTTCCAAGGAACTATTTAATACAATGCAACGAACTATTTAATCCAAGTGGTGCATCTACACGTGCAAATGTATGCATTGATTTACAAATTATTTCGTTAGCAACAATGACATAGATCCATATCTAGTAAATGAGTATGCATGTTGCATATCATATTATCATATATGTGGTTAGGATCATATTTAGCCTTTACTTGATATCTATGTCCTTAAATATGATGAACAAAATTAATTAGCTTTATTTCAGCTTAAGATTATTTAGCCTTTGCTTCATATCTATGACTCTCTATCGCTACAAGGAATACTTGGTTTAAAGAGATCAAATAGTCATCTATGACTGACGCTGGATATCGTTAAAAAACGAAACCAAAAATCTAGCTACCAACTCAATAGCGATGGCTTCGTCTTCGTAGTAGTGATAGATTGTGATGGTAACTTGTGAAAAGTCAATGGGTTGTCGCTGGTCAAATCAAATCATCGCTATTCTGCAACTTGAGAACTAACGTCAACGGTCGTTAATCTAAAGCCAAACAACTTGTCGGTCGTTCAGAACTGAAAACTCAATTTTACAATACAGAAGCTTTTAAACAATCCAATCGAACAAATAATGTGATATCTCTATCCACATCGTCTACATTACATGTAACTACAAAAATTAATAGCGAGATTGGCTGACAGTGAAGGGGCGTTAGTCCGTCACAAGCATAGAAGGTTAATCCAAAGGCAAAAAAAAAAAAAAAAAACTAGACACAGGATAAAATCGAGGGCATAAGGAACATATCTAAAATGGTGAGCAACTGGCACCATCATCAAAGAAGGTACCTCAAATCCAGCATGAAGAAAGAATACCATAAGGATAGTCCTGGCATGAAGGGTAACCAACAAGAAGTCACCCAAAACTGAAAGATGATGAAGGGAAAGGCTAGGAATTCTACAACTCGATAGCCAAAAGGACGAAAGGACTATCGACATTAACTTGCTTAATGCCGATACATCAAGATGAAAGCATCAAATGCACAGAGTTCGGAACATAAGGAAATTGTTTCGGGGCCAAATACCGAGACCCAACCTAGATGATCACCGAGAGGCTACTTGAATAAAAAACCAATAAAGCACTAGAAGCACCCCTCTGGAATGTCAAAGCGCACTTCAGGGATCTACTGAAAGGCAAGTCAGATCCTCGAAGAAAGATAAGCAATCCATACCGACAGGCTAGGTATCGATACAAGGAGGAAGAGACAACATTAAAGAGAAGTTCCAAAGACCGAGACCATCCTTCCGAGAATCGAAGACCATCTTTCTGAGAGCCGAAACCGGTAACCTAAAAGAAACAAACAAAGCCAAAATAGCGTCTGAGAGCCAAAGCAACCAGAATCTAAGGAAAAAGCGGCCGACAGTGGCTTCTACTAGACCAATGACAAAAGGCACTCTGATTTGTCTATAAATAAGACCCCAGGGGTCTCATTTTCCGATCTCATTTCACATTTTTGACTCATTTCTTCAGGAGTAAACCCTAATTTCTTGATCGATTTGGGGATTTCTAATGTAATTACTATGTACTTCAAGTCAATGTTCAATAAAGAGTGGTTCAACACTTAGCATACTTCTTATGAGCTCCGTATGAGATTTCTTAGTTACTTCCTACACAACATACCCTATGGTTTCTACATGGTTTCGACTTCCTACCTAGGATAAAACCCTTCCGTAGAGTTATTGTAAAAAACCCTCCTACATGCTTTCAGCCTTCTACCGAGGGATATGCTTAGGAAACCTTATCCCAAGATAACTATTGGATCTTAAGTGGCTTAAGTGTGATATACACCCCTTTGAAGGAGAGTAACTATTATTTAGGACTTAGGAACTCATTATCTAGGAAATGGTGAACTAACTCAAGCTCGTATGGACTAAATAACCTTGTTTTCCCCTTAGATCCACTTCCATAGCCTATCTCCAGTGTTGACGAAAAATATCATTAACATTTTGGTTCCTTCTTTGGATTCTTGCGTAATTATAGTCGAGTTAACATTTTCTATACAAACGACTATGTTTAAAAATAAATCATAGGTTTAGCATCGGAAAAATTTGGAAATCAATGAGGACCACAAACTAAATCGTGAAAATGCCAAAGTTGTTAACCATGCTCAAGCCTGAACAACACTAAGCACGGCCAACATTAGGAATGAGCATGTCCAAACTCATGAGGGTCGATCAGACAAAAGTGTAACAGGCTTAAGCATGGTCAGGTAATTCAAGTCAGGAAAGCGAGAAGATTGTAAAACTGTATTCCAAACGATTAAGTGTGCAGTGCAAGAATATGGTATTAAGTTGGCATGCATAAACAGTAAATTTCAACACATGTTGCAAGTAACAGACATAAGCGAACATGTCCAAACCCATGCAATTCAAACATGCACGAGCCCAAATAGGGTCGTGCAGACGAGACCCCGTAAGGATCGAACATGTCTGAACCCAGACAGGGTCGAACATGTTCGAGCCTTAACTGAGTTAAACGTGTAAGTACACAAACAGGGCCAAGTATGTTTGAGCCTCTGTTGGATTTAGCATGTCTGACCCTCATCTGGGTTGAACAAGCTCGACCCTCATTTGGGTTGAACATGTTCGACCTCGTAAGGGACGAATATGTCAGAACCCATGCAGGGTCAAGCATTCTCGACCCTCATTTGGTTTGAACACGTTCGACCCCGTAAGTGTCGAACATGTCAGAACCCATGCAGGGTTGAGCATGCTTGAACCCCGTTTGAGGTCAAACATGATTGATCCTCAACTGAGTCGAACGTGCCCGAACCTTGTTTGGTCAAACGTATTCAAATTTGATGGACATGGATTCGTATTGTTGGCAATGTGATCAGACTAGATAATGAGTATAAATATCAGACACCAGACTTTGGAATACAAGCACTCGAGAAAATCAGCTGATTGAAAAAAATTTCATGTTACAAGCATTTGTTCGAACATCTTATGTGCGTCGAGTACAAGCAAAAATTCGAGGGGTCCTATGTAATTCAAAATCCTCATACATTTGCAAACATAACACTGGACCAATCTAGTTCAATCCATTACCATTACAATAATTACAACCTCAAATATTCAGTTTGATTCTGAACCGTACACATAAGATAATTTAGGGCAGTCCTTTAACCATTTCATAAACTAAAAGCATTGCAAAAAGAAAGGAAATTCATCTTTGGAGAGCGGGAAGAATCAAGTTCAAGAATGATGTCCATCCCAAGGCGATTCGAAATTAGCTTGATTATGTTGTAAGTTTGGTAGAGCTTCTCTAATTAACAGCTTGAGATCGAATCCGGGTTGGAATCAGAGAAAGTGAAGGTATTGAGGTGTTAGGAATTTTAAGAGGAAGAGTTGGCCCCCATTAATCAGTTTTTTGAAGAAAATATGCAAAGTGGAAATAGGGGAGCCAAAGACTATATAAAGGGTAGGAAGGAGAACAGATGTGCTCGATTCAAGAGGCATGTTTGACCCAAATGTCGCTCTCGACCCAAGCAACTTGTTCGACCCGAATGTCAAGCTCAACCCGGATTGTGTGTTCGACCCAATATTTTTACAAGTATTCTCCGAATTAATTAAAACTATGTATAATTGTCCTGAGAAAATTTAAATTTAATATATCGATATGTGCCATAGTTAAATATTTCAAAGCTTTAAATTTCTAAAAATTAGAGAAAATTACAAGCTTTGAGGGGCAAATGTTTATCCATAAATATTCAAGCACATATTGACAGAATAAATTTAACACGAGGGGCGATCGTACATGGCCGAAGTTGTCAGCCATTATTCAAATCGTATGTGGGTCGAACATGACTTCAAACAATGGAGGATAATGGCTCGAGCATCCTATGGGTCGAGTCGAGCAAGCCCACGAGTTGGTTGGACAAATCTAAGGGTCGAATGCCACTCAGGATCGAATTGGCATAACAGTCGAACATTGCGGCAACATCATGTATCTGTTGAACAACTCCGGGGTCGGCCGAACATGGTATAATTGATAGGGTCAGTCGAGCAGACTATCATACCCAGGGTTGTTCGGACAGGCTATCATACGTAGGGACGGTCGAGCATGCTATCATATGCCAGGTCGGTCGAGCATGTTGTTACACATTGTCGGTCGAGTAAACAGCTGGGTACAGCTATCGACGCATGGCAGTGGCAATTATGTAACTACTGACATGTTCGACTCACAGCCTGTATATAAACATTTTATCTCACCACTTCAATCCAACTTCTCCTATAAATAGGCCATGGCATCCATGTTTTTAGGGATCGATTTATGACCACCCCGAAGGGCTGCCGAATTGCATTCACTCTTGTTTCAAAAGAATCTAACACCATCTATCATCTCAAAGTGAAGATCAAACATTGAATCCATCATGAAATCCATCACAAGTGCTTAGGTATCCTAAAGGTTGAAGATTCTCCACCATTTCTCCTTGCATTTAGCGAGATCCACATAATTCTTCGCTGATTTGTACAGATTAAGAAAATCTTTATTTAAGACAGAATATGAATGTACTCTTGAGTAACCATAATCTTACAAGTCTTGAATTGTTAATAGAAATCTTTACCAAAGTGGACGTAGATCTTTCCTAAAATCGAACCACTATAAAATATTTGTTGTCTTTACTTTTATTTTCGATTGTGGTCTCATTTCTTACCGATTAGAGAAGTGCCTTTATGGAATATTTTATGTTTAAGAAAATTTTAGTTTAAACATTTGGCGCCCACCGTGGGGCCATATTCGCACTTCCGTCTCTCACGCTTAATCACAAGGTTGAAGGCCTTGCAATGAGGTTATAAGCCTACTCCTATCATAGATCCTACAAGACTACGATCTAGGAAGATCGAAGAAATTTCTCTCAAATTCAAGTCCTTGTCCGAAATCGTGGGAAAACCATCAAGGAAGACTGCTAGTAAAACTATCGAAGAGATCGACAACACCGCTAACAACAAAACCACTCCGCAAACTAACCAATTTGAGGTTTGTGAAACTTCAAAGGTAGGAACGACAGTAACGAGAAGAGAGTTAGATGAAGTTGTTTTAGGATTAACAAGTCAAATGGATATTGCAGACAATACTATTCTAAAGAAACTTGAGTCTAAGTTCACCATGCAAGATGCTATAGCAAAGGTTACAATGAATGTCGCTCGTGCTAAATCCTCTTTAACAGATCATATAGAAAATGCTGGTTCTTCCTCTTCATGTCCAAATCAAGAAAATTATGTCCAAGAGGTCGCAGATCCTAATGATCCTCGAAAAGAAGCAAAACCTTTTACACGCAACCATTCCGATAGAGCAACCTCTCGATAAGTGCTTGGAACCAGCAAAGGGGCATCTCCCCAAGCGGAAGGCCCAGGGCCCCGAAATCTGAACCACGACCGTTTGCTTAGGAAAGTATCCGGTAAGGATGATGGCGTCCGCCTCGTGGACTAGCTCAATGAAGAGGAGCATATATCGGAAATGGCTCGCTAGAATCATGGAGAAAAGCTTGAAAAAGCAAGAAGATGAGAAGGATTGGGGGTTCGCTCCTACCAAAATCCCGCTTACGTAGAGAATCAAAATGGCTCCATACCCGAATAAGTTCAAACCTCCAACGGTGCAAGCCTATATTCGTGGTAGTGATCCCAATGTGTTATTGTTAATATATGATCAACATATGGATGAAGCACGCAGCACAGACGAGTTGAAATGCCTGTACTTTCCAGCTTACCTCGAGGGGGTGGCATCACTTTGGCTCACAAAGTTACCACCCAAATCTGTGGATGATTTCGCTACTTTGGCCAAGCTATTTAGGGAGCAGTTCGGGCTCCAAGCTACGAAGGTATGGGATGTCATAGAGTTGAATGAGATCAAGCAAAGGCTAGGAGAACCCACCAAGGCTTTTCTTACTCGCTTTGGCACTGTTGCGGCTGAAGTTAGAAATAACGAGCCTCGTCTGGTTTTAAAGACTTTAAAGGGTGCCGTAAGTAAAAGGACTAGGCTTGGAGGATGTATCAATAAGAAGAAGCCAAGTATGCTTGAGGAACAGTTTGACAAAGCTGAGGAATACATCGGCGTGGATGAAGATCCCGCCTATGCCTTGGACGCTGCTGAAAACAGTGCACAACCCAAGAAATAAAGTAGTGATGTAGAAGGGGGCCAGAAGAATCCTGGTGGCTAGAAAAGGAGCAACGATGGGAAGGATAATCGAGCCAACAAGAAACTTCTCGTCTTCAAAAATTCATAGTTGACTCCTTTGAACGACACTGTAGTGAACATCTTCATGGAGACTAAAGATAATGAGGAGTATTCTACACCAAAGCAAGCAAAGGTCAGTGATGCTTCAATAAAGTTAGGCAGTTTATGTAGGTATCACAACCAACTGGGCCACTACAAGAACGAATACATGCATCTTAAAAACTTAATTGAAGAGTTAATAAGGAAAATAGACTTCTGTAATACTAGAAGAACCTGCAGAATACACAAACTACTTAAGGACAAGGGACATCTACGAGGCAGACTGGACAGAATGAGACCGCACCGGTTAATGCCATTCCAAGACTGATCATCAATACCATTTCACTGGGGCCTCACCCATCCGGAAGAATGCGGGGAGACATTGTGAAATATACTCATGAAATGAAGGACCCTCCGAGGGAAGAAGAACTCATGGTCATGAATGAAGCCTTTCCAAGAAAGACGCCGAAAACTCCATGGCATGATATTTTGTTCAATGAAAGAGACTCGGACGGATTGCTAACACGAACGGTAGATCCAATGGTGTTTACCATCGGTTTTGGTCCAACCAAAGTTATGAGAGTCTTGGTTGATAGTGGGGCATCTGTCAATGTCCTTTTCATTAATGCATTCAATAGGACGAACCTTTCCATGGATGATGTGAGAGCTTATCAGAATAAGATCCATGGGTTCACAGGACAACCTACTCAACCAATTGTCAACATCAACCTGCTCGTCGAACTCGAAGTAGGAAAACATAAGGTTGCTATGAAACAAGATTTTGTCATAGTCGATGAGATTTCAGCATATAATGCCTTCTTTGGATGACCAACCCTCGCCACCTTCAGGATAACCATGGTCCGATTGTTCCTGACTGTGAAATTCCCTACTGAAAATGGATTTGGAGTGATTAAAGATGACCAACAGGTGGCAAGAGAGTGTTATATGGCGGAACTTGCCAAAGAAAGAAAGAAGGAAGTGAAGAAGGATAAGGAGCCTCCGCTCCACATTCGTGACCCCCTTATAGCAATTATGGCGGGACCCTCAAACTGATGAGCACGGCGGAGCTCAGAAGGAAATTGATCCTAGGAAAGCCAATGTGGGGGGAAATAGAGCTGGTAGTGGCATTTCTGTAATTACTGACATGCCCATTAGTTTTGTGGAACTCATAATCTTTCCACCGGAATGAGGTTTAGGGAAAATGATATGGGCTTGTTTAGAATGACAGAGTTGTGTTGGAATCTTCCCACCTTGACCTCTTTTGAATTCCTTTCGGGGGCCTTCGTCCAAAGTTATGCTTCCTCCTTCCC
This sequence comes from Allium sativum, assembly GCA_030737875.1. Classification (NCBI taxonomy): domain Eukaryota; kingdom Viridiplantae; phylum Streptophyta; class Magnoliopsida; order Asparagales; family Amaryllidaceae; genus Allium; species Allium sativum. The sequence goes on along the minus strand of CM060916.1, from coordinate 1,054,050,273 downwards.
CTCGAGGCCTGAACTTCCTCTTTGTGAAATACAATTCGTCCATGCAAACGAATTTGTCAACCTGGAAATGGAACATTGATAATAGGGATGAAACTAGCAAAGGAGTTGAATCTGAAAAACTTGCAAATTTTTTGTGATTCTCAACTGGTAGTGTGTCAGGTTCAAAAAGAATTCCAAACCAAAGTCAGAAATCTTTCGACTAAACTTACCAAAGCTTTTGTACTTCTCAATGACCTTGACTACAGCACTATATCTCATATTCCCAGGGAAGAAAATTCAAAGATACATTCTCTCGCTTAATATGTCAGTTCCTCAGACACGCAGTTGCTAGGTCTAATACCCGTCGAAGTCCTTTCAGCCCCTACTATTGAGGAAGTGGATTTCGATTGGATCATGGAAACAGTTGAGGAGCCCATATCCTGGATGACCCGAGTCACAGAATACATCCTTAATGGAATACTTCCAGAAGAGCCAAAAAACCGAAGGAAAATATTGCACAAAGCTCTAATATACCTTGTCCAAGACAGAAGGTTATATAGGCGAGGTTTTTCCATGCCACTGCTGCGACATGTAACCAAAGAGGAGTCCAAAGCGATATAGGCAGAACTACATGAGGGAGAACGCAGAGGTCAAAAAGGCGGTCAAACACTAGCCAATAAAATTCTGCAATATAGCTACTTTTGGCCCGATGCGAACATGGATGTAATGAGCTATGCCAAGAAATGTTATAGATGCTAAAGATTTCCGAAGATTCCAAGACCGCCTCCCACAGAATTGACTCAGATGGTTTGTCCATGGCCATTCACCGTCTATGGCATAGATTTGATTGGAGCATTGCATATAACTAGTCAAGCATGAAATATGCAATTGTTGCCATGGACCACACTAAATAGGCCGAAGCCGAACCATCAGCAACTATAACTTTGAAAAAGGTGATCAACTTGGTTCTAAAGAACATTATCTGCTGATGTGGGGTACCTCAACCGATAATCACCGATAACGGAACTCAATTCGAGAGCGGTGGATTCCTAGATTTCTATGCTAAATACAAGATTAAGAAGAGTTTTGCAGCTGTTGCTAATCCGCAAGCCAACGGGCAAGTTGAAGTTATCAACAAAATTTTGATGTCAACAATCAAGAAGCGTCTAGAAAAATCTAAAAGTGGTTGGGTAGACGAGCTTCCTCTTGCACTATGGGAATATCGTATGTATGCAAACAAATTAAACAATTGTAAATAAATGTAAAATCCGTTCGGCTTTCCTAAACAAGAAGGATTGTTGTGGAGGGTGTCGAACTCTGGGACCAAAAAAATATTTTAGTTAATAAATCCAAACAAGTTAATACTGGATTTTGATTGATTGAAAACACAGAAAATAACAGCAATTAAATAAAAAGAGAGATTTATACAATAAGAGAAAGCAATTAGGGTATAATGACATAGATTGGATTCATACTCATTAATAGCCAACAAATAAATATAGATCTAATTCATGCTTCTGTCAAACACATGAATCAACGATAATTAGGTTCTTAGAAACAAATAATAAATAACAACAAGCATAGACTATGCAGGAGCTGGGTTCTTAAACTACCATAGACTATCAGGACAGATTCACTAATTAATTTCTAAAACCCTAAAGTAGATCTAAATCTGACAATTGTTAGATCGAACAAGAATATAACCTTTGAAGGAGCATAGCTCTTAAAAGACATAGAATATGAAGGTTCAAATCTAACCCTTGATTCAGATCCAGATATACATGTATAAAGTCCTCATCTATTGGCTATGTCATTCATGTTGAATCATATCTATTAGCGTCATCACCCCCTAATCAAAGGGGATTAGCTAGACATAGCTAAAGAAGAAGATAAAAAGAAACTAAATAACATGAACATAAATAAAATAAAATAACAAATGAGAGAAAGGGAGAAGAAGAGTTTAATTACAAGAAGAGAATTACAAAATAAAACTAAGTGTGTTTTCAAATAAAGGAGATACGGTGTATTTATAGTTGCATTGGCCAAGACTGAGAGGGTAATTACGCAGTGTGGGAAAAAATCCGTTTTCTAAAATTACACATAAACCAATGTGAACACAACATGAATGAGAGGCCTTGCAAATGAGCTAATGTGAATGCACTGTGAATGGATTTGCATTTGGCATAGCTTGCGGGCATCAAATGACATCTAATTCAATTGTTTTGAGCATGAATAGGAACTCCATTAAATCAGTGAAAAGTTATCTTTATGAAAAGGCAGTGAATCATTAAAATTTGTGGCAGAAGGTGGTTGAACAGCAACATTTGTTCAAGCTTTAATCTAGCTCTCAAAATCAACACTCTTCATACACCAATTCTTCAAGCTTTTCAACAATTAAGTGCATTAATCCATTCATCATAAATAATCTAAAAACACAACTATAAATACACAATATCAATTATTTTAAATATAAAATATGATAAATAAGTGGATAAAATATACACATTTACATGTATATCAAATACCCCTACACTTATATTTTTTTCGTCCTCGAATAAACTAAACTAAGATATGTCACACTTTCGTAGGAAACACGGTTGCATTTAGCGTATGCAACAAGCCGTTAAACCCCTAAGCGTCCCTAGTAGGACGAGTGTTGTCTCGTGGGGGTATTCAGTGGATACTACCCGAAAAATCCAAAGCATCTTAAGTACGCAGATTAATCAAATGATATATTTAAGGTCTTTCACATTCCAAGGAATTTACCTGACTTCAATAATAACGGTTTAGTCCCAAGTTGTCCATCCCATGATTGGTGTAGAAATGAATAAAAAATTTCAAGATGAATCATAATTCCTTGATAACAATGTAATTGTCTTGAAGATTAAGAGCGTGGTGTCAACCAAAGTTCTACACATCGACAATGTGCACCCATCATTTATTAATTTTTTTTTTGAATAAATTTTTATTTTATTTTTGAATAATTTTGAATAATTTTGCACCAGTGTAACTGTAATGTATTGGATATGAGTTATGCATAGATGAAGGAGAAATTTGTAAGTTCTAAAAACATTATTGGTAAGAGGGCAAGTGTATTAGTTGAATTACAAGCTGCAAAATGTAAAGTAATGCTAAGGCATATATGGATGTTTTGTTTCCTTTCGTCACCACTACTACAATCCTTGCTTCTAAGTACGGCATGATGGATGTAGATGGAATGTAAATGAATGCTTTATAATCAAGAATGACGAGTGACTATTTTATTCTCAGAGATTTTCTTTTTATTTCATTTTTTTTCTTTTCTTTTTTTCTTTTCTTTTTGCATGATGAATGATGAGTGGAGATGGAATGGAGTGATAATTTATATTCTTTCATTTGATTCCTCCTCTACTAAGCGAATCGTAACCAACACTTCGTGAAAGGAAAGTTTTGTGTCCTAGTTACTCTACTTCTATAACCCTAATTCAACACACAAGTCTGGATTGATGTTACATAAAAAGCTGAAAGGAATGATAAATAAAGTTTCGTAAGATAGAAAACCCATATAAAATAAGATGTGGTATATGGTTATTCTACCTTAAAACAAGTACGGAGTGGGTAGTGTAATATTGGGATAAAAAGTGTCGTTTCTAAAACTTTTGAAAATAAATCAGTACAAGGTTCTTAAGTATACCAATATAAGAACAACTTGTCGAAACGTGGATGTAATTCGACTAAAACTTGGGTTTGAATAATGTGGGGTACCGAAAAAGAACGCTACAATGAGTCATTTCTTCTTAATTGGGCCAAGTGGATTTTAGAACTTACGATTTTGAAAATTTGAGTGAGAAAAATATTATGCACGAAAACGAACTCAGAAAATCCAAGAAATGTGTGAAAAATCATTATTATTTGATTTTTTTTATTTTTTTATTACACATTCTAACATGTATAACAAGGGTTAACTCGCTTACTCCAGAACAAGACTAATGTCTGCACAGTCTCAAGCTAGCATCTTAAAAAGTCACATTACGACTCAATGAATAAATAATGTTCATTCCCATCACCCAATAATTCAACTTATCAAACAAGAACCAAGGTGTTATTTATGAATTTAAGTTAATCCTTGTTCAATGAATGACCTAGTTCATAACATTTGATTGCTGATGTAATGTAAATCCCCCCCCCCCACACTTGAGTGTGACTGTTCCCTCATAGTCGTTAATAAGACATATCTTAGTGAAAGGGAAATAAAATAAGAGGGTCAACACGGCTTACCAGGTGCACGTGCTGAAAATACGCAGTCATCGAATAGATGAACTGATCCACTATAGACCAATGGATCAACCTCATTAAGGTTATGAGACACAGCTTTAGCATAGAAAACCAAATCATAAAGAATTTTATATCATGTTTCATATTTGGAAAAACAAATTTTGTTCTTTCAAAAGTTTCGGTTGCTAAATGACATAGATCACAATCAATAGTCTCGTTATTTTCAACCTCAATAATTTCAAAGTTTTCAAATGTTTCACTTTCAATTTTAGACCTAACAACATTATCGTCAATCAGTTTAAGAAGTTTTCTCTCATCAAAGTCATCCTCACCTAAACAGTTGTTACCAACTTCGTCATTTCTTTCAAGTTGACAATCTAAAGTTGCTAAATTTTTAGAATTTGAGAGAGGAAGATCAAATTCCAAATTGACGTCTTTGTTTTCAAGAGAATTTAAATTCAAATCAATTACTGATATTTCAACAACTTCATTAAGATTTTCATCAATTTGAAAAGTATTTAGTTGAAAATTATCGATTTTAGTAAGAGTTGAATTTTCAGCAGAAGCTTCAGATTGAGGTTGAAATTAAATTTCATAGAAATCAGTATTTTTCACAAAAGATTTTCCAAAATTTTCATCCATGGTCGTATCGTCAGTATCATCAATAACCGTTATGTAATGTTGTGACGAGGTTAATGACTGGTTCATTATTTCAAAAGAAGAGTTGGCAAAAACTTGTTTGCTACTAGATTGGGATTTATAGTTGTTGAACAAGTTTATCACTTTAGTTTGAAGAAGAGAAATTTGATAAACAATCCTATAAGATACACTTAGTTTTCTATCGTCTATTCTTTGAGCTAGTTCTGTGATGTAAGTGAAGCCACGTTTCATGGAGTCCTCAAAGTCATCAACATCATCAATTCCCTCAAGTAAAAACTTTTCTAGATTTAGCCAAAATTCAATAGTTTATTGAGCCATTTGTTCAATGATACGCATGTTTTCGATATCTATATTTTTAGAAGCTTGTTTTTCATCCAAAGTTCGCGCCCATTCCATGATGTCATCGCAACAATTCCAAATGTCATGCATTAATTGATCAATTTCACTCAGGCTCTCTTCTATCAAATTGGTAAACACGTTAGAATTCAAAATGTTGTTTTTTAGATTCGGCATTTCTATGTGTTCCTCACTGGTTGACCTTAAAAATTCATCCACCTCATCTCTTAGAAGTCGTCCATTATTTATTTTCCAAAACCAACATCGCCAAAAATTTAGCTTGTTTACAACACAGTTTTCATGTTCGATAACTAACATTTGACATTCACTCATATTATGAAAATCATTTTGGTTTTCAAAAATTTCGTTAAAACGCGTGTTGCAATTGTTTTGATTTTCAGCACATTGCTTAGCCATTTGCGCTAACAGTCGTCTCGCCTTAGATAAATTCTCATTAATCATAGAATGACAGTTTTCATATTGGGGTACAAACATTTGATGAGATTGGTGGAAATTATTCGAAAAAAATTCAGCTTGAAATTCATTCTGATTTGAATTGAAACCAAAATCATTCAAAGTTTGAAAAGAACTGCAATTTTGGTTGTACATGGGGCAAGCGCGCATGTACTAGAAGTGGAGAGTTTTTCATCGAAAAATCAGTTGCAAAGTTTTGGCTCTAACGAAGCTCCTAAAAAATATGTTAAAATTAACAACTTTGGATCATATAAATACAAGTCTGGGCCAGGTTCGGGCAGGGATTATCAATATGCCACGAATCACCGTAGAAACACAACTAAAGGTTTAAGAACCTGTTTGAGTTATAGACTCTACCGTTCCTTAGACACCTAAGAGAATATCAATCCTAATTGTCAATTTATCAAATATTCTATCCTATGAGCATTGGGGAATCCTCGATTCGATTTCAAAAATAATCTTTTCAATTAATCCCACGTTCGTTTTTAAATTTTAAACCACACATCAACAGGCAAAATATTCAGTCACAGAACAAACACAGAATAATAAATTGCAGAAATATAATTTTTATCAAGCAAGCCGCGGTACCTGCAGAATTTTTTTACATGCAATTTCTTTATATTTTTCTTTGCAGCAGAGCACCTACAGAGTTTTGAAAATTTTACAGTGATCAACAGTCCGTCCAGTGCAATTGAGTAGCGCTAGCGTGTTCACACTCCACATGGTGTGCAACCACTCAAAAATTCAAATTCTGCTTGCAAATCGCTTGGTTGTTGAATTCCCTGCATGATTCTTGAACACCTCCTTTCTTTTATCCTTCTTTTTTTGGGAAAGAAAAGAGAAAGAAAATAAACAAAAAGAAAAAGAAAATCTGAATCGGAACTAAACAAAAAACTAAACTAGAATGGAACTAAGCTAAACCAAAAACTGTTCACGTCCAATTCCTAAGTCAAAAACTCGGCTACCCTCAAATGAACAACTCCTGCTAGTTATTACCCAATATAAAATCTCAAGCCCTAACAAATGGTCACATCAAAAACAAAACAAAACAGGGGAAAGCGACATGCAATTAACGCCTCCCTATTTCTGGAAACAAACCCGAATTCTTTTTTTTTTAGATCTCAGTGAAGAAAGTTACAAATAAATAAAAAGGAAAAGGGGAATTGGCTAGTTTAATTAGACCGCTCATTGGGCTTTTCAGCTGTTATGCTCTATGAGGATGATGGAGGATGTTATAAGGAGTGTTGAAGATGAAGGGATAACTGATTTGCTGTTTGCTTACTGTGAAGAAGGTGGACGAATGTTGGAATATGTGGAGATCTGTAACACCCCACGTCCATTAATGTCACTCTCAAAGCAAATGCATTAACTTTCATGGAGCATTATTAGTGTATAGAACAGAATATGACAAGATAGATACATATATTGGTACTTGAAAATTTTAAAACTACTTTTATTGCAGCGGAGAAATAGTTTGATTACAACAACTTCATAAACCAACAGTAAAACCAAGTACACTTAATATCCATCTTGACTAATTGTTTTCTGAGTACATAAAGTAAAAAGCATAACCCCAACATAAGTAGCCATAAAAGAGATGAGCTGAACTATACTTTCAGCAATCCAAGCACTTCCAAAAGAGAGAGAAAGAGATCGAAGATCAAGCTCCACTAGTACTAGTCCCACCCTGAGAACCTAGGGGGGAAAGGAAGAAAAGAGGCGAAAATAAGGGGGTCAGACATAAAGTCTTGCGAGTATAATAACTTTAACAATATAATTATTAAAGTAATTAGGATAAGACATAAACTAGTAAAACAAGGTATGACCGTGAAATAAGTTGGCATGACAATGCAAACAAGAGGAATATTCTAGAGTTAATCACATTCCTAATCACTATAGGATAATTACTATACTGCACCATTACTAATCACGCTAATAATTGATCCCGCCTAGAGAACTCAATAATGATGATGGTAGTTTCGTGTACCCCTAGTTGCCTTCATAGGTGCCACCTGCCCCTATCTCCACTAGTTGTACCTAATACCCCATGTGATCGGCTCCCTAACTCATATACACCCATGCTGGTCCCACAGTGGGGTGTATCACTCCCCAAAGTGGCAACCCTATACCACTAAAGATGCATGATTTATATCTACACGATGCAACAACGTCTTACCTACCAGCCCGGGCCCACGCACACACATGACCCCGGTGGACTTGCGTTGCCACCGCTAACCCATTTTGACATCTTACAATCAAACCCAGTAAGCGTGTCCCGTCATCGATTTAACTCGAGCTCACAAATATACTTAATGGGTTATTGGTTTGAAAAGGGTCCCCATGTTTGACACAAGCTTTCCACATATGCTTGGTCCCCGCTAGAACTTCACACTTAACGCTTTCTTATTCATGTCTTCTTACATGTTGTCAACTTGGTTAAGTGTTTCAAATCCTATTTCACATGCCTCCCAGGCCACCCACTTAATCCCCATGTCCTGCCACATGTTTATCAGGTTAAGTGTTGCTTAATTCATTAGAACCGTAAACTTGTAAAGACCTCCCACATTAGATTACTGTTTGCGGTTGCTGGATTTGCTGGGCGTGTGACGGCCTGGAATTTCGCTCGATCTGAATCAGTCGTTAAACTGATCTAGACCGTTAGAAAACCCTGATCGTTTTGAGAACAGGACAAATCAGAGCTTTCCGGATATCATTCCAGCTGTAAACCAGGATCCTGTGAATATAAATCTGCAAAACCAAAACTACTAGCTGCCCGTGTGGAAATAGGGGCACCCAGAGTTTAGGTTAAAACAATAAACTCCCGGTCAGTCATGTGACTGGTGTGAGAACTAAAACAGTTATTTAAACCTTTACTTTAAAAGAGAGTAATTCAAGGGACCACGCCGTATAACACGGAACGGGTTTCCTCCAAAGAATACCAGTGCATAGAATAAACAGCGCAATGCTTTTTCGAAAAATTAAGCTATTATAAGACCCAGGTCCCATCACACAATGCAACACAAGCCGGAGGATAGGCTTTTCCCTTATAATATTCAAACATGCTTGATACGTTTAAACAAATTATTTGATACTATAATAGGTGCATAGTGTCAAAACAATTTCATTCATAAATATCAATCATAGGCGGCATGAATGTCCCATACCACTATGTCGCCATACTAGTTCTATAGTTAAAACCGCAATACACATATTGGAAATTGGATTTCCGTCATGAGTCGAGGCAAGGGGCAAGCTCCTCTCTGCTTCGAGACACTCTAGCAAATGCCTCTGGACTACACACTCTGGGTAACCCCTGGAATCGGCTGGGCCGGTCCTCTCTTACGTTTGAGGATTAGTTATTCCTGAACACACGTTTCTCGGTCCTTACAGACCTACAATAGAGGCGCCTCGCATTCCAACAACCACATAGGTGAAAAATAGATATAAATGCCAGGGCTGGTAAGTAACTAACACCACCATAGCTAGAAAGAAACGTCGTGCTCTCCCAGCGGTCCGTATCCCTTTTTAACTCATACCGAGATGTGAGGCTCGCGAATCCACGCTATACACAAAGCTGCCACGTAGGTCGTGCTTTGATCATCAACCACAAGACTTTGCTTTTCAACAGAAGCCTTGATCTATGCAACTCAGCGTGCCACACAGGCAATTCATGCCATGCGATTGATATCTATCGATATATAGCCTCTAAGCTCGTACGTCTCAGAGAAGGGCGTTAAGCAAGAGAATAAATTCTCCGCCGCCAAATAGATATATATTTAACAGAAATCAATCAACACAGAATAAAATCCAATGTCAGACAAACAATCCATTTACAAGTTCGTTCTGGGTCTGAACGAAACCGGAGGCACTTTCCTCGCATATCCATCGATCTCCAAGTACGTCTGGACGACCACCAACTATTTCCATCCTCTTGGGTGTACAGCCCAATTAGGATCATCAGTAATCATCCAAATGATGTGAAGACTTCCGGTCTTCAACCACCGTCTTCATCTTCGACATATCGTCGAGTCGGTTATTCAGAATGGGTATAAACCCGGCCTTTCAGAACAACCCGCGTATATTAAAAACAAATGTTACACAAACACAACATACGCCTCATTCCAATTCATTAGTCACTAACCGTAAATCTGTAAGAGAGAAATTCCCCAAATATTAATTCCGAAGGCCGAAACCAACATCAGATCAATATCCAAGAAACCGTTCTTCTTAACTAACCTTCAGCTAGTTTCTAAATTTCAATTCTTAGGGAAAGGTTCCCATTAATTTTATCCAAAATAAATTCTTTAAAATTTATCCTTTAATCTTCCTTTGGATGTTATTTCAAACCAAATTATGGTTTTCCAAACTAGCCGAGATTAGCGAATCGCACCGAAATTATTATTTATTTTATTTCCCCAATCCCAACCTATTCATCCCATGAAGCAAAACTGGTAATACTCCATATCTAACACCATGGTGTTATCGGTAAAATTAATTACCATTTCACTATCAAATCTAATTAAAGATTTAACTATCGCTTTGGAGAAAAACTAGTGATACTCCATTCTCGCTCAATTTCTAAATTTGATAATTTAGATTATCTATTCACATTTCAATCTAATTGCAGATTCATTAAAACTCCTTTCACTGGGTTAAAGAATTAATGTCATTTAAGACACAGTTCACGATAAACCCAAATCAATTCTGTTTAAAACTCATTTCAAATCCAGTTTATTTATTTAAAAATAAACGGGTTTAATTTTAGTTCAAAACTAGTTCATTTCGATAAAAATCTATTTTTATCTTTTCAAATATGGAGTTTTTCATCACAATTTTTCCCAAATCATTTCTTATGATTTTACACAAATTATTACTATTTTTAATAATTTTATCAAGGTCCGTACAGTCGATTTCCACCAACGGCCATCGAACTGCACCTACAGCGACCTTTTCCAAATTTGATTTGGACGTATCTCCAAATCCAGCCGTTAGATTTCAAATTTCTAATACTCGTTAGAAAGCTCTTTTCGATACGAACCCAACGGTTCCGGTTTTAGGAGAATCCGACGGTCGGATCTCCTGTAATGTCTGTTTGAAATAAATGGTCGAAATTCACGAACTGCCGCGGCGCGGCGCGTTCTATTCAGGCCATTATATTATATATATAATATATAATATATATATTTCGTCGATTACTATTTAAAACGAATTTTATAAATAGTTTTGAATTCGTTTCAAAAACAATTTCAACCTTTATTTCAAATTCAAATCAAAATTGAATTTTCTATTATAAATCCTTTTTACTTTCATTTCTAATTGATTTCAATTCAAATCAATTTTAATTCGATTCGAATTCATTTTCTTTTCAATTCAATTCAATTCGAATTCGTTTTCTTTTCAATTCAATTCGAATTCGTTATATATTCACTTCAAATTCAATTTCTTTTCTATTCAAATCAAATTCAATTTCTTTTCTATTCAAATCAAATTCAATTTCTTTTCTATTCAAATCAAATTCAATTTCTTTTCTATTCAAATCATATTCAATTTCTTTTCAAATCAAATCAAATTCAATTTCTTTTCAAATCAAATTGAATTCAATTCAAATCAAATTCATTTTCTATTCAAATCAAATTAAATTCAATTCAAATCAAATTCATTTTCTATTCAAATCAAATTCATTATATATTCAATTCAATTCGAATTCGTTTTATATTCGATTTAATTTAAATTGGTTTTCTATTCGATTCAATTCAAATTGGTTTTCTATTCGATTCAATTCAAATTTAAAAATGAATATAATCGATATAAATATCGTTCGCGTCAAAATAGTGCATCTCTAATCAACACGGCTTTGTATATTTCAATAATTCCGTTATTCTATTCAACAAATGAACATTATTCTATTCAATACGTGAATCTAAATTTTTGTCAACACATGACTAACCTCAACGAATGAGTACTGTCCATGTGTGACTATTTTTGTTATTTAATATATTTTATAAAAATTATGGTACCTATCGTTTGATTTAAAATCAGACTCCAACCATAAACTAGTAAGAGAACGATTCCCTGAATATTAACCCCGAAGGCCGAAACCAACATCAGATCAATATCCAGGAGACCACTCATCTCATCTATTTTCCAGTTAATTTCTAATTTTATATATGATAAAGATGTAAATTTTATTGTTAAAATATTTTGTTCAACACATGACTAATCTCGACGGATGAGTACGGTCAACACATGAACCTTTATTTTATAATATTCTATATTTTCTAAATTGGAATGAGGCCCAATCAATTACCATATAAAGTTAATTATATGGATTCCATACAACACATGCATATAATAGCAACGATAAATAATAAACCATAATCAAAAGTGCACTACACTGTATAAGCATCAAATATAGATATCTAACGCTTATAACAGCCTGTCGATCCATCGATCGACATACAACTAATTATTGGGATTAGTGTATGCCGTATTTTATCCCAATACCCGTGTGGGGTTTCAAATCAACAAACACAGATTTTATTTGTGCAGTTGGGCGATGTGTAAAATTTATCGACCCAAACAATATCAGTCAAATCAGTGTATATAAACAAATCGGCCAATTTGTTTATAGATATTCATTTATTCACTTTCATGTTAAAAAATATATTTTTAACGATAATTAATTTATTTCAACACATGAATCTATATTCCTATTTCACACGAATTTCACAAACAAATTTCCGCAACATATCAATCAAACAAACAAGCCATCCATGGTCTGTGGATGACGGGTGTCAGGTGCAACTAAGCACCGTCTGCATCCTAGTATATATATATAACTAGAAAAGAAATTGAAGAGTGAGAAATTCTCATCGATAGCTATCCCAACTTCACGACACTTCCTAGTATAGGAAATCATCACTGTTCTCGCCTTTTTGTCACTTTCGTTGCCCATAGCCAGTACATATATAAAAATCGAATTTTTACTTCGCTATTCAATATATAAAAATCGAATTTTTACTTCGCTATTCAATATATAAAAATCGAATTTTTACTTCGCTATTCAATATATAAAAATCGAATTTTTACTTCGCTATTCAATATATAAAAATCGAATTTTTACTTCGCTGTTATATATAAAAATCCTATTTTTATATCGCTACTCTCTATATAAAAATTTCGCCTTTTCAAATATAAAGATTATATTTTTATTCTCTTTTCTTTAGTAAAAATCTTATCTTTATCCAAATAAAACCCTCACTTTTGTCATATTATCATCATCGTACTTTTACCTTACCAAAAATCAAATCTTTTTACATTAAAAATCTAATCTTTCTCTATCACAAAAATCCTAAATTTAACTTAATAAAAATCTTATCCTTTAAATAAAAACATACACAAAAACTGATTTCTAAAATTGATTTAAATTAAAAATGATTTTAATCTTGCTAAAAACCAATTTTTATATTTATAAAATCTATTCATAATAAATAATTAAATAAAACAAGAAAAAACAAAAAAAAACTTATAGGGGGTTAGGGTGGAGGGTTCGGCGGTTTTGAAGAGAGGAGGGAGAGGCTGCGTTAAAGATCGACGAGGGGGGGCTCGAGACGGAGGAAGATGGCAGGGGGGGGGGAGTAGCTGCGGCGTGTTGATCAGGAGGGGGGAGGGGGTCTTCGCGTCAGGAAGGAACAGGGGAGGAGGAGGAAGAAGAAGGAGGGGCGGCGCAGCAAGGGGGTGGCTTCGGAGGTGCGTCGATCGAAGTGGGGGGGGGGGGGGGGGCGATGGAAGCAGCGGCGGCGGTGGCTCACCCCCCCCCCCCCCCCCCGTCGCCTTTTTTTTTCTTTTTCATTTGAAATCGATTTTGATTTTTAACGTGGGCGGGGGGCCTGAGTATAATAGGGGAGAGGGTTTTAATTTTTAATTATTTTATTTTTCACCAAAAAGCAACTTTTATTTTCAACCTCAAAACGAGGCCCACCGCCTATCGTCCATAGCTAATTACCCCCATTCTGAACACAATGGGATATGTATCGTAGGTTGGTTCGATCGTTACAACCAGTTTTCGTCAAAATCAACATATACTTCTATATATTGAATTTGAACGCGCATTTCAATTTACCGGGGTCACATACGAACTCTAAAAATTCCAAAAAAATATTTTCTAGCTTCGTATTGACGATACGGTCCTAACAAAACTAATTTCGTTGAATTCGGAGACCGTTGGAAAAATGGCCATTTTCCTGTCGATTAAAATCAACTAAAACTGGTCAAACACGTTTCCTTTGCCACGTTCACCTATTGATTCGAAAAATAACGAAATTTGAAATCTAACAATAATTTGACATCACGGATTCAACAAAAGTGGTTTCGTCGAAATCCGAGGTCGTTTGCAAAATGTCTATTTTTAAACGCCTGAATTCCATAGCGACAATTCAGAATTTTCAACTGGACATATCATTTGATTCCCGCTATGAAATCTCGATTTTTCGGATTTGTTGGAAAGATATTCCCAATTAGATCCTATTATTTTTGGTTTCACTAAAATCCGGTTTGTTTTGCACCCGGTACATTCAATTGAAGTTTGAAATCGGATTATCGAACTACCGCGCCATTTTCAATTCCTTTTATAATTATATATAATTATTTATATTCTAACGACGACGTATATAAATATATTCGTTCGAATTATATTCAAAATAAATTTCTCGTCGATATTATTTAAAATAATATATTTTAAATATTCAAAATTCGTCGAAGTTGCCAAAACAAAAATTTTAAACTGGCTCAGAATTTCCGGGTTATTACAATCTCCCCCACTTAAAACTTTTTGTCCCCTAAAAGGAACAAATTCGAAAGTGGTTTGGTTAATCAACTCTACGTTCGATCTGGCTTCCATTCTCCAACTTTTCAGTTTCTGAGAATTTTCAAATTCTTTAAAAATTTGGCTAACACCCGGAATTTTTGAAAAATTTCGCCATAACCTCCCCTGCACCGGGAGCCACGGGAAAATCCCAAAATTGCCATACAGGCCTTCTGATCTCAAAAAGAAAAAGAGAAAGCCAAGCGGCTAGCCAATAGGCTCATAAAATCATCATCACCCAAACAAAACAGTAAATTATAGTAAACATGTACCTATTTGTCGGGCAAACAAATTTTATTCTCTGCTCTAGCCTCCTTGCTATGACCTGTTCAATGTAAGTATATGTATATGCAAGCAAATGCGACTAATTTTCGATACAATTCAATATTTGGTTCAATTAGGCATAATGGTTCAAAATTATCAAACAAATAAACAAACAACACAAACATCAATCAATTAGTGAATTAGAGTTTCAAATTCATAATTTTGATATATATGTACAGAAAATCTTGTTTTTGATGCCAATTCACAACAAAGTATTCTAGCTATATAAGTTTTGGTTCTCACACCAGTCTAATGGAAATATATAGATATCACACCTTCGAAACATGAACATAAATACTGATGATGCACGTGCTATCATCAGTACCATCTCTGGGCGACTAGAATGTGATTCTATATCTATCCAGTATATTAAAACTTCGAATATAAGTTCATGAAGCGTATATGCAAAATCTTTATATACTCGATTGTCCAAATTCAAAATAAATAAATATTCAAATACGAATAAAACAGTTTAAATTTCAAAACAAAATTGTTTTCAATTGAAAAATATACTCTTCACACTCGTTCTAGGATACTACTGATCCTATCTCTAACGAGTCATTCTAATTGGATATTACTAATCCAATATCTGATGAATTCTTTTGTATGGTTCTAATGTGTCTTGTCCTCGAGCTCTGTAAACCAAAGCTCTGATACCAAATGTGATGGCTTGCGAAATCCGGTAGGCTTTGCAACTATCCCTTCATCCCCCAAGCCGCAGGTAAAACCCACCGCGGCTCACGCTGGTCCCCCAATTCCTTGTTTTACGGCGACCCCCTCGAGTCTCGCGCCTACTGGCGAACCAGCGCTCTAAACTGTGACATGTAGGCGTAAGAGTCTCCCGTTCGCCACCAAACCGCGAAGCGAGAACCCCCTATCATGCGTACCCGGCCTACTCAGGGCCAGCAACAAAAACTGGTAATTTCGCTCGATCTGAATAAGTCGTTAAATCGATCTAGACCGTTCGAAACCCCTGATCGTTTTCAGAACAGGACAAATCAGAATGCAGACGGAAGAACATTTCGTTGCTATTACAACAATTCCATCAGATACAAGAATATACAGAGTATAAATGAATAAATTACATTCGACAAATATCAGAGGATACAATAAATTACATAGCAGCGGAAAATAATGCAAAGCATAACTGAAGGTGATATACAGATACAGAGCTTTCCGGATATCATTCCAGCTGTAAACCAGGATCCTGTGAATATAAATCTGCAAAACCAAAACTACTAGCTGTCCGTGTGGAAATAGGGGCACCCAGAGTTTATGTTAAAACAATAAAGTCCAGGTCAGTCATGTGACTGGTGTGAGAACTAAAACAGTTATTTAAAACTTTACTTTAAAAGAGAGTAATTCAAGGGACCACGCCGTATAACACGGAACGGGTTTCCTCCCAAGAATACTAGTGCATAGAATAAACAGCACAATGCTTTTTCGAAAAATTAAGCTATTATAAGACCCAGGTCCCATCACACAATGCAACTCAAGCCGGAGGATAGGGTTTTCCCTTATAATAGCCAAACATGCTTGATACGTTTAAACAAATCATTTGATACATTAATAAGTGCATTGTGTCAAAACAATTTCAATCATAAATATCGATCATAGGCGGCATGAATGTCCCATACCACTATGTCGCCATACTAGTTCTACAATTAAAACCGCAATACACGTATTGGAAATTGGATTTCCGTCATGAGTCGAGGCAAGGGGCAAGCTCCTCTCCGCTTCGAGACACTCTAGCAAATGCCTCGGGACTACACACTCTGGGTAACCCCTGGAATCGGCTGGGCCGGTCCTCTCTTACGTTTGAGGATTAGTTATTCCTGAACACATGTTTCCCGGTCCTTACAGACCTATAATCGAGGCGCCTCGCATTCCAACAACCACATAGGTGAAAAATAGATATAAATGTCAGGGCTGGTAAGTCACTAACACCACCATAGCCAGAAAGAAACGTCGTGCTGTCCCAGCGATCCGTATCCCGTTTTTAACTCATACCGAGATGTGAGGCTCGCGAATCCATGATATATACAAAGCTGCCACGTAGGCCGTGCTTTGATCATCAACCACAAGACTTTGCTTTTCAACAGAAGCCTTGATCTATGCAACTCAGCGTGCCACACAGGCAATTCATGCCATGCGATTGATATCTATCGATATATAACCTCTAAGCTCGTACGTCTCAGAGAAGGGCGTTAAGCAAGAGAATAAATTCTCCGCCGCCAAACAGATATATATTTAACAGAAATCAATCAACACAGAAAAAAATCCAATGTTAGACACACAATCCATTTACAAGTTCGTTCTGGGTCCGAATGAAACCGGAGGCACTTTCCTCGCATATCCATCGATCTCCAAGTACGTCTGGACGACCACCAACTATTTCCATCCTCTTGGGTGTACAACCCAATCAGGATCATCAGTAATCATCCAAACGATGTGAAGACTTCCGGTCTTCAACCACCGTCTTCATCTTCGACATATCGTCGAATCGGTATTCAGAATGGGTATAAACCCGGCCTTTCCGAACAACCCGCGTATATTAAAAACAAATGTTACACAAACACAACATACGCCTCATTCCAATTCATTAGCCACTAACCAAAAATCAGTAAGAGAGAAATTCCCCAAATATTAACTCCGAAGGCCGAAACAAACATCAGATCAATACCCAAGAAACCGTTCTTCTTAACTAACCTTCAGCTAGTTTCTAAATTTCAATTCTTAGGGAAATGTTCCCATTAATTTTATCCAAGATAAATTCTTTAAAATTTATCCTTTAATCTTCCTTTGGATGTCATTTCAAACAAAATTATGGTTTTCCAACCTAGTTGAGATTAGCGAACCACACCGAAGTAATTATTTATTTTATTTCCCCAATCCCAACCTATTCATCCCATGAAGAAAAACTGGTAATACTCCATATCTAAAACCATGGTGTTATCGGTAAAATTAATTACCATTTCACATTCAAATCTAATTAAAGATTTAACTATCGCTTTGGAGCAAAACTGGTGATACTCCGTTCTCGCTCAATTTCTAAATTTGATAATTTAGATTGTCTATTCACATTTCAATCTAATTGCAGATTCATTAAAACTCCTTTCACCGAGTTAAAGAATTAATGTCATTTAAAACACAGTTCACGATAAACCCAAATCAGTTCTGTTTAAAACCCATTTCAAATCCAGTTTATTTATTTAAAAATAAACGGGTTTAATTTTAGTTCAAAAATAGTTCATTTCGATAAAAATCTATTTTTATCTTTTCAAATATGGAGTTTTTCATCCCAATTTTTCCCAAATCATTTGTTATGATTTTACACAAATTATTACTATTTTTAATAATATTATCAAGGTCCGTACAGTCGATTTCCATCAACGGCCATCGAACTGCACCTACAACGACCTTTTCCAAATTTGATTTGGACGTATCTCCAAATCCAGCCGTTAGATTTCAAATTTCTAATACTCGTTAGAAAGCTCTTTTCGATACGAACCCAACGGTTCCGGTTTTAGGAGAATCCGATGGTCGGATCTCCCGTAATGTCTGTTTGAAATAAATGGTCGAAATTCACGAACTGCCGCGGCGCGGCGCGTTCTATTCAGGCCATTATATTATATATATAATATATATAATATATATTTCATCGATTACTGTTTAAAACAAATTTTATAAATAGTTTTGAATTCGTTTCAAAAACAATTTCAACATTTATTTCAAATTCAAATCAAAATTGAATTTTCTATTATAAATCCTTTTTACTTTCATTTCTATTTGATTTCAATTCAAATCAATTTTAATTCGATTCGAATTCATTTTCTTTTCAATTCAATTCAATTCGAATTCGTTTTCTTTTCAATTCAATTCAATTCGAATTCGTTATATATTCACTTCAAATTCAATTTCTTTTCTATTCAAATCAAATTCAATTTCTTTTCTATTCAAATCAAATTCAATTTCTTTTCTATTCAAATCAAATCCAATTTCTTTTCTATTCAAATCAAATACAATTTCTTTTCAAATCAAATTAAATTCAAATCAAATTCATTTTTATTCAAATCAAATTAAATTCAATTCAAATCAAATTCATTTTCTATTCAAATCAAATTCACTATATATTCAATTCAATTCGAATTCGTTTTATATTAGATTTAATTCAAATTGGTTTTCTATTCGATTCAATTCAAATTGGTTTTCTATTCGATTCAATTCAAATTTAAAAACGAATATAATTGATATAAATATCGTTCGCATAAAAATAGCTCATCTCTAATCAACACGGCTTTGTATATTTCAATAATTCCGTTATTCTATTCAACAAATGAACATTTATTCTATTCAATACGTGAATCTATATTTTTGTCAACACATGACTAATCTCAACGAATGAGTACTATCCAAGTGTAACTATTTTTGTTATTTAATATATTTTATAAAAATTATGGTATCTATCATTTGATTTAAAATCAGACTCCAACCATAAACTAGTAAGAGAACGATTCCCTAAATATTAACCCCGAAGGACGAAACCAACATCAGATCAATATCCAGGAGACCACTCGTCTCATCTATTTTCCAGTTAATTTCTAATTTTATATATGATAAAGATGTAAATTTTATTGTTAAAATATTTCGTTCAACACATGACTAATCTCGACGGATGAGTACGGTCAACACATGAACCTTTATTTTATAATATTCTATATTTTCTAAATTGGAATGAGGCCCAATCAATTACCATATAGAGTTAATTATATGGATTCCATACAACACATGCATATAATAGCAACAATAAATAACCAACCATCATCCAAAGTGCACTACACTGTATAAGCATCAAATATAGATATCTAACGCTTATAACAGTCTGTTGATCCATCGATCGACATACAACTAATTATTGGGATTAGTGTATGCCGTATTTTATCCCAATACTCGTGTGGAGTTTCAAATCAACAAACACAGATTTTATTTGTGCAGTTGGGCGATGTGTAAAATTTATCGACCCAAACAATATCAGTCAAATCAGTGTATATAAACAAATCGACCAATTTATTTATAGATATTCATTTATTCACTTTCACGTTAAAAATTATATTTTTAACGATAATTAATTTATTTCAACACATGAATCTATATTCCTATTTCACACGAATTTCACAAACAAATTTCCACAACATATCAATCAAACAAACAAACAAGCCATCCATGGTCTGTGGATGACGGGTATCAGGTGCTACTAAGCACCGTCTGCATCCTAGTATATATATATAACTAGAAAAGAAATTGAAGAGTGAGAAATTCTCACCGATAGCTATCCCAACTTCATGACACTTCCTAGTATAGGAAATCATCACTGTTCTCATCTTTTTGTCACTTTCGTTGCCTGTAGCCACTACATATATAAAAATCGAATTTTTACTTCGCTATTCAATATATAAAAATCGAATTTTTACTTCGCTATTCAATATATAAAAATTGAATTTTTACTTCGCTATTCAATATATAAAAATCGAATTTTTACTTCGCTATTCAATATATAAAAATCGAATTTTTACTTCGCTATTCAATATATAAAAATCGAATTTTTACTTCGCTATTCAATATATAAAAATAGAATTTTTACTTCGCTATTCAATGTATAAAAATCGAATTTTTACTTCGCTATTCAATATATAAAAATCGAATTTTTACTTCGCTATTATATATAAAAATCCTATTTTTATATCGCTACTCTCTATATAAAAATTTCGCCTTTTCAAATATAAAGATTATATTTTTATTCTCTTTTCTTTAGTAAAAATCTTATCTTTATCAAAATAAAACCCTCACCTTTGTCATATTATCATCATCGTACTTTTACCTTACCAAAAATCAAATCTTTCTCTATCACAAAAATCCTAACTTTAACTTAATAAAAATATTATCCTTTAAATAAAAACATACACAAAAACTGATTTCTAAAATTGATTTAAATTAAAACTGATTTTAATCTTGCGAAAAACCGATTTTTATATCTATAAAATCTATTCATAATAAATAAATAAAGAAAACAAATAAAAATAAACAAAAAAAACTTACAGGGGGTTAGGGTGGAGGGTTCGGCGGTTTTGAAGAGAGGAGGGAGAGGCTGCGTTGAAGATCGACGAGGGGGGGCTCGAGACGGAGGAAGATGGCCGGGAGGGGGGGTAGCTGCGGCACGTCGATCAGGAGGGGGGAGGGGTTCTTCGCGTCAGGAAGGAATAGGGGAGGAGGAGGAAGAAGAAGGAGGGGCGGCGCAGCAGGGGGGGCTTCGGAGGTGCGTCGATCGAAGAGGTGGGGGGGGGGGGGGGCGATGGAAGCGGCGGCGGCGGTGGCTCACCCCCCCCCCGGTCGCCCTTTTTTATTCTTTTCTTTTTCATTTGAAATCGCTTTTGATTTTTAAGGTGGGGGGGGGGGCTGAGTATAATAGGGGAGAGGGTTTTAATTTTTAATTATTTTATTTTTCACCAAAAAGGAACTTTTATTTTCGACCTCAAAACGAGGCCCACCGCCTGTCGTCCATAGCTAATTACCCCCATTCCGAACACAATGGGATATGTATCGTAGGTTGATTCGATCGTTACAATCAGTTTTCGTCAAAATCAAAATATACTTCTATATATTGAATTTGAACGCGCATTTCAATTTACCGGGGTCACATACGAACTCTAAAAATTCCCGAAAAATATTTTCTAGCTTCGTATTGACGATAAGGTCCTAACAAAACTAATTTCATCAAATTCTGAAACCTTGGAAAAATGGCCATTTTCTTGTCGATTAAAATCAACTGAAAGTGGTCAAACACGTTTTCCTTTGCCACGTTCACATATTGATTCGAAAAATTATGAAATTTGAAATATAGCAATAATTTGACATCACGGATCCAACAAAAGTGGTTTCATCGAAATCCGAGGTCGTTTGCAAAATGTCTATTTTTAAGGTCCTGAATTCTCATAGCGACTATTCAGAATTTTCAACTGGACATATCTTTTGATTCCCGCTATGAAATCTCGATTTTTCGGATTCGTTGGAAAGATATTCGCAATTAGATCCTATTATTTTTGGTTTCACTAAAATCCGGTTTGTTTTGCACCCGGTACATTCAATTGAAGTTTGAAATCGAATTATCGAACTACCGCGCCATTTTCATTTCCTTTTATAATTATATATAATTATTTATATTCTAATGACGACGTATATAAATATATTCGTTCGAATTATATTCAAAATAAGTTTCTCGTCGATATTATTTAAAATAATCTATTTTAAATATTCAAAATTCGTCGAAGTTGCGAAAACAAAAATTTTAAACTGGCTCAGAATTTCCGGGTTATTATAGGGCGGGTCCGGGCAGTCTTATACCGCAAACGAGCCTATCCTCGTGTCTTTACAATTGTTACGCATTTAATTTGTTCCTTTGACCTCTCACATTAGACTACCATTTGTAGTTGCTGGATTTGCCGGGCGGGTACGGGCAGTCTTATACCACAAACGAGTCTAACCTCGTGTCTTAGGCGGTTAATTATTGCATATAATTATTTAACCCCAAATTTGATTAATATCCCTATTCAAATTTGTCAATAAATTCCAAATTAATATATGTCCATAATTGTCACCTAAATTATGTCCATAATTTCAGGTATATAAATTTATACCAATTAATGTCCCAAATTAATTATATGTCGTTAAGGCCATTTTATTCCAATTCACAACTATGTATATTTAAAATTCTCCCATTGTCACCACGCTATTCGTACGTTTTAATATGACATATGTTAGACTCGCAAATAGTCTAACTTATTAAAAAAGGAAAGCAACATCACATCTAGCATTACACATAAAATAGATCTAAGAATCATGACATAAGTTTGCATAGCCAATAACTTGCATAGGAAATGGGTATACATAAATCTGTATAAACTATCAAGGATCTAAATATAGATCTAAACATGAAGATGTGAATTTGCATATAAGGATATGGTTTTCCTATAACTTTCATATGAATTTCATTCGAACTAGCATATGATTCTCGTACAAAACTAGCATAGGCAATGGGCATATAAAACATAAATTTGCATAATTACGTACTGCCATGGATCAAAATATAGATCTAAACATAAATATGTGAACTTGCATGTGGTTCTAAACATGTAAATTAATGTCACATGCTTGCATATAAACTATCATATTTATCTACTTGATTCACATATGAACTTGTGTATAATCTACCTAAAGACTTGCATATGATTCATAAACTAGCATATGATTTAACATCCCAAACTGGCATAAGATTCTTATAAATAACATCCCAAACTTGCATAATTTGAATCAAGTTAAACATGTAAAATTCAACATATGAAATAGATCCACAATAGCAAAACTGTCAACGATAACATCACATTATTCAAAGTCATATTCTCATAATCCCAATTATAACTTCTCACAATTAAATTAATTAATTATTTTGTGAAAGAAATTATACTCACAAACAATAGAATAGTCATGTTTTACTGGGATCTGTATTCTGAAACTGAATTGCTCGCCTTTGATGTAGACTAATTGATATTCTAATTTAGATTGGATTTGATTTTGATTTTGATTCTGTCTTCTATCTTGTTTTTGAGTTGAAAGAGAATGGCGGCTACTCTATGTTCTCCATTAATGGCATGGCGGCTGTTGGTATGAATTAGTGTGATTTTAGGTTGAGAGTTAGGTTGCTTATATAGAATTTTAATTAATTTATAGCCATCAGATTAACCTAGAAAGAATCAAAACCATCCGGTCAAGATAGAGTAACACCTCATCCCTAATGACTCAGTACTGAGTCAAAACATCGTCACCTTTCAGATCTGCCCGGGGGGCAGGTCGACCCCCTGGTCGACCTGTATAGGGAGGTTGACCCACTTGTCGACCCACTGGTCGACCTGGCTTTGGGAGGGAATTTTTCCTCCTAGCCCGCTTGCCTGTTTGTAATTTGAATTTGAAATTTCCTGATCTTGAGCTGTTTTTAATTTATTTAAATTCTGAAACTTCGAAAGGCCATAACTTCTTCATATGAAGTCCAATTCACACAAACTCGGACTCTATCTCAAGAAGAATTCTGAGACGAACACAATGGCACAACCTGTTTCCCTTAATTCTCAAATTTGAAATTAAGTATTCTTTAATTCGTTAATTTTGATATTTAAAATCATGGGGTGTTACATTCTCCCCTCCTTAAAGGATTTCTCCCCCGAAATCTCCAGTTTAAGGAGAATGTATACCCTAACATCCAATCATCCATCTACTCAACCATCAAACACAGGCATCCATTGTTCTTGCAAGATTCCCAATGCTGTATGAACATATGCAAAAAGTGTGTTTATATGTTCCATATCTAATGCAAAATCAGGCGGTCTAACGATTCAGTTGACGTCCTTAACGCAAATCATGATAGTGCCATGCGTCCATTATGTATGCAAAATAATCCTAACGATACATATTATTTCTACATGCATGCACAACCATTCATCAAAATGCAACATCCATATGATAACACAACCATTATACGTCCATAGATTTATATATGCACACATATTTATATGCAATATGAAGGTGATTGAGCCGATCTAGTGCCTAACGTGTGTCTACAACATCCACTAGCAACCACTAGCAACAACTTGCATCCATTTGCGTCCATCAAACATAACATGTTTCAAACACATGTTTACAACCATAGGGTCCTTCCTAACTAAAGATTGAAGATGTCATCGCAAAGATAATACTAAATGATAGGACAAGTTTCAACAAAGCGGAAGAAAAAGGAGAAGTTAAAACATACCCTCAAAAAGGAAAGGGTACAACGTACGCATCTTGTCTTCCGTCTCCTGAGTCGCGTCTCTTTGATCATCTCCCCATTGCACTTTGGCCAACTTGACCTCTTTGTTGCGTAGTTTTTGACCTTTGATCCAAGAATGCGTGTAGGAGCTCATCTAACCGTGGCATTGCACTCTACTTTCACTCATTTGAGCATGCTCGGCTCCACCCCTTCCTTCGTATCGTGCAAACACTTACGCAAATGTGAAACGTGAAACACGTCATGAACACCACTGAGCTTCTCTGGCAACTCTACTCTTTACGCCATCTGACCAATCGTCTCTTTAATTGGAAAGGGTCCTACGAATCTCGATGCCAACTTTCCTGCTGATCCAAAATGGACTGCGTTTCTCAACGGTGACACCTTAATAAAAACCATGTCACCAACATCTAACTTAAGATCGGTTTGTCTCTTATCGGCATATGACTTCTATCGGTCCTGTGTCGTCTTCATTCGACATCGAATCAGGTCTATCTTCTCCGAAGTCTCCCTAATCATGTCGGATCCAAGTAAAACCTTGTCTGTGGATTCCCACCAACAAGTTGGTGATCGACATGGTCGTCCATAAAGAGCCTCAAAAGGTGCCATTCCAATGCTAGTTTAAAAGCTGTTACTATCTGCGAAATCCACTAATGGAAGATGTTCTTCCCATGTCCCTCCAAAGTCTAGGATGCATAGCCTCAGACGGTCTTCTAGAATCCGATTTACTCTCTCGGTCTGGCTGTCCGACTGAGGGTGATAAGCCGTACATAAGCATAATTGTGTTCCATCCGCCTCTTGTAAGCTTTTCCAAAATTCGCTTGTGAAAATGGGATCTCTGTCGCTCACAATGGTAGAGGGTATGCCGTACATACGAACTATCTCTCGAAGATAAATAGATTCTAACCATGCGTCGGTCCTCTTACTTTTTATGGGAATAAAATGGACACTTTTGGTAAGTCTGTCTACAACTACCCAAATCCCCATATTACCCTTCCTTGATCTTGGCAACCCATCTACAAAATCCATTGAAACACTTTCCCATTTCCACAGCGGAATCTCTAAAGGGTTGAGCAAACCTCCAGGCTTCTTTTGCTCATCCTTGACTTGCGGGCACACTAAGCATCTAGAAACGAACTCAGCCACGTCCTTTTTCATTCCGGCCCAAAAGAAAATTCGCTTCATATCCCTATACATCTTGTCACCACTGGGATGTATGGTCATCTTAGAGCAATGTGAGTCTTCAAGAATTGCCTTCTTCAAACTCTCGTCTTGTGGTACGCGAAGTCTCCCATCTCAACGCAGCCAGCCTCTCTCATCTATAGCATATCTATTAAGATGACTCGAATACTCCCCTCCGATAAGCTTGCCTACTGTCTTAACCAATTGTGGGTCATCTTCCTGTGCCTCCCCAACTTGACCCAAAAGTGTAGGTTGAACCTCTAACAATGCCAACATTCCGGGTACATAATCGACAGAGGGTCTGAAGTCAAATGTAACACCCCGCCTCCGCTAGGGTCACTCGCAAAGGAATGCACTAGCTTTAGAGGGGCATTATTGGTAAACATGCACAGAAATATCACAAGACAGAACATATATAAATAGCGGAAGTAAAATCAAACTTTCATAACATGAATAAATAAGGTCTAAAGCCTTTTACATCAGAGTACACCAAAACCTGTCTTGCAATAGTAAAGAAGCATAAAGACTTTTTAGTAAATTATTCCCCAAGTAAAACCGTAAAGTAGCCATAGCCAAGAGAAGTCCAAGCCATCCATGATGACCTTCAAGCAGAAGAAGTCCGAACTAAACAGCATTGTTTCCTCCCTGAAAACCTGGGGGGGGGGGGAAACGGAAGAAAAGAGGCGAAACAAAACGGGTCAGTCAAAAAGACTGAGTAAGTCCTATCTACTTCCAGTATAAAAACAGGTAAAGGTAACATGACATGCATAAACTGAAAGTAAACATAAGGATAACTACAAGATAGATAAACCAGGGTAGCCGGTTGAACTACTGCGGCAAGGTAAACTAAGGTATCATGATATACTACGGTGTTATGATAAGTCAAAGTATCACATCGTCAGATTTCTATCGAGTACATTATCCCAAGGTATCTACCCCGTCTAACATCCCACGGTATCTATTATGTATATTCTTCCTAGTTCTAACATGTATATTTGCTCTGCACCTCTCGTACTAGTATCCCTACCCGCGTCATGTGTTAACCATGAATGTCCCGTGCTCAAAGTCGTGTAATGGTCCATGTCAACCTACTATCGCATATATAGGTTACTCAAATCATATGTTTCTTTCCATGTATATAAGTTCAGTCCTTTGCCGTACCTCGTACGGGCTTCCTCATGTCGTATTATCCTTGAATTCGTTTGGACTGTCACCCTTGTTCTAGCTAGGCTTTTCCATATGAATCATCGTTTGAACTACTAGGACTTACGCCACCTAGCACCACTAGGGATTACGCTTACCTATTGCACGCTTTCGTATTTCGGTTTGGGTTAAACCACCTAGGCCACTAGGGATTACGCTAAGCCTCAACCGCGCCCTTTTTCCCACGCATTCATCGTGAATCGTTTTTCTATAACTGTATGCACATGTATCACATCGTGCCATCCGAGTCCTGTCACAGGGCAAACCAAGAAATACAGGACTCGGTCAGGAGCTTTAGATTTATCTGCCGATGCAGATACTAAGGTCTGCTTTTCTACACGTGGCTATGGTCCCACGAGACCCCTCCCTCAACTAGTGAAAGGCAACACAAGAGAGAATCTTGCATGAGAACTACACTCCGGCCAGCCCACATCCTACGGCCTACCTCACCCATAATTAGATAGCAATTATGGTCTGTTGGGTGTTCCCTGCCTTTCCGTACGTACACGCTTGACTCAAGATGGTAGATGATCGACGAACTTGCTATCTCGGGCACCTTATGTATTCGTCGACTCACTGCTATCCAACCCAGTCTTTAGGTCGCTCGCATAGCAACCAAGGCATATTCTTGGTTCTTCTAACGCAGACCTCAACCTCTCGTGAGCCTAGTATAATGACCTGGCAGCTCACAGAGGGATCCCAAGAATATCCTCACGTTCCCCGAAGCCGCTGCTTCGTTACCCAGTTCGCTGGAGCCTTTATCTAAATCAGATAGCCTGCTCCTACACGCATACTTAAACGTTGACCTAACGTATCGGGTTACTAATCTATCTAAGAAATGGTCCAAATTTCCTTGACTAAGAATTATTACTTAGTTTCCCTTAACTAAGGTTTACCACTTAGCCTTATTTCCATAATCCTTGTTAACTATGGTTATTTACCTAATCCTCCGAATTAGGGTTTATCTAATGGGTTAAGTGTCACTTAAGTTCATAACTTAGCCCGTCTACCAACCATGTCAAAATTGGCTAAGTATACAAGTCCAAAACTTAACCCTACAAACCATGTGTCAAGTTGGTTAAGTATATCAAGGAATCCATGACTTAACCTCGTCTAATTATCATTTTAGATTGGTTAATTACATAATTTAACTTGACCTTGTCATCAAATCGGTCAAGCGTATTCAAGTGATTCGTGACTTAGCCTTATCTTGTTTTCACGTTAGATTGGTTAAGTATAGATTAACTTAACCTCATCAAATTAACGAGTTAGATTGGTTAAGTATAGGTCACTTAACCTCATCAAATTAACAAGTTAGATTGGTTAAGTATAGGTCACTTAACCTCATCAAATTAACGAGTTAGATTGGTTAAGTATAGGTCACTTAACCTCATCAAATCATCGTGTTAAATTAGTTAAGTGTTTAACTTAACCCCATTAAATTACCAAGTTGGATTAATTAAGTCTAGGCTAACTTAACCCCATCCGATTACCATGTTTAGATTAGCTAAGCCTAATCTTAACCCCATCCATTAACTGTATTATACGGTTAAGTGTCATTAAGAAAATTTACTTAACCTTATCACGTTATCGTGTTGGATTGATTAAGTGTTGGTTAACTTAATCCCGTCCACTAGTCGTATAAAAATGGTCAAGTGTCATTAGGCAAATCAAGTTACTTAACCTACCCAAGCGTATCATGTTTTGTTAAGTATCATTAGCCTAATCAAATTACTTAACCCATTTGTCCATATCATATTTGGTTAAGCCTCATTAATCAAATTAACTTAACCCTATTATGTGGCATTAATTTAATTAATGCACCCTCAACCTCTCACATTAGACCTTGTTGTGGTTACTAGTTAAGCCGGGCGGGTCCGGGTAGATTTATACGACAACCTGGTCTAACCTCGGGTCTTAAGCGCGACATGACCAACTTCTCACATTGGGTCCTATTGTTTGCAACTACTAGTTAGGCCGGTCGGTTCCGGGTAGTTTTACGTTGCAAACTAAACCCAACCTCGAGTTGGCCATACTTATATTATCTGAGTTCATCATGTTTCCAAAACATGTTACAAGTTTTCAAGCATTTGGGTAGACCTAACTTAATAGGTAAATTCCCAAAGGGTAGACCTAACTTAATAGGTAAATTCCCAAGCTCATGTCTTTATGCATACTTACATGCCAACTTCCAAGTTATCTTTCAAGTCATATTTTCAAGTATAAACACATGTCATAATCAAGTTAAGATTTCACGACATGTTCGTATTTATCTAACTACCCAAAATCGTATTTTCCCAACGCAAGCAAAGCGAGTCAACATAGTAGGTATACTATGGCTACATGTAGACCCCAAAACATACATGATGCCACAAAAGGGATTGGCTCCAAACATGCATAGCGTCATAAGGGGGTTTGGCCTTAAAACATGCATGATAGAGTCATATAGGGATTGACCATAAGCATGCATACTATCATATAGGATTTGGCCACAAACTTGCATAATATCATAAGGAGGTTTTTGCCACAAACATGCATGAATCATAAGGGGTTGGTGTTCATATGCATGCAAAAGCCCCAAGGTCAAGTATTTGGCTATGTTTCATAAGTCAAATGGTTCCTAAAGGTTCATGCTAGCATTTCATGCATAAAGATCCAAACTTGCAAGTTAAACTAGGTTATGCATAGCATGAGAGGCATGATTAAGTCACTCACATGGCCTAAAATCATAAACATGAACACAAGAGGCAAGGTGAGGTTCATATAGGTTCGCATAATCATGTTTAGCCTCATTTTATCCCATGTCAACATTAAAAATACCGTTTTGATCCAAAAGTAGCTAGAACTTACATAGTTAGGCCTAGGGAAAGGAGCATGAATCATCTTGGCTAAGAAAGGTGCCTCCTTTGTAGAAGAATCGTCATGGAACTCGCATAGCAATGTTGATTTGGCCTTGATTTGGTGTAGCAAGCTTGCACCTTTTGATTTGAACTTGATTTGGATGCATGGGCTCTAGGGATTTGAGATGGAGGCCATGATCAAGATTGATTTTGGCAGCACTTAGTTGCTAGGTTTGATTTTTAGGGATTTAGGTTAGGTTTAGGGTCTTTTTATAGAGATTAGGATAGTTTTAGGCCCTTAGATTAACCCTAGGATAGATTAGGACCATCAGATCTCGGAAGCTTCCAGAACCAGCCCAAGAACAAGACCAGGTGAGACAATCAGGTGCGCCAGGCAGCTTGCCCCGGCCACCCCCTGTCGACAGGCAAGTCGACAGGGCTGTCGACTTGGTCTGGGCCCAAGTCGACAGGCCTGTCGACAGTCCTGTCGACATGGCCTAGGCAGGGAAACTTCCCGCCTAGCCCCAGATCTGATTTCCAAAACTGTTTCCGAAATTCAAATTCCCAGAAATCTTCTTTGGGCCTTTAACGGGTCACACGGACTCCGATTTTCGAAAACTCGGACTCTATTTCGCGTATTTTTCCGAGACGAACGCAATGGCATAGCCCGTTTTACTTGATTCAGAATTTAAAATTAAATTCTGCCTTGATTCTCGTTTTAACATGTTATCGAAAAATACGGGTTGTTACATCAAAGGTAGATATATACTCCAAACTCTGCTGTTCTACAAAAAAAGGACTTAAAGTAAACTTCTTCCTACTTAAGGCGTCAGCTACAACGTTATCCTTTCTAGGGGTATAAGCGATCTCAAAATCGTAGGATGCCAAAAACTTCATCCACCTCTGTTGCCTCAAGTTTAAATCTTTCTGAGAGAACAAGTACTTCAGCGACTTATGGTCTGTATACAACTCAAACCTCTCGCCAAGCAAATAATGACGGCATGACTTAAGCGTAAAAACTATGGCAGCCAACTCTAAGTCGTGGGTATGGTAATTTTTCTCATGGGCTTTCAACTGCCTTCCACCGTAGCATATTACCCTTCCCTCCTGCTTTAAAATTGCGCCAAACCCTATCCCGCAAGCATCGGTATATACTGTGAATGGCTTATTCCCGTCTGGCAAAACTAAAACTGGAGCTGTCGTCAAAGCCCTCTTTACACGTTGGAAAGCATTGTCACAATCAACATTCCAAGAAAAAGTCAAGTTCTTCCTTGTTAACTGAGTGACTAGGGCTGATATCTTCGCGAAGTCCTTAGTGAACTTCCTATAATAACCAGCCAGCCCTAAAAATCTTCTTACTTCTGTGGCATTCTTAGGAATTTTCCAATCTTGGATTTCCACCACCTTTGCGAGATCTACAGCTATCACATCCTTAGAGACCACATGTCCTAAGAACCTCACTTCTTTTCTCAAAAAATAGCACTTGGATAACTTAGCTTTAAGTTGATGCGCCCGTAGAGTCTCTAAGACTTCCCTAAGATGTAGGGCATGCTCTTCTTCACTTTTAGAGAAAATCAGGATATCGTCCACAAAGTCTACCACAAACTTGTTTATAATCTCCCTAAACATCCTACTCATTAAGTCCACAAAGTATGCGGGTGCATTCGTCGAACCAAAAGGCATGACGAGCCACTCGAAGAAACTGTCAGGAGTTCTAAATGCAGTCTTATCTATGCTGTCTTCAGCCACCCTTAGCTGATGAAACCCTATAGCCAAATCCAGTTGTGAGAAACTGAAGCACCCACCAACTGATCGAATAAATCATCTATCCTCGGTAATGGGTGTATTTTCTTCTTAGTTAGTTTATTCAGCTCTCTATAGTCCTTGCACAATCTAAGTGAACCATCAGCTTTCGTAACAAAAACAACTGGAGCAACCCACTTCGAAATACTTCTTCTTATGAACCCCTTCTCAAGCAATTCTTTCACTTGCTTACTGAGTTCTCTTTTCTCTCTCGGAGCCATATGGCACACTGGTAATACAATTGGCTTTGCATTATCTACTGGGTATATTTGAAAGTCTATCTCACGCATCGGGGGTAAACCTCGAACCTCATCGAAGACGTCACAATATTCACGGACCACACGAACAGATTCCAAATCATCATTGGATGCGTCAAGGGTTTCTAGGTAGCTAAGCATTACCGAACCTCTAGGGTCACAAGAAATATCAAGGGTCTTTCCACAACGAGTCAACAATCTAACTACCCTTCTTTCACAATCCAGGATGACCCCGTATTTAGCAAGCCAATCCATGCCTAGAATCGTGTTGTAGCCCATGAAGCCAAGAATGAAGGCGTTGCATTCAAACCCATCGCCCAAGATAGACACTCTCAAATCCCGACAAATCATTGAAAGATGATCCTAACCACCAATAGGATTTGAGACTACTATAGGATCCATAACTAGACTAGTATTCAGGTGCAGTTTTTCAACTAACGAAGAAGATACAAACGAGTGTGAAGCGCCAGAGTCAAAAAAAGCACAAATAGGATGATCAAATAGAAAAACTAAACTTTCAACGAAAATGTTTCTACCTCTCTCCTGTCCTGGAGCCACGAGAGCATGAACCTGCCCTCTTTCCTGTCCTAGTGCCATGAGAGCCTGAATCTTCCCTCCAGAAGTGGACCCTGTCGTTTTCCCTTGCTAGTGGAAGCATCCAGTCTTCTTCTTCTTCCTACAGTCACTGCTCAGATGGCCTAGTGTTCCAAAATTAAAGCACCTTTTCTTTCCCTTGCTATTGTTATACTTACCACCTTTCTTGTTTTGATGTTGTGTTTTCTTTTGATCCCCTTTCTTCTCCGGTGCCTTATTAGCATTATCACCCTTCACCTCTTCATGCATACGCGCCATGTCAACCAATCTCTCAAAGGTAGCCCCCATCGGAATGTGGGTCATAGCCAACCTATGTAGCGGCTCATTTAAACTTTTAACGAACCTCAGGTCCTTCTTCTCAAGTATGTTCACCAAGTCTAAGCCAAATCTCGCCAACTAATTGAACTTGTTGACGTACTCCTTTACTGACAAATTTCCTTCCTTCAATGCTAAGAGCTTCTCCATATATAAATTTTCTTCTGCTCATGAGAGAAATTTCATCTCGAACCTACGCCTGAAATCCATCCATGTCTCCACTGGACGCTCTCCATTCGTAATCTCCCACCAAAATGAGGCTTCGTCCTTCATTAACCAAGCAGCCAATTGGACCTTCCTTCCATCTTCTACCTCGAAAATACCAAATAAATCTTCCACCTCCTTAAGCCAATTTCGAACTTCTACAAACGTCTCTGATCCGTGAAAAGGTTTCCCGCCCATTGCCCGAAAATCTTTGCATATCTTCGAAAACGTATCAACGCGAGGTGGGGGAGGAGGAGGAGCAACTGCAGTTGGGGGAGGAGGAACATTTGCTGGGCCTGCGGTAGTGGCCCTAGCCTCCAGATACCTTTTAAACCAGCCTGGTATCGGTATGCCCTCGAGTATCTCAGGTTCCCCAGACATGCTGAAAAAGAAAAAGGAAGAGATTCAAAACGGAGAATCGAAGGAAAATTATATGGCTTTTGAGGGTTATGTTTTTAAAACAAACTTTTCTCTTGAAAATACATTCTTTAAAACATATTTTTGAAAGTATTTCTTTATGAAATTTTTTTGAAAAACAGTTTTTCAAAATTCATATCTAGTTTGGTAAACTTCAGCTCTGGTACCACGCGTAACACCCCACGTCCATTAATGTCACTCTCAAAGTGAATGCGTTAACTTTCATGGAGCATTATTAGTGTATAGAATAGAATATAACAAGACAGATACATATATTGGTACTTGAAAATTTTAAAACAACTTTTATTGCAGTGGAGAAATAGTTTGACTACAACAACTTCATAAACCAATAGTAAAATCAAGTACACTTAATATCCATCTTGACAAATTGTTTTCTAAGTACATAAAGTAATAAAGCATAACCCTAACATAAGTAGCCATAAAAGAGATGAGCTGAACTTTACTTTCAGCAATCCAAGCACTTCCAAAAGAGAGAGAGAAAGAGATCCAAGATCAAGCTCCACTAGTGCAACACCCCGTGAATTCTATAACATTAAGCTTCACAACTTAAAATGTAATTAATTCTAAATGAAAGAATTAAGGGAAATAGGTTTCACCATTGCGTTCGACTCGGAATTCTTCTTAAGATAGAGTCCAAGTTTGCATGAATCGGACTCCGTATGAAGGAGTTATGACCTTCGGAAGTTTCAGAATAAAATTTAAAATTCAAACAGCTCAGTTTCAAATTCATAATTAGAAAAACAGCTTCAAAATGGGCTGGGCAGGATAATTCCCGCCTAGGGACCAGGTCGACCATAGGGTCGACCATGGTGTCGACCTGGCCCCAGGTCAACCATGGTGTCGACCTGGGTGTCGGCCTGCCAGTCGACCTACCTGGTCGACCTGGCTGGCTAGGTCTGGCTCTGGCTCGAATTTCTGTGGCTCGGTGTGTCATTAGGGCTGACATGTCACCACTTGGTTGGCTCTTTGAACTTTGTATGGTCTAGATTCCTCCTGTCTTCATCTGACGGCTCAAAACAATTTAAAAATCTATATATACACCCTAAGTCCTAACTAAAAATTCACACAAAAAAATAAGATGGGAGTCGTCATGCTGCCAGGAAGGAATTGAGCGTAACCGCCAAGAGAGAGAAGCTTAGAGACGAATCAAATTAAGAAGAAGACTAAAGCTTAATCAAATTAATCAATGCAACGTTAATCTACCCAAAGGAACGTATCTCAATTTCAGAATTCAGAATCCAGAATTCAAGATTCTGCATTCGTTGTAAGTATAGTGACTTTTAGGAATATGAATAAAAACTATGACGTGATTCGATGTAAATGAAAATAGAATTGTGTTATTGTATGGTAATGATATAAATTCTGTGTATTGCAATGATTCTGTCATGACTTATGTATTGATGTTTGTGGCCTAAATTGATTGATGCAAGCCTATTGAACAATGGTATATGAAAATAATGGCACTTGGAAGTTGTGGCAAAAACTCGAATTTGATCCCTTTATATTTATGTCTATGGCATGGACTATATACATTCACTAAGTCTGGATTAAGGCTTATGTAAACATGTTCTAGATTTGGGACCTTTTATGTCAACATGACCCAAAATCTATGAACACATTCTTACGTTTATTTGCAAGTATAATTGGATCTATGTTAAGTATCGTTTGGTTTACATAAACTATGCAAGTTCATGTTGAAATAGGCTGTATGATTAGATGTTAAAATTGGACATTTTGGTGAAAATACAACATGTTAGTTTTGTGGTTGACATTATGCCAAGTTAAACATGTTTAAAACCCAAGTTTTTATAAGCCTAAACTATGCCATTTCATATGTCACCTACTTAGTTATACTTTGATTAGAATGCAAGTTCACATGACCCATAATTTATGTTAGTTGAATCGCTAAATTGCAAGTTCATCCGCCACACACCTTTATGTATTGTAAAATATTACATGTTCTTGGTTTCCCCTTTTTCCCACGTTTACAAAGTTGGGCTTGATTTTGTCGAGCCCAACACTTGTTATAATGATGCGAACGTACGAACGGGGGTAATAACGTTGGGTGTAAAACATGAAAATATTTGTTGGCATGTTTGGCACATGCCAACGACAATGACATTTAAGCGGTGTGAATTGTTATACCCAAGAATAAAAGACATGACATTTACATATAATTGAGAAGTGATAAAATATGTAAATTTAGAAAATGTGGTATGCTTAACCCGAGGTTGGATTGAGTTGTGACGTAAACCTGCCCGGACCCGCCCGGCTGTCCAGTAGTCACAACAATACCTATCCAATGTGGGTGGTTAAGCATTGAGCTCAATAATGACCCGAGGTTAGACTGAGCTACGGTGTAAACCTGCCCGAAACCGACCGGCACATCTAGTAACCGTAGCAATATCTATCTAATGTTAGTGGTCAGGTGCTCTAAGAGGCTAAGGACAGATGGTAGGGTTAAGTCAACTATAAACCCTTAACCAAATTCAACATGTTAACAAAAATTGATGGGTGAGGTTAGGTAAATACAAACACTTAACCACTTAACATGTTTGACTAGAAACCCTAGTAATGAGGGACACGTTTCAGTAGTAACCTAAGTTAGGTATCATGGTACCCTGAAACTAGGCAGGGTGGGGCACGATTACTGGGCTGATTGTAAGCGGTCAAAACGACGGCGGTGGGTGCACAGTGTAGGTTCTAACGGGGTGCGGGCGTGCACACACTCCGGAGAAGACAAACAGGGCACTGGGGACACCAGTAGTATAACCTATGCATTCTAGAATTGTGTCGGGGCCGCCACCATGGGGCTTGATACACCCCATGTTGGGACCAGCATAGGTATCTACAATTCTTGGGAGCCGTATGACACATGTTTATGCGAGTAGGAGACGATCTTTAGAAAATGGGGATCACTGCACCCTCAGCATGGGGTGCCAATTAGAATAAGCTCAAGTAGGTGCAGAGATATAGTGTGGGTGCGATAGTACATTTGATTCTAAACGACACATCCTTAGCTTTTGTCACTTTCCTGTTTTCAGTTTATATCTATCGTGCCCCTTTTCTTATTCACATACTGAAGAGTTACTAGATTTACTCAGGCTTTATGTCTGACTCTATTTTCTTTTCGTCTTCTTTTCTTTCGTCCCCTCCCCCCAGGTCCATAGGGAGGAAACAACTCAGCTCAGTCAGACTCTTTGCAAGCTCCAAGACCGTAGATATATGGTTTGGATCTCTTTTGCTTGGATTATGGCTTTGGATATCACTATGGGGATTTTTGTCACTTTATTTATGTTTTATGCTTCTTTAATAATCAAGACAGTAATGAGGTTGTAATGTTGGAAGTATTTTGAGACAATTATGGAAATGTTTTGTTTGAACACGTATTGATGAAATAAAAGTCTGTTTGGTTTCCGCTGTTTAAAATATGTGTATTCAAATCTGTCTTGTGTTTATCTGTGGCTTTTACTTATAAACCTCCACCAAAGTTAAGGCATTCCCTTTGTAAGTGAGCTTAACAGAGGTGGGGTGTTTCACTTGGTATCAGAGAATAGGTTTACCAGACTAGATAAAAGTTTTTGAAAGTATTTTCAAAAAGGAAGTTTAAAGAAGCATTTTTCAAGAAAAAGTGCTACATTTTTAAAGAGGCATAATCCCTCAAAGCCATCTCTCTCTATCCTTCGTTTTGAATGTTTCCTTTCTGTTTCAGCATGTATGGAGACCATAAACTTCTAGAAGGAGTACCGATACCCAGCTGGTTTAGGAGCTACTTAGAAGCAAGGGCCAATGGCGCGGGCCCAGCAGACATTCCTCCTCCAGTGGCCGCTGTTCCTCCTCCTCCTCCTCCGCGTGGAAATGCCTTCGCAAAAACATGTAGAGACTTCAAGGCTATGGGTGGAAAAGACTTTTATGGGACATAATCCTTTGTAGGAGCAAGAAACTGGCTAAAGGAGACTGAGGATCTGTTTGTCATCTTCGGAGTTGATGACAGGCAAAAGATACAACTAGCAGTGTGGTTGCTTAAAGATGAAGCTTCCTATTGGTGGGAAATTACCAATGCTCAAAGGGCGGTGGAAACATGGGAAGATTTCAGGACAAGGTTTGAGATGAAATTCCTCTCCCAAGATGAAAGAAGCCTGCAAATGGAGAAGTTCCTAACTCTTAAATATGGAGCATGACGATCAGGGAGTACGTCAATCAGTTTAATCAGCTGGCCAGATTTGGGCTGGACTTAGTAAACACCCAACACAAGAAGGCGCTTTGCTTCGTCAAAGGTTTGAATGAGCCTCTACATAGCCTTGCTATGACCCATGTATGCACAGGAGCGACTTATGAAAGCTTGGTGGACATGGCGTTGCAACACGAGGAAGACAATGGCAAGAAAGAGACTAAGGTGGAAGAAAAGAAAGAGAGTTTACAAGCTAAGAAAACAGACATCAAGAAAGGAGGGAAGAACAATAAGCCCCGTGAGAGGAGAAGGTGCAATTTCTGTAGCATTGTGGGACATATATCAAATGACTGCCAAAAAAGGAAGGCGAAGATGAGTGGTTGCTTCCATTGTGGAGAGACTGGGCACCAAGCTAAGGACTGCCCAAAGAAGAGAGGGCAGGGACAGAAAGCCAGATCCACTTCAGGGGGTCAGGTTCATGTGATAGTGTCACCTTCACAGGAATGAGGTAGTAATATTCCTGTAGAAAGTGTAGTCTATCTTTATGATCATCTAGTTCGCACACTTTTTGACTCTGGCACATCACACTCTTTTGTTTCATCTGCCTTAGTAGAATCTCTGCATCTAGACACTAGTATGGTATAAGATCCCTTAGTAATTTCAAATCCAATTAGGGGCTCCGCTTACTTGTCAATGGTTTGTTTGGATTTGAAAATCTCTATTCTCAGCGTTGAATTTAGTTGCAATGCCTTTGTTTTGGGATTCTCGGGATATGGTTTGATCTGAGGCATGGACTGGTTATCCAGTAATAGTGTCATTCTTGATTGTGAGAAAAGAGTAGTTAGACTCTTGACTCGGCTTGGTAACACTGTATAAATTTCTTGTAATCCCTTGAATGATGTTATGCTTTGTTATCTAGAGTCGCTTGATGCTTCTGATGAGAATTTGCAATCAGTTAGAGTAGTACGGAAATATCCGGATATCTTTGAGGAGGTGAAAGGCTTACCTCCGAGGCGGGAAATAGACTTCTGCATATATCTTGTGGATAATGCAAAGCCTGTAGCTTTACCTGTCAGACACATGGCTCCAAAGGATAGAAAGGAGCTCAGTAAGCAGGCTAAAGAACTTCTCGAAAAGGGTTTCATTAGGCGGAGCATTTCAGAATGGGGTGCTCCAGTGGTGTTCGCAACCAAAGCGGACGGTTCTCTTCGCCTTTGCGTCGACTATAGGGAGTTAAACAAATTGACCAAGAAAAATAGGCACCCTCTTCCCCGAATCGACGATTTGTTTGATCAGCTTGTAGGTGTGACGGTCTTCTCCCAACTTGATTTGGCGACTGGGTTCCATCAGCTAAGAGTAGCTGAAGACAGCATTGATAAAACGGCGTTCAGAACCCCAAACGGTTTCTTTGAGTGGCTGGTCATGCCTTTCGACTTGACAAACGCACCCGCTTATTTCGTAAACCTAATGAGCAGGGTGTTCAGAGAATTCCTCAAAAAATTTGTGGTTGTTTTCGTAGTTGATATATTAATCTTCTCAAAGAACGAGGAAGAACATGCTCAACATCTGAAAGAAATCATGGATACTCTCCGTGCATATCAGCTAAAAGCCAAATTCTCCAAGTGCCACTTTTGGAGAAAAGAAGTAAGATTTCTTGGACATATAGTGTCCAAAGAGGGGTTGGAGGTGGACCCCGCGAAAGTGGTGGCAGTGCAAGATTGGAAGACACCAAGAAATGCAACCAAAGTTCGAAGCTTTCTTGGGCTAGCCGGTTTTTACCGAAAGTTTATTAGGGATTTCGCGAAAATCTCAGCCCCACTCAAAAGGCTAACAAAGAAGAATCTGGCGTTCACTTGGGATACGGACTGCGAGTTTGCTTTCCAACGATTAAAAAGGGCTCTAACAACAGCTCCAGTTCTAACTTTTCCTGACGGAAGCAAAATGTTCACAGTATACACAGATGCATGTGGAACGGGACTAGGCGCTGTTCTAATGCAAGAAGGAAGGGTAGTAGCTTATGGTGGAAGACAACTGAAAGTTCATGAAAAAAACTACCCAACCCACGATCTTGAGTTACCCGCCATCATCTTTGCGCTTAAGTCTTG
The DNA here is from genome assembly GCA_030737875.1 of Allium sativum. Taxonomy (NCBI): domain Eukaryota; kingdom Viridiplantae; phylum Streptophyta; class Magnoliopsida; order Asparagales; family Amaryllidaceae; genus Allium; species Allium sativum. Next base: position 1,054,010,400 of record CM060916.1, on the reverse strand, counting down.
GCGCCATTATCTCTTAAGTGAGAAGTTCGAATTATACAATGACCATAAATCGTTGAAATATCTCTTCTCGTAGAAGGATCTGATCTTGAGGCAGCAAAGATGGATGGAGTTTCTTTGCTCGTATGACTTTGAAATTTCCTATACTCCCGGCAAAGGCAACGTAGTAGCAGATGCGTTGAGCCGAAAGGAACTGATCTTAAGCCCGCTCTTTGTGGAAAAGCAAAGCTTGGAGTATATAGCCAGTTTTAACTTTAGGCCCTCCTCGGATTTTGTACCGGGTTTGTTAGCATCTCTCGAAGTACGCCCTACTCTCTTGGACTCAATAGGGGTTGCACAACGTATAGAACCTCAGCTTGTTGATGTGATTAATAAACTTATTAGGGGTAAGACTTCTAGTCACCTCAGTAGATACGCCATCGATGATAAGGGTTGGCTGTGGCGAGATGGAAGATTATGCGTCCCACAAGCTAGGGAGTTGACAAAGAAGGTTCTCGAGGAAGCGCATCAATCCAATATGACTGTCTAAGGGTATAAAAAGGACTTTCTTTTGGAGCGGCATGAAAAAGGACGTGGCAAATTTCGTTTCTAAGTGCATGACCTGCCAACGGGTCAAGATGGAACAAAAGAAGCCTGGAGGACTACTTCATCCTTTAGAGGTCCCACAATGGAAGTGGGATAGCATTTCAATGGAATTCGTTGATGGACTACCTAGGTCAAGAAGAGGCAATAGTAGCATTTGTGTAATAGTGGATAGGCTTACTAAGAGCGCCCACTTTATACCTATCAAGAGTAGAAGGACTGCCTCATCTCTAGCATCTCTTTATCTCAAGGAAATAGTTCGACTCCATGGGATACCCTCCAGCATTGTTAGTGACCGAGACCCTATCTTCACAAGCAAATTTTGGCGGAGTCTGCAAGAAGTTGTAGGCACACAGTTAAGTTTGAGCACGGCCTATCACCCCCAAACCAATGGACAGACAGAAAGGGTGAATGAAGTTTTAGAGGACCTTTTAAGACTTTGTGTTCTTGACTTTGGAGGGACATGGGAGGATCACCTTCCTTTAGTGGAATTTGCATACAACAACAGCTACCAAGCTACCATAGGCATGGCACCCTTCGAAGCCTTGTATGGAAGACCGTGCAAATCACCAACTTGTTGGTGGGAGTCTACAGATAAGCTTATACTTGGGCCAGACATGATTCGAGAGACTTCAGAGAAAGTGGACTTGATACAGAGAAGGATGAAGATAGCCCAAGACAGACAAAAATCCTACGCCGACAAAAGAAGGACCGACCTTAAGTTTGAGGTTGGGGACAGGGTTTTCCTTAAGGTATCTCCTTTAAGGAACGTCGTTCGCTTTGGATCCACAGGAAAGCTAACACCAAGATTTGTAGGACCATTTCCTATCATCGAGAAGGTTGGGAAGATGGCCTATAGATTAGAGCTACCTGAGAGACTGGCCGGAGTTCACAACATCTTTCATGTTTCACACCTCCAGAAGTGTTTGCATGAGTCAGCGGAAGTGGTGGAACCTAGCTTTCTAGTAGAAGCCGAAGTGGAACGTGAAGCATCTGTGAGGTGAGTTCCAACCCGCATCTTAGGAACTGAAGTGAAAAAGATAGGCAACCGCGAAGTCAAGCTCGTTAAAGTTCAATGGAGCGATGCCGAGGAAGACGCGAGTTGGGAAACTGAGGACAGAATACGTGTTGCCTACCCTCTTCTTTTTAAGGATACATCTTTGATCTATCTTTTTCCTTAAGTTATGATTTATTTATCTTTTTAGGTATATCTCCTCGGTCCTTTTTCTAACTCCTTAGGTAGAAAACAAATGGATGCAAACATGTATTTGAAAACAAGTTATCGATGATGGCTGCAAATGGTTGCTAGTGATTGCTAGTGGTTGCTCGTGGATGCATATACACACACACCCTAGGTTATAGATCGGCTCAGTCACTCCATATTACATATGCATATATGTATTCTCATTTGTAAATGGTTGAAACTTGATATGCCGTCATGTGGTCGTCGCATTTGAATGATAAGTTGAGCACTCATGTAGACTTTATGAGTAGGAAAAATTTGCATACATAATGGATTCATGACACTTACATGATTCGCATTAAGGAGGTCAACTGAATCAGTAGCCCGCCTGATTTCTGCATTAGATAAGGACATATACACATGCTATGCATATGATCATGAAGTATTAGAAGTCTTTTAAGGACAGTGGACGCCTGTGTTTGTTGGTTGAGTAGATGGACGGTTGGATGGTAGGATATACATTCTTCCTAACTTGAAGATTTCGGGGATGGAATGCTTTTAAGGGGAGAGAATGTAACACCCCGTGAATTCTATAATATTAAGCTTCATAAATTAAAGTGTAATTAATTATAAATGAAAGAATTAAGGGAAATTGGTTACGTCATTGCGTTCGTCTCGGAATTCTTCTTAAGATAGAGTCTGAGTTTGCGTGAATCGGACTCCGTATGAAGGAGTTATGACCTTCAGAAGTTTCATAATAAAATTTAAAATTCAAACAGCTCGGTTTCAAATTCGAAATTCGAAAAATAGGTTCAAACTGGGCTAGGCGGGAAAATTCCCGCCCAGGGACCAGGTCGACCATAGGGTCGACCATGGTGTCGACCTGGCCCCAGGTCGACCATAGTGTCGACCTGGGTGTGGACCTACCTAGTCGACCTGGCTGGCTAGGTCTGGCTCTGGCTCGAATTTCTGTGGCTCGGTGTGTCATTAGGGCTGACATGTCACCTCTTGATTGGCTCTTTGAACTTTGTATGGTCTAGATTCCTCCTGTCTTCATCTGACGGCTCAAAACAATTTAAAAATCTATATATACACCCTAAGTCTCAACTAAAAATTCACACAAAAAAATAAGATGAGAGTCGTCATGCTGCCAGGAAGGAATTGAGCATAGCCGTCAAGAGAGAGAAGCTTAAAGACGAATCAAATTAAGAAGAAGACTAAAGCTTAATCAAATTAATCAATGCAACGTTAATCTACCCAAAGGAACGCATCTCAATTTCAGAATTCAGAATCTAGAATTCAAGATTCTGCATTCGTTGTAAGTATAGTGACTTTTCAGAATATGAATAAAAACTGTGACGTGATTCGATGTAAGTGAAAATAGAATTGTGTTATTGTATGGTAATGATATAAATTCTATGTATTGTAATGATTCTGTCATGACTTGTGTATTGATGTTTGTTGCCTAAATTGATTGATGCAAGCCTATTGAACAATTGTATATGAAAATAATGGCACTTGCAAGTTGTGGCAAAAACTAGAATTTGATTCCTTTATGTTTATGTCTATGGCATGGACTATATACATTCACTAAGTCCGAATTAAGGCTTATGTAAACATGTTCTAAATTTGAGACCTTTTATGTCTACATGACCCAAAACCTATGAACACATTCTTATGTTTATTTGTAAGTATAATTGGATCTATGTTAAGTATCATTTGGTTTACATAAACTATGCAAGTTCATGTTGAAATAGGCTATATGATTAGATGTTAAAATTGGACATTTTGGTGAATATACAACATGTTAGTTTTGTTGTTGACATTATGCCAAGTTAAACATGTTTAAAATCCAAGTTTGTATAAGCCTAAACTATGCCATTTCATATGTCACCTACTTAGTTATACTTTGATTTGAATGCAAGTTCACATGACCCATAATTTATGTTAGTTGAAAAGCTAAATTGCAAGTTCATGCGCCACACACCTTTATGTATTGTAAAATATTACATGTTCTTGATTTCCCCTTTTTCCCACGTTTACAAAGTTAGGCTGGATTGTGTCGAGCCCAACACTTGTTATAATGATGCGAACGTACGAACGGTGGTAATAACGTTGGGTGTAAAACATGAAAATATATGTTGGCATGTTTGGCACATGCCAACGACAATGACATTTAAGCGGTATGAATTGTTAGACCCAAGAATTAAAGACATGACATTTACATATAATTGAGAAGTGATAAAATATGTAAATTTAGAAAACACGGTATGCTTAACCCGAGGTTGGATTGAGTTGTGACGTAAACCTGCCCGGACCCGCCCGACTGTCCAGTAGTCACAACAATACCTATCCAATATGGTTGGTTAAGCATTGATCCCAATAAGGACCCGAGGTTAGACTGAGCTACGATGTAGACCTTCCCGGAACCGACCGACACATCCAGTAACCGTAGCAATATCTGTCTAATGTGAGTGGTTAGGTGCTCCAAGAGGCTAAAGACAGATGGTAGGGTTAAGTCAACTATAAACACTTAACCAAATTCAACATGTTAACAAGAATTGATGGGTAAGGTTAGGAAAATACAGAAACTTAACCACTTAACATGTTTGACTAGAAAACCCTAGTAACGAGGGACCTGTTTCAGTAGTAACCCAAGTTAGGTATCATGGTACCCTGAAACTAGGTAGGGTGGGGCATGATTACTGGGCTGATTGTAAGCGGTCAAAACGACAGCGGTGGGTGCACAATGTAGGTTCTAACGGGGTTTTGGCGGGCACACACTCCGGAGCAGACAAACAGGGCACTGGGAACACCAGTAATATAACCTATGCCTCCTAGAATTGTGTCGGGGCCGCCACCATGGGTCTTGATACACCCCATGGTGGGACTAGCATAGGTGTCTACAATTCTTGGGGGCCGTATGACACATGTTTACGCGAGTAGGTGTCGATCTTTAGAAAATGGGGATCACTTCACCCTCAGCATAGGGTGCTAGTTAGAATAAGCTCAAGTTGGTGCATAGATATAGTGTGGGTGCGATAGTACATTCGATTCTAAATGACACTTCCTTAGCTTGTGTCACTTACCTATTTTCAGTTTATATCTATCATGCCCCTTTTCTTATTCACATACTGATCAGTTACCAGATTTACTCAGGCTTTATGTATGACTCTATTTTCTTTTCACCTTCTTTTATTTCGTCCCCCCCCCCCGCCCCGTAGGTCCACAGGGAGGAAACAACTTAGCTCAATCAGACTCTTTGCAAGCTCCAAGACCGTAGATGTATGGTTTGGATCTCTTTTGCTCAGATTATGGCTTTGGATAACACCATGGGGATTTTTGTCACTTTATTTATGTTTTATGCTTCTTTAATAATCAAGACAGTAATGAGGTTGTAATGTTGGAAGTATTTTGTGACAATTATGGAAATGTTTTGTTCGAACACGTATTGATGAAATAATAGTCTATTTGGTTTCCGCTATTTAAAATATGTGTATTTATATCTGTCTTTTGTTTATCTGTGGTTTTTACTTATAAACCTACACCAAAGCTAAGGCATTCCCTTTGTGAGTGACCTTAACGGAGGTGGGGTGTTTCAACTAGTACTAGTCCCACCCTGAGAACCTGGAGGGAAAAGAGGCGAAAACAAGGGGGTCAGACATAAAGTCTGGCAAGTATAATAACTTTAACAATATAATTATTAAAGTAATTTGGATACGGCATAAACTGGTAAAACAAGGTATGACCATGAAACAAGTGGGCATGACAAAGCAAACAAGAGGAATATTCTAGCGTTAATCTCGTTCCTAATCACTATATTATAATTACTATATTGCACCATTACTAGTCACCCTAAAAGTTGATCCCACCTACAGAACTCAATAATGAAAATGGTAGTTTCGTGTACCCCTAGTTACCTTCATATGTGCCGCCTGCCACTATCTCCACTAGTTGTACCCACTAACCCCATGCGATCGGCTCCCTAACTCGTAGATACCTGTGTTGGTCCCACAGTTAGGTGTATCACTCCCCAAAGTGGCTACCCGATACCACTAAAGACGCACGGCTTATATCTACACGATGCAACAACGTCTTACCTACCTGCCCGGGCCCACGCACGCACATGACCCCGTTGGACTTGCGTTGCCACCGCTAACTCGTTTTGAGCATTTACAATCAAACCCTGTAAGCGTGTCCCGTCCTCGAGCTCATAAAGATATTAATAGGTTACTAGTTTGAAAAGAGTCCCCATGTTTGACTCAAGCTTTCCACCTATGATTGGTCACCGCTACAACTTCCCACTTAACCCCTTCTTATTCATGTCTTCTTAAATGTTATCAACTTGGTTAAGTGTTTCTAATCGTATTTCACTTGCCATCCAAGCCACCCACTTAACCCCTATGTCCCACCACATGTTTATCTGGTTAAGTGTTACTTAATTCGTTAAAACCGTTACCTTGTAATGACCTCCCACATTAGACTACCGTTTGCGGTTGCTGGATTTGCCGGGCGGGTCCGGGTAGTCTTATACCGCAAACGAGCCTAACCTTGTGTCTTTACAATTGTTACGCATTTAATTTGTGCCTTTCACCTCTCACATTAGACTACCATTTGTGGTTGCTGGATTTGCCGGGCGGGTCCGATAGTCTAATCCCACAAACGAGTCTAACCTCGTGTCTTAGGCGGTTAATTATTACATATAATTATTTAATCCCAAATTGGATTAATATCTCTATTCAAATTTGTCAATAAATTCCAAATTAATTTATGTCCATAATTGTCACCTAAATTATGTCCATAATTTCAGGTATATAAATTTATACCAATTAATGTCTCAAATTAATTATATGCCTTTAAGGCCATTTTATGCCAATTCACTACTATGTATATTTAATATTCTCCCATTGTCCCCACGCTATTCGTACGTTTTAACATGACATATGTTAGACTCGCAAATAGTCTAACTTATAAAAAAAATCAACATCACATCTTGCATACCACATAAAATAGACCTAAGGATCATGACATAAGTTTGCATAGCCAATAACTTGCATAGGCAATGGGTATTCATAAATTTTTATAAACTATCATGGATTTAAATATAGATCTAAACATGAAGATGTGAATTTGCATATATGGATATGGTTTTCCTATAACTTGCATATGAATTTCATTCAAACTAGCATATGATTCTCATACAAAACTAGCATAAGCAATGGGCATATAAAACATAAATTTGAATAACTATGTACTGCAATGGATCTAAATATAGATCTAAACATAAAGATGTGAACTTGCATATGGATCTAAACATGTAAATTAATGTCACATGCTTGCATAAACTAGCATATGTATTTACATGATTCACATATTAACTTGTGTATAATCCACCTACAGACTTGCATATGATTCATCAACTAGCATATGATTTTACATCCCAAACTAGCATAAGATTCTTGTACATAACATCCCAAACTTGCATAAGATGAATCAAGTTAAACATGTACAATTCAACATAAGAAATAGATCCACAATAACAAAACTGTGAACGATAACATCACACGACTCAAAGTCATATTCTCATAATCCCAATTATAACTTATCACAATTAAATTAATTAATTATTTTGTGAAAGAAATTATACTCACAAACAAAAGAATAGTCTTGTTTTTCTGGGATATGTATTTTGAAACTGAATTGCTCACCTTTGATGTAGACTAATTGTTATCCTAATTTAGATTAGATTTGATTCTGATTCTTGCTTCTATCTTGTTTTTTAGTTGAAAGAGAACGGCGGGTAATCTGGGTTCTCCATTGACGGCATGGAGGCTCTTAGTATGAGTTAGTGTGATTTTAGGTTGAGAGTTAGGTTGCTTATACATAATTTTAATTAATTTAGAGCCGTCAGATTAACCTAGAAACAACCAAGACCATCCAGTCAAGATAGAATAACACCTCAGCCCTAATGACTCATCACTGAGTCAAAACATCGTCACCTTTCATATCTGCCCTGGAGGGGCAGGTCGAACTCCAGATCGACCACCTGGTCGACCTGTATAGGGAGGTCGACCCCCTGGTCGACTTGGCTTTGGGCGGGAATTTTCCCGCCCAGCCCGCTTCCCTGTTTGAAATTTGAATTTGAAATTTTCTGAACCTGAGCTGCTTTTAATTTATTTAAATTCTGAAACTTCGGAAGGCCATAACTTCTTCATATGAAGTCCAATTCACACAAACTCAGACTCTATGTCAAGCAGAATTCCGAGACGAATGCAATGGCGTAACCCGTTTCCCTTAATTCTCACATTTGAAATTAAGTATTCTTTAATTCGTTAATTTTAATATTTAAAATCACGGGGTGTTACAAGATCGATGTTTTGTATGGCTGAAGTTGTCGGCCGGTTATAGTATGGTAGTGAACTGGTTGCGGTAAAGCACGGGGAAGGCTTGTATGAAGTAGGGAACATTGCGACCGTATTTGAGGGTTGGAACAGTATAGGATTTGTGAAGAAGATGTACGTGAGGCTTATGGCACTAGATCTGAAGGGAGGCGAGCGGAAGCTGGGGTTTGGGAACAACAAGAGAGGATCTGAAGGAGTTTATGGTATGGGAGAGTATTGGTTTATAGAGGATTGTGAACAGAAGTAAATATAAGGCAAATTAGGAAAGAAAATTACAGAGAGAGAACAAGAAGAGGAAAGCAATAAATTGGGTTTTATAATTTTTTTATTTTGTTATTTGTAAAGAAACGAAAGAATTTTGGATAAAAATTGGAAAGAAATCAAAGAAAGGATAGAAATAAAAGCGAAAAATAGGAAGATTTTTATTATTTGTAAGAATTGAAAGTGAATAGAAAATGAATATAAAGGGGAAAGGAATAAATGATAGAAAGAGAAAAGGGAAAGGGATAAATGAAATTGAAAACACAAAAAACGGGAAAGAGACTAAACAAAAGACAGGCGGATGTGTCGAGGAAGATGGTGACGGGTATGTAAATAGGAGGATGGGGTATTGGTTTGAGAAGTGGTTGTGGTCACTATTGTTTGTGATGAAGATGTTGAAGATGATAGGTATATTGTTCGCTAAACGATATTTCTATTGAATTAGAAAATCGTCACGAATATAGAAATAACCGCAAGTGCACGGCGTACTATTGTAATACGTAGTGAGTGTGAGTCGATCCACAGGGAAAGAAGTGATTTCAATTTTATTCAATTGAATTAAACCAAACTTTGAATTGCTCTAATAAAAACTATGAAACTAGAAACTAAGTTGAGAGCTAAATATGAATTTAGAGAGTAATTTAGAGAGTAATTTAGAGGTAAATCCACTCTCACCTTTATTTAAGTTGTCAAACATACAATGTATGATCTCAACAAGTGATATAAATGCAATATTTACACCACTTATGATTCTCATGAAAATGAAACTAAAGCAAAACTATTCTAAGTATGGTCTATGAACTATTGGCTAGAACTATAGACCATCAAATTTTGTTCATACTTTCATTTCAAAATCAATAATCACTTAGCAAATATTGATGTAACTTGTGTTTATATTGAATAAGCATAGATCATTTGCAAATGCAACATGACCTATCAAACCCAATTGTATAAACTTACATCCATATTCACTAACATTAAGCACATATTAAAGATCACAAATCATACACTTGTTGAACTTACACAAAGTTATAGGGCATCATTACCCCTAAATCAAGGGATTAGCCACTCATATGTGTTGTCATATCAACACATGTAAGTTTCAACATTAGAAAATTAAGCAAAATGAAAGAAAACTAAGTAGAACAAGAAGAAAACTAAACTAAGAACATAAAGTAAATCTAGGCTATGAACATAAAGTAAATGAACATGAATGTAAATCTAAGCTATGAACATGGATGTAAATAAATCTAAACTATGAACATGAAAGTAAAGCATAGAAATTAAAAGAGACATAAGATAGACATAAAAGAGATAGGCTTGGAAGCCATTTTTTATTTATTTGATCACTTACACTTTCATATGCTAAAAAGGAGATCCCAAATACATGAAACAAAGGGGTATATATACATGATCTAAAACCCTAAAACCCTAATCACTTTTCTTGGGAATTCCCCAAAATGGCCCTTCATGAAGCTTCTAATTGATCTTAGCCACTAATACGTCACGTAGAATGCATGAGGCCTTTTGTCCATTCAATAATATGAAGAAAGTGGGCTAGTTGAAAGATGGGCCCTTCACTATCCATAAGATGTATTAATTCTTTGCCTTCTCTTGTGTATGCACATGCTTTCCTTCATCTCTTCATGTGTATGGATCATTTTAGCTCCTAAATTCCTACGAGAGTAAATAACAAGGAACAAGTAAAAGATTTCACAAATTAAAACATGCACAAGTGACCCCCTTTTTTCCCAAAATAAGTGATGATTTTGAAAATCTTTAAAACATGGTTTGATCACATAAAATACCCAAGAATGTTCATTTATTAAACTAAACAAGAGTAAATATGTGAATATAAATGTGCAATTTTTGTGCACATCAAATACCCCCACACTTATCTTTTTATTCGTCCTCGAATAAAGTAAAGAAACTAAGATAAATCCACTTTCGTAGGGAGCACGATTGCATTGAGCGTATGCAACAAACCGTTAAACCTCTGGGTGTCCCCAGTAGGACGAGTGTTGTCTCGTGAGGGTTTTCAGCGGATACTACCCACAAAATCCAAAAGTTAAATGCAAAAAAATATTTGCAAGATTAGAAAACATGTACAAGATGAATGCAAGATTATTTACAAATGGGTAATTTACTTTTAAATTTTACACGAAGGAGTTAACACAAGTTTGGGTCGTCACTATGAAATTTAAGTCCGTTACTAATCAAAACTTCAAACAAAAGTCAGTTATCGCTACAAACTCCTCTAGCTTGGCCAGTTGTTTTGGTAAAAACATAGTGCAAATATAAAATGAATTCTGTAATCGATATCAACAATCATAAGATGGCATCTTTAATTACTTTTGGTTAGCAAGTTAGGTCAAATAAGTGAAGAGTGTGCTTGGATTTCAAGTGCTAACTCTCTCTTTATTACAAAATATTTACATTATTATTATTTACAAATACTTAGGTATACCACCCCTACACTGGACTACGACTTACGTGAGGGTCAGTAATCCTAAGGTGTCCAACTCATAAAATGAGACCAAGATATACCGACGCTGACTTTGTCAACAAGGTGCCGGATAGAGCTTGGCGGGTTTGCACACCAACGCCAGATGTACCAGCAATGTTGGATACCCTTGGATTATTATATATATATATATTCTTTTGTTTTTTTTTGTTTTTTTTGTTTTTTTTAGAGAGAGTTTAGCGAGAATATCTTAGCACAACTTCACTTAAACGATCTAAAATGTTAACGTAAGTAATCTTAATTAACCATTCATTTAATCGGATTACAATTTAGAAAACATTTCATACTCATCACCTACGAATCTCCCTATAAACCAGTTACACCAAATTTGTTCATATTTCAAACTTTTCTTTTGTTATCCATTAAGAGAAGTAAATTCCAAATATTTTAATCGTACGACCAAAACCGTATGCTAAATTCATCATGTCATATATTAAAAGTAAATAAAAATGCAAAACACTTTTTTTTAACAAAGAAAAAGGGGAAATTTACAACTTTAGACTATGAAAATGAGACTCCCCCCCACACTTAAATTTTGACTGTGTCCCCATAGTCAATGCATGACACAATGAGTGAACAGAAGAGAAATATTTACATATTTACAAAGGAGGGTTAACTTAACTTTCCTACTTGACGTAGCATGGCTCATGAAGAATCATGAGCTCCTCCTCTCGATCAGTGGGTAATTCTAAGAATGGTTTTAGACGTTGACCGTTGACTTTGAATATGGCTCCATCCCTCGGATTTTCTATTTTGATGGCACCATGTGGAAAAACAGTTCGAACAACATATGGTCCGGTCCATCTGGACTTTAACTTTCCAGCGAATAAATGAAGTCGTGAGTCATATAATAGAACTTTTTGGTGTGGCAAAAACGTTTTTCTTAGGATTGAGTTGTCGTGAAAAACTTAGGTTCTTTCCTTGTAAATATTCGCATTTTCATAAGCGTCATTCCTAAGTTCTTCTAATTCGTTGAGTTGCAATTTTCGGTTTTCGCCAGCTTGTTCAAGATCAAGGTTTAAGTTTTTTATTGCCCAAAGTGCTTTATGTTCAATTTCAACGGGTAAATGACAGGCTTTACCGTAGACTAATCGGAAAGGGGACATTCCAAGATTAGTTTTAAAAGCAGTACGGTAAGCCCAAAGTGCGTCGATCAATTTCTGTGACCAATCCTTTCGGTTTTTATTTAAAGTTTTCTCCAGAGTCTGTTTTATTTGACGATTCGACACTTCGACATGACCACATGTTTGCGGATGATAAGGAGTGGACAACTTGTGGGTTATCGAGTATTTTTTCATTAAGGATTCAAAAGATCGATTACAGAAATGTGTTCCATTGTCACTTATTATCGTGCGAGGTGTGCCGAACCTCGAAAAGATGTTTTCTTTTAGGAATTTCACGACAATTTTATGATCATTTATTTTACACGGAACGGCTTCGACCCATTTCAAAACATAATCAACAGCAAGAAGAATGTACAAGTTTCCGAAAGAATTTGGGAATGGTCCCATAAAGTCAATACCCCAAACGTCGAAGATTTCGATCGTAAGGATGGGGTTCAAAGGCATCATATTTCATTGAGAAATCTTTCCTAGCATTTGGCAACGACTGCAAGTTTTACAGAATTCGAACGCGTCCTTAAATAGAGTGGGCCAATAAAAACCACATTGAAGCACCTTTTCGGCGGTTTCCTAGGACCAAAATGTCCACCGCAGGCATGATCATGGCAGAATGAGAGAACACTCCTAATTTCGCTATCAAGAATGCATCGACGAATGATTTGGTCCGGACAATACTTAAACAGGTATGGGTCGTCCCAGTAGAAGTATTTCACTTGGGACAGAAATTTGTATTTATCTTGTTTGGACCAAAAAGAGGGAGTTTCCTTAGTGACTAGATAGTTCACTATGTCGGCAAACCAAGGGTCAATTGAAACAGAAAGGAGTTGTTCGTCGGGAAAGTTTTCGTTGATCGGCAAAGAAGATGGTGCGTTCGGAAGACGAGACAAGTGATCAGCTATAACGTTGTCGGATCCCTTTTTGTCTTTGATTGTAAGGTCGAATTCCTGGAGTAAAAGTATCCATCGAATTAAGCGTGACTTAGCGTCCTTTTTAGCAAAAAGGTGTCGAAGAGCAGAATGGTCAGTGTAGACCGTGATGTGAGAACCAATCAAGTAAGATCGAAACTTCTCAAGCGCAAAAACGACATCTAAAAGTTCTTTTTCGGTGGTCGTATAATTGAGTTGAGCGTCGTTCAAGGTCATACTCGCATAGTAAATTACGTGAAGGATTTTGTTGATGCGTTGTACTAAGACAGCACCAACCGCGAAGTTAGAAGCGTCACACTTGATTTCAAAAGGTAGTTCCCAATTGGGAGAACAGATTATCGGGGCTGAAATGAGTTCGTTTTTCAGACGTTCAAAAGAGGCAACACATTCAGCGTTAAAGTCAAATGGGATGTCCTTTCCTAGAAGAGTAGTTAAAGGACGGGCGATTTTGCTAAAATCTTACACAAAGCGTCGGTAAAATCCAGCATGCCCTAGAAATGAACGAATGTCCTTAACGCATTTTGGAATGGGTAGTTTTGAAATAACGTCAACTTTCGCTTTATCTACCTCAATTCCATTATTTGAAATTATGTGTCCAAGGACAATGCCTTGTTTGACCATAAAGTGACATTTTTCCCAATTCAACGTTAAGTGTTTTTCTTTACATCGATTCAAAACAAGTTCAAGATGATGTAAGCAAGAGGAAAAAGAATCGCCAAAGATCGAAAAATCATCCACAAAAATTCAAGAAAGCGTTCGATCATATCGGAAAAAATGCCTACCATACATCGTTGGAAAGTTGCAGGAGCGTTGCAAAGTCCGAAAGGCATACGTCGATAAGAGAAGGTACCGAATGGACATGTGAAAGTCGTTTTCTCTTGATCTTCTGGAGCGATTGGAATTTGGTTATAGCCAGAATAGCCATCAAGAAAGCAATAGAATTCATGACCGGCTAAACGTTCAAGCATTTGATCGATGAAAGGAAGAGGAAAGTGGTCTTTATGTGTTGCAGCATTCAATTTTCGATAATCAATGCAAACACGCCAACCCGTTTGAGTCCGAGTAGGAAGAAGTTCGTTTTGTTCATTTGCGTCGACGGTAAGTCCAGACTTTTTAGGAACAACGTGAATGGGGCTGACCCATAAGCTATCAGAAATAGGGTAAATGATACCGTTGTCAAGAAGTTTAAGAATTTCTTCGCGAACTACCTCTTTCACCTTAGGGTTAAGCCTACGTTGCGCTTCGCGAGTGGGTTTGGCTTCGTCGGTTAAGTGAATTCGATGTTGAACGATTGCGGTGCTAATTCCCTTGATGTCAGAAATGGACCAACCGATTGCGTCTTTGTTTTTAGAAAGAGTTGAAAGAAGAGAAAGTTCCTGATCACGAGTTAAATTTGAAGAAATTATGACAGGACAAGTATCATTATCACCTAAGTAAACGTACTTAAGGTGATCGGGAAGAGGTTTAAGATCCAACTTTGGTGGTTTCTCGATCAAAGAACGTGGTTGAGATTCATGCTCAACTGAAAGTGATTCGAATGGAAGCGTGTATTCAACTTCGTTAGGAGCGTCATGGAACAATTTGTCGTACTCGGCCTCGCACTCATTATTAAGGTCAATCGATTCGTTTTCAGAATTTTCGTGAATGGCATTAACTTCCAAGGTTTGGTCACACGATTTATTCGAATGACTTTCAAGATTGAAAATGTTAAGATCTAGAGTCATGTTTCCAAAAGATATTTTCATTGAACCGTTGCGACAATTTATTAAAGCATTTGAAGTAGCCAAAAAGGGTCGACCTAAGATCAATGGAATTTGACTCATTGGATTATTAACAGGTTGAGTTTCCAGAACAATGAAATCGACAGGGAATATGAATTGACCAACTTTGATGAGTACGTCCTCGATTTCTCCGATGGGTTTCTTAATTGAACGATCAACAAATTGAAGAGTTATTTTCGTTGGCTTAAGTTCACCCAAACCAAGTTGTTGGTAAACGGTATATGGAATCAAATTGACACTTGCACCCAAATCTACTAAGCATTTGTTAATTGTTTTATCTCCTATTGTGCACGAGATCGTAGGGCATCCAGGATCTTTGTATTTAACGGGGATCGATTGGGTCAAGACTTCGCTAAGTCCGGCGGCTAGGAAGACTTTCTTGGGTACATGAGTGTGTCGTTTTTGGGTACACAAGTCTTTGAGAAATTTAGCGTAGGTGGGGACTTGTTGAATGATGTCAAGAAGAGGGATGTTAACTTTCACTTGTTTGAAAATTTCCAACATCTTTTCCATTTGGTCGGAGTGTTTCTTTGGTCGAAGACGATGAGGAAATGGAATACGCAACTCAGTAGGTCGGTCTACTTGAGTTGGAGAAGAAGTAGACTCGGAATTTGGATCAAGATCATTTGTGGTTTTAGAAGGGTCGAGAGGAAGATCCGGTACATTATTCGGGTTTTCAATTTGATTATCGATTTTCTTACCAGATCGTAAAGTCGTGATAGCTTTCAATTGAGTTACATTGCTATCCTGAACGACATGAGCTTGGTTTTGATTTGGATTCTGGATCTTGGGGTTTGGAATGGGTTAACTCGGGAAAGTGCCTCTTTCCCGTTCACTTACGGACGTGGCTAACTGACTCATTTGCATTTCAAGTTTAGCGATCGATTGACTCGTGTTTTGCATGTACGAAGTCAATAAATTTTGCAAATTGTTATTTGATTGGAGATTTTGAGTCATTGCTTTAGTCAATGTTTCGAGACTTTTCTCAAGTGAAGTCAGTCGTTTTTCGTCTTGGGGAACAAAAGATTGTTGCGCTTGATTTTGAGAAGGTGTCGCAAAATTTTGGAATTGATTTTGTTGAAAGGGGGGATTAGAAGGATTATTCGTAAATGGTTGGAATGAGGGTCGAACCAAATTCGAATTTGGGTTGTTTTGGGTCCACGAGAAGTTAGGATGATTTCTCCAACCAGGATTATACGTTGGAGAGAATGGGTCATTCCTAACTTTGTTGAAAGCGTTGAGTTGTTCTAACGAGTGTGGGCATTGATCAGCAATATGGGTCGGATCGTTACATTTGAAACACGAGGGTTGAGAAGTTTGAGCTTGATTCATTTGACTTGATGAAAGGAAATTATCGAATTTGGTTAACATCGCGTCGATTTTTGCCTCTAAAGCTGATGAAGATCCTATCGAATGAGCGTTTGATCGGGAATAAATCGATTTCTCGTTGGATCGTTCCCATTGAGCTGATTTTTCGGCCAAGTTCTCAAGAAATTGCCAAGCGGCATCGTGATTTTGGGCTAAAAAGTTTCCTTGGCACATTGATTCGAGCATGGTTCGAGAGTTATTTTCGAGTCCATCGTATAAAATTTGGCAAAGAGTCCATTTTTCGAAATTGTGATGTGGACATTTGACTAGAAGTTCTTTAAATCTTTCGAAATATTTTGCAAAGGATTCTCCTCCAAATTGATGAAAATTGACAATTTCGTTTCGAATTTTCGATGTTTTTTCCAAGGGGTAAAATTTCTTTAGAAAAACTTTCACAAATTCATCCCACGTTCCAATCGTATTTGAGGGCAAGCTATACAACCATTTTTCGGCATAATCGGTAAGTGCAAATGGAATCAACCTAAGTTTGATTCCATCGTCACTTAGTTGTTGAAATTTCATGGTTGCACAAACTTGTTCAAATTTGGTTCAGAAAATGTAGGGGTCATCACGTTCAAAATTGCCGAATTTTGGAAGAGTATTTATGTGATTTGAATGAATTTCAAAGTGATTACCCGTTGGGGCGGGCAATATGATGCAAGAAGGAATAGAAACTCGATCGGGGAAGATTCTATCCATAAGAGTTCGAGGGGGTTTTCTTCACCCTTGGTTGAAGGGATGTTTGTTCGAACTAAACGATTAGTGGAAGGGTCACGTGTCCAACGATTCGTATTGGTGTCGTGAGTCCAAATACTCATGCACTAGCGAGAAGAATAAGAGAAGAAAAGAAAGGACAAATTTGAGAAGAGAATAGAAGTGAGTTTTTTTTTCTTTACAAAATGAGAGTTGTTTTTTTTTTTTTAAGAGAAACTCAAAATGAAACTAAAAACAAAAAGAGTGAAAAACAAAAGAAAGTCAAAATAAAAACAAAAGGCAAAGAAAAAGATTTCTTTCTTTTTAAATGAAAATTAAAACAAAGTTCATACAAAAACTACTACTACCCAAAATCAAATTGAAAACAAGTAAAAATGAGAAAAGAAAGAACGGTTTTTTTTTAATAGAAAGGCAAATGTTTTTTTTAATAGAAAAACAAGAAGAAGAAGAAGAAAAATAAAAATTAACTAAGAAGAAATAAACAAGAAAAAGAGGCGGCCCAAAAATCCACAGCAAGCCCACAAGTCCAAAACTAAGACGCGTATAAGATTAGAACTAGAACCAGCCTTCTCAAACCCAAATATTACCCAAATAAAACATGGTAACTTAAAAAAATTGAATTCTCTCGACAAATCAATTTATCCTTTCCCAGTTGAAATAAAACCAAATCCCTTTTTTTTATCTTGCTTTCTCTGATTGAAATTCGAAATCAAATAAGTGATAAGCAAAGGGGCGATTGAGGTATTTGCGATTACACTTGGAGCTGGGCTTCAGTTGAGGAGGGAAAAGTGAGGGTGATTCGGGCAACTTTCGAAGTAAGTGATGAACTTGCGTGAATTGCGTTCGAATTGGGGATGGGAATGGGTTTGAGGGTTGCTGACTGAGTGGTTAAATGAAGTGGAGATCGTTGATGGGAGTAATTGCGGTTGTGGTTTGTAGAGGGTGGTTTGCGATAATGGGATGAAGGCAGTTATCGCCTGATGGATAGTTATTGGCTGATGAAGTGGTATGGGTTGAATGAAGTGGTATGAGTGCAACTGTGAACTGTTTTGAGTTGAGAGGAGAGTGTTGTGAGGCCGGTGCAAAGCAGTATGGAATTTTTGGTGAAGTTCAGGTAGAAGAGAGAGCAAATGTAAAAGAAAAATATACTCTGTAAACAAAGACACTGAAATGTAAAAGAAAAATGTGAAAGACAGGAAATGTGTAACCGAGAGAGAACAATGTAAACAAATGTGAAGTTTGCAAGAAATTCTGTATCAAAATTTACTGTTTTTTTTATATATAATGCAATGGATTGTGTAAACATAAACTTGTTCAATGCAAAAAACAATGCATTTGATGAATTGAGAATTGATGGAGCGGTGAAATGAGCAACTGTGAATTTTTTTTTTCTTTTTTTTTATAGAACACACATTATTTTTTTTATAACTAAACTCACACAAAATATAGAAAAGAAAAATTAATCCGAAGAGTAAAACTAAATTAATTCTCTCCCCGGCAACGGCGCCAA